>JAUCBN010000042.1:1250000-2500000 GCA_035048815.1 Abelmoschus esculentus | reverse complement strand
AAACCCTAATTTTAATCTTACTTAAGGAAAGGAAAAAAATAAGAGAAAGAAGATGGGTGTTCGTAGGAATCTAAAACTCATAACCTAAAAAGGTATTAAAAAAGATAAATATTTTGATCAGCTAAATATACATACTCGGAGTTCTCTGTTTTAGAAGGACTCAAGGAGTAAGGAGAATTTGTATGCTTTTAGCTCGTTGTAAATTAAAACTCTGAGAAGATTTTGATGATAAAACAATTAATATAACTAATTAGTGTTGTGAATGAAGAAAACTGGGTTAAAAGGATTATCTTATAACGAGCCTTCGTAAAATCTGATTTAGATTACTCGATCAATGAACCGGTTATCGATATTATACCATGATAATACATGTATATTGTTTAAATAACAGATTTAACTCTTGTACTCAAATTTGATCAACTTTAATCTTTGCATTTAAAATTTTTAAATTAAAATATTAAATCAAATAAGACATGAGTAATACGACTAAATTATATAAATATAAAACAATTAAATGGAAGAATATGAATTATATTTACATATTGTTCATAAACAAGAACTAGTAGCAGAATATAATTTAGGTCAGAACCAAACTTTCAAAATTTAAAAAATAAAAAGGTGACCTGATTGACGAGTTCTTTAGTTGGGTGGTCAAAATAGGTATCCCCAATTAGTTGGATGGTCACTGGGGTAGTTTACCCAAAATAATAATGATTGAAAAATAATCGACTTAATTCACAACTTAAGCATAGCACGAGGACTAACAAAATAATTTGACCCTTATAAATATCAGTTAAGATTGGGAAATATATTGGCCCGTGACGAATGTAAGCCTGTCCAAAAATATTGGACTTTTCCAGAAAGCATTACCCAAACAATTTAAAGGGTCAGATCCGGAGTCCGTTCAACCCGATCATTTTCAGTTTCCGTTCTCTTCCGATCAAGTTCCACTCTGCAAATCTGCAGTTTAATAAGTCCAGTCTTTTTCACCATCAAATCTATTGCAGTGGACAAAAGCCATAGCCATAGCCAAAGCCGATACCTTTGCCTTTCTCGTTCGTGTTAATGGAATACCGGTGTGTCCAGTGCGGGTTTCGGATTAAAACCCTATTCGTTCAATACTCTCCGGGAAACATTCGATTGATGAAATGTGTAAGCTGTAGTTTGGTTCCTTATTTCTGAAAATCAAAATTTTCTTCTAAATTTTCTTATTAACTTTTTCATTTGTTCATAGGTGAATTGTAAAGCTGTTGCTGATGAGTATATTGAATGTGAGCTCATGGTAAACCCCTTGAATCTAATCAATACCCTTTTCATTTCTGTCAGTTTATTGGAGTAATTTTTACTAAAAGTAAAAGAGATTTGGGTTTATGTTTTTTTTTATAAATGTGTGTAGATTGTTTTGATTGATTTAATCTTGCACAAGCCAAAAGCTTATAGACATGTACTTTTCAATGTCCTCAACCATGAAAGTACCAATTTTCAGGTATGCTTGAATTGTTTGGTTTTACACTGTTATTATTGAAAATTAAATTTTGGTCTTTGTTTAATTATCTGGACATGGTGTCTCTTACACGAAATTGTGTTTTTTTGAAACTTTGCAGGGTATATTGTGGAAGTTATTAGTTGGTTTTCTTGTGCTAGATGCATGTATCCATATAGAAAGCAAATTTTACTTAATAGATATAGTTGAACTAACTACAACATGGTTCGGTAATTCTTAGAGTTTTTTTAATGATAAATTGGGTTCCTTAGCGCTCTAAGATAAAAGTTTGCTTCTCAAAAAGCCTGAGGAAGGATGGGGCACGTCAATGAGCTTTTCTTCGTTTTTTTGGATATATCGTAAGGTTTGTTCATCTTATCGAAGTGCCGAAAAATTTCAGGTTCTAGGTTTCTAATGTTTCGCCTGTAGATAATTTCTGATCAATGTCTTTGCTAATGCCAATTGTAGATGTTGGTGGATGTATTTCTGGGAAACTATATGTTTCTATGTTCTTTTTTTCTTGCAATCAGGAGCTTGCTTAAGACATCAGCTCGATTCTCCAGGTACGTATTTGCATTTTTTTAGTGGGCTTGTATGAGACCAGGTACTCATTTCAATATTTATGTGTATGGTTGTCATGGATTAACTATTTATTATATGGATCACTGTTTTGTTCTAAACTTCACAGGTTCAGAGATCTGCTGCTTGCAATTCTAATTTCAAGTTACTTCAAGATTCTTCTCACTGCCATGATGGTTTGCTTTCTAATGCCACTTGGCCTGCTGACTAGAATAGCATCTTATTTCGAGAAAACACAGCACTGGTCCATCTTTATGCTTTTATTCAGTGATCATACATCTAACTCCAGTTTACTTTCTGCAGGTCTGGGAGTTTCCACCTGCAGTGATTTACATCATTGATTTATTTGTTTTTTCATCTAATACAGTGGCACTAAAAGGTCAGATAATCTATACTTTGCAGTTTTTCGCATGATAGATAATCAATATTTGTGTTTCTATTCATTCTTCATAGTTATGATTGCTGTTTCCTGACTACTGTGTCCACTGCACGAGCCTTGAATGTGGTCAAGTAGGGCTTTTGCTTTCTTTGGGATTGTAGATTAATATTCCCCTGGTTGATCTTGGAATTTAGATGGTGTTTAGTAATTGTCATAACTGACCCTAGCTGAAGGAATGGGGAGGGGGATGGATGATGATATCATGAATGAGATTAAAGATTCTATCCATGCAAAATAGTATCTGAGATCTCAAATATTTTCCTGAATTAGTTATTTTCTGCTTGATCTTTAAGAAACTCGATCGCATTTGTCTGAAACTGATGAACTGTTTCTTTCTTGTAAACTAGTGATAACCAAGTCAACTATGAATCGATGCATAGGGGCCTGCTTCATCGCACATGCTGTAAAATTTTGTATAACACAGGTTTTTAGTTAAGACATTGAGATGATTTGAATATTTTTTTGAATGTTCACACAATATTCGAACTAAAAATAGCTTTTGTTCATTCAATTTTCTGTTATATGTATTCTCAATTATCTATAAATGCACCCATACTACACACAAATCTGTATTCTCCATCATACCTTGTCCTCTCGTACTTATATTATAGCATGATACCCTGATCATACCTTATTCCCCCACCCCACCCCACAAATATATACAAGGGGTTCTTGCGTCTAGAGTGTCCCATTATTTAAAACTCATGTAATAATTAAGGGTTTTTTTTTCAGTGTGTTGTTTAACCGATCTGAACTCGAATAACCAAATCCCATGGTCGCTTTGTATCTAAATTTGCATAAAAAGGAAGAATCTAAGCATACCTTGTACTGCAAGTTTTTTGCTTGTGGGAAAAGGCAGCATCCCTATCCCCACTTTAAAAGAGGTGAATGAAAATGAAATTTGAAGCTCTGAAAAAGTAGTCTGTTATTTGGACATTGATGTTGGTCCTTCCTTTTGTATGTTTGTTATGCTCCCCACTAGCTATATGTTAAACTTTAATTAGGTTATCCTTATCTGTTAAACTTTAAAAAGTAGTCGTCGGTCGAGTTTTGATTCGATTGACATCTTTAAAAATTATAAATTTAAATATATTCAAGTATATTTGTTTATGATTTAACTATTGATAATCTAGATATTGTATAAAAAATATTATAAATAAATTATATATAAGCGAGTGTTCCAAAATTTTATTAAAAATAGTATTGATAATCTAATTTAGAGATAATATTATAAAGTAAAACAACAAAAACTAAAATATATAGAAATTCACAAAGTTACAAAATTCCACCATAAATTACATATACTCAAACTCAGAAACCCAGAGTCAAAGACAGCATAGAAACCTACTTCAAATGACGTATATTCAAATGCAGACAAGTTATATAATATACAAACATAAAGTACAAACTAGTTCAAATCCAAATACACAAATTATATGTATATATATGGCATATATATACACGTACATATATATATATATCCTTGTCTTCCTGGGACTTCATGTCCAAGCCAAATCTTCATAACCGGTACGTGACCTTTTCCTGGATAAATTTATGGCATGACCCGACTCCATCATGCCTGCACAACACAAACTACGGTCACTACCTATACCTCTAGGATGTTGCTGTTCATTGATGATGGATTGATTGTAAAAAATATCGGGTATTTTTTGATCTTCGGATATCGTATCATCAAACATTTGCCCAGAACCGTTTCCTTGGACCTGAATCAAAACCCGAAGTAAACATCGATGTTCGTCCAAATCTGAAACCGGAATAAGATATTACATTGTAATTGAATTAGAATGCTAAAAAAAGAATTTCTTACGAAGCCATTTACTTCTGGAAGTGCTTCTAGTTCTGCAAAGATTTCATCCATTGATGGTTCAGCAACATTTGATAAATCCTGTATCATATTGGATTATAAAGAATCACTCTACGAGGTATTTACCAAATGATTAAACAGTTAGCATATTTATTGCTAGCCACATCTTACTATTTGAACCGAATCTTCGGCAGTATCAGTCCCGGAATTAGATGGCATGGTAGATCCAGCATTGTCAACGATGAAGTCGGATTGATTGCTTCTTTCATCAGCAGGCACTAGGTTCCCTAAGTTGCTGTTTTGTTCATTGGTGCAGGACTGATCTTGAGGTACCTCTTGTTCGAATTGTATCTCGGTAACCGACGGGTGCTAAATCATACAATAGTAGCGAATTAGTAACAAAAAATGAAAGTTCAGTTCGATTTTGTTTATCAAAATTCACCACATGAAAACCTCTAAGAACTTACATTTGGAATTGCATTTTCTGCAACAAGTTTTCCGAAATCGAAAGGCAAATAGCCTGAGTCATCGATAGTAGGCCAACTGCTGACAAGATACGAATTCAACAACTCCATAGATTGGTGTTCTGGCCCTTCATGGTCATCAAGAGCTTCCACCTGTTCTAACATCTTGTTAGGGTCTGCTTTGTCCTGTATCATTTGCAGACAAAATAATAATTTCAGCTAAATATACATGAACATCATCATTTGCAGACAATATTAATCAGCATGAAATTACCGTAAGACATCTAGCAGCCTCTGCCTCATCTGCATTAGTTTCCATATAATCCCCCAAGTTAGGAGGTAAATAATGACTCGACTGGCATTCTTCGATGCATGAAACCTCGTCCTTCCCGAACTTCCTCTTCAATTTACAGAGAACAAAAGTTGTCTGAACAAATGAAAGGAACAAATTACTATCATGTCATCAAAAAACAAAAGCTGTAGGAACCTGTGATTAAGCAACAACAGATATACCTGGTTAGGAAGAGCAGCAGTGAGCTCATATTCATGCATGATCCAACCGGTCTTGATTTTGTTACAGTCACTAACACGCCCCTTATAAAAAACCAACGTCTTTTTCTTGCCAATCTCATTCTTCATGTCCCTAGCCATGATCTTACGAGGTTTGCCCGTTGGTTTCCAGTAACCATCGTTGGTTGTCCTGTTGATCCTCGAACTGTTCTGGTACTTAAAACTTGGCCTGTAAAAGAAATACCAAACCTGATCTCCGGAGTGTATATTCGAATGTCCTACAAAATAAAGACATTATCATGGAATTAAATAAAAAGGGCGTCGAAAACTAGAGCAAGTAGTGAAATATAAGTACTCATTACCAGGTAATTGCCAGGGCTCCAACCCACAAATATCTTCCACTTCAGCAATAGCTTGGACCAGAGAATCACGGCCGAGGTTTTTGTTGAGTAGGTAGAAATGGAGGAGCTCGAAATCCGTCGGGTGAAATCTGTACCCCGTTATGCTGAGTATTTTTTTCCACAGATAGTAACCAACAGCAACCCAGAAGAGGTAATAACAATAGTAATTGCTGAACCGTTCTTCATTAGCAATTGGCCGAATGATGTGGTAACCCTTTTTGTTCCTCATTACAAAACTGAAAAAAAAAACCCAATAAAACAAGACAAAGGAAGGCAAGAGTGGTGATCTGATGGAAGTAAAAATAAAACCTTTGCTGTGTTGCAAGAACAGAGTGAACTCTGGACTGGTTTATATGGCAGTGGCACAGTTCTTTGAAATGAGAGGTCCTCAGCAATTACATACTTTGTGCCTTGAGGCCTAAGGTTCAAAAAGTGAATGGGACCCTCCCAGAAACCGTGTTTACAGTTTTTCCAAGAGGGGTGATGGTGTAGGCTTAGATCATTTCTCCAACGTGGCAAGGGTTTTGTGCTTACATGAAATGATAAAGACTATAGAGTGAGCAGTGCTAAATAATGAAGAGGAAGGATCGAGAATTTTTGACTTGCTTAGTAAAAAGGATTGACTAAAGTTTGTATTTGATTCTGTTCTTTAATTTCCTTATCTTGTACTAGGATTCTTCCACTTTAATTTAATGCAAGGGAAGTTGCTGAGATAGTGCAAGGGTCGACCCCACTGTCCATCATCCAATGACTTTCATTGCCAGTGCTTTGTCTCCCAAAGAATATAAGAAATGTTAGTACTAGACATTCTAGAATCTTCCATGAGGTGATATTTCGTTCCCTTCATTGGCATATCATATGATTCATGCATGCCACGCAATTGAAGAAAATTCTCAAACTTTTTTAAAAATATGATTTTTAGATGTTCGATCATCATACAACCTAAAAACAACCTTCGCCTGCAGATATATGCTTAAATACTACAAAAACTCAATGCTCTCTCATCCGATTACAGACTCTGCCTCTTAAAGCAAATGTATAGAACTAGCAAAACAAACTTTGTAGGAATTTTTTTTTTTTGATTGCTATTCTGGTTACAGAGACTAATCCAGACCGACCCACGTAACACACCTAGTTTTGGTGGATGAGTCTCCCAACAGGGATTTTCTGCGTACACAACATCTCGAATCAGAGACTTGCTTAAGCTGCTTAAGCGGAATTTTTTTATTTTAACAAAATATAAAAGGGGAATCAATATGATATAAAAACTTTAACAAGACATGATGAATCTTGCCGTTGAGCAGATCTCATTCATGTTGTTCTCATAGAGGCCCATTGCCAGTTGCTATATCCCTTTTTTATTGCTTCTTGAATCCATTTGACAACAAACCACTGGGACAGAAAGCTTAGGCATTAGAAAACATTCACTTTTGTTCCCATTCAGCACAAACAGAAGCTAATAGACTGTGGAAACTTTACCTGAAGCCCAAGAAGAACTTGAATCCACAATTTTCCTTTATCGTTAGCATCAGACCGATCAACCGACTTCTTGCTAACTACAATAGCTTGACTCTTGTTCATTGCAACAGTTGTGATGGTTTTTACTAAGTTCGGAATCCAAGCATCACCATTAGGAAGAATCTGTATGGAAATAACATGTAATTATCAAAGAATCAAGGAAATGGAATATATGAAAAGGTCATAAATAGAGAGTGCACTGAAAAGGAGAAAAAAACAGGGGATGAAACCTTTTCTTCATTGTCATTTTTATTGCACCTTCCACTGTTTTCAACCAAAACAACAGGAATGACAGAATCCTACAAGTATAAAAATGAAATATTTAAAAAAGTAATCACCACACTCGAAGCATACCGTAAGAAAAGAAAAAAAATAACTAATAAAGACAAATTTACAGGCTAAGATATACTTTTCAGAAAACAGAATTTGAGTGACAGGTACTATTTTAGTAGGACATCAAGCATTTTTTTGTCGTAACAACTAAACTTATAATGTTAACCTGTTCAATCAACACCTTTATTTATCCGATTCAACAACATAAATAAACGTCAAAGAGAATACATACCTCAAACTCCATTTTCCTATTACGAGCTCCAACACGAATGGCCTTTATTTAGTACACCCACTGACCGTTTACATCATAATTCAGTCCATCTGGTGGACAAAGCTGAGCATGTGTCAATACAAGCACACTTTTGCGCCATATTTCTTTGCCAAAACTGTTGCTAATAGCCCTTATTATCTGCTTATCCAAGTCACCCACTCTATAGGCATCCAGGCGATCAACATAAAGCAAAACATCTATGGTCTTATTCAAAAGAAACCTGCAATTAATAGATTTTGTTCTTAACCAAAATAAACAATACCATGTAGGAAAACAAAATTTAATACCAAAATGAAAATATGACTAGCATTAACTGAGAACTAAATTCATCATGCAGACCATAAGTTAGAAACAATTACTCTACTGAACCTTTGATCAACTGAAGAGCTTGGTGATTGACATAGCCAGCCTCTACAAGTCCTGGAGTATCAATTACATTCAATGTAAATCCTGCCCAGGTGCGTCAAGCCATTACAGGTCTCAGCCCCTCTGACTGCAAAATACACAAATATAACGAAGATTAAAGCTTAAGAAGACTAAAACATCATAAACGAATCATGCTAATTGCTAAGAACACAACATAACATATACAATCAATACTTACCTGAAACGCAGTGACTCGAACAACTTGCTCCCCAAGAAGAGAATTGATAGTAGAAGACTTTCCTACACCGCCTTTTCCCAGAACAAGGATAGTCAAAAGTATTGTCACTCTGCTTTTTTTACGTTAAAAACAATCTTGTGTAAACATGGTATTAATTCAAAGTAAATGAGATAGATTAAAGGGCTTATCAAAGCCTCTTGCTTCAGTTTTCCCAACAAGTCGAACAATTTTGTTTGAGTAGCAGCGGGGAATTGTTGAAGGCCGAGCCATTGACGATAGAGAGGAGTACTCATCACGGCAAACTGCATAAGAATTCAAAAGCTACTAAAAAAACCTACAATAGAAGCAATACCCTAAACCCTAAAACTGGATAACAAGCTAAAACCGATTTGACCCATCTTAGAATGCAGCCGAAAATTGATCTGGGTCCATTTCCTTTAGACATAATATGAAATAAAGAAATTGAATTGGCGGAGGAATTTGAGTTTTTACCAGACTGTCTTCGTCGTGAAACGGATAAAAGAAGAATGAAGGAAATGGAGAGGTTTATGGGGCAAGTGGATGAGAGCATGGAAGAAGGGGATTGGGTCTGGGAAGGCTATCGTCTATAATTAAAACAAGCTCAACAATTCAATCCATGCAGGCAGCATATACGAGTCGTCCCATTTAGATTAACTGGCTCAGTCCTCACCTCAGCAGCTCAACTCGACGACTCACCAAATTCCATTGTTTGACATTGATGATGTGAATGTTGTAAATTGAGTAGGAAAAGTTGCTTTATAATGAGTTTTTTATATATCTTATTTATACTAGCTGATTAATATATGGGTATTAATAATTATACTACAAGATCAATTTAATATTATTTTTAGAAAGTTTGGTATAAAAATATTTTAGATTAGCTGATTTAAAATTTAAAGGTTAATTTAGCATTGATTAAAAAAATATTTTTAGTTTCTTTTGAATTATTTAGTTTAAAATTTAAATATTTAAAATTGTTGAATGGAAGGTGCTGGTTTCGTTGAACCCTTGTTGGTCGTTGATGTCGAAATTGCATTGTTGTAAATCATACATCAGTATAGGAGATTCTTTTTTAACCAGGTTACAATAATTACAGTAGTATTTGTTCTAAAATATAAAATAGTTCGTGCCGGTACATGAGATTAAGTCCAATACCATCGGTATAGGCAGCTAAATTTGACCGTGTTCTGAGTGTAAATGATAATGTGAAACCAGGATAAAAAGTGGAGAGAAAAAGAATAAAAAGAAGCAAATGATCATGCACATGATACAGTGAGTGAAGCTTGTAATGGTGGTGGGTTAACCTGCACAAAACCCCCCAATTCACACGCCCAAAAATAAGGTAAACCAGCATTGTACTACCATGCCTGACAATGGTGGCTGGGCCAGACCATCATCGTTATCCTTAGATGCTTCTTGCACCTTTTTGAACTTTAAACAACAACGGCAAATGTCCACAAGGAGGTAATTCTTTCCTAGCACAAAAGAATATGTAAAAAGAATGGAGAGTACTTTCAAATAGAAATGAGTAACATAAGTTGGAGGAAATCGAACATTGTCTCTGAAAAAAAAAAGATACAGGTATTCTGAGAAAAAGAAAACAAATGAAACAGATGAGATACATGCAAGTGAAACAAAAGAACCTTTGGCTGCAAGCATATGCTTAAATCCTACAAAAGCTAAATGGTATCCCATCCGACTACGGACTCTGCCTGTTAAAGCATATAGATAGAACTATCAAGTACCAAAACAAACTTTGGAGGATTCTTTTTTATTTTACCTTAAAAATGAAAGGAAAACCAATGAGGCAGAGAAAATTTAACAAGACCAGATGAAACTTGCAGTTGAGCAGATCCAATTCATGTTGTTCTCATAGAGGCCCATTGCCAGTTGCAATATCCCTTTTTATTGCTCCTTGAATCCATTTGATAACAAACCACTTGAACAACAAAAAACTTGAGCGTTAGAAAATATTCATCTGTGTTCCAGTTCAGCCCAAACAGAAACAAATGAACTGTGGAAACTTTACCTGAAGCCCAAGAATAACTGGAATCCACAATTTTCCTTTATCGTTAGCGTCAGACCCATCAACCAACTTCTTGCTAACTGCAATAGCTTGACTTTTGTTTGTTGCAACAGTTGTGATGGCTTCTACCAAGTTAGGAATCCAAGCATTGCCATTAGGAAGAATCTGTATAGGAATAACATGTAATTATCAAAGAATCAAGGCAATCAAAAATATGAAAAAGGTCATAAATAGAGAGTGCAGTGAAAAGGGAAAAAAAACACAGGATCATACCTTTTCGTCGTTGTCATTTTTATTGCACCTTCCACTGTTTTCAACCAAAACAACAGGAATGACAGAATCCTACAGTCATCAAAAGCATGAAAATATCTAAAAGAGTAATCGCAGCACTCTAAGCATACCATAGAAAAGAAAAAGTAACTAATAAAGATAAATTTACAAGATATCCTTTTCAGACAACAGAATTATGAGTGACAGATACTATTTTAGTAGGATATCGGACAATTTTTGTGGGAACAAACAAATTTATCATATTAATCTGCCCAGCACTTTTATTTATCCAATGCAACATGCATCCCACGTAAATAAACTTGAAAGAGAATACATACATCAAACTCCGTTTTCCTAATACGAGCTCCAACACGAATGGCCTTTAGGACACCCTCTGACCGTTTAGAAGAAAAAACATCATAATGCAGTCCATCTGGTGGACAAAGCTGAGCATGAGTCAGTACAAGCAAACTTTTGCGCCATATTTCTTTGCCAAAACTGTTGCTAATAGCCCTTATTATCTGCTTATCCAAGTCATCCACTCTATAGACATCCAGGCGATCAACATAAAGTAAAACATCTATGGTCTTATTCAAAAGAAACCTGCATGATGAATAATAGATTTTGTTCTTAACCAAAATTTAATCCCAAAAATGGAAACATGAATAGCATTCACTGAGAACTAAATTCATCATGCAGACCATAAGTTAGAATCAATTACTCTACTGACCCTTTGATCAACTGAAGAGCTTGGTGATTGACATAGCCAGCCTCTACAAGTCCTGGAGTATCAATTACATTCAATGTAAACCCTGCCCAGGTGCGTGAAGCCATTACAGGTCTCAGCCCCTCTGACTGCAAAATACACAAATATAATGAAGATTAAAGCTTAAGAAGATTAAAACATCATAAACGAATCATGCTATTGCTAAGAACATAACATAACATATACAATCAATACTTACCTGAAACGCGGTGACTCGAACAACTTGCTCCCCAAGAAGAGAATTGATAGTAGAAGACTTTCCTACACCGCCTTTTCCCAGAACAAGGATAGTCAAAGTATTGACATTCTGCATTTTTTACATTAAAAAAAATCTTGTGTAAATATGGAACTAATTCAAAGTAAATGAGATAGATTAAAGGGTTTATCCAAACCTCTTGCTTCAATTTTCCCAACAAGTCGAACAATTTTGTTTGAGTAGCAGCGTGGAATTGTTGAAGGCCGAGCCATTCACGAGGTAGAGGAATACTCATCACGGCAAACTGCATAAGAAATCAGAAGAAGAACAAAACAACTCAAAAAACCTACAAAATAAGCAACAACCCTAAACAGGATAACCCATCTTAGACTGCATCCGAAATATGATATAAGTCCATTTTATTTAGACAGAGTATGAATAAAGGAAGAGAAATGTCGGAGGAATCTGGGTTTTTACCGGCCTATCTGAGACAGACGGAAGAAGAACTGAAGGATTTGGAGAGGCTTTTGGGTAGATTTTGAGAGCAGGAAAGAAGAGGATTGGGTTTGGCCGTTTGGAAGGCGGTGTTATCGAAATTCAGTCTCTACTCTTAAGTAAGGCTACACAATTCTGCCCTCGGTCCTCTCCCACTGTTTTGGGAATAAGTGGGCTCAAAATTAAGCATATACGGGTCGGCCCATTTAGATGAACTCACTGAGTCCTCAGCTCAGTATCTCAACTCGGTGACTCACCAAATTCCATCGCTGATGCCTCTAAGTTCGTTCATTGCTTATGCAGGGCAAGTTCGGCCATTTCAGGAAAGAAATTGTTAGGATTAATTGAAATAATATTAGGATATTAAGGATTAATTTTTAAAAATTAAGATCAAATTTAAATAATTTTTAGTTTAAATCATCTAATTTAATATTTATTTTTATTTACGTCGCAAAATTTTAATTTAATCAAATCATATCATTTAATTTTTATTATTAATAAATTAAATCACTTATATTAACGGTATTAAATAATTTTAAATAAAAAATTATAATAATATTTTTATATAATTGATTTTTAAAAGTGTTTATCGAGCTATTTATTGTCAGTTATCAAAATTTCAATAACATTAAAAAATTATCGAGGATGTCTTTGAAAGATACAATGTTATAATTTATAAATAAAAACAATTAAATTTATTAAATTATTTTAAGTTAAAACCAAATTAATATAATTCATAATTTTAAGACTAATCCTATTATATTAGACGTTTATTTAAATTTAACAACAAAATGAGTTGTTTGTAAAATAATTAATTCAATAACTAAATAGTAATTTTTAGAAAGAAATATCTATTTATTACACAAACACATAATTGAGTGACCTAGATTGTATTTTACCCTAACTTATATCGGTTGGATTATCAAATGAAAATGAAATTAACTGAACCGCAAGAAAGAAAACAGAAACAAAACTGTCTGGTCAAAAAGAAAAATAAAAACAGAAACAGAACTGTGCGAAAAAGCAAATTACCAATTGGCAGGCGGCAGCTTTTGAGGGATTGCCATTTTCTGTTGAAATGCAACAAAAGGTAAAGGAATGAAGCCAACGATGCATACCTAGATTCACGCTATCCTTCACTGTTCTTTCGCTCAATTCCCCGTTTTCCGTACACTGATTCCTCCTCCTTTTGTCCGGTGGATTTGCTTCATCCTTACCTCCGATTCCTACACTATTCAGTGAGTGTTTCCTTTTTCTTCTCGTAATCTTAAGCTACCAGACTACTGTTTGCTTTGATCTTTCTCAACTGTTGCTTGTATACTTTACATTTTGTTCAATTTTACTGAATTTTTCAGCTGGTTAATCTTGTTATTTCTTGATCATGTTTATGTTGTTTGTATCCACGAATTTATTTCTGCTGTGGAAGCTATGCTGATTGTAAACTAAGGGAAGTTAAATTTACTATTCAGATGCGATGTTCTTGTTTTGGTGGCTGAAGCAGCTTTTTGCTTTGCAGGTAGAGTTCGTGTTGGAATTAAGTTTTTGTTCGGTTGTTTACTGCCTTATCCATGTAACTAGTTTGTGGACCTAAACATCCTTCTGGTTTCAATGGGAATACAGAAGTTTTGCCAATGGAAATCAGGGGTTAGTAGTTGTCATGGTCGTTTTCCTGGTTCATTAAAAGGTCAGTGCAAGGAAAAGGAAGATGACCCTCTTAACGGATCAGACTCGGGTGTTGATCTGGATGACTGGAATTCTGAGGGAATTGGCTGTGAGCTTGGCATGGTGGAAGGTCAGGTTTGCAGTATACCGTATGAACTTTTTGATCTACCAGATTTAAGGGAGATACTGTCGTTGGAGACATGGAACTCATGCTTGACAGAGGAAGAACGGTTCTCTTTATCAGCCTACCTTCCGGATATGGACGAATGGACTTTTTGGTTGACTATGAAAGATCTTTTCAGTGGTAGTGATATTTATTTTGGGAATCCCGTGGATACATTTTTCAGAAGATTGAAAAGTGGATTTTATCCTCCAAAGATTTCTCGACTTAGAGAGTCCCTGCATTTTTTTGAGAGGAGAAAATATTACCATGCAATAAGATCTTACCATCACAAAATGGTACAAATGTTTGTAGACATGGAAAGGTTGTGGGATGAATGTGACATGAGTGTTGGCATTGCCGAAAGACTTTATATGTGGAGAACAAGGATGAAATGCGGGGATGCCAATACTGATTTGCTTGACCTTAATGCAGTGCCTAATGATGGATGTCTGTTAACTGAGGATATTAACTCGAATGCAGTCATGCCCCATTTACGAAAGAGAATGAAGATATGGGAAAGTGTTAAAGAAAATGCCAATGTTGCCGGTGCATCTGCCAATGGAATGAACACTATGGTGCCAAACTGCAGTACAAAGGGTGTTCTGAAAGTTAAGACTACTGGTAATGCGACTCACGCTCACAGCCATCTTATGGTTGTGGGTGACATTTCGGAACAATGTCAATCGGTACCAAAGGGCCTATTGAAAGTAGTTCCCAAAGTTCCTTCTGGCTTACCCCAAGTAACAAATGTGTTCTCAAGAAGGTCACAAAAGGCATTGCATGTGGGTGCCCCAGATTTACAGGTCCGTACAGTGCCTAATTTGCCAGCACCTGCGTACTTGGGAAATGCGGGTAACTGTAGTGGGTCACTGTTTCTATGGCAAAAGATTGCTGGTAGCCAAATAAACCCCGAGCAATCTCGAAGTATGTTAATTCATCAGGATAGTGCTTTAAGAAGCCATAGACGTTTACAGAACTCTAGTGAAAATAGAATCAAGGAAGTTAACATTGCTGAATTTGGTAAACATAAATTGTTTGAACTTGATGACGAAAGTGTAATTGGTTCAAAGAGATACAAATTTGGTCGGAATATGTGGCAGAATCTTGACATGGGAAAGAAAGGATTGTACTCATACCCATTCACCAACCAATATCATGAAGGAGGGAAGCAGACCAGAGTCTTGTCAAAAGAGTGTATGACCATTCTTCCAAGAGTTCCGGAAGCAGTCTTGGGTTTGGCATTTGAAGGAGGCATGCAGGACAAGTTAATGGATTTTCCCAACCAAATGAAGGACCTAAGTGATTTTAAAGCGGAAAATTCAGAGAAGCCAAGTAAACCTAGTTGTTCAGAGCTTAAGTATGATTTAACCCTTCCTTTGACATACAAGCGAAGAAAACCTCAAGCGAAAAATTCATCAAGCTTCACCAACTCACTGATAACAGGTACTGATATAAGATCTGGTAATCCAAATGAATCGAACCAGCCTTTGGGGGAGAATGTGAAGTCATTGAAGATAAAATTCATGGGTTGGGAAAACATTCCTTTGAACAGGGAATCTTGAACAGCAAGCAAGGACAAGTATGTAGTTAGCTCCTTCCTAATATAAAAAACCTCCCACATCTTGTGGTAAAATCACCCCTGTTAGAGACTTCTTTTGTGTGTATAAGTCGGTATATATGTCAGAAAGAAAGTTCTTATTATCATCATCATCACATTGTTGTCTACTTTTCTCCACATAGTTTTTCACTGTCAAATATTAATTAAGTCCGATGATGGCCATTGCATTTCCATTTTAGTGGTATGAACTATAAGATCTATTGAAAGGTTTAGGACCAAAATCTAAACAATATTGATTCATGATGGAACTTAAATTAGAATAAATCTAGAGTTTACATAAGATGAGATTCCAAAAATACCAATTCAGGTTGTGATCTATTAGGTACAAATCATTTAATTTTTTATTCTACCTTTATTGGTACCTCACTTTAAAATAGGAAGGTTTAGAGTTAAGGGTTATAGTTTAATAAATTTGGGATAAGTGTATTTTTAGGGTGTAGAATTTAAGGTTTATGATTTAAAAATTAAGGTTAGGGTTTTAATTTTTTTAAGGTTTTTTAATACCTCACTTTAAAATAGGAATGTTTAGAGTTAAGGGTTATAGTTTAATAAATTTGGGATAAGTGTATTTTAGGGTGTAGAATTTAAGGTTTATGATTTAAAAATTAAGGTTAGGGTTTTAATTTTTTTTAAGGTTTTTTAATAAAGAAATATAGAATGGGCAAAATTAAGGGGCAGATTATTTTTAGTCTACCTAAGAATCATATTCTTAGCTTGACAACATCGTACGTCAAAATAATGGCAGAAAAGAGAAAAGGGGTAAAAACAGGGGAATCTTTGAAAGATAAGTCATTTTACTGGTTTATATTCTCTGCCTTTCAGGTGTATTATATCCCGACCAGTTATTCCTTTCCCGCACCATCAACATGATCAAACAGTCTAAGGAACTGAGGCGGATTCATCCTTTTGGAAATTCCCAGAACCCACAAATTGATTTTTAAAAGGCCTAATTTCTGTAGTGGAGAACCCAACAGGAAAAAAAGAAAGCTTTGAGCTTCTGTTAAAATGACTACACCGATGCTACCCCAACCTCAAGCTCCATCTTCTTCCTCCAACCATCAATTCCACATGGCTTCTCACAACAATAGTCCTTACTTGTCCATTTCACCAGTCCCCTCATCCGGCAGGAGTAAGTTATATTTGATCTTTTCGATCTGGATTGATCTTGAAACTGCGTTGTTTGACCGGTTGTTTGGTTGTACAGGAGTTACGATTTGTGATGCCTTGAGCCGATGTGGGAAAAAGATTGAAGACCTTGCCGACAACTTTTGGAACCACCGTAAGATTAGCAATAAATTTGACTTTCACTTGATTTTATTGTACATGTATGTGTGATTCTGGTTCTTACATGCAATCTTTATTTGTCTGTGAAAGCAGTGAGGGTAAGTCCTAGTATCACTGATGCTGCAGTGGCAAGGCTTACTCAAGGGACAAAGCTGCTTACAGAAGGAGGCCATGGTAGGTTGTTCCAGCAGACATTTCAGACCTTGCCTGGAGAAAAGCTCTTACATTCATACGTTTGCTATCTATCGATTTCCTCCGGACCGGTGATCAGTACTCTTTACATATCCACTAAAAGAATTGGCTTTTGTAGTGATTATCCCCTCTGTTACTATGATTCACCAGGGTACCAGCAGTGGATGTATTATAAGGTTTCTCCTTCAATTTTGAATCAATGTTTTCTAAAAATTTCTAGTTGTCTGGACTGATTGCTGCTGCTGATTCTAGACTTCTGAGAATTGACCTATGGTATTGCCATATTGCTTGTTATATAGGTGGTGATCGAGCTCAATAAGTTGATCTCGGTCAATCCTTCGGCAAACAGATTGAATCCATCTGAAAAGTATATTCATATGATCACCATAGATGGATATGACTTTTGGTTCCTGGGGTTTATATCATATGACAAGGCACTCAAGTCTTTGACTGAAGCTTTGCAGCGCAGTCTCCATGCATGATGCATCACAACTGTTCTAAGAAAACCAGTGGGGTCTTTTTAGTATGGAAAAATGGTTATCTGGCCATGGGAAATTGCTGAAATGATAGAGACGAATCAGATAAAGAGCAATAGACTGTAATAAATTATCTGTTTCTTACCTGGTTGAGGATCTGTTTAGACACTTGCAGTAGTTTGTCTTTGTGTTACTATATGCCGTAGTAGATTGGTTTGCATGAGTAATTGGAATCTAATACTATAACGAAGGAAAAATTAATTATCTATAATCTCATTTAATAATAATTTTTATCTTATTTTTTTATGATGAATCTTATTTTTTGTATATATCATTAAATAAATTAATTTTATTAGAATATCATAAATAATATCATTGTCATCAAATCAAATATAATATTATTAGTTAGTCCAACTTTAAATTTTAAATTAAAAATTTAAATCATAGATCAAACAAATCTTAAAAACTAAAATTTTTATTATCATAATAAAATATTTTCTCATTCGGTGATAATCAAACATAAAATTTTCGAAGCCAACCCGTCGTAATTAGATTTTCCTGAAGTTGTAAGTCGGTTGTAATTACCAACAACAAAGAACAGCTGTTTCAACTTTCAATTGTCTAAATTCTAAAACAAGCCTCGAAAAAGTCGGATTTTTCCCACCCCTCGACGAAATTGCCATTTCAGACGTCTAAAACAAGGCAATCTACACCGTTTTCATTCGGTTAAAGCAATGGGGTTTCGTGGAGGTTTTGCTAATTATCCAACTCTATCTCTCTCTATGTTCTCCCTTTGATTCCATTGTCGTTTCCTTTATAAACCTTCCAACTACAAGGGAATAGAGCCATCTTTCATCCCACACCACAGCTCTTTGCCCCTTTTCTTCAACCTTGGAGATGAAGAAAATGGCGACTCCTAGGCTCTTTTTGGCTACCTTACTGTTAATTCTCTCCACGGTTCACCCAAAGGTATTTTGGGACTTCTATTTTTTAGTTTTTATTCTTTTTTTTTTCCATACGATTGTTTCGATACATTATGTGAAACTATCATGATACTTGCTTGACTTTGAGAAATGGTAATAATAACCCAGAATATGAGTTCTACCAGATCGGCTTCAGTCTTTTCGATTGAAACTCTTAAAATTCTGCCATTTTAAGTTGATAGTGGTGAAAAAGACTATTTTTATGAGTTCTTTGGGATTCATATGTCTTGCTTATTATGTACGAAGGAAAGCTATAAGTATAACCCAGTTTTACATAAACTGAAAAAATGGTTTTCTCAAAGGGAGACTTTTGGGGAAGCAGCCGGATTCTCAGAGCGTAATCCTGATAGTTTTGCTTTTTATTTGTGGTTGGCATCATTGCTGTACTAAATTAGCTATTGGTAGATTCTTGTGCTTGTGCTTCCAGGGTTATACGGTAAATTAGATGTTGTTTTATCTATTTCTTGTTCACTTATTCTATTGGAGGACATAGATGTTTTCAGAAGTTCTAATGGCTACTTGGTCAACAACCGTATTGTCAGCAGGTCATCGCCGAGGAACAACTTTCTAATTTCAAGCTTAATTCTCGAATACTTCAGGTATTTTCTCAATTGATCACCTCTAAGCAAAATAAACGTAGTGTGAATAAAAAGTGATTAGTTCTTTACTCACACCATTTTGGTGTAGGATTCCGTTGTCAAAACAGTAAATGAAAACCCACAGGCTGGATGGAAAGCTGCCCTGAATCCTCGATTTTCGAATTACACAGTAAGTTAGCAAGTTTGCACAGGGCCTTGTAGCGATCTTTCTCTCTCTGAGACGTGTGTGTAGTCCTGGAAACTTACTGGTTCTAAATTTGTCATTTTTGGTGCAAAGGTTGGCGAGTTTAAGCATATTCTTGGAGTCAAACCAACACCAAAGAATGAACTCCTGGGCGTTCCTGTTATAACACATGTCAAATCCTTAAAGTTGCCTGCTAATTTTGATGCTAGAGCTGCTTGGCCACAGTGTTCCACAATTGGAAGAATTCTTGGTGAGTTAACTGCTAGTTTATACAATTTTGCAACCTCTGAATAGAGAACTGATCATTTCCTTCTTTGTATGATGAATCAATTCTTGGACCGACTTTGAAATTGAAGACCAGGTAACTCCATTTTCATTTCTCTCGATTTTTATCTTATATTTTTGTAGATTCTTATTTTGTTGAGTTGGCGATGGTTTAGGGTCACTGTGGTTCTTGCTGGGCTTTTGGTGCTGTAGAATCACTATCTGATCGGTTCTGTATCCATTTTGGCATGGTAAATGGAACTTTTTTTTTAGAAAACAGGATATTATTTTCGCAGTTCATGTAAAATTGTTCATACTAATAAAATATTCCATTGCAGAATATATCTCTGTCTGTTAATGATCTTCTTGCATGCTGTGGCTTTTTATGTGGAAATGGTTGTGATGGGGGGGTTCCGTTATCCGCGTGGAGATACTTTGCGCGTGATGGTGTTGTCACTGAGGAGGTACTATTAAACTCACAGAAGTTCTATCCTGATTCTATTGCTGAAAATTATTGCTCGATTTTACTTGCCTCTTATTCTCTATCTTGCAGTGTGATCCATACTTTGATGATATTGGCTGTTCTCACCCTGGCTGTGAACCTGCATATCCTACTCCCAGTTGTGTGAAAAAGTGTGTTAAGGGAAACCAGCTCTGGAGTCAGTCCAAGCACTATAGCGTTGGTGCATATAGAATCAACTCGGATCCAGCTGATATCATGGAAGAAGTTTATAAGAATGGACCCGTCGAGGTCGCCTTCACCGTTTATGAGGTAAAAAATAAAGTGGATTCTTCTAGTTAAATTTGCTGCTTTGTTTTCTTTTTGTGGTGTGCAATTTCGACGGGGTTAGTTTGGCTTTGAAACTAGATCTTTTGTATGAATCCCAAGCTAGGATTAGCATGCCTTTGGTCCTTAACTATCACATTAGTTATCAGTGTAATGGCTTCTTATCGCACATTACTTAGCTGTTCGACCCCAAAATCAGGAACATAACCATATAGAATAAATAAGGTGTATTTGGTTTTCTAATTTCTTTTCATGATTCTGCAGGATTTTGCTCACTACAAATCTGGGGTTTACAAGCACGTTACTGGTGGTGTTTTGGGAGGTCATGCAGTTAAGCTTATCGGGTGGGGAACTTCCGATGACGGGGAGGATTACTGGGTATGTTTGAATGATCTTATATATTCGAGAAAATATTTAGAATCATGTAATTGACCGAGTTAATTTCTTCCTATTGCAGCTGCTTGCAAACCAGTGGAATACAGGCTGGGGCGATGTATGTTTTCCATCAATTTTTATCTCCACATTCATTTTTTGGGGGATATATCCTGGAATTGGATGCATAAATATTGATCATCATATTCATATTTCACATTGCAGGACGGTTACTTCAAGATATGAAGGGGCACCAATGAGTGCGGTATCGAAGAAGACGTGGTAGCCGGTTTCCCTTCCACCAAAAATATTGTCAGAGAGGTAGCTGATACGGATCTTCTCAAACATGCTTCATTCTGAGAGTAATTCATCTCAACATGCATATTTTTCGATCACGGTTTCTATGTTCACGGATTGCCATCGTTGATTCCATGTTGCTCTTCAAATGTTGTGCCTCACACTGCAAGAACTGCAGCCTGTATTACATGTTATACTTCACCATATGCCTAATGTACACACATGAATTCTTAGTGTCTAATATAATGATTAGAAAATGTCTTGTTATCACCGTGTTCCATTTCCTGTCGGGATTTTTTTGATCTTGTTATTTCTCTTTGTCATCCCTGCACTAGTAGTTAGATTATATGATTATGTACTGACATGGAAAACCATTTAATACTCTGGCACGAAAGCGTGCTTAAATCAAATATAAGATTCCAATGACTTAGCAGGAGTAGTTGAAGTTGAAGAACAGACAAGTAATCTGGTGATGTAATGAGATCTTATCAGATAAGAAAATGCTGGTCCCGGAATTGACAATCTGTTTTGGACGCTGCTCCACCTGCACCTTGTCATGCATTATCAATATTAAATTGCAATTATCCACGAGACTAAACCCGATTCGGATGCCATTATTGAAGTTTCTTAGTTAATGACTTGATGTTGGCACATGTTTATCAGAGTTAAACTAGACAGGAAACAAACAGCATATTCTCTCCACTGCAACTTCTTTTCCAGATTCTGCAGCCAACCCTTGACAGCATTAGCATTCCAATTCCCATTTGCTTTTCCCGATCAGTGAACCACTCAGTTTCAACGAATTTCACTAAAAAGCAAAACCCAGAAAAAAAAGGGGAAATGAAGAACACTGTGTCTTTGGTGGGTGGTTGTTTCTTTCTCTTTAACGCATTTGAAACACGAGGGAATTTATTGGTATGGAAAACACACGAGAAAGACGATGCAAAAGAGGGATTAAAGCGGTCAACAACAAATGGTCAGCTTTTGGCAAATGGAATATTTAGAATATTTAGCAGATTAGATTAAATGAAATAATATCCCTACTGCTATTAATAATTATAACTGTCCAAAAACACGCCTTTCACGTTGTGTCTTCGGGATGGCAAAAAAGTTGACATACGAAAAGACATCCTTGTCTCTCTGTTATGTTATTAACACATGCACCAAAGAAGCCTCCATTTTTATATCTGTATGCTCTTTTGCTACTATCAATTTAAATTCCTTTGTCATTTTTCCGATCTAAGTTAAAGTTTTTCTTTTCCTGCAATTTTTTCCTTTGAAATATAAAGGAAAAGATTCAAGTTCTAATCTTGAAACGATTGAAGGCCACCCCTTTTCTTTGCATTGCTCGAGTGCAACTCTTTCTTCTTTTCATTTCATTTCTGGCATTGGGATTTTTAGAATTATCAAGGGTGTATTTGGAATCTGTGGGGTGACTGAAGTGAATTTCTTGTAACACTTCATCTTTGCATTGTCTTCCCAAGTACAGAAAAACTGGTATTGGGTCCATTAGAATTTTAAGGAAAAGGGTAAAGTTGAAATCTTGAGGATTGAAGTGTTTTTGCACTAGAGTATGTTGATGCCAAAGGAGCTAGAGCAAGTGATGAAGATGAGAGGGGGATCTGTGTTAGGTAAAAGGACCATTCTCAAGAGCGACCATTTCCCTGGTTGTCAAAACAAGCGTCTGTCTCCCCAGATCGATGGTGCTCCCAATTACCGTCAGGTTCTTTCCTTTTTCTCATTTTAAAACCTTTCTATAGATTTCTGGACATAGTTATTGGTTAATAAGTAAAATGGTAAAGCAATTAACGTCCTCTTGAGTTCTTAGTGAATTATTCCTGTTGGATATTGATTATAATATGAATACCATAGTTGATTTAAAGGTATAATTGTATTTGTAGGCTGAACTGTTGGACTTATTCTTGTCCTCTAGGTATCTAGTATGATTCTAATGCTGCAATGCTTACATATTGGAGTGCCAGTTTGATTGATAACTTTTTTAATGTATGGCATGGTCTATTTTGTTAAATTTCATGTTTTTGTTTTCCTAAATAATTTTCTTTTCCTTTTGTTTTTTTGGTCTGCTATTGACAGGCGGATTCTTTGCATGTTCATGGTGTTGCCATTCCAACAGTTGTTGGAATCCAAAATGTTCTTAACCATATTGGAGCCAAGAAAGATGGGATGCAAGCACATGTTCTTTGGATTAGTCTTCGAGAGGAACCGGTAAATAGATATCTCACCAAGTGATTTCTGTTTGTTGACGAGGACATGTACAGGGACAAGCTGCATAATTTAGTCGACACCTATGATATTTATTACTGAAAATATTATTATTTTTATGGAAACAAATTTTGAGAATTGAGAGAAAAGTAGAAATCTGATTTAAGTTTCATGACTAATCATGATATTAAAGAAAAGTAATGCGGAGACATAATAAAAATTCAACACTTGGAAGAAGCTCAAAGCTTGAAAGAAAAATCATTTCCCTGAAAATGGCAAGCAGCAAATACTCAGTTGTACCTGGCTGAACCTGCTTCATCTGGAAAATAGTTTTCTCTCTGCTTCTGCCCCTTCCATTTGTCATTCGTAGATGGTAGGTCAACTCTCAGATTTAAAGGTTGTAGGTCATTGTTATCGTCGCTTCAAATCTTTTCTTAAATAATGCTGATGAATTAACTTGGAATCATAAGTTCTCTTCATGCTCCAATCCTCTTTCAAAAAGGAACACAATATTTTTTCTATGCAATAGAAATAACAAAGCTTATTGCTTGCTATGTTTTTTTGATTATAAAATGGAAATATAATACATGTATTCCTTATTCATCCAGAATTTTATGACAAAAAATCTTCTTGATTGCAGCTTGCATGTTGTTTTACATGAAGTCATAAACTATTTTAAACTTTGCTATGCTTCTTCTAATTTTTATATATTTTCTTTATGCTTAAATAGGTTGTATATATTAATGGACACCCCTTTGTTTTGCGTGATGTCGAAAGGCCCTTTTCCAACCTTGAATATACGGTATGTTTGCATGAAGTCATGGCTTTAAATACAGTAGCTACACCCATATTATACAATGTATATGCATGTGCTTAAGGCCTGCTGACATATAGCCTTTACATTGAATAGGGAATCAATAGGGATAGAGTTGAGCAAATGGAAGCTCGATTAAAGGAAGATATTTTGATGGAAGCAGAAAGGTATTTCCTTTGGTTCAACATTTTGTTTATTGTGATTTGTAAATGTTATGTTCCTTTGCTACATTTACCAATGGTTGCGTATGATAGCAAACTTTATTTGGAAATCTGACATAGCAGATATGGAAACAAGATCCTTGTCACTGATGAACTGCCGGATGGTGAGATGGTGGACCAGTGGGTGCGTGTTTCCCGTATTTCAGTGAAAACACCATTAGAGGTATAAGCTTTGGAAAATAACGAACAACTGATCTGCCAAAATTTTGAATTATCATCTCAAACTCATTTTTTGGTTTCACTAATACAGGTGTACGAGGAGTTGCAACTCGATGGGTACCTGGTTGACTATGAGAGAGTGCCTATAACCGATGAAAAGTCACCGAAGGAGCTGGATTTTGATATTCTGGTGAGTTCCATGTATTGGCCATACTATGCTTTTGAATCATTAAAAATAATTAGCCTTTTCAGTTATCCTCCTTCCATTTTTTTGGTGCTAAATTTCTGCTAGTACTGTAATACATGGACAACCAATACTACCAACCCAAATTTAAGTCTTGTTGTGTTGGTTTGGTAATACCGTTTGACTGCAACTTTTCTTTAACAGTGATGGAGGAGGATTCTTGAGAGATTGAATAAATATCTAGTCCTCAATGAATTTATTTAGATAGTGCTCCTATTAAAAAAGAAGTAAATTATTGGTAGAGGCTTACCTATTTACATGTTTTGCATATCTCAGGCACATAGTACTCAAAATCTTGGTTTTTAATTTTAAACTGAAAAACATCATAGAAGTGCCTGTATTTGGTTCTCGGATGTCTTCTATATGGAAGCCTGGGTACAAGACCATGGCAGTATTTGATAAATTTCTTTTTTTACTTTAATTTAATGATAGTCATCTTTCATTCTGTGCATACTTGAGATTAAGATATGAAGTTAATCTTGTGGTTTTATGATTTTACTAAATATGTAAGCATTAATCTGAACATTATTTTTTTCTGTTAAGTATTTTAGCATCTCATTATTATCTAATTCTTCCTTTCTGTTTCCAGGTTAATAAAATTTCTCAAGCTGACATAAGCACAGAGGTTATTTTTAATTGTCAAATGGGTCGAGGAAGAACCACTACTGGCATGGTTATTGCAACTTTAGTTTATCTCAATAGAATTGGAGCTTCAGGTACTATGGTCTCTTGTGCAATTTTATTTCAAGCAAGCTATAAATTCTCTACTATTTAAGTCACCCTGTTGTCAATATAAATGTCTTTATGTTACTGCATTCAGTTATTCAGTTTTTTGTTTGCTTGAATTTTTCTCATTTCACATGTTCTGTCTGCACTTTTTTTTTCTTATACCTACACCGCCTTCATAACAAATATACCATGACATAGGTTGCTGACTAGGCCAATCCTTGTAACTTGTGTGGCTGAAATTGACTACATGTTAGAAGGAGGCTATCACTTTGATTTTGTCCTTGGAAATTTTTCAAGATAAATTATCTTGAAATTACTGATTCTCTCTTCTATTAAAATCTTGTGTCTTCATTTATCCAAGGAGAACATGCTTCCTGTTTATTAAATTTTTTGAAGAGAAAAATGCAAGATGATCCTCCTGGTTGTAGAAATGATACTAGGAACCTCTGTTTTAAAACCATAACTAAGTTTGCATCAAAATTGTTATTTGCTTTACTCGTTAAGCTTCTTTCCACCGTCTTCTGATAATATTTGATGCATCTTTACTTCATCTGTGTAGTGTAAATGTTAAACCTGTAACTTGATTTAATGTAACATTCTGATTTCTAATGTTTTTATATCTAATAACATAGGCTTTCCCAGAACCAATTCAATTGGGAGGGTTTTTAGCTATGGTTCTGATATCACTAACAATCTTCCCAATTCGGAGGAGGCAATTCGTAGAGGAGAATACACAGTCATAAGAAGCCTAATCCGGGTCCTAGAGGTATTTAATACAGCTACTTGCTCTTTATTGATTTTTTTAACATTCTCTTGGGTCTTTTTTTCTTATAAAAGTGACATTCCTTTAGGGCGGCGTCGACGGGAAAAGACAAGTGGATAAGGTCATTGACAAATGTTCTTCCATGCAGGTATGGTTTTTAAGTGTTTCATTTCGTTCAGGTTTAGGTTCCAAGCTTCTGTTCTAAACTTAATGCCAGTCGCAGACAATGCCTTAACATATTCCTTGTTACAAGTTTTTATTGTCTTTATCTGCAAGGATTATTTAGTTTTCTAGTATATAAATATAGCTCATGGATTTGTTGCTTTAACTCAATAACAGAACCTCAGAGAAGCAATTTCCACTTATCGCAATAGCATTCTTCGTCAGCCAGATGAGATGAAGAGGGAAGCATCACTTTCATTTTTTGTGGAGTACTTGGAGAGATATTACTTTCTTATATGCTTTGCTGTATATATTCATTCTGAGAGGGCAGCTCTCCGTTCTAGTTCCTTTGATCATACCAGTTTTGCTGACTGGATGAAAGCAAGGCCAGAGTTATATAGCATTATTCACAGGTAAAGATATAAATGTAGAGCCATAAGAGTTTTACTAATAGAAGTTGCTTTGTGGGTTAAATTGCTTCGAATTTTAATTCAGCCATTAGTTATTGAGTTGATCTGGATTAGGATGCAACAAGTTGCTTCTCCCCAGACCCATTTTTTCCTCATTCATGCATTAATTGACAATGTATCATCTCAGGTTGCTTCGGAGAGATCCTATGGGTGCACTAGGATATGCAAGTCTGAACCCATCTTTGAGAATGGTTGTTGAATCTGCTGATGGTCGCCCTCATGAAATGGGTGTAGTTGCTGCTCTGAGGAGTGGAGAGGTTCTCGGGAGCCAGACTGTCCTAAAAAGTGACCACTGTCCTGGTTGTCAGAATGCAAGTTTACCTGAAAGAATAGAGGGTGCTCCTAATTTCAGAGAGGTTTCTGGATTTCCAGTTTATGGAGTTGCAAATCCAACTATTGATGGGATTCGATCTGTCATACAAAGGATTGGAAGCTCCAGTTTTTTGGCACAATATGCGGGAAGAACCTGTCATCTACATTAATGGAAAGCCTTTTGTTCTCCGTGAGGTTGAAAGACCCTATAAAAACATGCTGGAGTACACGGTAAATTATGTTTGCTATTGTTTTATCTGTTAAAATTGTCAGGATCTTGTGGAGTAGCTTTGGGACAAGGATCTCTAATTGAAAAGTTTCTCTTACATTATAGCACATGTTATTGAGCTTACAGTAGCATAAATATTGATTCATCTCTCATTGCCAACAGATTATATGTGTAGAAAGAAAAATAGTTGATCCATTTCCATGTTTCTAGGTAACATTTTCTAAAAAGGCAGTGGACACTCGAGGGAAAAGGCACTTGGTTGAAAAATACAATATGACTGTTCTAAAAAGGCAGATTTATTATTCTGTAGTCATATTTGAGAAATAGGCTAGCCATGTTATAAACACAGTTGGTCTGAAAATTTCTTAGAAACAAGGACATGGATGCAGACACTTATGAGTTTATACGTCATTGTGAGATGGTGGAGACAGTCATTTTTATTTAATTCTAAAGGCTGCACTAACCATATGGATTATCCTACTAATTTTTAGTGTGCATCAAGAACATGCTCCATAAGGAATTGAAATGGAGTATATTCCTAAAAGGGCACATCTGAATTTGGATTTGCTAGGAATATAATCATTTTGATTCTCGGCATGTGCCTCAGAAACATGCCACTTAAGGAACTAAAATGAACTATACTCATACACATATGAATTGTGTCTGCTAGGAATATAATAATTTGATTATTGGTAATTGATTGAAATATTGGCAGTTATACATGAAATAAACATGGTTCTTTCAGAAAGAATAGTTTTTTTTGTGTGTATGCTAATAGTTTTTGAATACTCATTAGTTTACCTCATCCAATTGGGAAGAAAAGAGCCAATTGTTACTGGAGTCTAAATTGATATCTCCATTCAGGGAATTGATTGTGAAAGAGTGGAGAGAATGGAAGCTCGGCTGAAGGAAGACATCCTGCGAGAAGCTAAACGCTATGAGGGTGCTATAATGGTCATTCACGAGACAGATGATGGGCAAATATTTGATGCTTGGGAGCATGTCAACTCTGATTCTATACAAACTCCACTAGAGGTTTTTAAATGTTTAGAGGATGATGGTTTTCCTGTTAGGTATGCACGCGTGCCCATTACTGATGGCCAAGCTCCCAAAAGTTCTGACTTTGATACAGTGGCTGCAAACATTGCTTCTGCTTCCGAGGATACTGCTTTTGTATTCAACTGCCAGGTATTTCATTTTAAAAATTGTTTTAATGTATTATATGGATCTCAGAGGCTTATTAAATTTCTCTGTTTGCCCTGTTCCCATTTTATTAAATGTAACTGTCCCCTTTCTTTTCATAGATGGGAAGAGGGAGGACAACAACCGGTACTGTAATAGCTTGCCTTGTGAAGCTTCGTATTGATAGTGGGAGACCAATTAAAGTTCTGCATGATGAGGTGAACCATGAACAGACAGAGGGGAGCTCCTCAAGCGGTGAAGAAAGTGGAAGTAATGCCACTAGATTGACCTCTAGCACCGCTAAACTAAGAACTAAAAGTGAGCAAAACCGTGCATTTGGCATTGATGATATACTACTGTTATGGAAAATAACAAGATTATTTGATAACGGATTGGAGTGCCGCGAGGCGTTGGATGCAATTATTGATAGATGCTCAGCACTACAAAACATACGACAAGCAGTTCTTCGGTACAGGAAGGTTTTCAACCAACAGCATGTTGAGCAAAGAGTGAGGAGAGTAGCACTGAATCGTGGGGCTGAGTATTTGGAGCGGTACTTTCATTTAATTGCTTTTGCGTCATATGTTGGAAGTGAAGCATTTGATGGATTTTGTGGACAAGGAGAATACATGATGACATTTAAGAATTGGTTGGATCAGAGACAAGAGGTCCAAGCAATGAAAACGAGTATAAGACTAAGGCCTGGGCGATTTTTCACTGTCCCTGTAAATCTTCTTTTCTGTCTAGAATCAAGCTAAAGGCTTAACGAATGCCTGCACAGTTTCAAAGATTGTTACATTTTTTACACTTTTTGATATTTTTTAAATATGCTTTTGTAATTAATTTTAGTTTTTTTATGCAGGAGGAGTTGAGAACATTACTTGAATCCCAACACGGAGATGCTGTTATGGATGCCATTGTGAAGGCACGCAATGGTTCTGTTTTAGGAAAAGGTTCTATGCTTAAAATGTACTTCTTTCCTGGTCAGAGAGCTTCCAGCCACATCCAAATTAATGGTGCACCACATGTGTTTAAGGTATGCTAAAAAGAAGTACGGATTTCTTGAATTGTATGCAATGCATTAGTCAAGGCCATCAAATAATTTAGTTCATTCTACCATGAAATTGGATGTTTTTAGCGTTTCATAGATGTTTTAAAAGTATATTTTTTTTTTTGTAATAAATGGTGTCCATGAGATAGGCATTTCTTGTTCAATCTACCTGATGTATTGTACAGAATCATCTCCATATTTACCTTTCCAAGAGCCATATCAAGTTTATTGGAATGAGAGATGTAATAGCTTACTCAATGTGGTTTGTCATATTTTTGTCGAGATCTTTTTTAGTCTATAGTAAACGGAAATATGATTTTCCTTTTTGTGACCTTTTTTATTTCTTGTATTGGATCTATCAATTTAGGCCTTCATTCAAGGCATGTGGTTAGTATAATTCAATCCTTCTTATCCTATAGGCTCCATCCTTCCTCGGCAAAACCCTTATATGCCTTCGAACCTATTTTTCCAGGTGGATGGATACCCTGTTTATAGCATGGCTACTCCAACAATTACTGGTGCCAAAGAAATGTTGGCATATCTTGGTGCTGAGGTCAATGCAGAAGGATATGCTGGTCAGAAAGTGGTGGTAACTGATCTGAGAGAAGAGGCGGTTGTGTACATTAATGGCATACCATTTTTCTTGAGGGAGTTAAACAATCCTGTTGATACCCTAAAGCATGTTGGAATTACTGGTCCCGTGGTATGTTATCATAATGTGGTTTAATGTTTATGTTTACTTATTTAGCACCAATTACTTGAGCTTACTTTTTGCCTTGTGACCATGATTCAGGTGGAACACATGGAGGCACGGTTAAAGGAAGATATATTGTCCGAGATTACACGGTCTGGTGGACGAATGCTTTTGCATCGTGAAGAATACAACCAGTCATCAAATGAGTCCAGTGTTGTGGGATACTGGGAAAACATCTTTGCCGATGATGTGAAGACACCTGCTGAAATATATGCTGGTTTAAAAGAAGAAGGGTATAATATAGTGTATAAGAGGATACCATTAACTAGAGAGAGGGAGGCTTTAGCTTCTGATGTGGATGAAATCCAGAACTGCAAAGATGAGTAAGTATAAGTATATATAACTAATTGAAAAGCTATTTTTTTTGTGTGTGAACTGGAATGATGTCTTCTGCAGCTCCTCTGGGTGTTACCTTTATGTATCACATACTGGATTCGGTGGAATCGCCTATGCCATGGCAATTATCTGCTGCAGACTTGATGCGGAGGAGAACTTTGGGACATCCAGTGCTACACAACCATTGTTGGCTGATGCACAACTAAATTCTTCACCTGAAGAAAGCATGGCTGTGGCATCTCGGACTTCTGAAGAAGAAGCGCGAAGGATGGGTGATTACCGTGACATACTAAGCCTTACTAGAGTTCTCATGCATGGTCCAAAAAGCAAAGCAGATATCGATATCATTATTGAAAGGTCTATTTCATTTATTTTTCTTTATTTAAGTTTTAAAAGAATTGAAATGAATTTAATCTTCTCACTATTTTAGAAGCCTTAACTAACTTATTGGCTCTTTTTCACCCTTTAATGGTGCTGAGTTTCTTCCTTTTTTGTGAAGGTGTGCTGGTGTAGGGCATTTACGAGATGATATCCTTCATTATAGCAAGAAACTTGAGGCGGTTCCCCATGATGAGGATGAGCACCGAGCATACCTCATGGATATGGGCATTAAGGCTTTAAGGTTAATCCCAAGAGTTGCTGCTTTCTCATTCATTTACAGTAATGAGAATCTTAGTCTACGACATTAACGGCTGGCGTGCAAATCTCCAACTGTATTTGTTCATTTGCAGGCGTTACTTTTTCCTCATCACATTCCGGTCTTACCTATACTGCACATCTCCAACTGAGACAAAATTCACATCTTGGATGGATGCAAGGCCTGAACTTGGACATCTCTGTAATAATCTGAGAATTGTGTTATAATCCTCTTCATGATTCAAAATGTATGAATGTACAGTACATGTCTTAATAATGCCTATTAAAGACTTTCTTCTGTAATATTACACCCGACACCTCCACATCCTCGCCCCAACAGTGTAAGATCGATCGATAGACACACTAAGGGGTAGCAGATTACAAATTCACAAGATCATAAATTGAAGCCATTCAAAAGACTAGGGAAGAAGTGTCCAAGTTCTATGTTGCTGAGATTCATGTCCTAGAGTCAGCAGACCATTTTTCTTCAGGTATATTTATAGACACAATTGGACACTGGATGACAGTTTTAGAACTAGAGAGGTTAAACCCCAGACCGAAAACATCAACATATTTGGTACTGTATATGAGTTCTTAAATGTTTATCAGTTTCCATTTGTAGAATTTGTATTCTTTCACTGGTAAGAGCACAATATATCTAAACATCAATGAAAATGTAAGTTTTTTTTCTTTACATCTTGCTTTTTACAGGCACAAAAATTCATTGACTATTCGATTTTGGCTAAAAAACAAATAATGTTACAGGGATTTTTATGTCTCAAATTTATTTATAACTATGGTGACAAGAGATCTGGTCCCGAAATCTGAACAGACGGTGACAATAGGAATCTATGATCTTTCTCAGAGTCATTGCAACATAGGTGAATCAAGCTCTTACGTAAAAGCTGGAGAAAATATAGCGAACGTATAGCATAAGAAGATAGTAGAATTAAAATATTGTTTAGCAATCAAACAACTTGCGGGGATAGCTCAGTTGGGAGAGCGTCAGACTGAAGATCTGAAGGTCGCGTGTTCGATCCACGCTCACCGCATTTCATTTCCCTTTTTCTGGGTAGAGGGTTAAGTTTTTTTCTACAGAAAGCCAAAACCCTAAGTATGGTGGATTAATGCATGCACTTTTTTTTTGAAATCACGACCTGCAACTGATAATTACATTTCTGGTTAGAATGGGGTTTGAATATCCAACTTTTGAAGTGAGATTCCAGAATTTATCAGTGGATTCGATGAGCAAATTGAATTTTGATTGAGTCTAAACTAGATTTTCGGTGCTCTTGGGAGAAATAAGAGCGCTTTTACATATCGGTGCTGTGGAAAACTATAAGCACAGAAGATTCATCGGATTTAGGGATTAAAATAGAAAAAATCGATTAAATTAAAAGAATAAAAGAGCGAAGAAGATGAAAGGAAGCTAAGAAATGAATATATTTTTTTATTTTTCCAAGGCTTTTTGAAGAGAAAAAAATTAAAAATTTATCCACCAATATCCTCAATGAGAAAAAATATTAATGGTGTGGAAAAAAATTGAAAGAAGACAGAGAGATTTGTACAAAAAAATGGTTTCAAAGGCACAGGATAAAGTAAAATGACTTACTGGAATTAAATTCGTAAGTCACTCTACGAAAGAGAAGAAGGGTTTGCGTTGACCCATAGTTGCTTTTACTTTGACTTTTTTATTTATATTTAATCAAACACCGAAAAATTATATATATATTTTTAAAAAATATAAATTATATAAATAATCATTTAATTATATGATTAATATTATATTTTTAATTTTAATAAATTATTATAAAATTATTTAATTAATTTTAATTAAATCACAGACCGACCATCGTTAAAAGTTAATAAAAGAGTGATATAATTATTAAAAAATATTTTATATAATTATATATTTAACCTTTTTTATTTATATATTCTATTAATTTAGTTTTAATTTTAATTTAATAAAATAAATTATTTATACCAGAAACAACCAAGATCAGAGCAAAACGATTCAAAGGGAAGGGAAAACCAAGATTTTATTAGATACTATGTTGCTATTAACTGCTTTTACCATACTATCGGGCGCCAAGCATGGGGGGAGGTGTAACAGGAGCAATCACCACTACCGCCGTTGTAGCCACTAAGGCAGCCCCTCTGTATGGTGGGGGCGCGGCTGAAACTCAGTACGTTGCGGCAAAGACGTCGGTTTGGTGGGACATTGAGAACTGCCAAGTGCCTAAACATTGCGACCCTCATGCGATCGCCCAGAACATTAATTCTGCGCTGGTTAAGATGAACTACTGCGGGCCGGTTTCTATCTCCGCCTACGGTGATACCAATCGCCTTCCTTCTTCTGTACAGCAGGCGCTTTCCAGCACCGGCATCGCGCTCAATCATGTCCCCGCTGGTAAACTTATCAAGAACCTCTGTTTCTTTTATATCTTGAATTATTGATGATAGTAGTAAATCTAGCTTGAATCATTACTTTTCTTGCGTTAATCTTGTAATGATCAGGAGACATTATGTTACATTGGTACTCTCTTAGAAACTTAGTATTTCGTAATGATCTTTAAAAAATGATTTACTCTGCTCAAATCAAGAGTTTTATTTTATTTTTACGATGAAGTTAAAATTAAAATTAAGATATCGGAGAAAAAGTAGGTTGTTGATGAATTGGGGGTTTATATGTGATTATGAGCAGGTGTGAAAGATGCTAGCGATAAAAAGATTCTAGTCGATATGCTGTTTTGGGCAGTTGATAATCCTGCTCCCTCGAACTATCTGTTGATATCTGGCGATAGAGATTTTTCCAACGCTCTCCATCAAGAAAAAATGAACAATGGATACCCGTACCAGCCAGAATATTCACAGACAATGTCATTTAAAAAAGCACCACATGAGTTTTTTGGTGGCAGTGAGACCGCTGTCTCTGCAAGCAAGTCTACTCCAAACTTCTTTCTCAGCAATCATGACTTTCCAGGAAGTAACAATGGTAATTTCATGGGCAATGGTATCCTTCAAAACCATTGTCCTCATTCATTGAGGCCAAATAACCTTCCTCTGCAACCAGCTTCTGCACAAGATAAATTGTTACCCCCTAATACACAAAATCATGATTTCCTCCCATTGCTTCCTAGACCGCTGGGGCCTAGATATTTTCCCCCACCAAATATGCCTGATATGGGTAAGTTAAATATCTCTCAACCCTCCACCCATGCCCAAAATCCTTCTACTTTTACCCATCAAAATGGAAAAGAGTTTAAAACAAACTCTCTTGAGCCGTTCCCTAATCAAGGTGTCCTAAATGTACCGCAAAAGAGCCATGTGTTGCACAACGGCCAAGCAAGTCAGCAGGCTAGTACTAGGCATCCATGCGGTCCTGAATTTCCACCTCCCTCATCCTCACCTATTTCTATTTCATCTAGCAATGGCAGTTGGGGAGCTCAGGGATGCTCTCCGCCATCTGAATATGTGCAAGGTCTTATTGGTGTTATCTTACTTGCATTAAACACACTGAAAAAAGAAAAAATCATGCCTACTGAAGCGAATATTACTGATTGCATTCGTTATGGAGATCCAAAACACTGCAATACTGATGTAAAGAAGGCTTTGGATAGCTCAGTTGAGCAACATATGGTATTGAAGCAAAGTTTAGGTGCAGTGCAGTTGTATGTTGGTAGAAATGAGAAACTATGGAAGTGTGTCAATCCCATTGGTGGGAACCCTAATCAATACTCAAAGACAACTTGGGATGGAATACAGAAGTTTTTATCATCCCCTGCTGGACGATCATTAATGATGGCTTCTCAATGCAGGTAAGTCTATGCTTTGATGAACAACGCAGTTTTTATTGTGTTCCCTTTTTTAATTGATCCTATGTTTATATAGGATTCCCTTAGCCTAACTTTGTTATCAAATATGCAGATATGAAGCCGCTCTGGCTTTAAAAAAGGCATCCTTGGAAGAATTTTCTTTAGGTGATGTTCTCCAGATCTTGAATATGGTAGTTGTCATGAAGAAATGGATTATAAATCATCAGTCAGGATGGCAACCAATTACAGTCACCCTTCCAGAGACTATTACAAAAACAGATGCCGGATCTGCTGCATGATCTCATCAACAACGGTTTTGGTAGTGAAAATGGTCCTATGACGGTGAAAGACGGTAGAATTTGGGGTGAGGGGTTAAGAAACAAGGTCACTTTCATAAACATAATAATACAAATAATCAACCATCAAGTTAACTTGTGGTGGGCTGTGATATTTGGATCACAGCGAAAGCAAGTAGGAATAAGTTTTCAATTTTTTGTGTTCTTGTTTAGTTTTTTCCCTTTCATTTTATTTGCTGAGATTCTATATCGGGGAGCTCCAGAAGGGGAAAAGGTTTTAGATGAAGATGGAGTTAACCCGGGAATTATCATGATCAGAGGTCAGAGTTAAGTAACGAATTCATCCTCTGCTTCCATGCAGATTTGGTATATTTACAAGCTATCCCTAATATGTTTGGTGGTGGTTGGTATTGCTCAAGTAGTTTATATGCAATTCTATATTCTCTTCCTTCGGTGCGGTTTGTTCAGAGTTTTACTGCTAGGGATAGCCGGATAGTGGTAAATGGTATTCCTTTTTTTCCGGCAGATATTGCTTTATAGAGTTTGTGTGTAGTTTCAGCCTGTATATATACCGTCTGCTGTATCTCCACCCATATCGTCCTATGAAACCTTTAAAAGATGTCGAGGGTTCTGGCACCTGTTCGGCAGGTTCTTGTTCAGTTGATGATGATGATGCTTAATGGGGCTTAATAGTGATTTGTATGACCAAAAATGGCAAAGATTGGTGCAACAATGGACCTCATCAAAGCCTTTTGAAGGGTAACTTTTTATTTTTTTATTGAGATTGCTAAGTTCTTTGGCAATCAACAAATAACATGGCATGGGAGTGTATGATAAGAGATCTTTATTCCTGGTGTGATACATTGCATGTACGTTAAATCATTTTCCGGCCAAACTCATATGTCCCTTTACTCTGAAATCGAGTGAATTGTATTAGCTTGAGCCTTGGAAATCTGGTTGTTCTTGTATGCTTGATTCCATTTAAGTACATATTTAAAATGTTTTACATCGTCTGAAGTTGGTTAGCAGCCATTTGTGTTTGGTGATCTGAACTCAAATTTATAGATTTTCGAAATCCACTCTTGAGATAGTTTTAATTTCATGTTATAGATTTTGGAAATCTACTATACTGTTAGATAGTTTTAAAAAACCTAATTTCTCTCTCAAAACCCTCGTAGCTGCAGTTCTTTTTCCCCAAATTTCATCTTTTTTCATTTTTCGTTTTGATCGTTCCCTTTGATCGGTGGTCGACAATCAATTTTAGTATTGGTTGTCGACCACCGGATCTATTTCTTTTTCTTATTTTATTTTAATAAGGATTTCTATTTTTTGTTTTTGTGACACGCTTTTATTTGTCATTGTGACATGTTTTTATTTTTGTTGGGGTTTGATTAGTCTGTCTTTATGGCATGTTGCAGCATACCTTAGCGATTGGTTGTTGTTCGCACAGAGATTCAATCGATGCTAGTTTTTTGATTTATTATTTTATCGGTAGTCACTTGGAAAGATTTATCCACATTCGGTTGATGGTTGTTTGCCGATAAAATCAGTCCTGCGTAGCGGTACTTTTTGCACAACAGTTTGAATCGTCTGCAACTCCTTCCTTCACTATGTGTCTCGTTTGAACAGAAACAATGAGATTCAGGAAGCTGCTGAATTTTATGCTTATTTTCATAGAAATTTTATTTTTCTTTGTTTTTGGTTTGTAAGAATTTTTGAATTTTTGAATTTAATTATTTTTTTTCTTAATTACGTTATAATTATAATTTTTTATGAATTTAATAAAAATTCAGTAGTATTTGAAAAAAATAAAAATCAAGTTGCTATTTTTATTCTCTTAAATTATAAAATCTACCTCTGTGAAATTTGGACAGATTAAAATCCACGAGTTTTGAATTATTTTGCCATAGTTGGATCTGAACTCTGAGTTTTTGGGCCTCTGTCTTTTCCAATCATAGATGAGATGTAGGCCGCCTGCTCCCGGCCCTTAATTCCTTTCACCAGCAGTCGACAAGTTCTAAACTCGCATGTACTAGGCAAAACTTCCGCCGGAAACCGAAAACAGAGCTTAGCAATTGATAAGGCAAACTGAAGAAGAAGGGAAGTGATTATGAGACTCAATCGAGGATTCAGTCGGTGCATCAATTCATTGAGGAAATTTCAAGTAGCAAAATCATATCCCAATCCTGTTAATGAAAGATCTTTTCTTTCACCCGCGATTCCGAACATTTTTCTATCATTTTGTCGCCATTATTCCACCGGTGAGCCTTTTTTATGAACTTACCAGTTTTTGTTTCAGAAAAAAGTACAAATTTAAGTGTTGTTTTTGATAAATTGATACAATGCTTTCGTGAGGGCAGAGCTGCAACCTCAGGTTTCAACCGACCTTCTTAAAATCATGGAACAAAGATTAATTGCTATTGAGCATAGGAGTGCTTTTCTCGAGAATTTCATAAACCAGGTAATATCTTTAATTTCATTTTTTTTCTTTAATGTTTCTATTTAATTGTATTTTGCTTGATTTTGTTTTATTTTAATTGTGCTTGGTTGTTCTGTTTGAAGACAGCCAGAAGCCTCACCAACCGAGTATTCCAAGGCTAACAAAGAGCTTCGAAAACTTAGGGACTCAATGGACCTTATCAGTGAGTTGAGAACCAAACAAAAGGTATATTCTTTTTTGTCACCTCTTGTACAATGTTCTTATAATTTTATCCTTGTATTGGTGAATCAACATTTTGTCTACCTTAGCTGATGTTATCGTGTATCTTGTATTCAGTTAAGCTCACTTAGGTTGATAAGTGATTATATTACCCTGGCCTTGGGGGTATCTTTATGCGCTATCCTAAAGCATTCTTTAGTTTCTGTTAGTTTTTAATTTTGTCCTATGAGGATGCCGTTTTAAGCTTTTCTTTTTTGTTCCCCATTTTAAGTAGGAGATTGATGGTTTGAGGTCATTGATGGCTGAATGCCCTGATGACAAAGATATGCTTGACATGGCAACTGAGGATCTGGGTAAGGCTTTGGAAGAAGAGAAGAGACTGCAGAACTTGCTACTCAAGTTGCTACTTCCTAGGGATGATGCTGACGAGAGGGACTGCATTTTGGAGGTTAGAGCAGGTAACAACTGTATGTTGAGATTGACACTTGAATGCTGGTTTCTGTCATTCTTTTTGTTGATTTCTTTCTCTATTTTTTAATCAGGAACTGGAGGGGAGGAGGCTTCTTTGTTTGCAATGGATGTATTCAAAATGTAAGACAATACGACATGGTCTTTGGTGAATCATGAATTTTGTCTAGAATCTGCTTATCTAAGAGTTTTTTCTTGCATGGTTACAAAAGGTATGAGAGATACTCACAGAAGAAGGGTTGGAGGTTCGAAGTGGTGGATATAGCAGAGTCTGATCTGAAAGGATATAAGGTATTTATTCCATTTTCTGCATTTTCTAGGGTTTTGGTATTTCTAAAGTCATGGAATCATCTTTTGGAATCCATCTTCTGTCTGCATCACAGAACCTTGACTTGTGTTCCTTATCAGGAAGCTAGTGCAGCAATATCAGGATCTGGTGTTTATGGGAAACTTAAATTTGAGAGTGGAATTCACCGAGTTCAGGTTTTGTTTTCCAACTTTTTTACATGCAATATAAGGACTTTAAGCATATCTTGTAAACTTACATGGAGTTTCTTTGCGCAGCGTGTTCCGGTGACGGAGAAGTCTGGACGTATACACACTAGTGCCGTATCAGTCGCTATTCTCCCTCAGGCTGATGAGGTGCTTAAGGATTTGATTTGTGCTTCATTTGTTTTTTCCTAAATCTGTTTGAAAGGTTTTTAGATGTATTTAGTTGACCTTTCTGTTGAGTACTCAGACTGCTGATACTAGTTCACCTTTTGTATTTGACAAATTTTCGTAATTAAATTTCTCTCATTACTAGTTTTTGCATCCTTTTTGCCTGCTTTGGCTGATGTTCTTGTTGAGGTTATGCAGGTAGATGTCCAGTTAAGAAATGAAGATTTGAGAATTGATACTCACAGGTCTGGTGGTTCTGGCGGTCAACATGCAAACACTACCAACAGTGCAGTCAGAGTCACACATTTGCCCACTGGTATAACAGTATCCATACAGGATGAACGATCCCAGCATATGGTAAGTGTAGTACTCAAATGTTGTAGTTTAGATCTTTTGCTGAAAACATCAATTTTATATATTGTGTGATAGTTTGCCAAGACATACTTCTTATGTTTGCGCCTTTCCTAGTTTTTTACTGTCTTGGAGTGATATTATTTGTTTCAAAATGATCTAAACATGGAAAAAGATTTTTCATTTGAAAATTTTATGATCTCTTAGTCACTCCAAGACGGTAAAAAACTATTTAGAAACCACCTTACATGTTTACTACTAAGAAAGATACTTAATCAGTTAGAATTCAACTTTTAACCTTGGAGGTCTTAGGTTTGAATTATGAGATGGGGGGGAGATATCTTCTTTGTGTCATTCGAAGCATAAAACGGTATAGTTTAAGACTTTCTGATTATTGATATATATGGCGTATTTGAGGTCTCTAAGTATGCAATATATGGATTTTATGTTAAATAAGGAGTACAGCACTGATATTTCAATTTGGATGGTTTCCTATATCAGTATCATCCTTATCCTGATGCTTTTGTAACTCTCTTCTTCCTTTTTGCTTCATGTGATAGAACAAAGCCAAGGCACTTAAAGTGCTATGTGCAAAGCTGTATGAAATGGAGAGGTCTAGGATCCATACATCTAGGTCAAAACTTAGATCTGAACAGGTATTGGCTACTGTGAGATGAAATTTTAGTCTCTTTTTCCCTTCAAATCTAGATGATTGGATGCTGACCACTTTGATATTAACAGATCGGTAGTGGGGACAGATCTGAGCGCATTCGAACCTATAACTTCCCTCAAGGGCGTGTAACCGATCATCGTGTTGGCATCACTTATCATGCCATAGATGATGTGATGCAGGGAGAGAATTTGGACGTCTTTGTTGATGCTCTTCTTTTGCAACAGGAAATGGATGCAATCGCAACCTTCAGTTCTGCTCGATGACCTTTATTACTGGTCGTGGTGTCTCTCTTGCCTGCCACCCCTTTTTTGTGTTAACCATCATTTTCAAATTGCATACACATTTTCTGGATTTAACAACATTCTATTTCTTATTGGTGATGCATCGGCCAACAGAGGTAAACATGGCGTGTGCCATGGCATGTATTTTTTTACTTAGTCTTCTCTATGCAATTACAGATTTACAATATTCTCATGTAGTGTGTGGTCCACAAATATTTCAGGGTTAATTAGAGTTGACGTTTGTATTGTTGCCCCCACCAGATTTCTAGCAGACTGATAGCCTTGTATTACAAGTTTAGTTATCTTGCTAAATCTATGAGAATGGTTTCTGGGCATGGTTGGATTGCGATTGCCTGCAAACTACTTATGTTTTCAGTTGATTTTTATGAAAAATTTAAAACTCCAAAGTTCCAGTTATTCTCTATTGGTAGTTGAATTTAGATAAATAAATTATAGATTTATATCTTATATACCGTCGGTAAAAATTGAAAGTTTTCATAAACGCCTTAGTTTTAGAGTTTGAGATATTAATTTAGAGGTTGGGTTTTATTTTTAAGGTAATATGATTAAGATTTAGATTTTAACCTCTAAACCCTATATTTTAAAGTCAAATCTTAAATTTTAACTATTATATCTTTTTAAACCCTAAACTATAAAATTAAAATATTATAAAATCGTTCAGTTTCATATAGTGTATAAGATAATATAATCCACATAAATTATTGGCAAGTTGATATGCAGATAACAATCCTATAAATTAATTTGCCAAAAATAAGACTATTAGTCCACCATCAAATCCAAATACAAAGCCTGAGACGGACTATGGTTGGATGGGATTTGGTTGATTCATGGGAGATGGGGTAAGCTGTTACCTTTCTTGCTCTTTGGGTTGAAATCATTTGGTGGGGCATGGAAAACGTTGCTACTTTGAAAAAAAATTGTCTTTAAATGATAATTCTATATAAAATACACATTTTTATGATAATTATATTTAAATATTATATATGATAAATTACACAATTAATCATTAAATAATAAATTCTACTAGTGACATGTACTAATATATTTGCTAGGTCTGATTTAAACATAAGTCAAGAAACCCCTAAGAACAGGTCGTGAAAAAAAATCCCTAAGTTTCAGAAGTGTCCGGACTGAACAGGACAGGTTAACACATCAATTTAAAACGAAACCTTACCCTAAGAAACTTAAGAAATGAAAAATGAAGGAACGGTTGGTTTGGGATTAGTTTTCAGTGGCCAACGATCTTGTCCAATAATGGTGAAGAAAAAAAAGGGTTTTCTTCTACAACCACGTTTTTCCTACCCATTAAAAAGTCCTTGAAAATGACTTCCGAGGTCTCATCTGTAATTGCATGGAAACTTTAGGTTGAAAAAATCAATCAAGATTGGATCCTACCCACAAAAGTCTCTTTCTTGAGCCACAAGGTAGAAAATTTTGGCGAAAATGTGAACTTTTCATTGGTTTAAAGCTAAAATCATGACAGATTCTTTTCCATTATTGGGTTTTTTAATTACTTTTTAACATTGCATGTAGATGCTGTATTGTCGGATCTAACAATGTTTAGAATCCGAGACTATACGTATGGCAAGAAATGGTTAGTTTAAGTCCTTAGGTTTTGTCTCTTTTCCTCTGGTTTTCCTGTTCTAGACCCAGATTGATTATAAATATAATATAATATTTGTCCATGGTTAGATCTAAACTAAACAGAATTCCATCCTGTAGTATTTGACAAAAAGGGAAGATTTGCTGCTCAAAAATAGGTATCTGACACCTCCCCAACGACACAGGGGTGTTAGAATCTGGTCTGGAGAATCAAACAAGTTGCTCCCCTCAAGCTCTTGTTCTTCGATGAATCCTAGAATGCAAAACAACTATTAAATCTTCTTCCTTAATTGCTTCAAAAGAACCGTTATCGATCAATCGAAGGCAAAGGCTGTCATATGGATAAGTTCCCGGATGTTTTGTGTGGTTGGAGCTGGGAGGAAAACAAGTTGTTTGAGCTTGCTCTAGCCGTGGTTGATGAACGGCATCCGGATCGTTGGGAAGTAGTTGCTGCTATGGTTGGGGGGACAAAAACTGCAGAAGATGTGCATAAACATTATGTGGTACTCTTGGAGGATTTGCAGTTCATCGAATCGGGTAAACTCGACCATGAACTTTGCGAAAGGCAGCCGTGTATTCAAGTCGACTGCACTCGATCGGATTGCTGGACTGACGATGATAACAAGTACACAACAATGTTTCTTTCTTGTCAGCTTCTTCTGCATCAATTCCTGTATTTTCATTTTCAAATCGTCTATCATATACATGCATCTGAGCCAACCATAGAACAAATAAAAGAACCCTGTTTTCCCAGGACTTTTCATTTTTTCTACATGCCTTATTTTGTTTTTCTAGGGAGGGCCTTTCATGCATCATGAAATCATAATACCAAATTCCATTTTCTCTAATCTAATTTCCCCCTTGATTTTCTTTATGTCTGTGTTTTGTGTAATTCGAGTTCATATCAGAGTATGCAATTTGGATAAGTGATTCTGCCAAGTTCATGTGGTTCTATGATGGATATTCAAAATCATAATCTTTTGCTATGTTCATTTTCTAGCAATTCATTAGTCCAGTCTAGACAGATTTAAAGTTGCATTAAGGCCAATCAGAATCTGTACTGTCTGATGTTTTATAATTTTCCTGCTTACAGCTTGCTGGTTCGGTTGGACATAAATTGATCCCCAGAGCTGCTGTACTGCTGTACTACTGCCTGCTGGTTTATTGAAGTAGATTTGGTTACTGGTGACTGTGCCACAAGAATGCAGGGTGTATCAACTCTGATGTTCTATCCCTTGTTCCTTGATTTAATCACTATCTTCATTGTAAAACAGAAGTTCTCTGAATGATTTTAACTTTTCAATTTGCAGTTAGTATGATGTGAAAAGACTATGCTGGTTTAAAATAACAAATTTTTCGTAAAGCAATGCGCATTCGAGTCGTATTGTGTCATTTTCCCACTACTATCCGAATTGCAGGAAAGATTTATCTTCAACAAAACAAGATAAAAAGAAGAAAAAAGAGCCGGGGCCGTTGAGGCACAACAAAAAGGTCACCACAATTACCTTAGCTCTTGTTAGTCGTCACTGTCATGAACTTGGATCTAGATTCAATCACTAGCTTATACAATAAGAATAGTGAAAAATCCTAAGATGAAATAAGGTAACAACAACAAAAAAAAAACTCGAGCGAGGAGAGAATGGAGAAGATGGAGCCAGGGAAGAGGCAGTGCATAGGTGGAGGGACAACAGAATCTGTTGGTAGATCCAGTCATGCTCAACCTGTTCCCAGTCTCTGTCCGTCTCTCCCATTTCCCTCGATGTCTTACCTCATCTTGGCTCGGTGTATCTGCTAAACTGACTCTGTACTAGCAACTTCAAGTACCAGTCGGCACTACAAGTGTCAACACGAAAATAATAGTATAATTAATAATATTAAATAATAAAAATATAATTAATATAATAATTAATATATAAATAATAATATAATATTAATATTTTTTTTAAAAAAAAAACAAAAAAAAAATAATAAAAAAAGACTGAAAAAAGCATAAACGTTCTAAACATGGGTTTGTTGCCGGAAATCATGGGATTGTGTTGGTTTAGTTGAGCCTTTTGTGTGGATAGAGTTGGAGTTTAGCTTGGATTCTAATTGGAATCCTTTAAAATGGGATTTTATGGATCCTCTAAGGGGGAGCGTGATGAGGGGGGAGGATTAGTTACTGAAATGTGGCTTTCCAACGCCAAACAATTGGAATCCATTGGCATCTTTCAATTCAAGCTTTGCCCGTTTGTTAACGGAGATTTCAAACAGAAGTTGAGATCGCTTCACTGTTCTTTCTCTTCTCCAGAGATTTCTCTCCATCGCATTCGCAGTTCAATTGATCAATTTTTCATCAGCTGAAAAATGGCGACCGTCGCAGTTCACCAGTTCGCTCCGTGCATCACTTGCCATGCTTGGAGTCCCGATCAATCCATGGTAGCATTTTGCCCAAATAATAATGAGGTTCACGTTTATAAATTGTTGCAAGACAAGTGGGAGAAAGTTCACGTTCTTCAGAAGCATGATCAACTTGTTTCTGGGATAGACTGGAATGGGACGTCAAACAGAATTGTTTCTGTATCTCATGATCGGAATTCATATGTTTGGAGCCAAGAAGGACTAGAGTGGGTTCCAACTCTTGTCATTCTTAGACTCAATCTGCTGCACTTTGTGTTCAGTGGAGTCCCAAAGAAAACAAGTTTGCTGTTGGAAGTGGTGCTAAAAATGTGTGCGAACGGCAACGTGGGTGTAGAAGATGCGCCGTCGTCCTCAACATCGACGACAGTGCGGAAGAACCGGCCCATCATTAGTGGAGAACAGCTAGACATCGAAGCCTACGCCGGGCTTTACTCCGACCGTACAAAGATCACGCGGCCTCTATTTATCGCCCACCGATCCGACAGTACTTCGAGGCAATCGGAGGCCCTAAGGATGGCTTACGACAAGCTCGAGGGTGGAGATCAAGTGTTGAACTCGCTCGCCCGCTCACAACTCAGCCTGCATGTCAAAGCTTTGGGAGTGCCCGCCACACCAACTTGGCATTTGATTCCAACAATTTAAGGAAACTGCATCTTTCCACCTCTAGCAGGCCACTCACTGTCAAAGTTTCGTATAGGATATTCAAAGCGAAGACCATCCTCGAGAGGAAAAGCGATAATGGATTGAGGGTTTTGTCTGAATCCGCTGCTCATGAAAAATAAGATATTTTACTTACCTTCATGTGGCGTGCGCATCAGGAGCAGAATACAGCGTGGAGTGGCGTTGCTTTGAGAGAGATGGAGAATAATAAAGAGAAAATAATTGACAACATCGGGCAGGCGGCCAAGACAAGAACCGACAGGGGAGGCTTGGATGCAACCTTTACATCGGAAGAATAAACCATTATCATGGTCAAACACTACCGGTTCGAGTATCCTCCATCGATAATCCGGCATTGGCTACTTTCTGTGAACCAGTTGAGAAGTCGAACTCAAGCCACTCCTTCATAGCTGGATTAGCTCACAGTGTCGGCCTTAGGAAGGAACCATTGCGTGTATACAGTATGGTAAAGTACGTAGCAATAGCTCGAGGAGATGCCGAGATATTTGTGAAGTTTGCGAGGACGGGGTACAAGGAAAAGATATGGGATCATGCAACTGGTGTGATTATCATAGAGGAGGCTGGTGGTGTTGTAACTGACGCCGGAGGATCACGACTCGATTTTTCGAAAGGAATAAGATTGTCGCCCGAGGACTCGTCGGAAGTAAACAAGCATCTTTCGACGCCGCTGCCACAGCTTCAGACCGGTAGAGATGTGGTGTCCGACGATGACAGGTCGGTTGCGGTAGCTCTCATGGAGGTAGCCGCAACGGCTTCTGTAGCTTGAAAACACAACTGAAAAGAGAAAGAAAGTGAAAGAAAGGTGAAGTGATGGTCTAGTCCATGGCTCGTGTTCTTCAAGAGAGAGTTCAACCGTACTTGCCCCTTGTTGATTTCGCGGTTACCGGAACCATCATTACCAAGTTCTCCCTGGGTCTCACCGAGAAAGATGAGAAGAACTCTCCATTTTCTCAGGAGCGTAAGAGAACATGTGTCATAATTTTGTTTGCTATTATTGAAAAATCTGCACATAATTACTAAGTCTCTTCATTACCAAAGTGCAAGGCATGTGCAGGGAATTGGTTCTTGAATGCTCAAAAGAGAAACAAATTGAAGGAGGCGAAGTAATTTATCGTCATTGCCTTTGAAGAAGAGGAGATTCATTAGTATTGACTCTGTGGAACAATTCTCTTGTTCTTTGTAGCTTCAGAAAGATGGCATTGAAAAAGAAATGGAAATTCAAAGCAAATCTAGATTTTGGCGAAACTGTATACACGGGGTTAAGATATTGAGGTAAGTCACTCACTCCAAACTCGTGAATTTATTATCTTATCTCACAAGCATAATATAATTTGGGTTTTATGTTTTAAAATAAGATTTTAATTTAAAGTTTGTCTTTTAATTAATGTTATTTTATTTAATTATTTTATTTGCTCGTTTGACATCTAATTCTCGTTTAGTTAATTAATTTAGGGTCTTCTAAGATTAGTCGCTTTAATTAATTAATTTAATTAGGGAGAAAATCTAGTAACATAACATGTGAATCTTATGTCTCGGATACACTAAAGGGGTTGGTGTTTTGACGCACTATGATGCTGACCTAGAGAGTGTACCTTGACATCGAATTCATGTGTTTTTGATAAAAACTTAGGTTTAGAATTAAAAATGGAAGTCTAAATAACTAGTAGACGCTAGTAACTTAGGACTTAAAAACTTAAGCAATGAAGCCTTTTCTAGGAGTAGAACTTAAAATGAATAAGATAAAAAAATGATCATGCATTTTTACTTTAGCCTTTTGAGGCGGAAGTTACATTCTTTTAGATTTGGGTGAGGTTTCCTATATAGAGGACGTCTCGATTAACTCAAGTTTAGAAGTGGTGTAACTTTTAAATCAAAAGGATATCCAAATTCAAATAATGTTCATTTAACAATGGAAAATTAAATTAATATCTTTCTCCAAAATGTCAAATGCCACGTAATGTTTTTTAAAAGGTACCAATTTTTTGGGCGTTTGTAAGGGTCGTCCTTACACGTAACCGACTCCCGAACCCAACCGTTTTTTCAAAAATGAATCTCTGGTTTATTTTTATGGTGTCTGACCTACCTAAGTGGCCGGTGGCGACTCCAAGTCAACCTTTTTTAAAATTAAATATGTTTTCCTAATTTTTTTTTAATAAAATTCATATTTTTGGAAATCAATCACCGAATACTTTTTCACCTAAAAAACCGTTCTTTTTTTAAAGAGGTCGCGACAGCTTGGCGACTCCGCTGGGGACTTAAAAATTATTTTTTTGTGAGTCAGGCCTAATTGTTTTCAAACTTTACGTGGCATTTTGGTGTTTTTGGAGTTAGATATTAATTTAATTTTCTATTGTTAAGTGAACATTATTTGAATGAGGATAACTTTTTACTTTTATCTTGTCATTCATGCATAAGCTCTCGACCCGAGCTTTCATCCTTAAGTGGGAGTTAGATATTATCCGACGTGATGCTCTCCAGCTCCGAGTTTCGAATTTTTATCTTCTTCCGGTATACTAACCTTACGCATCGTGTGGTTTTCACCTCCGTTGTAAGGGACCTATACCACCGAATCGATGTCTTATCGTCGTAGTAGACAGTAACGACAGTTCGGGAACCCAGTGTCTAGACTAAAAACTCGCATATAGAGTAGAAACCAACCCCTTCTAGAGCCAGACAGGAGCCGTAAGATAAGGCGGTATGCTGCCGAAATGCCGCCAAACTTAGGATTTCTTTGTTAACATGCTCTCTGATTATTTTGCGTATTTTAGCATGCTCTCTGGTTATTTTTACGCATTTTAGCATGCTCTCGGGTTATTTTTACGCATTTTAGCCTGTTCTCTGATTAATTTTCTGCTCTTTGGTTATTTTCAGGCGTATTTCTTATTATCTTATTTTTTGTATTCACCATACTAACACTTTTTTTGGTGGCGTGTGAGTGGGTTCATAAGCATGCATTAGAGATATCGATTCATGAGCTAGTTGTATAGACAATGGTCATAAACTAAAAGGTTTGATATACAAGTGGAGACAATATGCCGAGACGGACCATATTCGAAGAAGACTCAGTACGCAATCAGAGTTGGTGTTCGAGAAGACTCAGTGCAAGATCAGAGTTAATGTTCGGGGAGATCGAGTACCGGTAATACAAGGGTATTTCAGAAGATTCCAAGCATGGGGCACGTCCACCGAAATTAAGGTATCTTAGTTGTTGTCAGGAGAATGGTTACAACACCAACAACTACGAGGTTTTGCTACACCGTTCTAGTAAATGAAAAGAGTTAGACTTATATTGAGTTCAACGATTATTCAAGGTTCAAGCCGGGTTCAGCAGTTAATCGAGCTTCAAGTCAGGTTCGACAATTATTCAAGCCTCAAGTCGGGTTCAACGAGTATTTAAGCTTCAGGTTGGGGCGAAGATAGTCAGAAAGCGCATATTTGGCAATTTAATTAGGGGCATCCCAAGGAACTATCGAAGGATGAAGATGGGAAATAGATGGGAAATTCAGAAAGTACAACACGACATGCAGAAAATCAATTTGCAAGTTTTGAATCGGCGTTTCAAGTAAAGAACACGTCAAGAGCCAAGCCGAGATGGTTACTCAGATGATGCGAGTTCGGAACCAAGTACAAGAAATGTCAAATATACATGGATTTCTTTTCTTCCCTGATAAAGCAGAAGACACATCAACAGATTCTACCAGGACAGATGTTGAACCAGATTGAACGAGTTGATCAACCAAGAAGCTCGGGCCAGCTATTTATCAACAAATTGTCTTCTTCTTGTATTCGATCCTTTAGTTAGATGAATGTTGTCTAATTACTAGCTTTTGAACTCGGTATTTCTTGCATTCATGCATTGCATCATTCATTTTTAGGAGAATAAAAAACAAAAATATTGCATTTTGTTTTTAAATACTACTTTTAAAGTAGCATTGCATTTTGACAAGCATAAATTTGAACATCTTAAGATTAAGAAATTTCAGAAAGTTGTTGAAGATCACTTGGGTAATATCAACTGGTCTTAGAATCAAAATATCGGTTTCACATTACTTGGTGTCAAGGAAATCGAGAAAGACATCCGGATGAAATGCAAATGAAAGAGGACTGAATGGAAATTTATCTCACACAAGGGTTCAGTTTTAAAAGATTCTTTTTGCAAAAAAGGGAAAAAAGAAGGGGAAAAATTCAAAAAGAAGTCAAAAGGAGAAAAATGGCCGAGTTAAATAATTGGGGCATCTGTTGAAAGTCCAAAAGATCAAAGTTTTAGCTATGAAGGCAGTGTTCGGTCATGATGTTATTGACAAGACTTCGGGCATTTGTTCACCCCAAACGATGTAGGCGGGGCAAATTGTGTTGAGTCATGGAATCATTAACGCCATTCTAAAGATGAAAAGCAAGACATTCAGATCAATTTGGGGGCAACCAAGAGAGAAGATACATTGGTACTTCATTGATCGAGAATTCAACATTGAAATAGAAGCAAGGAAAAGCAAAGTTGATAGTAGAAGTGGGGTAGTTGAAGCTCACTTTGATTTTTCTTAATAAAGGGTAGACAATCAAATCACGGGGTCTGTCTGCATTTTTTGACCATTACGAGTAATGCCCTGAATCATCCCAGTTGCTTTTGCCCGCAAGCATTGGAGGTCCTTTGTAAGGGAGACTATTTCAATCTCTTTGTTTATGATGCTTGTTTCATATATGTTTTTTTCAAGTGGCAAACATTTCATTTTTTTTTATTCTTTAATTCTTTGATTCTTTATTATGGGTTAATTTTTTGATCAGGTCTTGAATATTAATTGCAGGATTAACCTTAAAATTTGGAGACCAACTTTGATAATGTGACTCGTTTCTACTTTATGTAGGCCAAAAAGAGAACATTAATGAGTGTTTAGGAAACACGAGAAAATCTCGTACAAATTTTGAGTGGTTTCCTCTCGAGCATTGTTGACTAAGGTCTTTGAATGAAGTGATAACCCAAAACTTTGTCCAACTGGAGACTGCTTTTCTTCAAAGATATTCAAGTATGAGATGATATTTGGCATTCCTTGATTTCCCTTCTCAAAAAAGAAAATAAGAAAAATATCATTTGTTGTCCCCTTTGAGCCTAATGTTATTTTTCTTTCGATGCAACCCAAATTAAGGACCAACCCTACACTGGGGGCAAAAGAGGATGAAAATGTGTTTCAAAGTGAAATACAAAACCAAGTCAAATTGTTGACACAAAAGTTGAAGCATTAAAAAAAAGAAAAACGAACATATTTTTGATGAGATGAACCACTGAAAAAAGAAGTGGTGAAAAAAAGATGACCTCTAGGGTGAAAACCCAAAAAAGGGTCAACCTAGAGCGATCCGCAAAGAAAAAGAGAAAAGTATTTCATCAGAGCATGTTCGGATCAATGCGACAATGATCCTTGATTTTATCACCCTTGAATTATTTGAGCCTATATATCCTTTCTTTGGCAGCCATAAACCATAGCCCACATTACAAGCCACAAAAGACCATTTTGACCATATACGGGTATCGGAACAAGAAGAGTTAGTCTTCAGAATATATCTCGTTTACCAGGGTTAACCTTTCTTCAAGGATTTTTAGTCTTCTGGTGCTTGATCGAGATCAGAAAAGAGAGAAAATTGGGTATGGTGAGCTAGTGAAAAAGAGTGCCACCGAGACGGGGTAGAAAAATGGGAATGTTTCTCCTGAAAGTCTAATAAACTAGAAAATGGTCACATCGGAGTTGATCTTTGCAAGTTTGTTCGAAGGCCTTGTTGCACTTGGTATTCCGAGGCCTAATTTTCGTTTTTTTGTTTGCCATGATAGTCAAAATTTCTCAATGTTTTCAAAATATTATTTTGAGCATTTTTTTGCTTATCGTTTAACAAGCATCTTGTAGATGAATTGATTAGTTACAAGAAAAGCAAATGAATTCATGGGTATTACTATGATGTACTAACCCTTTAAGTGAAGACAGAGCAGAAGGTGGCCTTAGTACTCGACTGTTGATGAAAATATGACGAGGAATAGTTAGAACTCCAAATATCAAAGTATTTGAGCAAGAGCAACAAGATGACCCAAGCAAACTTGGGGCAAAGAGAGAACATTGACCATTATTTGGGGCAAAGTGTAGCCGGGTCAATTCACCAACGCGTGGAAGTTGTCTCAATCATAATGAGAAAATAGGGCAATTATGTTCAAGTTTGAGTGGGGCAATGCTACCAAAGTGTGTCTCATACCATCATGAGAAATTCAAAACAGTGGAAATGATGAATTCTTTCAGAGCGGACTGAGAATACAAGAGAAAAGATCCTACGTTGAAGACGAGAACAAGCGTCATTGAGATCGTGATAGACTTCATTTGCTGAAAAAGAGACAAAGCAAGAAAAGAAAGAATAAATCTAAAGTGAAAACCTGTAAAGGGGCTTTAGAGCAAAAAAACTTTAAAAATTGAACCTGTGTTTGAGATGGATTTTCATATCAGTCAAAGAAGATACATCAGGAGATGAAGAAGAAATTTATTAGCACTTTCTCTAGAGCAGAAAGTTTACTCAAGTGGAATCAAATAGAATCCGGCAGCCTTTCGGCGTGAGTCCATTACCGGTAGTCTTTTGACGTGAGTCCATTACCGGCAGCCTTTTGGCGTGAGTCCATTACCGGCAGCGTTTCGGCGTGAGTCCATTACCGGCAGTCTTTTGACGTGAGTCCATTATCGGCAGCCTTTCGGCGTGAGTCCATTACCGGCAACCCTTCGGCGTGAGTCCATTACCGGCAGCCTTTTGGCGTGAGTCCATTACCGGCAGTCTTTTGGCGTGAGTCCATTACCGACAGTCTTTTGACGTGAGTCCATTACCGGCAGTCTTTTGACGTGAGTCCATTACCGGCAGCCTTTCGGCGTGAGTCCATTACCGGCAGCCCTTCGGCGTGAGTCCATTACCGGCAGTCTTTTGGCGTGAGTCCATTACCGGCAGCCTTTCGGAGTGAGTCCATTACCGGCAGTCTTTTGACGTGAGTCCATTACCGGTAGCCTTTTGACGTGAGTCCATTACCGGCAGCCTTTCGGCGTGAGTCCATTACCGACAGTCTTTTGACGTGAGTCCATTACCGGCAGCCTTTCGGCGTGAGTCCATTACCGGCAGCCCTTCGGCGTGAGTCCATTACCGGCAGTCTTTTGGCATGAGTCCATTACCGGCAGCCTTTTGGCGTGAGTCCATTACCGGCAGTCTTTCAGCGTGAGTCCATTACGGGCAGCCTTTTGGCGTGAGTCTATTACCGGTAGCCTTTCGGCGTGAGTCTATTACCGGCAGCCTTTTGGCGTGAGTCCATTACCGGCAGGCTTTTGGCCTGAGTCCATTACCGGCAGCCTTTTGGCGTGAGTCCAGAAAGAAGTGGTGTAGCATGAGGAATTTCGTTAAGTTTCACCGCTTACGTATGGAGAATTTCGTACTACAACAGCTCCATACTCTACTGTTAAATCCTCCGGGTCATCAGTAAGTCCTCCGGGCATGATGTTAAATCCTCCGGGCATGATGTTAAGTCCTCCGGGCCATCACCTTCGGGAGTGATGATATCGTTTGCACAATCAAGGAGGCAATACGATCCTAAATCCTCCGGGTCATCATTAAGTCCTCCGGGCATGATGTTAAGTCCTCCGGGCCATCACCTTCGGGAGTGATGATATCGTTTGCACAATCAAGGAGGCAATACGATCCTAAATCCTCCGGGTCATCAGTAAGTCCTCCGGGCATGATGTTAAGTTTGAAGAATTTCTTCAAACTTTAAGGTTTATAGTTTTCGTGTTTTTCAGTCTTTGCCCATCTCCTACTCCGCAGCATTGAGCAAAGAGGGGCAGCTGTCAACACGAAAATAATAGTATAATTAATAATATTAAATAATAAAAATATAATTAATATAATAATTAATATATAAATAATAATATAATATTAATATTTTTTTTAAAAAAAAACAAAAAAAAATAATAAAAAAAGACTAAAAAAAGCAGAAACGTTCTGAACATGGGTTTGTTGCCGGAAATCATGGGATTGTGTTGGTTTAGTTGAGCCTTTTGTGTGGATAGAGTTGGAGTTTAGCTTGGATTCTAATTGGAATCCTTTAAAATGGGATTTTATGGATCCTCTAAGGGGGAGCGTGATGAGGGGGGAGGATTAGTTACTGAAATGTGGCTTTCCAACGCCAAACAATTGGAATCCATTGGCATCTTTCAATTCAAGCTTTGCCCGTTTGTTTAGATCTTTTGCTGAAAACATCAATTTTATATATTGTGTGATAGTTTGCCAAGACATACTTCTTATGTTTGCGCCTTTCCTAGTTTTTTACTGTCTTGGAGTGATATTATTTGTTTCAAAATGATCTAAACATGGAAAAAGATTTTTCATTTGAAAATTTTATGATCTCTTAGTCACTCCAAGACGGTAAAAAACTATTTAGAAACCACCTTACATGTTTACTACTAAGAAAGATACTTAATCAGTTAGAATTCAACTTTTAACCTTGGAGGTCTTAGGTTTGAATTATGAGATGGGGGGGAGATATCTTCTTTGTGTCATTCGAAGCATAAAACGGTATAGTTTAAGACTTTCTGATTATTGATATATATGGCGTATTTGAGGTCTCTAAGTATGCAATATATGGATTTTATGTTAAATAAGGAGTACAGCACTGATATTTCAATTTGGATGGTTTCCTATATCAGTATCATCCTTATCCTGATGCTTTTGTAACTCTCTTCTTCCTTTTTGCTTCATGTGATAGAACAAAGCCAAGGCACTTAAAGTGCTATGTGCAAAGCTGTATGAAATGGAGAGGTCTAGGATCCATACATCTAGGTCAAAACTTAGATCTGAACAGGTATTGGCTACTGTGAGATGAAATTTTAGTCTCTTTTTCCCTTCAAATCTAGATGATTGGATGCTGACCACTTTGATATTAACAGATCGGTAGTGGGGACAGATCTGAGCGCATTCGAACCTATAACTTCCCTCAAGGGCGTGTAACCGATCATCGTGTTGGCATCACTTATCATGCCATAGATGATGTGATGCAGGGAGAGAATTTGGACGTCTTTGTTGATGCTCTTCTTTTGCAACAGGAAATGGATGCAATCGCAACCTTCAGTTCTGCTCGATGACCTTTATTACTGGTCGTGGTGTCTCTCTTGCCTGCCACCCCTTTTTTGTGTTAACCATCATTTTCAAATTGCATACACATTTTCTGGATTTAACAACATTCTATTTCTTATTGGTGATGCATCGGCCAACAGAGGTAAACATGGCGTGTGCCATGGCATGTATTTTTTTACTTAGTCTTCTCTATGCAATTACAGATTTACAATATTCTCATGTAGTGTGTGGTCCACAAATATTTCAGGGTTAATTAGAGTTGACGTTTGTATTGTTGCCCCCACCAGATTTCTAGCAGACTGATAGCCTTGTATTACAAGTTTAGTTATCTTGCTAAATCTATGAGAATGGTTTCTGGGCATGGTTGGATTGCGATTGCCTGCAAACTACTTATGTTTTCAGTTGATTTTTATGAAAAATTTAAAACTCCAAAGTTCCAGTTATTCTCTATTGGTAGTTGAATTTAGATAAATAAATTATAGATTTATATCTTATATACCGTCGGTAAAAATTGAAAGTTTTCATAAACGCCTTAGTTTTAGAGTTTGAGATATTAATTTAGAGGTTGGGTTTTATTTTTAAGGTAATATGATTAAGATTTAGATTTTAACCTCTAAACCCTATATTTTAAAGTCAAATCTTAAATTTTAACTATTATATCTTTTTAAACCCTAAACTATAAAATTAAAATATTATAAAATCGTTCAGTTTCATATAGTGTATAAGATAATATAATCCACATAAATTATTGGCAAGTTGATATGCAGATAACAATCCTATAAATTAATTTGCCAAAAATAAGACTATTAGTCCACCATCAAATCCAAATACAAAGCCTGAGACGGACTATGGTTGGATGGGATTTGGTTGATTCATGGGAGATGGGGTAAGCTGTTACCTTTCTTGCTCTTTGGGTTGAAATCATTTGGTGGGGCATGGAAAACGTTGCTACTTTGAAAAAAAATTGTCTTTAAATGATAATTCTATATAAAATACACATTTTTATGATAATTATATTTAAATATTATATATGATAAATTACACAATTAATCATTAAATAATAAATTCTACTAGTGACATGTACTAATATATTTGCTAGGTCTGATTTAAACATAAGTCAAGAAACCCCTAAGAACAGGTCGTGAAAAAAAATCCCTAAGTTTCAGAAGTGTCCGGACTGAACAGGACAGGTTAACACATCAATTTAAAACGAAACCTTACCCTAAGAAACTTAAGAAATGAAAAATGAAGGAACGGTTGGTTTGGGATTAGTTTTCAGTGGCCAACGATCTTGTCCAATAATGGTGAAGAAAAAAAAGGGTTTTCTTCTACAACCACGTTTTTCCTACCCATTAAAAAGTCCTTGAAAATGACTTCCGAGGTCTCATCTGTAATTGCATGGAAACTTTAGGTTGAAAAAATCAATCAAGATTGGATCCTACCCACAAAAGTCTCTTTCTTGAGCCACAAGGTAGAAAATTTTGGCGAAAATGTGAACTTTTCATTGGTTTAAAGCTAAAATCATGACAGATTCTTTTCCATTATTGGGTTTTTTAATTACTTTTTAACATTGCATGTAGATGCTGTATTGTCGGATCTAACAATGTTTAGAATCCGAGACTATACGTATGGCAAGAAATGGTTAGTTTAAGTCCTTAGGTTTTGTCTCTTTTCCTCTGGTTTTCCTGTTCTAGACCCAGATTGATTATAAATATAATATAATATTTGTCCATGGTTAGATCTAAACTAAACAGAATTCCATCCTGTAGTATTTGACAAAAAGGGAAGATTTGCTGCTCAAAAATAGGTATCTGACACCTCCCCAACGACACAGGGGTGTTAGAATCTGGTCTGGAGAATCAAACAAGTTGCTCCCCTCAAGCTCTTGTTCTTCGATGAATCCTAGAATGCAAAACAACTATTAAATCTTCTTCCTTAATTGCTTCAAAAGAACCGTTATCGATCAATCGAAGGCAAAGGCTGTCATATGGATAAGTTCCCGGATGTTTTGTGTGGTTGGAGCTGGGAGGAAAACAAGTTGTTTGAGCTTGCTCTAGCCGTGGTTGATGAACGGCATCCGGATCGTTGGGAAGTAGTTGCTGCTATGGTTGGGGGGACAAAAACTGCAGAAGATGTGCATAAACATTATGTGGTACTCTTGGAGGATTTGCAGTTCATCGAATCGGGTAAACTCGACCATGAACTTTGCGAAAGGCAGCCGTGTATTCAAGTCGACTGCACTCGATCGGATTGCTGGACTGACGATGATAACAAGTACACAACAATGTTTCTTTCTTGTCAGCTTCTTCTGCATCAATTCCTGTATTTTCATTTTCAAATCGTCTATCATATACATGCATCTGAGCCAACCATAGAACAAATAAAAGAACCCTGTTTTCCCAGGACTTTTCATTTTTTCTACATGCCTTATTTTGTTTTTCTAGGGAGGGCCTTTCATGCATCATGAAATCATAATACCAAATTCCATTTTCTCTAATCTAATTTCCCCCTTGATTTTCTTTATGTCTGTGTTTTGTGTAATTCGAGTTCATATCAGAGTATGCAATTTGGATAAGTGATTCTGCCAAGTTCATGTGGTTCTATGATGGATATTCAAAATCATAATCTTTTGCTATGTTCATTTTCTAGCAATTCATTAGTCCAGTCTAGACAGATTTAAAGTTGCATTAAGGCCAATCAGAATCTGTACTGTCTGATGTTTTATAATTTTCCTGCTTACAGCTTGCTGGTTCGGTTGGACATAAATTGATCCCCAGAGCTGCTGTACTGCTGTACTACTGCCTGCTGGTTTATTGAAGTAGATTTGGTTACTGGTGACTGTGCCACAAGAATGCAGGGTGTATCAACTCTGATGTTCTATCCCTTGTTCCTTGATTTAATCACTATCTTCATTGTAAAACAGAAGTTCTCTGAATGATTTTAACTTTTCAATTTGCAGTTAGTATGATGTGAAAAGACTATGCTGGTTTAAAATAACAAATTTTTCGTAAAGCAATGCGCATTCGAGTCGTATTGTGTCATTTTCCCACTACTATCCGAATTGCAGGAAAGATTTATCTTCAACAAAACAAGATAAAAAGAAGAAAAAAGAGCCGGGGCCGTTGAGGCACAACAAAAAGGTCACCACAATTACCTTAGCTCTTGTTAGTCGTCACTGTCATGAACTTGGATCTAGATTCAATCACTAGCTTATACAATAAGAATAGTGAAAAATCCTAAGATGAAATAAGGTAACAACAACAAAAAAAAAACTCGAGCGAGGAGAGAATGGAGAAGATGGAGCCAGGGAAGAGGCAGTGCATAGGTGGAGGGACAACAGAATCTGTTGGTAGATCCAGTCATGCTCAACCTGTTCCCAGTCTCTGTCCGTCTCTCCCATTTCCCTCGATGTCTTACCTCATCTTGGCTCGGTGTATCTGCTAAACTGACTCTGTACTAGCAACTTCAAGTACCAGTCGGCACTACAAGTGTCAACACGAAAATAATAGTATAATTAATAATATTAAATAATAAAAATATAATTAATATAATAATTAATATATAAATAATAATATAATATTAATATTTTTTTTAAAAAAAAAACAAAAAAAAAATAATAAAAAAAGACTGAAAAAAGCATAAACGTTCTAAACATGGGTTTGTTGCCGGAAATCATGGGATTGTGTTGGTTTAGTTGAGCCTTTTGTGTGGATAGAGTTGGAGTTTAGCTTGGATTCTAATTGGAATCCTTTAAAATGGGATTTTATGGATCCTCTAAGGGGGAGCGTGATGAGGGGGGAGGATTAGTTACTGAAATGTGGCTTTCCAACGCCAAACAATTGGAATCCATTGGCATCTTTCAATTCAAGCTTTGCCCGTTTGTTAACGGAGATTTCAAACAGAAGTTGAGATCGCTTCACTGTTCTTTCTCTTCTCCAGAGATTTCTCTCCATCGCATTCGCAGTTCAATTGATCAATTTTTCATCAGCTGAAAAATGGCGACCGTCGCAGTTCACCAGTTCGCTCCGTGCATCACTTGCCATGCTTGGAGTCCCGATCAATCCATGGTAGCATTTTGCCCAAATAATAATGAGGTTCACGTTTATAAATTGTTGCAAGACAAGTGGGAGAAAGTTCACGTTCTTCAGAAGCATGATCAACTTGTTTCTGGGATAGACTGGAATGGGACGTCAAACAGAATTGTTTCTGTATCTCATGATCGGAATTCATATGTTTGGAGCCAAGAAGGACTAGAGTGGGTTCCAACTCTTGTCATTCTTAGACTCAATCTGCTGCACTTTGTGTTCAGTGGAGTCCCAAAGAAAACAAGTTTGCTGTTGGAAGTGGTGCTAAAAATGTGTGCGAACGGCAACGTGGGTGTAGAAGATGCGCCGTCGTCCTCAACATCGACGACAGTGCGGAAGAACCGGCCCATCATTAGTGGAGAACAGCTAGACATCGAAGCCTACGCCGGGCTTTACTCCGACCGTACAAAGATCACGCGGCCTCTATTTATCGCCCACCGATCCGACAGTACTTCGAGGCAATCGGAGGCCCTAAGGATGGCTTACGACAAGCTCGAGGGTGGAGATCAAGTGTTGAACTCGCTCGCCCGCTCACAACTCAGCCTGCATGTCAAAGCTTTGGGAGTGCCCGCCACACCAACTTGGCATTTGATTCCAACAATTTAAGGAAACTGCATCTTTCCACCTCTAGCAGGCCACTCACTGTCAAAGTTTCGTATAGGATATTCAAAGCGAAGACCATCCTCGAGAGGAAAAGCGATAATGGATTGAGGGTTTTGTCTGAATCCGCTGCTCATGAAAAATAAGATATTTTACTTACCTTCATGTGGCGTGCGCATCAGGAGCAGAATACAGCGTGGAGTGGCGTTGCTTTGAGAGAGATGGAGAATAATAAAGAGAAAATAATTGACAACATCGGGCAGGCGGCCAAGACAAGAACCGACAGGGGAGGCTTGGATGCAACCTTTACATCGGAAGAATAAACCATTATCATGGTCAAACACTACCGGTTCGAGTATCCTCCATCGATAATCCGGCATTGGCTACTTTCTGTGAACCAGTTGAGAAGTCGAACTCAAGCCACTCCTTCATAGCTGGATTAGCTCACAGTGTCGGCCTTAGGAAGGAACCATTGCGTGTATACAGTATGGTAAAGTACGTAGCAATAGCTCGAGGAGATGCCGAGATATTTGTGAAGTTTGCGAGGACGGGGTACAAGGAAAAGATATGGGATCATGCAACTGGTGTGATTATCATAGAGGAGGCTGGTGGTGTTGTAACTGACGCCGGAGGATCACGACTCGATTTTTCGAAAGGAATAAGATTGTCGCCCGAGGACTCGTCGGAAGCAAACAAGCATCTTTCGACGCCGCTGCCACAGCTTCAGACCGGTAGAGATGTGGTGTCCGACGATGACAGGTCGGTTGCGGTAGCTCTCATGGAGGTAGCCGCAACGGCTTCTGTAGCTTGAAAACACAACTGAAAAGAGAAAGAAAGTGAAAGAAAGGTGAAGTGATGGTCTAGTCCATGGCTCGTGTTCTTCAAGAGAGAGTTCAACCGTACTTGCCCCTTGTTGATTTCGCGGTTACCGGAACCATCATTACCAAGTTCTCCCTGGGTCTCACCGAGAAAGATGAGAAGAACTCTCCATTTTCTCAGGAGCGTAAGAGAACATGTGTCATAATTTTGTTTGCTATTATTGAAAAATCTGCACATAATTACTAAGTCTCTTCATTACCAAAGTGCAAGGCATGTGCAGGGAATTGGTTCTTGAATGCTCAAAAGAGAAACAAATTGAAGGAGGCGAAGTAATTTATCGTCATTGCCTTTGAAGAAGAGGAGATTCATTAGTATTGACTCTGTGGAACAATTCTCTTGTTCTTTGTAGCTTCAGAAAGATGGCATTGAAAAAGAAATGGAAATTCAAAGCAAATCTAGATTTTGGCGAAACTGTATACACGGGGTTAAGATATTGAGGTAAGTCACTCACTCCAAACTCGTGAATTTATTATCTTATCTCACAAGCATAATATAATTTGGGTTTTATGTTTTAAAATAAGATTTTAATTTAAAGTTTGTCTTTTAATTAATGTTATTTTATTTAATTATTTTATTTGCTCGTTTGACATCTAATTCTCGTTTAGTTAATTAATTTAGGGTCTTCTAAGATTAGTCGCTTTAATTAATTAATTTAATTAGGGAGAAAATCTAGTAACATAACATGTGAATCTTATGTCTCGGATACACTAAAGGGGTTGGTGTTTTGACGCACTATGATGCTGACCTAGAGAGTGTACCTTGACATCGAATTCATGTGTTTTTGATAAAAACTTAGGTTTAGAATTAAAAATGGAAGTCTAAATAACTAGTAGACGCTAGTAACTTAGGACTTAAAAACTTAAGCAATGAAGCCTTTTCTAGGAGTAGAACTTAAAATGAATAAGATAAAAAAATGATCATGCATTTTTACTTTAGCCTTTTGAGGCGGAAGTTACATTCTTTTAGATTTGGGTGAGGTTTCCTATATAGAGGACGTCTCGATTAACTCAAGTTTAGAAGTGGTGTAACTTTTAAATCAAAAGGATATCCAAATTCAAATAATGTTCATTTAACAATGGAAAATTAAATTAATATCTTTCTCCAAAATGTCAAATGCCACGTAATGTTTTTTAAAAGGTACCAATTTTTTGGGCGTTTGTAAGGGTCGTCCTTACACGTAACCGACTCCCGAACCCAACCGTTTTTTCAAAAATGAATCTCTGGTTTATTTTTATGGTGTCTGGCCTACCTAAGTGGCCGGTGGCGACTCCAAGTCAACCTTTTTTAAAATTAAATATGTTTTCCTAATTTTTTTTAATAAAATTCATATTTTTGGAAATCAATCACCGAATACTTTTTCACCTAAAAAATCGTTCTTTTTTTAAAGAGGTCGCGACAACCAGAATGTTTTCTAGTGGGATCAGCATGTACTATATTTCCATCTGATAGTACTCACACAATCTCCAATGATGCGAAAACACTTACCAGATAAATTACTTTTTAAGAATTTTATAATGCCATTAGCATGGCAAGTCCACTGGAATCATCGAATAAACAGAATTTCATGATGCAATCAAGCCGAGAGAAAAAATGGGTTCATGAGAATGTTTGGCATATTGCTCTATTAGTTCTTCGAGGAGGTGTTCAAGTCGAGGTTTTGATTACAGTAGTATCTGTTTTAAAATATAATCTTTATTATTTGATATTGATCGTTCAATCACTTTACTGGCATCACTGATGTTTAAACCAGTGATCTCTAAAAACAAAAACCGTTTCTTTTAACCACTTGGATTAGATATTTTATGGTTCAACTTTATACATATTGTAACTCAATATCTCAAACGTAACATTTACTTAAGCAATATTAATATATTTGTTAACATCATTTGTTAATTTTATATAAATTCGATCAAACCATTATATGTGAAAATAAAATAAAATTTCATAAATTATTCGGACCGAATTTATATATGAGATTAACATGTTATATGTCTAGATAATCTTCGTCTAAAATATGAGCCTTAAATTCTACCGAAACTTATTCATATTTATAAATGATTAGTCTAAGTTCGTTTTAACCCGTTAATATTATTTTTTTAAGAAAAATCATATGGAGAATTGGTTGAATCAAAATTGATTGGCAACCATATGATGAAGTGAAGTCAAAATCTGGTTAGTTATCAAATATTAATTAAAAGGTTAATCATGTTTATATTATTATATTATATATGGCATTTAATTTTTTTAAATATATTATTAATAGTGAACATTATTATAATATATCGATAGTTTGAGGATAAAATTTTGAAATGTTTAAAACTTTAAGACCAATTTAAAATTTTATGGATGAAATTAAAACATTTAAAAATTTGAGACTAATTTAAAATAAAAATCATAATTCAAAAATAAAATTAAAACATTAAAAATTACAAAGATCAATTTAAAATAAAAATTATAATTTTAGAACGTTTGAGACCGATATCTATTTTGCAGGTTTTCTTATCTTTAACCATGGCAGCTGTTGTGATTTCTCACTCAAGTTCCTTTGCTCCTGATTCCAGCAAAGCCAAGATCGCGTCTGCTTCCATATTTGCAATCATCGACCGTGAGTCTAAGATAGACCCGAGTGATGAGTCTGGGAGGACACTAGAAAATGTGAAGGGAGCTATCGAGCTTGTCTATTCATGCTGGCAAGGTATGCGGGAGTGGGAAATCTACAATAATCTCATTATTGCAAAGATTTTATGACCCCGATTCCGGAGTTATCACTCTTGATGGAGTCGAAATCCAAACGCTCCGGTTGATATGGTTGAGGCAACAAATGGGACTTGTGAACCAGAAACCTGTATTGATGGAGGTATTAATTGGCTCATGATTATCTTATCCATTTTTTATGGATTCAAATCCATGAGAATGTAAAATCAAAAAACTTTTTCCATTTTCATTATCACTGTCACTATACAGGCAGGGACAAAAGCATATTATCAACTTTGTCCGTTTCCTTGAACTTGAGGACCAAGGAAACTTGTCTTTCATTGTTGAATTTTCCAAGCAAAGTAACAACCTTTTTCTACTTTAACGTGATAGTCAGAAACCCATCTAGACGAACGCCATTTCTTTCCTTCACGGATTTTCGTTCTTGGGATGCCAGCAATTACAATGGTCCCCAGAAAGAAATCCTTAGGATCAGTGATCATGACACCTTAGCGTTGGATTATTGTTTGAAAAAGAAAAAATAAACATGTCTTGGGAAAAATCAAAGCAAGTTTATCAGTTTAACCGTTACGAGTTTGATTGTTCAGTATTCTGGATATCTTAGCTTGTTCCTGCAAGAACCCCAAAAGAGAAATCTTATCAAATTGTTTCGATATAGTTTGCCTACTGTAATTTAAGATTTATAATTTTACAAGAACCCTAAATTATTTAGTCCTTAGATACCAAGGAAAGTGATAATTTTGTATGAATGGAACTGGGATGTTGATCCTGTTGTTATCTTTCTCTTTATGAATTCATTCTGTTTGATTTATTTTGCCTTCTTTGTGTTGTCTCCTTTGCCTTAAAGAAAGTTAAAGTTCAGATTTTTGGATAGTTTACTTTTCAGACTGGTTCATGAAATATAATATAATATTTAATGCTTTAGCCTACGAGTGGTAAATATGATGTTTGCTTCTGTCAATGCTTTAGTTCCTTGTCAATTAAGCAATTTTAACTTTGTAGTCAACCCTTTTAATTTTAAAGAATGGCGGCCCTGGTGCTATCCATCAAATGCTGTTTTTGTCAGGAAAAGTCTTGTAAGATTACAACAGAAGAAGCTCATAAGATTTATAAGTCCTTTTCTCCAGCAAATTCTCACTTCCATTTTTCAGGAGAATGCCTCTGGTGTTATGATATTTTCACTTTATTGACCATCATTACTCCTTGCAAACGACACAAAGTTCTTCAGCTTTTGAAGTAATTAGGAATCAAATCTCAGGGGTCACACGATGGCCATAGAGAATAGCTTCAATGGTGACTCTGACTTGAATGACACAAGCGTGTCAAAAAGCTGCAAAGTTCCAGAGAAAGACCGTGGTGTGAATGGGGAAAATCAAGAGCAAGAGACGCACAAAGGAGATGAGAAGACTAACACAGTTCCGTTTTTTAAACTGTTTGCGTTTGCTGATACAATAGATATTCTGTTAATGGTTGCTGGCACAATCGGTGCCATTGGAAATGGTATAAGTATGCCCCTCATGACAATATTGTTCGGGGAGCTTACGGACTCTTTCGGAGAAAACCAAAACAACAATGAGGTGGTTGATGCGGTTTCTGAGGTAACAATTTCTGGTGAACTTAATTTACAAGGTTTGTTGTTGCTAATACAAGTTCATGTCACTCTCCATTTACTCACTGGAATTATGTTTCTCAGATTATGGTTTGCTCCTAAATACTGGACAGTTTTACCTTTGTTGGGTTGAAATTGATGATATGTAATTACTAATAAACGGTTCCTTGAAAAATGTTAGGTTGCTCTGAACTTTGTCTACCTAGGCGTAGGGGCTGCGGTGGCAGGATTTCTCCGTAAGTGCATCTTGCATGTCTCTGCGAGACATTTTATTTAAGGCAGTTTTCGTTATGCATTAAGAAACTGAGAAGCCTGTGTTTGTCATTTTCCAGAAGTAACTTGCTGGATAGTCACCGGAGAGAGACAGGCCGCAAGAATAAGGAGCTTGTACTTGAAAACCATACTGAGACAAGATGTTGCCTTCTTTGATGTGGAAACAATCACAGGAGAGGTTGTCGGGAGGATGTCTGGTGACACTGTTCTCATTCAAGATGCAATGGGAGAGAAGGTACAATAAAACTAATACTGTGTGTGGCATCGAGACTCTGCAGAGTGACGAGCCATACTAAGTTCCATTCACCTTATCTGTGTAATAATGGAGGTGTCCGCTTGATTTTTGCAGGTTGGGAAATTTTTGCAGATGATATCCTCATTCATTGGAGGTTTTGTTGTGGCATTTATAAGAGGATGGCTTCTTACACTTGTAATGTTGTCCTCTCTGCCTCTTCTTGTGATTGCTGGTGCGGCAGTGTCCCCCATAGTAGCCAACACGGCATCCCAAGGACAGAGTGCTTATGCAAAAGCAGCAGCTGTTGTTGAACAGACAATTGGGTCAATCCGAACTGTAGGTCTTACAGCCAGAAATATACTCTGCATATTGTTTACTTTTTTCCCCTTGGATTTACAAAAAAAATGACTGTCTGTTTGATCTAATACCAGGTTGCATCATTTACTGGTGAAAAGCAAGCCATGAGCAATTACGACAAGTTTCTCGTTAGTGCCTACAGATCAGGTGTTTACCAAGGATCTATTTCCGGAATAGGCCTTGGATTGATTATGCTAGTCGTTTTCTGCAGTTATGCATTGGCTGTATGGTTTGGTGGGAGAATGATTCTGGAAAATGGTTACACGGGTGGTGATGTAGTCAGTGTTATCATTGCTATAATGACTGGTTCCATGTGAGTTAAATTCTAAATTATTTATTTTCTCCTAACAACATGCGTTATTCTGATAGAAGAGGGCTCATTTTCTCATTTCCCTTGCATGATTCAGGTCCCTGGGGCAGGCATCACCCAGCTTGAATGCATTTGCTTCTGGTCAAGCGGCAGCATTTAAGATGTTTGAGACTATTAAAAGGAAGCCTGAAATAGATGCCTATGACACAGAGGGGAAAATATTGGAGGACATTCAAGGGGATATTGATTTGAAGGATGTTTGTTTCAGTTATCCAGCAAGACCAGATGAGCAAATTTTCAATGGATTCTCTCTTTCCATTCTCAGTGGGACAACAGCTGCACTGGTTGGACAAAGTGGAAGCGGGAAATCAACTGTAATCAATCTCATAGAGAGATTTTATGATCCACAATCCGGTGAAATCCTTATTGATGGCATCAACCTCAAGGAATTTCAGCTTAAATGGATCAGGGGAAAGATTGGCCTTGTCAGCCAGGAACCTGTGTTGTTTTCATCAAGCATTAGAGATAATATCGCATACGGAAAGGAAGGGGCAACAAATGAAGAGATAAGAGCTGCAGCTGAACTCGCAAATGCTGCCAAGTTTATAGACAAACTACCTCAGGTTTTAATGTCTTCTTCAAATGGCTACATCCTAGTTCATATCTCAAAGTTTCTGGTTTTTAAATTTTATCTCTACTTTTGCATTTTTGATAGGGACTAGACACCATGGTTGGTGAGCATGGAACTCAGCTCTCTGGTGGACAAAAGCAGAGAGTGGCAATAGCAAGAGCAATTCTAAAAGACCCTCGGATTTTACTTTTAGATGAAGCTACAAGTGCGCTAGATGCAGAATCAGAGAGGACAGTGCAAGTGGCACTAGACAGAATAATGGTGAATCGGACTACTGTCATTGTTGCTCATCGCCTGAGCACAGTGAGGAATGCAGATATAATAGCTGTTATTCATCAAGGAAAGATGGTTGAAAAAGGTACGATAAATCATAGACATATAACTCATCTTAACTTATTGATGTCTGCATCAACATAACCAGTTCCATGTCGCCAATTGCATATAACATGGTGTTTGATTGATCAGGGTCTCATTCTGTTTTGCTAAAGGATCCTGATGGAGCATACTCTCAGCTTATACGATTACAAGAGGTAAATAAAGAGTTAGAACAGGTGTCAGCTGAGGAAAACGGTTCAGAAAATACCGAAAAATCAATTATACAATCAAATCCTAGAATGACGTTGGAGAAATCTATCAGTAGTGGTTCATCTAGAGCAGGAAGTAGGAGTCCCCATTCTTTCTCTGTATCTACAGTACAGAATGTCAGAGATAACGTGTCGGCAGATTCAGAAGCTCCTCCTACGACAACACCAGTGCAAGCTTCAGAAGTCTCAATTCGCCGACTTGCATCTCTCAACAAGCCGGAGATTCCAGTGCTTCTACTTGGAACTATAGCTTCAGTTGTCAATGGATTAATACTTCCTGCTTATGCTTTGCTCCTTTCTGAGGCAATCAAAACCTTTTACAAACCACCTAATGAACTTAAAACGGATTCAAGATTCTGGGCACTGATATTTATGGCCCTTGGCTTGGTCTCATTATTGGCATATCCAGCAGAACAATATCTCTTCTCTGTTGCTGGATGTAAACTAATCCAGCGAGTTAGATCAATGTGTTTTAGGAAAGTGATTCACATGGAGGTCAGTTGGTTTGATGAACCTGCTCACTCAAGTGGTTCACTAGGAGCAAGGCTCTCAGCAGATGCAGCAACATTACGTGCTCTAGTTGGAGATGCACTAAGCAAAATTGTTCAAAGTATTGTATTAGCCATTGCAGGTTTGGTCATTGCTTTCATTGCAAGTTGGCAGTTGGCTTTGATCGTCCTTGCACTTTTTCCTCTCATAGGGATCGACGGATACATTCAAATGAAATTCATGAAGGGATTTAGTGCAGATGCAAAGGTATGCACAAAGCTAATGACCTGCAGTTTATTCCTGCACCTTGTTTAACACATGAACTCCAAGGAGGAAATGATAATCAAATCACCATACGTTTACATTGGGTTATAAATTCTTTATAAACTGAAAGTCATGCTTTTAACAATACAGTTTATCTTAATTTAAGTCTAATTGTCTGCAGATGATGTACGAGGAAGCAAGCCAACTTGCGAATGACGCAGTTGGCGGTATAAGAACAATTGCTTCCTTCTGTGCTGAGGAGAAAGTGATGCGTCTTTACAAAAGGAAATGCCAACGCCCGATGAAGACAGGGATAAGGCAGGGTTTGATCAGTGGAATAGGTTTCGGCGTGTCGTCCTTTTTAATGTATTCTGTTTATGCAACAAGTTTCTATGCCGGAGCTCAACTTGTGGAGCATGACCATGCTACTTTCTCAGATGTTTTTCAAGTAACTCTTCTTGCTAGTTCGAATTATCTCTTAAACCTTTTACGAGACTATCGAAATTCTTTCAGCGTGTTTCATTGATACTGGAAGTAATATCCATTTTCCAGGTTTTCTTTGCTTTGACAGTAGCATCTATTGCAATTAGTCAATCAAGCACCTTTGGCTCTGATTCCACCAAAGCAAAGACGGCTGCAGCTTCCATATTCGCAATTATCGATCGGAAGTCTATGATAGACCCAAGTGATGAGTCGGGGATGATATTAGAAAATGTGAAAGGCGAAATCGAGCTTTCTCATGTGAGCTTTAAGTATCCATTAAGGCCAGACATTCAAATTTTCCAAGACTTATGCTTGGATATTCCTGCTGGCAAGGTAAATCATCCATTACATTTTGATCTTATTCTCTTTCAACTGTCAACATACTTCACAAAATTGATCCTATAGGGTCTAAATTTTCATGATGTGATTCTCATCTCAGACAGTTGCTTTAGTTGGAGAAAGTGGTTGCGGCAAGTCGACCGTAGTCTCGCTATTGCAGAGATTTTATGATCTAGATTCGGGTCATATCACACTAGATGGAGTTGAAATACAAAAGCTGCAATTAAAATGGTATAGGCAACAAATGGGACTTGTAAGCCAAGAACCTGTGTTGTTCAACGACACCATCCGTGCCAACATTGCATATGGAAAGGGAGGGAATGCAACCGAGGCCGAAATTTTAGCTGCATCAGAGCTGGCCAATGCTCACAACTTCATTAGTGGCCTACAACAGGTGAGACAACCTAAAGCATTCAGCTAGCTAGCTTCATGAAGGAGTAAAAATTCCTCCTAACCATTCTATTTTAATTCATATTACAGGGTTATGATACTGTAGTAGGGGAGAGAGGAGTTCAATTGTCAGGTGGACAGAAGCAGCGAGTAGCGATCGCACGAGCCATAGTTAAGAGTCCGAAGATATTACTCTTGGATGAAGCCACAAGTGCCTTGGATGCTGAATCAGAGAAAGTGGTTCAGGAAGCACTAGACAGAGTCATGGTGAGCCGCACAACGGTTGTCGTTGCGCATCGATTATCGACAATCAAGAATGCAGATGTTATTGCAGTGCTTAGGAATGGAGCTATTGTGGAGAAAGGAACGCATGAGACCTTGATAAACATCAAAGATGGTTTCTACTCTTCCTTGGTGGCACTTCACATGACTGCCTCTTCCTCATCATAAAGGACTAAAAGAGCCATTTTCTTATTTTTGTGTTGTAACTAATATGTAGCAGGTCAAACGTGCATTACGAATTTTTATTTTATTTTTTTAATATGATGGTGTGATTCTAATTGTACGGTGAGTTTCGGATTTTTTTTAAAATAATTTTGTTTGAATATGAAAGATTTTTCTTCTATGCTTGAAATTTAAGTTCTATTTTTGAAGTAAGATGTGTCTTATTGCTACCAAATCTAATACTTGTTTATTAAGATTGATAGATTATTTTTCAATATATGCATACACAAGTTAATATTATATGAATTTTTGAAATTAATTCAACTTTGTTTACATGGGATATAAAAAGAGATTCAAGAAATTATATCAGTAAAAAAGAGAAAAAAAATATATCCGACCTGACGGATTCGAACCAGCGACCTAAGGATTTCAGAAAGGTTAACTCTTACTACAGTCCTCCGCTCTACCAACTGAGCTAAGGTCGGATTGTTATAGTGGGATGACAAATTAATATTTGTTCAATAGATTGAAATTGAAAGTCACTTCTTCCGTTTCTCGTTCTGGGTGTTTCTCTGAGCTGTTTCTACTCGTTGATTCTCTTAACTGTTTTAGCCATTTTCTCTGAATTCCTATGTAACTTGGATGTTGCAGCCTGCAGGTGATCAGAGTATTTGTAATAAGATCAAAGATAGATAGATGTTCTATGTTTTTCACGATCAGTAATAGCTTATCGAATCAGAAATACGAATATTTTAAGGAATAAAACACACTCACATTAATATAAAATTAAATAAATTTTAAATATTTCAATAATTTTTTACGACGAATATTTTAATAATATCTATTCGCATAAATTATATATCAAACTAAAAATATTTTTGTATTAATTGTTGTTTAGGGAACCAGATATTCATAAAGAAAAAGAAAAAAAATGAAATTTAATTATAATCGAACAAATCTGGATATTCCTCCAAAAATTCCCTACCAGATTCCTTGGTTTTTTCCCTTGTCACTATTTAGAAGGGAACTCTTGTTTCCCGATAAGGACACGGGGTGCTCGGATTTGCCTACGTGTCAACAAAACGGACACTGTATTGCCACGCGGCAGAGAAGCAACGATGAGGTGGCAATATGCAAACCCTTATTAATCGGATGAGTTCATCGCACCGCTGATATTCAAAAGAAGCGCATGTGAAAGTGTACGTCGAGCGTGGGAAACCGAATCCCTCACGAGCGCGCCATTGCCGACCGCATTAACCCTTCCACGTCAGCTTTAGATTGAATCCAACCATTAGTAGCGTGACACGTATATCACTCCCTTCCCCTCCGGGAAACAGAAACCGTTGAGGGAACGTATCTTTCAATATATATGAAATTGCTTTTCTTTCGATTCAATCCAATCCAATTATTTTTCCAAAGCTAAACGGGAATCGATACCATCTGATTCACGCCATGGAGACCTCTGGCATTGTTTCTAGGACGGTATCAAGGCTGCCGGCGACTAGGTTTGATTTTAGCGGTCGGTTTTCCGGGGAGTTGAATTTTGGTGTCGGAGATTCCAGAGTTAGGCCGAGGATTAAATCTTTCCGGAGATTGAGTTGCCAGTTTTCTGATTTAGGGCATGTCCAGTATTATATATCGCCGAGGGGTGGTTGTGGTGGCGTTGCCACGAAGAATGACAAGGGAAAAAGCTCTGAGATCAGGAGAGTCAAGAAGAAGTTGAAGCTTATGAAGAGATTGTTTAAGGATTTGTCCATGCTTCCTGGGATTGCTTCTGGCGAGGATATTAGGATTGGATTGGCCGCTGAAGTTAAGGTGACGATGATTCAGGTAAATAGATCAATTTCCGTTGATGTTTCTACTTCTGATTTTTGTTATTGGTTTTTATCTGGTTCGTGCTCTTGAATTGACTTTAATTGAACTATGATCCTTTCTTTGTATGAGAATTATGAAAAGAAAAACTTTGATTTTGGAATTTTGTGATACATTGGATTGAATTTGAAACCTCGTAAGTTGTTGTTTTTTTCCAGGAAGCAAGTGATGTTTTGTTGGCACAACTGCAAGAGTTGAAATTAGAACAAAAGGAGTTGAAGAGAAAATTGAAAGAGGAACGAGCTCAGCTCAAACAAACTTTGGGGAAATCAGAATCATCATCGTCTTCCTCTGAATCAAGTGACAGCGATTGTGGGGAGGGACTTGACATGAAAACCCTGAGGAGCAATGCTTTGAAACCATCCCTGGAAATAGAAGCAGCACCAGCGGTGGCAGAGGAATCAACAGTAGCTAATTCACTTTCCGAGCTAGAGAATTCGGATTCGATCCCCCAGATTCGAGTTCGAGTTCCACATATTGATGGTGAATGTTGCAGCTCAAATGGCTTAAACATTGACCGTAGCAGCAGCCTTCCGGAAGGGACATCAACCAAGAAGATTGAAGTTTGCATGGGTGGGAAGTGCAAGAAGCTGGGAGCCGCTGCTCTGTTAGAAGAGTTTGGAAACAAGGTCGGTACAGAAGCCACCGTTGTTGCCTGCAAATGCATGGGGAAGTGCAGGACGGCTCCAAATGTGAGGGTCTCAAACACCCAAATCGAAACACCATCGAGAATCAATGAAAACACTGTTAGGCTTGGGAGCAATCCTACATTCACCGGCGTTGGGTTGCAAGACGTTGATCTGATCGTCGCAAATCTTTTGGGCAAGGGCATGGAGGATGAATGCCTGATGCTCTCATCGTGAGTCTTCATTTTGTTCCATTCTTAGATTATCGTAGCTATGGAGTCGCGTGAATAGGAAACTAAGATTCTTAGAATCTAGCTGAAATTGTAAAAATGCTTTTATCTTTGGCTTTGAAGTAGTAATTTCGAATGCAGCTTGAGATTTAAGTTTGCTCTGTAACCATCGTTTCAAATTTTTACCATCTCTCTCTTTCCATTCTCCGGTCGGTTTTCCTCATCCCATGTCTTCCCTGGTTCTCATATAGAATATTTCAGGTTGAACCAATTTACAGGACAATGGCCGACAACAGATTCGTTTAGCCACCCAACAACTACAAAAGAAAAACGCACATTTAAAACATTACACCAAAAAACTTCATTTAGTTGCACGTTTAAAACATTACGCTAAAGTCTTTCTTTAGTTACAGATTCAAAACATCACACAAACGGCTCTTTACTTGCTCGATTTGGGATCGATCTTCTGAGTAACAAACATTACAGCCATGGTCAACAGCTTACGGAAAATCATATGTAACAAGAGACTCCGCTTCATTCCATCCCTTCAGACAGCAGGATGCTTTGTTTCTAGATCTTTTGAGGATAACACACAAAGATGTCTTGATAAATGCTAAAGATGCTTGCTTTATAAGATTAAGATCAGACAAAGAATATGCTGATTACGAATACATTTTATCTCAAGTGAGGTATTCTAATGAAAAACAAAATTCAGCTGAAAGCAGGTTAACTGCTAAAAAAATGTAGGATTTCATAGACTTATTGTCCAACTACAGGGATTGATAGAACAAAACCCCAGACACATACATGTCAGACTACATTGGTCGGAGGTTCTCTGAAAAAGCTTTGGCGGTTCCAAGAAGCACAAAAATTTTCTTCTGCGCTGCTCCTTGCCCCTTTTTGTTTGGTTATTTAAGAACTGTGTGATGCCGCAAGATTCAGAAAGTTGACAAAACACAGATGTTATTCCATGGAATGCTGCTCCGACCTATACAACCGCCTGACAAGCACAAATAGAAGAAATTAACATAATCTTCTGGTACTAGATTAGAATAAGTTTCATACAAACTGAAACGCACATTAGTTACATCTAGCATGAAAATCAACTGTCCCAAGGTCCCTCTGTCCCCTTCCTTTCCACCTGTAATGAATATTGGTTCCCTGAACTAGTAATGCATCAGTATGAGCAGTATACTACTAAGATTTTAGAAATTCCATTCATCTTAATGTATGCATTCTCTGGTAACTAATATTAATCTGATTCCTTTCTTCCATTAGTATACAAAAATTTTGCAGGTAAAGGATTCTAACGGAATAGGCAGGTTAAAACATTTCATTAACAATGGCATGCAATTTCAACGTTAAATTAGAATCAGAATACTTTCACAAGCACATGAACCATACTGGGACATTGAAGAAATATTGTTTCTTTTCTCCCTAGTAATAGACTTCGAACATAGGACGCGCTTTCTACAGGAACACAGTTAACAATAACATGAAATACTAACTTGGTCTTGAGTTTCAGAATTATATATGTTTTCCTCAAAGATAAAGAGTAACAACAATTATATTTAAGCAGAAATTGCTGCAGAAACCAATTCAACATGCAATGCAACAATGTCAAAGAAACTACCTCTTCATTCCGTATAAAGTATTGTGCAGGTTTTCCCATCCTCAACTAACTGATTAATAGCATCCCTTAATTTCTCATAATCCTCCAATGTATTATAAACCTGATGAGAAATTCTAACATATCCTGTAATAAACCCATCCTTATCTCTAACTCCCTCTTCCCCGTCCTTTAAAACCTGATTAAAGATTGGAACTTCAACATCATAATGATCCCGCAAATGCGACCTCAATGTCACAGCATCCTCCTCACTATTAAGACACAACCGCGAAGGCAAACCAACCATAATCATCGCAGGAGACATCTCTGGAGGAGACCCTAAATTCGTCCCCCAAGACTCCGCCAACATCTTCCCCATTTTCACTACTTCGTCATGGTTCCTCTTCATTATCCCATCAATCCCTCCTTCAAACCTGTTAACAAACTCCAAAACTGCAGGAACTACTAACTGAGAACTATAATCCCTGGTCCCAATCCAGGCGCTTTCAATCGGCAATCCATTTCCATACTCATGTGAAACAACAGGGTGATGCAAATCAGATGATGAAGTTGATTTTTTACAATACAGAAATGCTACAGAAGGCGGGCAGAAGAACCATTTATGTAAATTGCTAACATAAAAATCAGCTCCAACTTCTTTGACATCTACTTTCACGCTCCCAATTGCGTGTGCGGCGTCTACGAAAACCTGTTCTATTCCTTCAGCCCTGCAAATCCTAACTAATTCTTTTACTGGAATAACAACCGATGGCATTGATGTAATATGATCGATAATCGCTAACCTTATCTTTTTACCGTTGGATTTTCCTTCCTCGATTGATTTTTTGAATTCGGAAATGATTTCTTCCTCTGAATTTACCGGGAATGGTAACCGTACCTCAATAACTGAACCGCCGGCGCGCGTAACATACGCTTGGATTGATTTTTTAACGGCCTGAAACGCGCAGTGGAGCATTAAAACCGTATCATTTTTCTGGAACTTCCCTTCCGCAAAACTTCGGCCGATCCGTTGGAGAACGATGGCTGCGGCGGTTGTGGCGTTATCGACGAGGGAGACCTCTTCGACGTGGTCGGCGTTTATGATGTCCTTTATGATTTTCCGCGATGCCGTTATTCCGTCACGCAGGGTATTGAAGTAAAAGGCATCAGGTTGACGGAGGAACTGCATCTGCCAATGGCGTTGGGCAGTAAGAACCGACCGGGGACAGCTACCAAAACTCCCATTATTGATGCGAGCGACACGATGGCGGTGGTGGGAGAACTCATCTCGGATATCCGACTCGGTAATAAACTTGGAGGAAAGTTTGGGCTTTTTGGAGCTGCGGTGACCCGACTCACCATTTCTAGTGTCTTCGTGCTGCATCGGCGGAGATTGAGAGCGAATGATAGAAGAATCAAAGGAAATTAGGGTTTTGTCGAGAAGATTGGCATGATGATCTTAAGAACTCGAAAGCCGACACAGCTCCCCAAACAGTACGAACTCAGTGCCCTATTTTTACTTAAATAAAAAATAAATACTCAAAACTATATATTTAAAAAATTAATGAATAAAATATTTTTTAAAAAATAAATGTATAAAATTTTAATCATTATAAATTTTGGATATTTGATTATTAGTAATTGCTTAAAAATTATTTCTTAATTAAAATGAAACACGTGGCATTAATATTAATTTAAAAAAATTAAAGAGAAAAGTTTAAAAGTTTATTTTCTTAAAAAAATTGTAAAAATCTTTTAAAAAATAAAATAGTGCAGTGATTCCCCCTGGAACTATCGATGGCCAAGGCAGTGTTTGGCGGAACTGGTTTCAAAGTAAAGCTCTGAACTATCCTCGGCCCCATCTGGTTGAGTTGAAGAGCTCAACTGGCTTTGTAAATTCATAATAAAGACTGCTCCAGGAAGGGGTGGTTATATGAGAAATATCATCAGATGTTACCTTGGCTGATGTAGACACAGCTATAAGGCTCAATAGTAATTTTTCTGAGCATCCAGATGAGTTTTACGATCCAAATGCTCTCCCTTTAATAGAAAGGATCACTGTTAAAGATGTCAGAGGAGATAACATAAAAGTTGCAGGCCTCCTCAACGGCGTAAAAGGGGACAGTTTCCTGGAACTTCCATCTTTTGTATGAAAGGGAAAGGCGCTTTCTTTGCTCTGGAATATGCAGAGAAAGTTCTGAATTGAGAATACTACAAAATGGTATGCTAGACCTTTTTGTTTATGAAAACTGTAGCTGTATTCCATTAATCTGAAGGTAATTGAATTGAAAAGTTCATGTAAGATTTGAAAAAAGAAGATAAAATCAAAGGAGTTCGAGATGTTTCATCAAGAATGCACACAACAACAAAGATTTTTTTTTCTCAGAGACTGAGAAGTGAGAACCTTGAAATCGAAAGGAGTTTTTTCATCTGGGAGATGCCTCACTGCCATCTTTCTTTATAACAGAACATAAAACCTGTCTTGAAATGTATGTTTCGAGCTCCCTGGAGACCTCGGTTAGTTTCAGATCGAAATTGCTCCTATACTTTTGTTTTGGTGATGGCATAACGCTGGAGAACATTGTAGAAGACCCTGAAAACCGACGCCTTGGACTAGTAAGCCTTACTGGTGAACCTGGTAGTTTGGCTTTGGAAATGAGAGGAGTTGTTCCTGAATTGGCCATGTTTATTTCAGGGTTCATGAGTGGGCCACGTTTTGTCTCCAGTGGTAATGGCTTCAATGGATCAAGTTCCATCTCTGGCTTTTGCATCCTAAGCCTTTCTCTAGCCTTCTCTGCTGCTAGAACAGCTTTGTCCCTACTAAGACTTATCAGTTTCCATGGGTCAATGCTTACATGGAACCCTTGTTTCTTGTTGGTTAAGGTGGAAGCTTCAGGATCTCCATCAATTCTTATGGACAATCTCGACGAGTTCTGAAATCGAACAGACAAGTTATACGGGCCTGCTCAAAAGCTTTTAGATAAACTTCTAAGATGAAAATGTCTTGTTTATGTACCTGGGTTCCCTGTCCTCTGCATATAAACCTTGATAGAAATGATGGTTTTTCAGGTGAATCAAAATCTGAACTATCATCAGACGTGACATCCGAGTCGTCGAATGGATCTACTGTAAATTGGTTCTCCTCTTTCATTGCCAGTATATAATCATATGTTCTCATTCCCTGTAAAAACAATCACCTCAATGGTTTTCTTCAAAGGGATGAAGATTGACAAATGAAAAACACATGCCAAAAGTTTGTCTGTGACATTCTCAGAATTGTTATGACTTATGATTACAAATGGTTACCCTAGGAAAACAACCGAATATCGAATGAATATGACTCGTAAACTGACCGATGGAAAGAGCCTTGTTTCATGTCCATAATAAAATTACAGTGGAGCTGTTGAAAGAATGAAGCGACAGATAGGAAGGAAGCTATATTTTACTTACCTTTCTTATAAGAACAACATGAAAGAAGAAAAGCTGTCCCATTGCTGCTGAACCATAAGCAGTAAACAAGGCCAACAATACCTGTAATAATTTCCCTGAGTTAAAGCAAATACACACAAGAATTTGAAATATTTGATTTCAAAGTAAACAAGAGATGCCAATAGTTACTGTTATTGTGGCAAGAACTTCTCTAGGGAACTCTATAAACAGTCTCTTCTTCAGCTCCTGCTCGATTCCCTTCTTATCTGCAAAGCACCTGACAAATATGGCAATGGCAGTTCCTCCTTCTAGGACTAGCTGTAATAGTATTTGATATGATAGTCAAGGTAAATAGAACTAAACAAGGAACTTCAAACTTTTGGAGGAAAATTAGGGGAATTTTTCAAACCACTCACCATCAACAAGACAAAGATCATAAGAAGAATGAATGTTGTATAATTTCTTTTCCCTACACAGTTGTTCAACCACTGACAGATAATAAAACAAGCAAATCAGCTAACACAAATTGTTTTCTCAAATACATGCAAACCGAAGAAAGGGAACAAATTTCGAAAATCAGTCCTCACCCTGCAATGATGATCAAAGCCTTCGACACACCGGTTACAAGTCCTACAATGCTTGCTATGCTTCTTCACCTAAGATAAGCACAGAAAGATGTAACAAAAAGTTCAAACAAATGAAAGAAGCGATTTAGTTTTTGAAAAAATGGAATTGTTCACATCACAAAAGGCAAACCTCAAAATCACAGAGGGAACAGTAGGAGATGTCATCCTCTTTAAGGTCAGGACAAATTGCATCATCCTTGGTGACAAGAGGAAATGGTAGCAATGGTTCCATTTGGATATTGGTTTTCAGAGGATCCAGATATTTCCTCCGTATAAAAGTCCTAAGAATCTTCCTCTCCAGCCTCCTAAAAAACCTTACAACAATCTGGGTCAATATGAACCCATAATTTAGCTTCAAAACCCCTTTAGATTTGCCTCTTTTCTTCTTCCTGGAGCTGGTTTTATCAGTAGGATCAATAGCAGTACACCTAATAAACAGGAACATAACCGAGAGTGCCTAGAATTTTCCCCAAAAAAGCAAGTCAACAGCTCATTCCCATTGAGTTTTGGGGTATTGAAAAAAAGTTCAAAAAATCGATTGAGAAGATTACCACGAAAGAAAATAGAGTTGTTACAGTGATCTCAGCGATTCTGTTTCCGAGAAGAAGGCCTAAAAATGTATAAAAGGCCACAACCAGAAAACTGTATATTCCCATTCCCACCATCTGCAAAAATTCCCAGATTTTCGATTCAATTCGAAGTTTCATGCCTACAAAATCATCAAAAAAGGGTTTAAGAAAGTGTTACATTTACCTGTAAAGGATGGAAAGGCCGCTGCCAACCATGGCGTCTCATGATCCTCATAGACATGAAACTTTCCAGCGTTTCTTGAACAAAGAAAACAACAACAGAATTTCTGTGGGATTTCAATAGAATTAAAATAAATTAAACGATTTTAGCAACCCAAATCCATAGATAGGAACTGTTCTTGAACTGCAAGTTCTAAGAGGAAACTTCCTCTTTGTTAGATATTCTGTGTGTTTTTAATGATTATCTCGAAGTTCACGCTTAGCTTGAGAGAGAGCCCAACGGTCGAATTCTGATAAGGAGATTTGAAATTCTTTTTTTGTTTCGTTTTGAAAGTAAGGCGGTTTGAAATTTGAACGGCGATCGTAGGACCCTAGTTCATCTGACGGTTGTGATTTCATCTCGTCGTTTACTTTTCCATGTTTTGGGGGACAAAGATCGTGTGTGGGGACCATTACGCTCATTCCATGGGCCAGCCCAGATGCCGTAATTATTATATTCTATATGATACTGAACTGTCGAATTGAAACTTTGGAAAGCCCAGCCCAAATCTCGAATAAGTTTTTAGTAAAAAAATTAAATAATAATATTTTATGAGTTAATATTTGATGTATATGTAGTGATTTTTTCATAAATATATATAATTTTATAATTTAAAACTTAAATCATTAGCCATAAATTCTAACTCATTAACTTTAGACCCTAGTTTATAAATTCTAACATTAAAATTTAATTTCTTAAATCTTAAATCTTAAAATAATCTTTAAGCCTTAAAATAAGTTTACTTAATTAAAAAAAGTTAATACATTAAATATTTTTTCTTTATTAGTTAATATTTTAAAATTTTTATTTAGTTAATCATTTTAAGACTTGGAGATTTTGATTAGATTTGGATGCTACATGATTAATTTGAAATTGAACTTAGTTTAATTTAGTTTAATTCGATTTGCTTAAAACAAATAATTTTAAATTTACTTAATTCAAACTTGATTATGACTCATTTTGACATAATCTGAATTTAAAATAATTTAAATAAAAAAATAAAATCGAATGATTAAATTTATATCAATTCAATCTAAATTTAATTTTATTCATCCGAATGATAAACTTATATATATGAGATCGATCAAAAATATTTAACCAAAATTTACATAAATACAATTACAAATCTAATTTTTTTTTTTAAAAAAAAAGTCTAAATTAATTTTTTTCTCCCAATAAATATACAATTTTGATTTAACATAATTTTACAAAGAAATGACCCACTTACCCAGAAGAGATACTTGAAGACTTACCAACCAATTCATTCTTACACGGCCACTAGTTTAAGCTTCCAGCTTGCTTAGAATAATATAGTGATCTCTACAGTAAAAAGTACAAGGCAACTTTAGATTTTCAAATCCTAAAATATTCCTTACAGCTATACGTATTTGCAGCACTATCCAACTGCATCGTAAAAGTGATGGACGCTTGTCTCGAATTAGCTATTTAGGTTTATGCAGAAAAGTGAAGATATATCATGAGCTAGTAAGTGGAGAAAGTGGTGCAAGACTGTGGGAGCTGTGGTGATCTAGGAAGATTAGGCACCCCTTTGGACGAACTGTCATTGTTACTTGTTGGTGATCCGATAACTGTTGAAATTGCCGCAGCTAAGGCTGCGGTGAATTTCGGATCAGATGCAATGGCTGCTGTAACAGTTTCAACCATAGAAGCAGGTCGTTGCCATGACTGCATTGGGGATAATGCAGAAAACTTGTGGGAAGCGGCAGCGAACATAGGGTGCCCTGACATATGTGGATGATAACCGTGTAAAGGTAGCGGAAATGTAGCCGTAGAAGGCTGCGGCAGACGTAAGAAGGGAATGGTATTCGGGCCGTGAGTCAAGTCAAGGGTTATGACGGGGAACGGCGAGACCGAGGTAGATAATAGGCTGGCCATTGTTGATGCATGGGGTAAAGAAGGACAGTGGCTAAGGGCATCTTTGCTTGTGGTTGAACCCGATAGCATCATTGCTGCAGCAGCCGACGTAGTGTTAGCCATAGCAATGGCTGCTGATGGTAGAGGATGATTGTGATTCCCTTCATATGTTGTTATGAGAATGCCTTTGTCCTCTGCGCATCGTTGCACCTGCTTACGGACCGGGCAGCTCACAGCCATGGTGCAGCGGTAGTAGGCGCGTGGACTAGGATTACCCTTCGCCATCTTTTGACCATATTTCCTCCATTGGCATCCATCACTTATCTGAAAAATCACAATCCAATCCAATCATTCTCGACAAATTTGTCTTAAACTGCACAGTATCGCTGTTTAACACTTACAAAGGAAGCTTCCGATCTGGCTCTAATCGACACTCTGGCTTTCCTGAAAGGTACTTCAGAAGCTTGTTCTTCATTGTTAGACTGATCTAGCTTTGGACATCTTGTCAGACCCCGGCTTTGAAATGTTTGGTCGGGACCATCTTCAACAGAAGCGTGTTTTCCTGAATTGTGTTCCTTTGATACGACTTCCATAGTGTTCGCTTGTGATGCCGATAAATCTTGTGTTCTGTCGTCGGATGCCGAAGGTTCATTGACACCTAATGCACCCGATAATCGTTGGTCCATGACTGCATCTTTCTGTGTTAGCAAACAACACAAGATTTCCAGTCTAATCAACAATCTTCTTTGCCTCTAAATATCATAATCAAACAACATATTCATGTAATTCCTACAAATATCTATGGAAATCAAACCCTAAGAATGAAAGAAACACACATTTGGTTTTTTGAATTAAACTTAAACATTTCACCTTAACCCTATGATTTTCAGGCGCCTGTTTTTGCACCGCCGTGAGTAGTTGACCTTGTAGTTCATTGTAGCTTTTGGCAATCTGATCCAACATGATTCTCAGTCTACGATTCTCTTGGTGTAACCTTTCGAACTCGATCTTAACACGAATCATCTGAAAACCCAACTTTTCCATTCAATAAATATAAACTCACAGACCAAAGAAATTTAAAAAAAAAAAACATATGAAGACTCTTCAGAAAACTTACCTCAGCTTCGGGTTTTTCTTCATTGTTCGTCCTTGAAACTCCGGAGCTTGAACTGAGAAGATTCAACCCCGTCTAAAACGACATATAATATTTAGTCAAGGATAAGTAAACTCAAACTGGATATTCAAACCAGCAACTAAACATAAACAATTGATCTATTCTTGGTGAATAATTCAAAACCTTACGTTTACATCCGAAACGAAGGAAGATGAGAGGTTCTTGCTCACTTGATGATGATCGTGTGATTGATTAGGAATAGAAAAGAAATCCATTTCCTTGATGGGGTGCTTAACATGATTGCAAGAATCACCTTGGACACCATCGGGCTCACCGGAATTCAGGTTAGGGAAGTCACCGGAGTGCAAGAACGACAGTTCTCGAGGGTGCTGCTTCTCCATGACTAAAGCAGAGAATAGAAAGAGAAATGAGAGTGGTAGTTATATAGCCTTTTCATGCTTTCAACAAGAAACCAGTCTTTTCACAACGCCTATATAAATATAATAATAATAATAATAATAATAATAATAATAATATGAAAACAATAAATTAAAAAATTGACTTTTTTTAACATGATATATTGTGAGAAGGATCATTTATCTGATTCTGGATTAATTATTTGAATATAAGTTTTTTTAATGTTTTTACTTATGTTGTACTATAAGAAATGATTTTATGATTTAAAATTTAAAATTTAAGATTTAATTATTTTAATGTTTGAACATATAGAAAGATATTAAAATGATACAAAATTTTATCCAATTACTTTTAAAGTATTTATTAGTTTTGAAATTAGTTAAATTTAATTTTTAATTTAAATTTTTAACTCTATCCGTTTTACAATTAATTAAACTGAACTTAGCGTTTAAATATTCATTAATCCCTGATATTTAAAATTAAACAAATTAAGCATTACCATTTTGAAATTTAAAAATAAATATTTTAACTTAACTTTACCTCTATACTCGCTCACTACGATAAAAAAATACACTTTTAAATGTATTTTTAGTTTTAAGTGATATTTTTAAGCGTCTTTTAAAACCTTCATGCATTAATAGAAGCACCGAAAAAGTCAAGATATATAACGACATTTGTTTTTTCAAACATCGCAAATTATTTTATCTTTAATGGTATTTTTTATCAAATATTATTATATAATTAACGTTTATTAGACAAACGCCACTAAAACACATGTCTTTTGTATTATTTGTATAATAAACATCACTATAATATATATTTATAACGATATTTATCTAACAAACCATTATTATACGTGTCTTTCGCGTGGTTTATTTAAAAGACACCATTAACATAAAAAATTAACTGTATTTATTCAAAAAATTTATTAAAAGTGTGTTAAAAACTTATTTTACTATAACGATTAATCCAAGTATAAATTAACAAAGGTTAAACCTTATGGAGCGTTTGTTTACTTATATTTTATTTATTTATTTATTACTATTTTATTTTTCTAATTATATTTTAGTTTAATTATTTCATATTTGTTTTTATTTCTATTTTGAAAACCTAAATACCAAACATGTATTCTTTTAAAAAAACTGGAAATTAAAATAATTTTCTAAAAATAAAAATATATTTTAAAACCAAACAGACCATTATACTTTTAAATATATATATAATAGATGAAAATTTCGATTTTAAATTTAGGATATGAGTATATAAAAATAATTATTTTTTGTGTACAAAGTAACACAAAAAAATAAATTAACTTATGTAATTATTTTACTAAAAATACAATAATTTGGTATTGTAGTAAAAAGTTATACAAACTTATCTATTTGAATTCTAAAATACAAAATATTATAAATTATAAATTTTATATTCTAAATTAAATCTTAAACTCTAAAATAAATATATTTCCATAATTATACGGACGACTAAATTGACAATGGGCGTTATTATACATTAAATTTTACAGCGGTTTTGGAAATGGATGGTTAGTCCAAGTGATTTTATTTATTACAGATCATTGTGTTACAAATTTTCTAAGTATTTTTTTAAAATATTGTCTCATAAATTTATATATTTCTCGATAAATTCAAAGATCATAGGCAAAAACAAAAGATAAATGTAACGTGGTAAGTAGTAATTAATTTAAATTTCGCACGATCTGTTAATTTAACGGGATGAAATATAAATTTTTTTAACAAAATATGTTACGAATAAAGAATATTAAATTAAGAGATTTTTAACAAAATATGTTATGAATAAAGAATATTAAATTAAGAGAGTGACTTTTATAATGATGATTTGCAGTAATAATTTAAGATTAATCGATTAAAAAGTCGAATATTTTTAATATTAGATGAAAAAATTGACGTCTCATTTGTAGAAAAAATCTCAAAGTTGCTGTGGAAATACCAGATTTAGAAGGTATGTATTTCTATTGGATACAATTAAAAAATAATTATAGACCATGTACTCACCTAATGAGGACATTTTTCGATGAAAGAGGTCATTAAATATTTTATCTAAAGCCTATGGAATTAAAAAAAAAAAAAAGAGTGTAGACTTTAAATCTAAAATATTCCGTATTTTCATATAGGATTATGATCGATTTACACCGTAAAATTTAAAAGTTTTATGTTAATTTTGAACCGATCGAAGATGATAATAAATAATTAAGATTATTTTTTATTTTTTTAATATATAATCTTCGTATATTTTAATGTTAATCTTATTCATCTATTTCACTCATCTAATCAATATAAATTAATATAAAACTCTTTAAATTTTATATGATATAACTTGATCTCATTATATATATATATATATAAAAGATATTATAACAAAGTAAGAACGACTGTGAGATATATCATTTTTGTGTTGAGGTCAAGTTCTAATACTTGTAATCTTTTTGTGGATAAGTAAATATAAAAAAAATATTCATAACATTTGATTGAATAGTTATTTTAGTTTTTACTTTTCAAAATATTTTAATTTTTATTATTTTATTTTAATTTAAAATTTAAAATGGTCCCTCAATGAATGAAAATCCTTAGTTAACTAGGAGTATACACCTTGAAATATCATGAAAATTCTACATAATATCATATATTGAGTGATTAAGGCGTAAGCTATCCCTGATAGATGCTTGAGTTATTCTCTCTCAATGTCAAATTGCAAAATCTTCGCAAATGTGACAATGTTATGTTAGCATACGATGTCATGTAGCAGCCTCACGTCATATGAAGGAGTTTAACGTTAGCGAACCAACAATTTTTATCAATCGAATGATATTTTAATTTAATGAAACAGTAAGGGTTTAGTGATCCAAAAAAAGTTTAATATCGAAAAAAAATACCCTTAACATTTTACTGAATAGTCATTTTAATCTTTTTATCCACTTTCGTTTTTAATATTATATTTTGAGTTAGTATGTCACATTAGCATCATGTTTTTTTTACATTTTGACCTAAAAGAAAACCATAGGGGATGAAAATTGAAAGAGAAAAAAAAATTAAAATAATTATTTAATAAAATATTAAAGATATTTTTGATATTATATAAAAAAATTAAATATTAAAGTAATTACTCAATCAAACATTTAGAATATTTTTTTTTATATTACGCCTAAAATTAGTACATATTCAAAATAAGTAAGTATATTTCTTCTCTTTATTCAAATTAAATAATATGAATAATTTAAAATTACAAAGTGAACTTAGCTTATTGTCAAATCTCATGTAGTAAACATGGAGAAAAATAAGTCCCTTCCTGAACATTGGAGTAAACCATGGGTTAATGGCTGGTGGAGAAGTTCCATGCTGAAGCCATTGATGAAAGGACAGATCTTAATTGGGGCAGCTGACTGGGGCAATGAAAAGCACAGCCGTAGCCGTAGCCATAGCCATAGCCACAGCCAGGTGCGGCTGAAGAACCAAACCCTCCTAGTTAGGATGGCACTGCACCTTTGCCCGCACGTTCTGCTACCCATGGACGCCCAGCTATCGTGCTTCCCGTGTACACTGCAATTGCTTTTATTCGTTGTTATCACGTTCGTGTTGACTGTTCTATAGCATATCAAAACCCTAAACATACATTCTAGGCAGCAGGACGAACCAAAAATTTATCTAAAAAATATTATTTTCTTCAACATATTTAAAATAATTATTTATAAATAGATTTTAATTATATATTTTTAATTTATATATAAATTATATATAAAAATATATATTTTTTAAAATATCAACAGATGCCCTAATAGTACACGTAGTTTTGTCCATGTTAGGTAGGATCCTGATTTTCTAGTTCTCACGCACGATTGATTAACAACAAAACTCGCTCTACATTCGTACACTTTGACTATTTACTTAAAATTTAGGTTAACGTACACTCATATCACGTCTACACATATCTAAAGTCTAAACTACGAGCATGCCTCAGAAGTCTCACCCTCAACTAAATAAGAAAATACATAGTAAAAACACTTCTCATGTCTTTTCGATTTGAAAGTCGTGTAAATCGACCTCTTTTAAAAATAAAAAATAATTAAAGTCATTTGTTCCGTTAATTTTGAGAGTGAACAATTATGTATATGAATGTGATTGCTATATCCAAGGGTTTGTTGTGCAACTTGAGCATGGAAGTGACCAAGAGATGCTTTTAATTATGATTCCCAAAAGTCAGTCTCTCCTACCTAGAAGAGAATTCGTTTCAAGCTTGTAGACTTTGAAAAAGAGCATTGTTTTAAAATTCAAAGCCACAAGTAGCCGGTTTACGTGGGTAAATCTCTTATCGTTTATGTTACGATCTAAAATATTGCGAAAAAGTATAATATTTTAATTGTGCTTGTAATATTTTAAGTTTCGTATCTTTTAAGTACCTTTTTTAACCTTAAACTAACACGTCACACCCTAAACTCGCAACTCCAAGAGTTTATGTTTTTTTACTGATAATATGATTCTTTGATGTGCGGAAGAGACTGAAGCTCTTCAATCTTGTGCTTTGTTGAAATGGTGTCCTTCGAGTTTACTCTATGTTTTTCAGTTGTATTCTCTTTAAACCAGATGGTTCTGTCTATGACACTATTTCATGTGTCACTTAAAACACGTTTTCTACTTGTTTGTTTCAAGTCCCCATCTTATGAAAATCACTGGGACCAGTCTTCCTTCCAAGTTGATGATGGAAAAGACCCCTCAAGTGGGGAGGTGATGTATATGTTTCACCCAAACTTGGATAAAATGTAATGAAATAATTAATGTTGGTGCACTTCTAGCCTCTTTTACGGTAAAGATGGTTATTTAATTACGATAAATTTTAATTCGATTTAATTTTATAGAATTGAATTTTTAAAAAATTGGGTTTAGATTGAAATAAATATGTTTCACCCCAACTTAGATAAAACGTAATCATGTTGAGGCACTTATGATTTCTTTTATATCGGATATCACATATTAAAATTAGTGATCAATATAGATAACGATGAAAGAAAGTAAATAATAAGTCTATGGAAAAAATATTTTGTTTATTTAAAAATAAATTATAGTTGATGGGTAATTATTTAGTACACAAGTACATGTGAAAAATTTGTTTATAAAAGTATCTTAATTTTAGGGTTTAAAGATTCTATTTAGGGTATAGGGATTAAGGGTTTAGGTGTCATAGTTTTGAATTTAAGGGTTGATAAAATTTTTGGTTAGGGTTAAAATTTAGGGTTTATAAATTAAAATCTAATTTATTAATTATATTACCCTAAAATATAAACCTTAATCTTATATCTTAAATTCTAACCTTAAACACTAAATTATAACCATAAACCCTAACTTTTAAAACCTTACACTAAAGTTTTTAAATTATAAACCCTAAACTAAACTCTAATCCTTAAAATTATGACACTCATAAACTAAAAATTTTCACCACGTGTAGGAGATGATATTCCATAGCCAATAAGCACCACATAATATTCCCAGGACATAGGTTATGGTGTATGTAATAACATTAATTAAATAGAAGATTTTATTATTGCGTTTAATATGAAATTTCTAATAAAAATCTGTTGGAAAAGCAGTGGTTTGTGATCATCTTTAGAACATATTTTAAATAAGTAAAGATGAGGTTTTGAATAAGAAAATGGTTGATTCCTATTCAATGCTGTGAGATCTTTACAATGATAGCTCATACGCTCAAAATCGTTGAGTGGTGAATGAGAAATTGATGCTCAAAGTAGGAAGGTCAAGAATAAATAAGGAAGTAAGAACCCTTTATCCCACATTGGTAGGATAAATGAAGTAGAAGTTGTTTATATACAACCACCCATAAAGAGATTATTGAATGACTCTAGTTGATTTTGTGCCTTGTGTGTAAGGGATTCTAAATCCAAATCCATTTAGGTTGGGGCATACGTGGACGATGAAAATGTCTAGATTGGTTTGGTTTTTTTGAAGCCTACGGATATTTTATCTGTTGAAATTCAAATTAAAAGCAGTTGAAACTGCTTTGGAAGATAATGACTAATATTAGTATTTGAATTTAATTCCATTTTAAATATTGTATTTCTTTTTATTATATTTTTCGATTTACGATTGAAATTGTTTTATTAATATTTGTGTGTGTGTGTTTTTATCGTGTTGGAGTAAGATTGTTCTACAGAATCTCTTTGAAGAGGATTACTTGATTACTTAACTCATTTAATCTTTAAAAAAATTAAAACTTAAACTTTAAATCCGTAAACAAAATTATAAACAAAAAATCATAAACACTTAAACCTTAAATAACATAAATCCTAAACCCTTAAACCTTAAATACTTAAACAAATTAATATTATTAAATGAGTTAAAGAATAAAAAATTCTCTTAAATGAGATTCTTATTAAATATTTTTTATTTATTTAATAATGCATCTTAATCTATGATTCTAGAGCTTAACCTCCTCTTAATTAGCCAACCTTGTAGCTCTCTTGAAACTAACCACGCTATCTAATTTCCTATCATCTAACTAATTACAACCGCTAATCCTCAACTAATAATTTCACGATAAACTTTTAATTCCTTAAATATGTTTGACTAAAAAGTGACACAATAATGTAGTATAAATTATTATATAAAACAATATAACCACTCGTGTAATCCATCAATTTCAAAAACTCCGATTACATTCTCTTCGATAAGAAAATAAATTTTAATAATAATATAAATATACCGATCTAAGTTTATATAATTACAAACTCTAAAACAGATATTACTGTAACACTGTAGCTGATTTAAAAAATTAATTATCGTCATTTTATCACATACAACTTAATAAAATATTGATAAATTATATCAAACGTCACTAAATTATAATTAAATGATTGTTTTATTTATTAGATTTTTAAATATTATAAAATGGTCATCATTTTATCAAAATTTTAAATAATATCCATAGATAAATAATTTGTGAATTAAATTAAAGCCTTTTTATGTTAACACTTAGAATAAATAATTTAATAATTAATATGTATATAAAAATCTTTTATAAGTAAAATATATTTTTAGAATATATAAGACGACACCAACGTATAAGGATGTTTCTAATTTTATATTCGAAGCAATAATATATATTTTTTTTATAAAAAGAATATTTTTATTTTGAATATAAACCTAATTAATAATTAATCATTAATTTATGTTTGAATTGTTATTCTAAAATATTAAAACACAACATAAAATCAAAGGATATCTATTTTGAATATTTAAAATATTAATTCTTTTTATACGTAATCAACTTTTAAATTTTATTTAAAAAATGACTGAACCCAAAAATTAATTGACGATGATTAAAAACCATTTAAAAATCTTAATTTTCAAAATAATTTTTTCAAACTTTTTTATTTTAAACGTAAAAGCAAAAAAAACCCAGACAGAAGTGTGTAAGAATAATGTTAAAGCTCGTGCCCAATTAGTTCTTGGGCTAAGTCATTTCAGCCCAATATAGATGGGGAAATTTTCCCAGGCTGATTATTCTACAACTGTATTCGTTGAACAAAATCTTTTACGATCTTTTAATATATGATGTAATTATTTTTTTATAATTAAAATATAAATATATTAGTAATAATAATAATAAGTCGTATAAATTAATTCCCTACACTTCTAAATCCATCTGGTACAGTTTTGTTTGTTGTTTTCCAAATTATCATGTGAGCGATATTCTCATCCATCTTATCTTTGTCACCCTATTTCTGGTGTTCAAGTATTCCATCACTGGGGTTCAAAAAAAAAAGTATTCCATCAGAAAGGGTACGGGTCGGGTCAGGTCGAATTTTCGACTCATCTGTATTTGATCTGAAAAATTATACTTTTTATTCTCTATTCGATTTGATTCGAATTTAGAGTAAAAATTTGATCCGATGTAAATTATTAAAAATTTAAAATTTAAGAATTTAATTATAAAAAAAATAAAATCTAGAAAATTAATTATAAAAAATAAATTTTTAGTAATCTAATTATAAAAAATTAATTTTAATGACCCAATTGTATAAAAATATATAAAAAAATATTATTGTAAATATCTTTAAAAATATATAATTACACTATTAATTTCGGGTTGATTTTTTAAACTTTAAACCTGAATTCAATCAGATCCGAGATCACCCTTAAAAGAATTTGACCTAACCTGATTTAAACCCAAATTTTTTATTAAAAAGTCTAATTCAATCAGACCACATATCAAAACCTTCGAGTTCGATTCCGTGCCCATCCCTCATCAAAACCTTCGAGTTCGATTCCGTGCCCATCCCTCGATTCACTCCCTTATCTGTGCCCACAAGTATCCGCTGTAGGGTGTGATATAACCAAACTGGTTTACTTTCATCGGCATGGGAACTGGGACCAAAAACAAAAAAGGAAAAGAAAGGATGATGATGTGTCTGGGTTAGGTTAAACAGGTGAGGAAATTTCTGGTGTTTCTCCGGCAGACACGACAGTGTAGAAAACGAAAGGATTGAATTTGGGATGATGGCGGTGGCCTCCGTCCTTCCCTACTTAGCACTGTCGCTGTCTGTCTGGTTTCCCTACAGAGGATGGGGCCTCCAGGCTCCACCTGGAAAAGGAAAAGGAAAATCTTCAATTGCAAATAACCTTAAAACACACAAAAAAGAATAATATTAAACTTGAATACAGTAGAAGATAGAAAAGTTACAGAGGCAAGAAAGCATAGTAGGCACGTGAAGCATAAGGTTGATCACGTGAAGTAGACGCTTTTTTTTCTTCCAAATTGGGTCTGCTTCTGCTGTCGTCCGCAAGGCAGGGAGGGTGACTCACTAGTGAACTGGGTTTCAACAGGTGCTGTGTATCCACGTGGGACTGTGGGCAGTCCACGTGACCCAGTGTCTGAGATTCCTTACCAAGACTTCGGCCTGGTGTCTTCCTCACGTTTTTCAACATTCATAGGTTCATTGTATTGTTGAAGATAAAATGAAGATAACGAAAACGACACACACGATACCTTCCTCAGGCTTTGGGTCTCAACTATAAAGATTTTTGGACGAATAAATTTAATAATTAATTTTTATTTTTTTCTTCTAATGTATAAATAATAATCCTAATTAAAATTAAATCATTATAAATATTAATTTGAATAATCATTTATAATTGCTTCAATAGAAACAAATCTAATAAAATTTGAATTTTAAAATCTTAAAATTTTCATCGGATTTTTTTAAATTAAAATTAAAATATTTTTTATGAAATAAATTCTTTCAATGAATGAAATATATTCTTAGATTCTTGTCTAATGTCCTAGACGATCAAAACAAAATTTGTATCAAATCAAGCAAGGCAAAATGATATATATTCTCTTTGCTGTCACCTGTGTGTGGTGAAAATGTAACCTATCATGTTCGATGAAAATCATCAAACTCTTTTTCGTGTTTATTTTTATGTCTTCGTTTTAAATCAGAGAGTTTAGAATTTAAGGTTAGGGTTAGGGTTGTAGTTAAGGTTTAAAGAATTAGGGATAGAGTATATTTTTTATGGTGTAGGATTTATAATTTAAGATATAAAAATAAAGGTTCGGGTTAAAAATTAAATTTTTTTAAAAAAATTAAATAAGACATAGAATGATGAGGCATGAGGAAGAGATAGATGATTTTATCACTCGTATTCTTGTATAAGATTCCTAAAATTTGGGTATCGAAAAACATAATTTTTTAATTTCAATCGATAGTCGAGATTCATCCTTTAACGTTTTAAAATTTAATATATAAATAAATAAATAATTTGTAGGATGGTTCAGCAATCTTTCATTTGATTTTTTCTTTTATTAATTTAGGTTTACATAGCTTTCGGATAATGAGTAATTCAATAGAACACCACAATTACAATGGTCCCCAGCCTCCGGTCCGTCGGTGGTGGGGGCAGTAGACGTGGTCGAACAGCATGTGCTTTAAAGATTAGACAAAGCTTCCATTTTTGTAGACGCCTCGTTTCTTCAGAAACTAGGAATCTTCTCAACCCTCTTATTATATCACTTATGTTTCAATAATTTCATCCTATTTTCCAGTGTCGAGTGTTCTTGTTTTTGGACAGCTTAACTGTTGAACTTGTCGGGTTTTTGATCTTTTGGAATTTCACTGCCCAAATGCTTTCTGGATCTCATCCTTCAATGGCAGAAAAACAGAAGCTTGAACCAGTTCTTCCGAGGATGACACGTCGTTTGCCTAATTTACCATCCATGTACGTGTGTATATATGTTTATACATATATAGTTGAAGTGTTGAACAGTGTATTTTTCATGGTGTTTCTTCTGATATTTGTTGTTTACTGTTTAGCTCATGGACGAATCGTTTTCGAATATTGCAGGTGTGATCCTGATGCGGTGGAGCTGGGATGGAGGAAAACCGGGTATCAGGAGCTACGGTTGCCTGAATTATACGAGGATGGTTACGACACCGGTTTGGAAGCCGACAGAACATGCTACGACAAGCAGCTCGTGGATTTAAACATTGTTGCTGCAAACAAATTCGACGTGCCTCAGCTTGAAGAAGAGATTATTCCTCAGCAAACCATGAACAATGATAGGCAGGTTCCTCAATCTTGCCACAAGCAATCAAAGGAGAAAATCAATCCAAGGATTGAGGAGAAAAGTGAAAGGGTGAACTTTTCAAGCTTCTTAAGATCACCAGCTCTTCATAAATTTAACCAGATTCCGAGCTCCCGTGCAATCATACCAACCGGAGACGATGATTCACAAGACAAACCCAGATCCGGTACTCCGACAAGAGGCAATCCCTTCGAAAAACAAGGAAAATTCTTGTCACCTCAGAAAAAGTGGGTTCCGAGTGAACAATCAAAAGCCGTAGGCTTTCACGATAAAGCTTGGAATAGGAGGCTTCCTTGTTCTTCTTCTAGGGTTCATGTCCCATCCTCAACCTCAGCATGTTCGCGTGAGGCTTCGAATTCTCCGGTATACACTGTGAAAACTAGATATGAAGACACTGATCTCAGCGATGTAAGTAAAACTGTGTCAAATTAGTTTTGTCGATAGCTTTTTAACTTATAAGTTCTAAGCCTAAGCGTAATCGTATATGGTGCAGAATACTGCAACGGAAGAAGCTGATGAGATGACAAAAGCAGCGCCGAGCAAAGGCTCAAAGAGAAAGAGTAAACCAGAAGCTCACAGAATATCTGAAAGGGTAATCAAATCCGACAGCTACAATATAAAATTCAGGTCTTTGTAGAAAACTGAGATATCTGAATTTTTGGGTGGCAGAGACGAAGAGATAAGATCAGCAAGAAGATTCGTGCTTTGCAGGAGCTCATACCCAACTGTACTAAGGTAGATCAAGCTTCGGTGCTTGATGAGGCAATCGACTACTTGAGAACCCTTCAGCTTCAAGTTCAGGTACAACTAGTGACTTGAAACATGGACTGTTAGTTGTTTCGACTTTCGAGTGTCGAATTAGGCCTTAATTAAAAATGGGATGTTGGTTCGAACAGATGATGTCAATGGGAAGAAGTTGTGTTTATATGCCTCCGATGATGTTACCTGCTTCGTCGATGCAACATTTAAATGCACCGCCTTTGGGTGGTTATTCTCCCATGGCTGTCGCAATGCAAATGGCACAGTTTCCGTCGATGTCATCAATAATACCAGCGATCAACCAAGCTACACTCAACATTCTTGGCCTTCCTAGTCATATGTTATTAACGTCCATATCGCCATCCCGATCACCTTTCATGCCGTTGGCTGCTGCGAGATTTCCCCAACTACCGGTCCAGATCCCCGCCGTAACCCGAGCTAACGTTTCCGCTGCGGCTGTCACTTTGTCTACGTGGATGGATTCAAATCTGACACATTAACACAAGAGTTAGCAGTTCAATTCTTCAAAGTATGAAACATTCCTGCAGGTTACCACTTACCAGCACTTTCCATTTTTGAAGATTGCAATTTGCAGATTAATTTCCAAAGGGAACATAGAAAATTTGCTCCCCTAGTGGTTCATCTGCAACAGGTTCCTTTTCTCAATGTAATTATGTACATTCCAAATGAAAACTTACAGACTCCTTTTGTACTCCCTAGTCCTTAGTTTAGACTATTTTCTTTCCAACATGAGACTGATCAGACTTTTTAAAAAGCACAGCAAATTAAATTCCTGAAAACTATTGAAAACCAAATTCAAATGATTTGATGCTGTTTTCCTCCAATGTTGTTAAAGAACTTAGGTTGAGCCGATGATCCTGAAAACCCTGTCTCACATATCTGGATGTGTCTGTGCCACATTTTTTCCTGAATGGGTTGAGCCGATGTAATTATTTTTTCCTGAATAGGTTGAACCGATGATCCTGAAACCCCTGTCTCACTTATCCATCAAACACGGTCCTTGTCATGCCCACTTTCCATTGATCTTTGGTGTAGAGATGGGCTGGAGGATTAATGTTTGGGCTCTTAGGCTCCTTGCAAGTTTAAGAAACTCAGAGTTTATGTTAGATCAATTTGATTGAGTGATATAAAAAATATTGTATTATCTTATTTTGTATAGATTTAAATTCTAAATTTAGTTTTAGAGAAGTAATTACATTTTGGTTTGGATCAAAAATCATTTTTTAAATGTTATTATATTAAATTTTTATTGTAATAAATGTTTTTAATAATTTAAAGATGATTATAAAGTAATATATGTTTATATATATTGTCTTGTCTTATATATTTGATCTATCGTGCTTCATGCAAGTCGAAGGCAAGTTTAAGAATCTTGGAGTTTATGTTTTCAGAACGATTTTAATACTTAAGTCAGTTTTATTGAAGATAAAAACTAATTATGTTATTTCTCTTTTTAATACTATTACTGTTATTTATTGATCGATTAATTCAGATTAAGTTACCAAATTTTAATACGAGGATGATTTTTAACCCAATTTTTTCCATTCACTAGTTAAGATTTGAATCCACTAACTTTGTTTAAGTGACTTAGCATCTCATCTCACAAGACTAACAGATAGTCGATAGAAATAAAAAATATTAGAAACAAAAATATAATCAAATACAATTTGAGAAGCTAAAACAACCTTTAACCCCCTTTTAAGCAAACATCAGAGTTGAAAAGCCAATTTATCTTCTTCTTTTACATTCAATCAAATTATATATAACAAGGCTACTTCTTGTTGAAAAGCAATCTTAAGAGCTTAAAGCAAATGATCATTAGTATTCTAGAACGATAAAGATAAGGTCACATGCTACAGGTTAAGCAGAAAACCAATCTTAAATGGAGTGTTAAGACAAGGCAAATGCATGTGCTTATGTCGCAGATAATGTCGAGAGGGGGGACCTGGTTTAGTGGGATACACATACAGTAAGGGGGTATACCAGAATAGACCCCTCCCAAGTGCCAACACCTCTCTCTTTAGGACCAACTTCAAATTTCGACTTTAAAATCTTAAAAATTATAAAAATATTGAATATTTAATTTAAAATATATATTTTTAATTTTATAATCATATACTATCCGTTATGATTAATTTTTGAATCGTTAGAGAAATAAATATACGAAAAATACCCATAATTGAGTGTGTGTGGGACATTATTTGTGTAAATTGTGTGCTATCCCTGGGGCTGTTCCTGTAGATAAATTATTAGGGGGATTTGTAATTAGGGTTTGTCTAATCCCATTATGAGAAAGGGGTGATGGTTGGTCTTTCTTGTCAATTGGACAGAGATAGGTTAAAAAAAGATACCGACAATTAATGTGACATTTTTATTTAGTTTTGTTTCAAAGACAGAGAGATTATGTCCAGTGGGATGGTTTCAAAAATGTTGATTACAAAAACTTTAAGATCATAAAGCTTGTGAATGTGGTTCACTAATATCCCATCACAACTACTTTTTAATTTGAAATGTTATTAATTAGGTATTTTAAGTATATTTTGTGTTAGATTTAAACTTAACAGTTTAAACTATATTTTTTAGATTAATATTTAAAATATATTTTAGATTAAATAAATATTTAATATTTTATTTCATGATTCACTAAATATTTTGGAGAACCAATCATCACTGATTCAGCTGAACCTCAAACCCTGTCGTTTTGGGAGTTCAATAATTAGTCTACTGAAGGAATATTTGATTGGAAGTCGGCACATGGCGAAGTACAAACAAGAAAGACGTGTAAACGCCAATTATTGGATGAGATGTATTTTGGAGTTAATAATTAATCATATATAAATAAAAATAATTAAAATTTTAATTACTATCTAATTAAAATATAATATATGATATGTTTAAAAAATACTTATTTTAAATTAATATTTTAAATACTAAAAATAAAGAATAAATATAATTTAAATATTTATTTAATTATCAAACTTATATATATCCTATGGCATATTTTAATCAAAATTAATATCTAAAAAATCAATATATTAAAATTAATTATAATCATCGTAACTAAATAATTTAAATATAATAAAATTATTTATAATTAAATAAAAAAATCAAGTTTTCATTGCAATAAACTTGTTACTATAATATTTTATTTATCCAACTTACCAGGGCCACGTTAATCTTTGAAATGAAGACGGTGTACGGACAGAGATGTGACGTGTGATTTACCGTTGGTGATAGTGGTTGGGTGATGAGACCGTCAAAACGCACACGTGTCGAAAAGTAAGAAATATTAAAAAGGATCATTCCTTGCGCTTCTCGTATCAGTCGCGTGGTTAAAACGTGACATCTTTTATGCGACACAAAATGTTAATTTTGTAAGGAGTTTGAAAAAATATATGATATAAAATAATATAAATAATAATTTTATTTAATTTTTTATTTTTGTTAAAAAATAAATTATCTTATAAAAATTATTGAGTTTCTTAAAACAATAATTTAAGTGAAATAAATTTAAAATATATAAATGATAATTTTATTAAGACGGAAAGAAATAATTTAAGGATGGATCTTATTGTTCTATTTTTGAAGTTTTATATGATAAAATCAATTTATTTATATAAAAATTATAAAAAGAGAAAAAATATTTGATTAATCTTATTATTTTTTAATGCTAAAAAGATAAAAAATATCATGATCACCCGTTAGTATTTAATTTATTAATAAGTAATTCGAATTGAATTTTATAGAAGTTGAATATAAAAGTAATTCTTCTAATTCAATTTTTTTATTAATTTTAAATTTTAAACTTTTAACTTTGTTTTAGAGACTTAACATCTCATCTTATAATCTATATTCGTCCCTTCTAAGATTTTATAATTTTTTTATTCTCTAGTAAAATTTTGAGTAAAAATCTTTTACCACTTTATCATACCTCCATCCATGCCTCCTATTAAAAATTTGTAAAGAATTAAATTTTAAACCTTAACTCTTATTTTCTATGCCCTAAACCCTATACCCTATACCCTAAAAAAATACATCATACCCCTAATTTCTTAAACCTAACTTAAAACCCTAAACCTTAAACTCTTTAATTTAAAACAAAAACACTAATAAAAATATAAGAAAGAGATAAACGATTTACGCCCTAAAATTTTAGGTACCTCCCGAATCATAGCTCAAAACCTTATCACCATGGTGAAATAATTAGATTAAGGAAATGACCCCTATAGGTGGGGTACTTTAGTTGGACGAGTCTCAAGAATTCTAGGCCTCACTTACAAGCTAGAATTAATTTCATTTTTATGATTTATTTTCCTTTTCCCTTGTAACCACAGGGATAAGCAATAAGTGGGCAGCGTGGAGAGGTTGAGGGAGGTGCAAAAAATCAAACCAAAGTACTAAACTTTTGAAATTTTAGGTGATGGGGTGGATTTATCAAAGTGATTGGCACACTCGTGCAAGCGATACATGTACGTAGAGATCGACAACTCAACAGGACGTGACCACTCCCTCTCAGTGATCTCCATCGACCCATGCCATTCTTGACTATACTCCTAGTAGGCCATGAAGGTTTAACATTATTTGATTCACCCGTTTCATCGTTAACAGATTTAAAAATATTTTGAGAGTAAACACAATTTATAAAGATAAATTTTAAATCAAATGCATACGTTTAAAGAATTTAGAGCCATCATCTGTTTATCCTAAAATAGATATGGTTTCGCCACCGAAACAAGCAAGTAGAGAAACAAAGCCCAGATTTTTGTGAAGAGAATCATTTTTATAGTCAAGCCTGCATCATGTAATTATAAAACATTTCTTTTTCCTAAGATGAATTCCTTGTCTGGACAAGGATGAAACTAGGGAACCCAAACCAGTGTTGTAAAACAAAGAACACCAATTACTTAAGTGCAAACCGAACAAGATAAAAAGGTCCGACCAAGACCAGCCATGGTGTTAGTGGTGTCAAATATCAATGTGTAGATATTAGTTGACTTACAGGAAACAAATCATGTGCTCGCAGATGATGAGCTCACGAGGGAATGATGAGACATGATTGAGATTTAATTAATTAATTAATTAAAATATTTTTTCTCTGTAATAAAAACTATGAATAGGGACATTACTAAGGTCAAGGAAGCCTTCATAATATACAGACAAAGCTAGCTATAATTACATCATGAAACTATCATTTATATCAAATTATATTATTATATTACACATTAATGCTTACATAAAATTAATAATTTTTATAATTATTTTATTAACATAAGACATGATTAGTATATACTAACAGAATAAAATTAAAAAATAATTCGACCGCAGAAACAAACAAGATAAAGTTACATTGGTTGGAATATCATCTTACATTTTCCTGCGGAAAACAACAATCTGAAGGACGGATTTCCCGGAATTAAAAAAAATTTCCCAGAAAATTTCTGGTTTTTTTAAATCAACTTGTTCCGAATTGATCATCTGTCCATTGGAAATATAATATGGCCTTTGTCGTGGTTGGCTACAGAAAAAGACAAAACATACAAACAGCAAGGATTAGGACTTTCAGGTCTGGGTTTATTTATAGAATTTGGTTATGTTTTGATATATTTTAATCTGCAACGTTCAGAGTTTATGAATTTAAATATTCAGTTTACCATAATTATTTGCTAATTATGATTGAATATAAAATATTTTACAGGGAACATTCGAGATTCTTTTCATTTTGAGTCTGGTCTGATATTGTCTTGTCCATGGACCGACAGGGATACAGAAATCAGTAATTTTTTTAAAATATTACAGAAACCAGTAAACTTGGAAGATTTAAGGACAAATGCACGGTTACAACAATCTAATTTAAGGTTAATTTTGGGGTTTTATAGCTAAAATGATATTAATAAACTTCAAGTTTAAAAATTTGTCCAAATATTAATAAACATTCATATTTTATAGATAAAAATTAATTTTATGATTCAATTATATAAACATCATGAATCGTAAATAATTTTTTTTGAAATTATAAATTCTATTACTTTATAATTATTATATATATCAAAACTTATTTTATATTTATTATATCTATATTTTATAATTTTAAAAATTATCATTTTTCATCTTTATATTCACTCACATAATTGTATCGTATAACATAGATATTTATGATTTTTTTTTTCTATTCGGACAACAATCATTTTTGTAAATAAAAGGTACCCACTTAAATGACCACCTAATTATGTGGGTAGAATCAATATTGTTATCATATTTTTAAGTTATACTAATATGATCACATAATTATTTAAATGATATTAATCAAATCATATACCATTAGAATTTAATAAGAAAATAATGTAATAATGTTAAATTAAATTAAAATTATGACTAAATTAAAAACATGAGTAAATACTAGAGACTAAAATTATAATTGTATAAATTTACTTTTTTAATTAGATTTTAATGATAAACTGTTTGATTAAAATTACTTAAATAATTAAATAATTATATTAATACAATTAAAATATAATAATCATATCAATACCATTCCAGTTATTTAAGTAGTTTACCCTCGATGATGAGGTGGAGGGAAACTATAACACTTGTTGAATGCGACTTTCTTTTTCATGGAGAGTCTCCTCTTACATTAATTCAACTCCTTTTCTCAGTTGCTACATCATTTTCTGGGTCTCCACCTTTCTTCCTCTAGCATTTCCCTTTTTATTTATTACAAAAGCATTCAAAGAAACTGTTGAGAAACCAGAGCCTTTGTCATTTGCTGACAACATCTCACCTAGGATTCAACCAAACTTGCTGTTTAAGGAAACGTTTCTTCCTCATTGTGAACTGGTCTGGTCTACAAATGGGGAGACACGCTTGCTGTTACAAGCAGAAGCTAAGGAAAGGTCTTTGGTCTCCTGAAGAAGACGAGAAACTCTTAAAGCATATCACAACGTACGGCCATGGTTGCTGGAGTTCTGTACCGAAACAAGCTGGTAACACCTTTTTTTCGAACATCATCATTATTAAATTGCAACCCTTTTTTCCATGTCGGTTTCTTCTTTAAATTATTGATGAAATTTGCAGGTCTGCAGAGGTGTGGAAAGAGCTGCAGATTAAGGTGGATTAATTATTTAAGGCCTGATTTAAAGAGAGGTACATTCTCTCAAGAAGAAGAACATCTCATAATTGAACTTCATGCAGTTTTGGGCAACAGGTATCTTTTCGTTTTCTTTTTGTTTTCTGATGTTATAAATTACACAGATTTATGTAAACATATTTTGGTTTATGTTTGGTTCGATTCTTAGGTGGTCCCAAATTGCTGCACAATTGCCTGGAAGAACCGACAATGAAATTAAGAATCTATGGAACTCTTGTTTAAAGAAGAAGCTTAGGCAGAGGGGCATTGACCCTGTCACTCACAAACCCCTCTCCGAGGTTGAAAATGGGGAAAACAACAAGGGTCACTGCAAGGACATGGCGGCTTCGGGGCCATCGAGTGAAATGAAACTCAACTCGAACAATCCGAAAGCTGGAACGTCGGTTACCGTACAAGGTTACCGGTTGGAAACGGAACACTGTCCGAGCTCCAAGACAATGAACAGCAGCGATAACAATGGAAACAACCACACCAACGTCAATTTGATGGTATCTAGTACATCAGCTAGCACAAAAGGGTTCTTTATGGACAAATTCTCGACCACCAAGACCAACAACCAGCAGGTTCTGCATCTTCCGATTCAACAGTTGAACTATGCGTCCAATGCCAGGCTCCCGTCCGCCTCAAATCCAACTCTCTGGTTTAATCAAACAAGCCAAGCATTTGACATCAATCCCGAATTTTCTTCAGCTGCTGCGATGTTCTCGCCATTGACGACGACTTCGTTCCTCTCTGCTCCCATCGGGTTCAAGCCCTCTGTCTCTGCTCCCACTGTAAACGGTTCCCACTATTGGGAAACCGGTGCCTCGTCCTCGGCTAACAACAGCAACAGCAGCAGCAACAGCACCGAGCTACAAAGTAACAGTTCGTTCTACGAGAACAATAGCTCCTCTTGGGGAATACCAGATTGTAGCACACCAGAGAAAGATGTTCCTCCAAATCCAATCCATCTAATGGAAACTCGAGCTGATGAAATCAAATGGGTAGAATATCTCAACAATCCATTGTTAATAACGGCTGCGTTACAGAACCAAACTCCACAATCCTTATACAATATCGACATCAAATCCGAATCAGATTCCATCACCAATAACTCATCAAACAGCATGTGGCCTCATAATCAACAGCAACAGCAAGAACCTACACAAAATCCCAGTACACGTGCTAACGATATCCAGAGACTTACAGCAGCTTATGGACATATTTAGCTTTAAACAGCCATGAAAGTGGGGAACTTGAATTGAATTAATGCAAATCCAAATCCCTCATATATCAGGTGTGCATCACAGATTTTTCTTTTTCTTTTTTTCCCTTCTGGTCTTTGATTCTGGTGTATATTGGTCTGATACAAAGATTAATTATCAGCTCTTGTTTTGGACTACATCCATGTGAGGAAATAACTCTTTGTTGTTAACATGTTGGTTTGCGTTTGTGGGTATAAATCTGCAGAATAAGGCTTGTTTCTATGTCTTTTAATCTACTTTGCCTGTTTGCAAATGGCCATATTTGAGCTCTGGAATGTTGCAGTTCTATATGTCAACGAGAGTTGATAAAAGAAGAAGAATATTAATGGATGCTCCATGCGGTTGAATTGAAAGCATTCATTTGTTTAATATTTGTTTAAAATTGAAAACTGATATTAATTCAGGAACACGTGAAAATTCAAGAATCCATGGTAATCGCTTTTATCACTTTTTTCAGATTTTACTACAATCACTTTAAGCTTTTTTTAAGAATTCTATTTTAATATAAAATATAAAAAAGTTAAAGGTAATTATTTGATATTTTGTTGAAAATTTTAACAAACGGACTGGTTTTAAGATTTTGATACTCAGCTTAGAGTTTAGGAGATTAGATTTAATAATTTAAAATTTAGGATTTAGAATTAAAATCGAGTGTTTATAGATTAAAATCTAAATCTTTAACGTACTATTCTAAAATCCATATTCTAACCTATAATTCCTAAATTTATCCTTAAATTTTTAACTATTACCCTTAAATTCTAAATTTCTCCGCCCTAAACTAAACCACTGTTACCGTCATGTATTAGATATAATCCAAAAGGTTGTATAATTTGTAGATAGCCAAAGGGTCCAAGAAATCATGAAGAAATCTAAAACCCATATTGTCTTCAGTGCTTCTTTGATTGGCAAAGCCCATTCCATAGTTGAAGATTTTGAGTGTCCTTATTTCCCTCGTTTTGAAGTCGTGAGGGCAATGGCATTATCCCCAGTTCAAGAATTATAATTCAAGTGCTAAAAAACTTCCTCTTGGAGGTGTATCTGCCTAACCAACCCTCTTTGCTTCCCCCAGTGGCTCAACAAAATAACATGGTTTGCTTCTGCAAGAAAATCCGAGCCATGTTGAAGCAACAAAAATATTAACTATGAATAGGTCCCTGTCCCTCCACGACACTCTTCCCTTGACCCAACACTGGCTCGTCTCTCCAGGGGCTTTGGATCCACTGTCCATCACTTTCTCCCCACGGACTGCCGGCCGGCCCTGTCGGCAATCAATTATATAAAATGGTTGACACGTTTTAACAGATTTTGGAAAGACATTGGTTTTAATCTAAACACGGATCTGTTTTGCGTTGTTGTTGTTTTGTCTTAAACCGGTTTGCGAGAGGAGATGAAGACCAGCCGAAAAGGCAAATCCAACATACTGGGGTCCACTCCTCCCAGGCTTGAGGCTTCATCCTATCCACGTAATATATAATGAATGCTCATCATGTCTATCAAATCGAGAGATTATATCATATGTCCGGTCTATTACGTCAGTCGTAGTCCTTAATCAATAAAAATTATTTATTTCGTTATTAATCAATTATATAATTAATATAATTTTAAAAATTATATTTTTAAAATAATATATAAATTATAAGTGAAGATTCATTGATTAAAAAAATAAATTAAAAATTAATAGTAAAATGAGTGATTATTATTGAATGAAACAACGATTGACGTGATAGGCGTAGGCTGTGATACAGACAAAATAAAACAAAAGAATTTCTAATTTAACACGCGTAAGAATCACGCTCATTTCAAGAACACAATTAACGGCAGTGATATTATATTATAAAATTTAAAAATTCAGTGATTAAAATAAAATATTTTAAAAATTCAGTAATTATTTATATATTACCTTATAAAAACATAGAAGAAAGAAGACTAGTTAAGAATCAGCGGTCTGTGATAACCAAACCCATTCATATTTTTATTATTATATTATTTATCCAAACCTTATTTATTATAAGGTAAAAAACTAAACTGGTTGGCTAAAAGAAATAATTAAATATTAAACGAAATTTTGAAATAAGAAAACCAACAGTTCTATGCTAATTGCAGTAATAAAGTTGTGCGTGGCGAGGCCACGTGCCAAGATATGGACCTTAACCCGGTTCGGGTCCCATCGGATGCTTGAAAAACCCGAAAATCCGCCATGTCCTGTCCAGGTTTGTCGTTTTGGAGATAATAACGACATAAAACGCAGGCAACTATCTCTTTATCAAAATCAAACCCAATTATCGTGGTCCTAATGCTGCCAAATACTCTTCAATTAAGCTTATCCATTACTCAAAATTCCCCCTCGGTTTTGTTCCTTGGTGGCGAGCTTTCGTGGTCAGGCTTTGGAATTTTTGCAGGACAAACTTAAACGGTTACTCGGATGGATTTAAGTCGGATACTATCGGATAAAATCGGATATAGGTTGATTTTGATGTTGATTTGATGTTTGATTCGATTCGAGTCGGGTGTAGGTTCATTTTAGGTTGGATCCATTTCAGGTCGGTTCGTTTCAGGTCAATTCAAACAGTTCGGGTCCAAATCAGATAATTGACAGTTTTATTTCAGGTCGAATCTATTTCAGTTCGGTTGCATTTCAGGTCAGGTTTATTTCAAGTCGATTTTATTTTAGGTCGAATTAATTTTGATTTTAAATTCATAATAATTAAAATTTTTAAGTTTGATTTTGTAAAAATAAGTAAATAAGTTTGATTATTAAAGTTGAATTAATTGTTTAATATCTAACGTCTTTCACTAGTATGAATCTCATTAAAAATAAATATTACGCAGTAGACTTAACAAAAATATAATATAATAAATAATGATTCATATCTTAAAAATAAAAATAATGTTAAATTACAAAAATTAAAAAATAATAAAGAATAAATATTAGAATACAACTTCAAAGAATAAAAATTTAAATTAAAAAAATAAACATTAATAAAATAAAATATTATCTTATAATTTATTAATAGTTTAATACATTTCGAAAATAAAAATATGATGTATTAATTATCATGTATAGATATATATTAATATATCATATATGTATAATATATACATAGTAGACTAGACTAATAATAGTATATTAATATATTATACATAGATAATAGCGACAGTACATTAATATATATTATATTAGTATATGTATACATAGCACATTAATATATGTATACATAATAATTTTTACACTAAAAGTAAATTAATATCAAACTTAAAAAATGAATGTCTTATTTTCCTCTAATATTTTATTTTTTTCATTTTTTATATAATAATCAAAATTTATTTTTAATTCCCTCCAAAATTTTGGGTAACTTATATCCCTCTAAAATTTTTACACTAAAAATAAATTAATCTCAAACTTAAAAAATGTGTGGTTTATTTCCCTCTAAACTTTTATTTTTCACTATTTTTATATAATAATCAAAATTTATTTCTATTTCCCTCCAAAATTTTGAGTAACTTATATCCCTCCAAAATTTATACACTAAAAATAAATTAATCTCAAACTTAAAAAATGAGTGACTTATTTTTCTCTAAAATTTGATATTTTCACTTTTTTTATCAATTATTTTAATTTAATTTAAATTAAATTTAGATTAATTTAATAAAAAAAATTATATTTAATTTTATAATTCTTTTAATTATGTTTATAATTTATATTTTTATATTTTAATTTAACTTAATTAATTTTAAGTTCAATAACTTAATTTAATTTAATTAAATATTAATTTAAAATTATATTTTTAATGAAATATTAATTTAGAATTATAATTTTTAATCAAATATTATTTTAAAATTATAATTAAAATTAGATACATTAAAACTAAATAAAATAATAAAAAAATAATTTAATTAAATATTAATCCCTAAATTAATTCCCATGACTAATTCTATTTTTTAAAGCTAATTATATTTACCAATATTTTTAATTCATCAAATTATAGATATACTTAATTATATGTCATGTAAATATTAAGTCTTGTTAATATTAGTTTAAGTCAATAACAGGTCGGGTACAAAACAAGTCGGATAAAATCGGGTTTCAGGTCAATTCAGTTGGATAATATCGGTTATCTGCCAGGTCAGACTCGGGTTCGGGTTTATTTCAGTCGGATGCAGGTCGAGTTCCGGGTCCACAGTAACAGGTTAAAATCGGGTTCGGGTCATTCTCGGTCGGATACAGTTCGGGTTCGGTTACTACAGTAACGGGTCCAACTCGGGTTCAAATCAATAATAGTCGGATACAGATCAAGTTCGGGCCATTGCATCCTCGGATCAAACTAGATTTTGATTAGAACAGATTTTAATCACGTTTTTAGATCGGGTCAACTTTTTACATCCTAGACAAACTATGTAATTAACCCATTTTTAAATACCTTAGCTTCAGCTTAGAACCAAACCATATCGAAATTACACTCTAGTGAAAGGTTCATAGTTTTTTTAATAACAAAATCGTTTAATAAGATGATATATTAATTTTTCCATAAAATTATAATATTATAAATATAATAAATTAAATTGAATAGATATTTTTATAATAATTTTTTATAATTATATAAAATTTATATTTATATGTCCGAAGTCTTGTCCTAAATAACTAGATTAGCTTGAACTATTTATGACTACAAATACGGTTCAAACAAGAACACTAGACATTGAATACCATTTATTTAGAAATTTGAACCATCCATATAATAACCAGAATAATTTAATGTCTTGCACTTTTTATTTTTCTAATATTTTTAAATTTTAATCCTTATCCTAAAAATTATATAATATTTTTATCGGTAAAATGAATGATACTTCGAGACGATAAATGGATGGCACTTTATCAACTTGCCTGATGCTACGTGTCCCTAACCCAATGGTTGTGGGCCCATCTCTTACACCCAATCCCTAAGCCATTCTTCCCAGTATTGCCATGTGTGTACAACTTAAATCAATTTTTAATTACTCACAAAGATCACGCATAAAACGTAATCATCCTTAATCAAACTCGCTAAATTACAATCTCACCCCTATTCATTTTGGAACAAAATGCGAAAACCGAGGACGGAAATGGAAATACATAAAATTAAAAGGAGTGAATTATTGCTATAAATGTGATTCTTAGTGATCTAATTTCGTCTACCTTTTTTACCTTATCTTCAAAAATGAGATATGCATGAGTGATCCAGGAGAAACCCCAAACGTTTTTTGTTAGTAAGTAGCAGCCACTCATATAAAGGAAAGCACTTTATCTTCTTCACTGCACTGTTTTTGTTGGGTTTTGTGAGTTGGAAAAAAGGGAAAGATGGCATCAGATGAAAGTATGACGGTTGTTTCTTCCATGCTTGAAGATGAGTTTGATGATATTGATGTTGTGTTTGATCATGAGCATGAGCATCATGGTCATACCCATAACTTGTCCAGGCTTTCCAGGTGCACTAGTTCCATGTCCAGATTGTCGATCGAAAGCTTTGATGCAGACGTTGATGAAGAGTTCTTCGACAAAGGAGAATCGGTTGAGCTGTCGTCTGATTCCGACAAAGAACCTGGTTGTTACTCTCTTCCCGCGACGCCGCCTCGTCGGAGGGGGACGACCAGGGCGGCTTTGGCTCGTCAGTTGATGGGGGTAGTCAAGGATTACGTCAGTGAAAATGATGATCTGAAAGGAGGCTTTGGGAGGCCAAAAGGGAGTAGGAATTTGAGGAAGAGGAGGGTTGTAAGGGAAAGAGGCGCGGATTTGGAGGGTAAGAATGGTAGTAGCGAAAAGAAAGATAGGGATTTGATGGTGGGTTACAACAATTACAGTGGAAGTTTCAGCGGGGAGAGTGAAGGGGGTAGCGGCGCCGGCGTGGTGGTGATTACGAGGCCGAAAGGCGGCAAGAGGTCACTGTGTATGGATTTGGAGGAAGTGAAAGCGTGTAAAGACCTGGGTTTCGAATTAGAACATGAGCTTATGTTGGAGATGCCCAGTGCCACTACCGGCCGTTTTTCACTATCGGGTTCCACTCTCGACACCGCCAGTAGCGGCGGCGATTCTCCCATTGCCAATTGGCGTATCTCTAGCCCTGGTTAGTCAAAAATCTAAACCACCTTTACTTCCAACACCTTTTTTCATCTGAATTTCAAAACGACTGATGGATTTTTCCTCTGTAATTTCAGGCGATGATCCCAGGGACGTCAAGGCTCGGCTGAAGGTATGGGCACAAGCTGTGGCGCTTGCATCATCATCCAGGCATTGCAGCTGACATTCAACCCACTCTCAACCATCATCCACTACTTTCCTAGAAAACAAGTTTTCCCGAGATTATGTATAGCTTTTTCCGCTTGTAAAGTATGAATCTTGGATAAATATTATTTGTTCCAAAAAAGTTGCATTGAGAGTTTTGTTCTGCAGATTCAACCACACTCTGTTTAGCCAAGCAAGTCAACACTGTCCCCACTCTAAAAGCCTAAACATCAAGAAATTGCCAAAATGATGACTGGCTTAACATTTTTTATATACCCAAAGCCTATGGGGTCAAATAATCAGACTGTTTTACACTTAAGAAAGCAAATGCTGTCTACATCTCCTGCATCAGAGATTGCATTTCAAACAGATTAAACTCACAGGAAGGAACAAAAGACTTCCTTATACCACTGATACTAAATTTCCAACATGGATGAGGCAATCCCAGACCATAATTAGTTATTCAGGTATGATGTTTAAACATCCTGCCTAGGGTCTACTGGTATTCATTGTTCAAACATCTCAAATGCTACAGATTCTTAATATGTGTAACCAGTCCCATACTGTGCCTGTCACCGACAATTCTTCACCTTCTTGCAAATCATTCCGGAGCATTAAGTATGGTGACCACAGAATAGTCGAAAAGAAAGGCAGTGGCTACCAAAGAGGCGCTTTAAATGAATGATTTGAAATGCAAGCAAAAGGATCCACATTCCACCATATCTAGCTAGGAAGTAGGATGTGGACTTCAAAGTTATAATTGTTAGTCACTGGCCAAACTTAGACTTCTGATGCATTGGAGCAGATTAAATTTTTGAGCTTGCAGATAAACTGAAAAACAGAGAGATTTAAAGGCTGCAATTGAATATGCCATGAAGCCTATGACAACCAATCATGTCTTTGAACAGATGGGCAACAGAAGCAAAATTACCATGGATGAGAAGCTATACATTTAATCAATGGCATGAAGCAAAAGAAGCTTTTTAAAAATTTAGGTGTGAAATTTAAAATAAACACTTTTTTATTAAGGTGTACGTCAACGTTCGAGTGATCATAAGATTACACAATAAAAATATACATAATTAAAATAATTGAATTTAAAAATTAATGACCAAAAATATATATCGACTAAAGTTAAGTGACATGATAACACAATAAAAATGCAAGCATTTGGCTTACCTGGCCTATACTTGCAGCAGCCGGGGGTTCGTAGTCAAAGCAAGTCAACGTTGTGGACCAACCAGGACCAAGTTCAGCATCCAAAACTTGATTGAGCTGGCTGCTTGGCGGGGGCGGTTTAGAAATTTTGGAGGCCCGGTACAATTTATTAAAATATGGTCCTTAAAAGCAATTGTTTATATTCCTACTGATTTTAAAAAAGTGACCCTTAAAAATAATTGTCTTTTTCAGGGGCCCATGTGTGGTCGTTTGTTTGCGTATGTCCATAACCTCATTAGATCTATAGAAGCAATAATAATAAGAATAACTAATAAGATTCTATATTCAATTGTCACATTTAGGACATAATTATAACGTTTTAACAATAATAACTTATCTTTTTTAAGAATAATTTTAAAATTTTTCAATGAATTTCGAGATTAATATCAATTAATGAATGCAGTTTACTAAATTTGGGGGGCCTCAATTTTAAAGGGTTTATACAGTCGTTTCTATTATACTTATCCAGAACTCCACCGCCGCTTGGTATCACGTCTGCTCCTTGACGCACAATATCCATAGCAGCTAATATCTACAGAAAATGAAAGAAAAATATATGATTGAGCCATCATACAAAGTCGTCTAGGCAAGTAATCTTAATGAGAGAACAAGAAAATATAAGCCATAACCTCCTGCTACACATTCTTAAATTGATTCAGAACAAAGAAGCAAAATTATACCTTTCCCACAATGAACTTTCAGAGCAGCGCCACGCACCCTACATATTGCAAGGGCCAATCTTTCCCTTGGCATCCGTCTCTTCACAGGTCCTGGCGCCCCTGCCGCCGTTTTTACCACTTCAGCACCGTCCACATAGACCTTATTGTTCGAATTGGCTTTGCATTCTCTCTCTAATCCATCATTCTTGCTGTTGAAGTATACAACGGATTCTTTGGGCCTAGGCTCGGACAACCCGAGGATCTTTCCTTTAGTTAAACCCGTCAGGTCCGTAACCAAGATTATTCTATGCATGATTTATCTGTCGAAAAGATTCACAAATCTCGAACATATTAAATGTGTTGATGAAGTAATAGGTTTCTTATTTTCCTTATAACGTGTCCAACACATAAAAGAACTTGAAAACTTCAATATTCCTACATCAAACACATCTGAATCCAACACTTCGAAGCACATTCATTTCATTTGCCCTAGGTGAAAACCAGTGGAGGAAAATAACAGATAAATTGCACATGGAATAAAGAAAGATTGGTCAATATGTAACATCATCTCCTCATACTGAGTTCTATAAGAGGATATCTCCAAATATACTTTTGTTCCATATACCTTCGAAAGAATAGTAACCACTTGGCCTCCGTTCCATATTCTGCAAGCAAAGTTTACGAAATGCAATACTAGTCATGCACCAATAGAAAGATAAACTGAGGGGGTGTTAGGGCACAACCGCAACCCTTAAATTTTTAACTTTTCGTATATTTTATATATTTTTTATAGATAATTTAAGTTCGCACACTCTATATTTATAATATAAATCTAACAATTTACACCTCTATCATAAAATTCCGCGTCTGTCACTGCACCGATCTATTATTTACTGTGTCTTTATTTTATTCTATTAATCGGCATCTAGAGGGATAAGAGGTGGCCAATATGCATGGCAACACCCCGAGTTTTATTCTTTTTGAGGTGCGAAGTTCTGTACATTTTGCTGAGCAAACAATCACTGAAAACGACAGGCAACGGAAAGTAGGATGGCTTTAACAATTCAGAATCATACAGAGTTCATTTGCTGAGCACATTCATAATCAGAGTAAAAAAAAGAAAGAGAAAATATGCTCGACACCTCAGCATCAACCTCAAAACTTTAAAAAAACATGGGTTTGGTCATCCTCGAGTTCATATAAATAGGTCCCATCACCTACTACTGGGATAGTGCATAACGACTGTTTATTACTGATCTATAGGTATTTGGCTTTATGATGGCACTGTGATTCTTTTATATGTTTTCTTGTGGATTTTTCTTTTCTGTTCTGTAAGTGTTTCAGACTGTTCAATACGATTATGTGGTTAATATTGATGGGATTGTCTTGCTTTCATCGTAATCTAAGTGGAATTTGCTGAATATGCTGTCATTTTGAAAACAAAGAGACAACACCATCTTTTTCTAAATATATTAAGCTCTTAGCCTTTGCTCTACCGTAGCTGTCCTTGATGGTTTCATTAGGTTTCTCTAAGCTTTCAGGTACATTTATGAAGATGAACACTGTTGGGAGGGACACTGAAGCTAAATATGAATGCTTGCTTTTCGGTATGTTATTGTTATATGCCGATTAATCGATTCATTAATCGCTTCTGCTCAACAACTCTGATCTAATGGTGGTTTCGATTATGATTTACAGACATGGATGATACTCTGTACCCCTTGAGCCTAGGTGTTAACTTAGCATGCCGCAAGAATATTGAAGGTATGATCCTGAAATGTAAACATTTTTCTTGTTTAGCTTGTAAATGTTAAAGATGTAAGCAGGTTGAGTTGTTTTGCTTGTAGAATTCATGCTGCAATATCTTAAGATTGAAGAAAGTGAAGTACCAAGAATGTGCTTGGAATTATACAGGGAATATGGAACAACAATGGCTGGTTTAAAGGTGATTGAGAGTTCATCTTGTCCTAACCCCCTTCTTTTTTATGATTTTGTAACTGTTCTTACATCTGAAAAATTGGGTGGAAAATGTCAATTCTTCAGGCTCTTGGGTACGAATTCGACAACGACGAGTTTCATGCATATGTTCATGGAAGATTGCCGTATGAAAAACTAAGGCCTGACTCAGTGTTAAGAAACCTTCTGCTATCCATGCCACAGCGGAAAATAGTAAGTTTAAAGTTGAACCCTTTAGCCAAGTGGAGGGAAAACACACAGAGACACCATATTTTGGCTGTTCTAAGATGTTTGTTGATGTTTTTTAGATTTTCACGAATGCTGATAAGGCGCATGCACAACATGTACCGAAAAGGTTGGGTTTGAAAGATTGTTTTGAAGGCATCATATGCTTTGAAACTCTTAACCCTCCTGTTGAACCAGCTGACATAACTGATGCCAATAGTGCCTGTTCTAAGCTACCAATTCTCTGCAAGCCCTCACTGGAAGCTTTTAGAGCTGCCATTCGGATTGCAGATGTCGACCCAAAGAAAACAGTACAAACTCAGATCCTTCCTGAATTTTAACACATTTTTTTCTTCAACACATTCATCGAGATTCCCCTTTTTCAGATTTTCTTCGATGATAGTGCTCGAAACATTGCAAGTGGAAAAGCAGCAGGGCTTCACACGGTTATTGTAAGCTATGATGCCATCAAGAAACCTGCATTAACATAAGCATAAATCATTGGAATTCTTTGCTAACATACTAGATTAACAATGACAGGTAGGGAGCTCGGTCCTTGTGCCGAGTGCAGATTATGCCTTGCGCAGCATCCATAATATTAAAGAAGCAATACCCGAGATATGGGATGGTGAAGAGGATCAGATGGAGCAAATTATCCAATCTTCTGCAATTGAAACTGTGGTCCTTGCATAGATTTCACTTCAAAGTTGAATATTACTGATTTCCCAGGGATGCTGTTCTTGTTATGTTATGACATGGAAAAGTGTTTTCCTTAAGCTTATAATAGACATGACTTACAATATAAGAAATGCATATGTTATGTATCCTTAAGATTCATGCATTAGAGACAAATCTTTGGGATAACATCAAAATTAGTAAATCAGATGTTTCATTAAGAGCTGCAGGAATGTGTTGCCCTAGAACGGATAAGAACAGAGGCATTGTCATGATAAAAATACGCATTGAATATAAATATTTTTCAGTTTTATCTGGAAACCAGTGGGCCAATGACAGAACATTCGAGTCTGAAGTGGGTTTGGGCTGGGGTTGTTTAAACGTAGCGTTTTAAATTTGCCACCCATGGCTGGTGACTTGGTGCCTGACTGGGTTGGGCGGGTGGCGTTATTTGGTTGTGGACGGAGGTAAAAGTGGTGAAAGGAGAGAAATTTGTAATTTAAATCTGAAATTGGAGAAGGAAACCGGAAGACAATTTTTTAGAATTTGAAATGCTTAAGAAGAATAACAAGAATTTCAGGAAAAGAAGCTTTCAAGAAGACGAAGGAGACGATCCAGCCGCCAAATCAGACGATGAAGAAGACAGACGGTAGGTTTTCCCCCCATTTCCTTTTAAAAAATACATTAGGGTTTTAAAAAATGAATTTCAATGTATAGGTTGGCGTTAGAAGAAGTGAAATTCCTTCAGAAACAGAGGGAGAGGAAATCAGGAATCCCTGCAATTCCTACGGTGCAAACCGGAAGCGTCGTCGCTAAAGTTACCGAAAAGGGCGACGCTGATGGAGAAAAGGAGGAGCTGGTGCTTCAGGACACCTTCGCTCAAGAAACCGCCGTCCTCGTTGAGGATCCAAACATGTATGTCTTTTCCTTCTACACTTTGAATTGGTGTGTTACTGTATTGTCTTAATTATTTATCTTTTTCTGTAATTGTTCTGTGAACTTAGGATAAAATATGTAGAACAAGAATTGGCTAAGAAAAGAGGAAGGAACATGAATGAGAAAAATGAAGTTGAGAATGATTTAACTCGTGCCGAAGACGAATTGTACAAAGTTCCCGAGCATCTTAAAGTGAGTTTCCTTGTCATTTGCAAGCAAATTCCATTGTTGTTATGAACTTTTTGTATTTGATGTTTAGTTGATTACAAGAACATTGTTTTTCAAGTTCGGTTTATTGTTTGTTTTAATCATTCGACTTTGTTCGTCGCATTGAAACAATGCTACTTGCAGGTGAAAAAACGGAACTCCGAAGAAAGTTCAACCCAATGGACCACTGGGATTGCTGAAGTTCAGCTGCCTATTGAGTATGTCTTTTACTGAGCTTTAATATTAAGAACATAGGCTTCTGCGTGATCTCCGATCACGGCATCCTGTTTTGTAGTTTTCTTCGATATAGGGAAAGTTTAACTTTTAGAGCAGAGCTTGTTTAGCTGATGTGCTGCTAAGCAAACACGATATAATGTCTTTATACCAACTAAACGATGACGAAAGTGTGCCACCATTGTTCTGTAATATATTAATCGATGTTGTATTCTAATGGCCTCTTCGGTTGCAGATACAAGTTAAGAAATATAGAGGAAACCGAGGCTGCCAAAAAGCTTCTACAGGAAAAGCGGCTCATACGAGCAAAATCAGAAGTTAACATCCCCTCAAGTTACAGTGCTGATTACTTCCAGCGAGGCAGGGATTACGCAGAAAAACTTAGAAGAGGTCAGGTTGCTTACATTTTCTTTCACCGCTTTTGTAATGCCGGTTTGTTCCGAGTTTGCTTCTTCTTGAGGTACATCATGTTCACCCGTTACCCATATTTCTTCCCCTGAAATTTCAGAACATCCCGAGCTGTACAAGGACAGGGATTCACAGGATGACAATGCTGGCTCCAAACCGGCTGATGCAAGCAATGATGCAGCAGGCAATAGGCAAGCTGCAACCGATCAGTTCATGCTAGAGCGCTTCCGGAAACGAGAACGCCAACGAGTAATGCGGAGATAACATAGAGCAACACAGGTCAAGCAAGCATATCAGATTGAAATTTCATGTTCCATGTCCTACGATTGGCTGCAATGCTACTTGTGTACCGGAACTGTTCACTTGGCAACAAAAGGTCAAGTTACTTGATAAACTGTCGTTGTTGGGACTGTTGTACCATTTTATTTTTCAGTAGCTATTTCTTTATTTTTCATTTTAAATTTTTTTTATCAGGTGAAGAATCTGCGATTTATATTGATTATATTGATTGAGACCATGATTGTTATGGTAATTTACACGAATGTTCAATGTGGGTTGAAGCATGTTCGGTCTTCATTTATATTGACTAACGATAATACCAATTGAGTTATTCTTAATCGATCACTGTACTATATTATCTTGAATTTGAACATTATTGGTATTTAAACTATAAGATATATAAATTTATAAAAAAAAAATCTTATTATTTTAAAATATTTATTACATATAATAAATATTTCATAAATAAGAAATACATTAATTTAAAATATTTTAATTTGTATTATATGAAATAAAATTATATTATTAATTAAATAAAGATAAGTTGTTCTTTATTTATCATTAGCATACTTGCAAGTTGCAACCATCATATTTGGAAATTCTAAATCTGAACATTGGTTTTGAAAGATTGCCCGAATTGCCAATTTGAAGGTGCAACATTATGGGCTGTTCGAATCTTACCATTACTGACTTGAACCCTGAAAGACAAGCTCTGTCCATTTAGATAGCTTAAGCTCTGCCAATTGACACCCCAGTTCCTGGACATGCTTTCCCATTTGTTGGTTTTGGAACCCTTGATCCATACCTTGGAAATCTCTCCGGCACCACCAACATTTGATATCAGAACCAGCTGGAAATAGTTCCTGCCGGTGATGGTGAATCTCATGCCACCGTTTCTCCTGCATGTGACCCTGGGAGAATGCAAACAGGATTGTTCGGATTAGCAATGTTCAAATGGTTCTTAGAATTCAGAGTTTTTTCATGGCAGAGTGAAAATAGTGGACATACCTACTGTAGAGGATTGGTACGATTCCTGCTCGGTATAGAGCTATGGTCTCGAATGCGGGTTGAGCCATGTCGAAGTGTGGTCGGGGTGGATTACACCAACCGCCGTTGTCGCTTGGGAGTGCATAGTTCGGAGGGCAGAAGTTGGTGGCGGTGATGGTAATGTACTTACCCTTGAGACACCATTGGGGCTCCTTTTCCGCATCGCATTTTATCTGATAGCAGCCTCCACATGACTTGCCATCGTTAAACAAAGCCGTGCTGAGTGCGGCCGTGTTTGTTCCGTAACCATCTGTGTAGAGATTGCCATAACCACAAGCTCCACCTGCAAAGACCAACATGTTCATCAAAATTATTCACAAAAGAAGGAAAGGGACCAAAAAAAGTCGAAAACTTACCCATTGTACCAGAAGCATCACTTCCTCCATAGAATGTTGCATGTGCTGAGAGCCAATTATGAACTGCATCTGCAACGTGAAATTTAGAAGGAAAATATAAACTCAAAATGAATATGGCAGTAGTAAATAGAGACACACTCTGCATTTTCTTTTTCTTTTTGTGTTGGAGAATGTGAACTAAGTATGAGCATAATGCAACAGATGCATTTCGCCTAGATATTTATAATCAGTGATAGACCCCCAGCTAGCTGATGAGAAATTATTGATGAAAATTTTAAATATTAAGTTGAAATTTATCGACTAAATTAAGGCATGACATGATCCTTATTCCTTAAGTGATAGCATAAACAACCGTAATTCATGATGTCATATGGGAATCCTATTTTTATATTCAAACCCATGTGACAGTAGTTATAAATCTTGGTGCAGCAGTTGATTTGTTCTATTTTTTATACCTCTTCAATCTGCAAACATAAATGGTGAAATAGAAGTTACTACATTTTATTCAATCTCAAGGTGAATATAAGATTGACAAGCTAAATACTATTCTATTTTTTCAACTACAGAAGCATTAACTGAAGAGATCATAACAAAAAAAAATCTCTAATGTTTAATGGCAATAAGAAAAAACAAATCAAATCAAAGCTAACTCTAACTACTAATTCCATTAAATCTCTGGGGATGTTAGTAAATTCAACGCACTATAGTATCCGTGGTACGTTATTGTACAATTGAGCTGCAAATTGTCAAGTAGGCAATATAAAATTACAGGAGACATTAAATACTTTTTATTGCAGAAAGTTTAAGCTTTGAACTTGGAGTCAAAATCTCAATTTTCCGCAACTATGACTGCAGACAACAAATGGATAGGAAACCCTGCATTTGCAACTATAAAATCAAAGTCAACTCCCCTTAAAAACCCATATTCAAATCCAGGTTTAGACAGGTTTCGCAAGCAGCAGTTGCATTACATGCAATCACCCTGAGTCTGCTGGTACGGATGCCTTACTTAAGATATAAAAAATGAAAAAAGAAAATGGTTGATAAGTAGAATCCTATATCATGGCGTATCTTAAGGGACGCGTACCTAAAACTCACATGGGTGATACCAAACCAATTGCTCACACATGATTTCATGTTCTTGTATTCCATTGGTAAAATGGAAATTGTATTTTATTTGTGGCTTTATATATATTTTTATATATTATGTGATCATGGCTTAAAGGGCAAGAAAAATGTCTACTTTCTTAGATGGAAAAGACTCGTGAAAAAACGTAAAATACTAACTTATCAAATACAAATTTGTTTGGTGAGAGTGATGGGGTATCTCTAAACTTTATGAGATTAATCAAATAAGATAGCTGTGATTTAGTTTTCACATTCTACGGGAAGCAGTAGATTCTTTCAGAAACACCCCTAAATGGAATTCAAAATGATGTGAAATGTTGTTAATCAATGCGTAAACCTCCCATTCTAAAGAAGACTAAAAAGACAGTGGGTTGAAGCACTTGTGTGTGCAAGGTGTGTGCGCTTGTTAAAGGATTAAGAAAGTATGAACAAATATACAATATAATCACCCTAGTATATTAAAAACAAGACAATGGAGCAGCTGACAGATTCTTTGATAATTAGCCAAAGGAAGTGTATGAGTGTACGTAAAGAAGCAAACCCAAATTTCTACCTCCTTCTCAAATGCATAATTGTCTATAAACTACAGATTATTCAGAGTCAAAGTTTATGTCACCAGTCTAACGTTGCAACAATAATGTAGAGAGAACTTTCTATTTGAAACAAAATTCATCTACAAAGTGACCCAAAATAACAGATTAGATGACTACACTATGAGTGCAGATTATCTTAATAGGATGTTTTTAAGAACCGAGTCTTATACCTGCATTTCTTGTGTTTGTGTGTATATCATATTTGTCTACATTTACATAGATTAGATGATTACACTATAACTACACTACATTTATATAGATATTGATACGTTAATAATTCATGTTATATACATCTTGACATATTTGTAATTGTTACATTCACGTTGCATTATAGCTTTTTCAGTCGTGTATGACAGTAGTACAAGAAGAAACTACTCAACAAAAAGAGTTCAATTCAATGGTAATAACTAATCAAGAGGGCTACCTCCTAAAGATTTTTTTTTACCAAACAAGGACGGGATACAGAGTGCAGATGCACCATATTTTTTCCAATCAAAACAATTCAAAATGCTTGAAACCAATTACTAGCATTAACTAATCAAGTTTCATTGAAGTAACTGGAATTTAAATTGAAATCAGATATCATATGAAAGCTCACCTTTCAGGAATCAAAGAGGAATCTGCAGAGCATCGGTCAACAGAGCACCACTAGTTTCCCCATACGTTGTATCTACCAAACCTTAGTTCCTTGATCTTTTCCAGCCATTTCTCCATATGTTCTTTATGGATCCTAAAACAAACAAGAATCCGTTAAAAACAAAACGTAGTTCTCCTCCATCTTTAGATATCTGATTTCATAATTAGCCGTAATGTCTTACATAAGCAGCGACTCTTTACATTCATTACTCGATCACTTAACATTTTCTTCACTAATTCAAATAGAAAAATCGTTTGTGGTTAACGAAATTAATCGAATAAAATCGTGTGGAAAAACGAAAACGTCTGTTGCCGTGTTGCAGAGCGCATTGAAGAGCGAAATAAAGAGGGGTTTTGGAAATTCGAAGAATGCGCAGGAATTTTATTGTAGACGCCCTTTCTATTGTCTGAGACAATTCGATGGGCTAAGCCCAATAAATTTTGAGTTTAAGATTAAGATTAAAATTTTGATTTAGGACTAAAATTTAGAGAATTGATATAAATATATTTTAAAGTCTAAGAAATAGCGTTTAAAATTTATAATTACGACTTAAAATTTAATTTTTCGCTTAAAAGTATGATAAGCCCTTAAAATTAAAAATAAATAATCAAACGTTTCAGCTTTTGTCACTTAATTAAGTATTTATTTTATTATAAAATATGATCATTTTATATTTTAAAAAATATTTTATTAATGAAATCTTTAAAAGTTTTAAGGATTCTAAAAACATAAAATTTAAATTTTTTAAAAATATCTATAAATATCATGTGATAAAACTGTAGTGAATCACGTGATAATAATACCTCGAAAAAAATCATCAAAAATGTTGGTAAAAATTAATCAAAGAATTTAAGTTATTAAATTTATTGATTAAAAAAATTAAATAAACGAAAAAATCTCAAACTTAAAACCCCTTAAACCTTAAATTTTAATTGTAGGATAAAAACACCAAAAATAAAAAGAAAATTATTAACTAAATTTATAATCTAAATACTTTTATTTTTTAAATAATCCTTATTTAAATATTAAACATATAATTTAAAAAATAAAATATGTGAACCGAAAACTTTTAACTATATATTTAAAGATTTTTAACCGAACACTTTTCCTTGATATAAAGTAAAAGAAAAGCATCGTGACTCATTATTATGTGTGACGTGAGTTAGTTATGGGCATGAACCGAAAGCAACTCAGCAAGTGCTAGGTCTAAGAGATAGCTTCCAATGGTGCTTTTAAAACAAAACGAACTTAGGGTTGTAAAATGCGATCCTACATTGGATTATGTGCAGGGTACGGTAACAAATTAGGACAACGCCCTTGGAAAAGGGAAAATGCACCCACCGTATTCGTATATGTATACATATACATATACATATACGTATACACATGGACCACAACTATAATTTATGACATCAATACTAGTAGATGAGAGATATCCTTATCTTCTTTAATGTATAGACATCTCTTTGTACAATAAAAATATGTCCCTGATAATAAATTATTAGGTGAACCTTATTTATCACGTCATTTGTGGTCTCAACTAATTAAATTTATTTATTTTATTTTTTTAAGGTGAATCATCACCTTTTTCTTACATATAATTAATGAGTGGTTAGTTATTAAGTAATTATTTAAAAATGAATGACGTGATAAACGAGATTCATTTAATGATCTTTTGTCTCTAAGGCTCCGATAGAACTAAATGCTCGAATTTTGTGCCAACTCATTAATGTCTTTTTATATTTGGTTATAAGTTATTTTAAGTCATTAATGTGTGTTTTTATTGTGTTGATTAATATTTTTATTTAACTATTGATATTAATTTATTAATAAATTAATATAAATTAAATTTTACAGAGATTAAATACGAGAACGGTATTTTTAATTTAATTTTTTCTTACATAACATCAATATTTAAACATTTAACTTTATTTAAAAACTTTAAATCCTTTTCTATTAAGCCAATTTATTATGTTTTTGTGTTGATTAATATTTGATAAATAAATTTATGATAACTATTATTTTTTATAATCATATTTGATACGCATAGTTTTTTATTAGATAAATTACATTAAATTTTGATACCTAAAATAAATCGAAATGATATCGTTTTGCTCGAAAAATTTTAAAAATATTATATTTGAAAAAGACCTGAACCAAAAATCTCAAAAATAAAAGATACACTAAACCACCGGATGAACTTAAAAACTTGACATAATCCTAACAAAAATAAAAAATTAATTTTAATTTTAATTTTAGTTTTTAATTTATTTTTCATTATAATAATAAGATAGTAATAATAATAGTAAAATAGTTCTAATCACTCATTCATACAAATTGATTCTTCAATGTTAAACATCTCTTATTATAAACCATGTTTATTTATATAATTTCACTTATTAACATATCATATTACTTGTATAAATAATTTTAAATTATTAAATTAATCGATAAATTATCAAATTTAAATTCATTCGTAAAATCACCTTATAACTTTATTATATTTATCCCTATTTTTATGGATAATTATATATTATCCTTTAATTTCAATTATTGATTTCTTTCTGTTCACAACCCTCATATTCCCAGACCAGTTGATTGTTGATCGTGACTCATCCTTAGTCATACGCAGCAAATGACAAGATGTCATGTCCTTACTCTGATTGTTTCATGAGGATTAGATTTTGCGTGACCAAATAACATACGATGTGTGGTCTTTAATTATACGCGAAAAATAAAAAATGTTTTTTTAATAATTTAAAATAATCATAAAATTATATTATAATATAAAATTTTTAATTTTTTTTGACAATGTATATATATATATATATATATTTATGAATAAAATAATTTAAATTTAATTTTTTATAACATTTATATTAGGTTGACAATAGAACTTTCTCTTCAAGCTTTTACAGATAATTGATTGTACATGTCTTAATTAAGACCTTGATTATTTCAAAAATAATAATTCGAACATTTATATCATATGTTTATGTAATCTATTTCTTACATTTATTTTAAATGTTGGACATCATTGAGTTGAGTAGAGCCGTGGGTGTAATAATTAGTACCCAAAATAATTAATATTTTCAGAATATATTACCCATATATATCATCTAATCTTGCGTGATTGATAGAAAAATTTACGTATGGAAATTCTCTTTCTTTTTTATGATGATAAGCATGAAACTTTTCGTTATTTTAAAAGATTATATTAATTATAAAAAATAATAAATTATATATTTTTAAGAGATTAAATAACAATTTTAGCATTATATTTTTTATGTTATTACAATAAGAATTTTATTAAAAATGAGAGCATAGGAATTAATTTGTATTAATATAAAATTATTTTTCTCATGCTCATTCTATATATTTTTTCCTGGTTGATAATTGTGGGTATTTATTGAACATAGTGAAATAAATAGAATAATAAGTATTTGGAAACAACATAAAACTTCACGGGGTAAATGGAAAGTTTTCTTACACAAGTATCTTAAAAGATTTTATTTAAGGTTTAAATATTAAGTGTTTAAGTATCTAGAGATTGATAATAGAATTTTAATTTTTGAGTTAAAATTAGAGTTTATAATTTAAAATTTAAATTTTTAAATATGTTGTCTTAAACTTTAAATTCTAAATTTTAAACACTAACTTTCAATAATGGAGCCTGAATTTTAAACTCTTATCTTAAAACTTATAAACTCTAAATTTAAAATTTAAAATAATTAATAAACTCTAACTAAAATTAAGGCGTATGTGAAAATAAAAAACATTATATGTGTATGAGATGAGTGTAAATCGTCTACTTCTTGCTCATGCCTCCATTTATGTCTCCATCTTAAATTAGGGGTTTAGGTTTTAGTTTATGGATTTTGGTTATGGTTTAAGAAATTAGGGGTAGGGTGTATTTTTTTGGTATAGGATTTAGGGTTTAGTATATAGAAAATAAGGATTAGAGTTTAAAATTTAATTTTTTAATAAATTTAAAAAAAAACATAAAAAAACACAGAAAAAAAAGCAAAAGATTTTTGCTCGTACGAGATAATACAAGGTAAATATACTCTATAGCAAACTTTAGGGTGCAAGTGTCTTTTACTCTAATATTATTAAAATTATACACTATAATTATTTCAAATTAAATGATATTAATTCAGTTCAACGAACCAATTTTTTAAAAAAATTACACTAATTTAAAAAATAAAAATTTGTCAACTAAGTTTGTGGTGTATTTATAACGACTATTGTTTTTTCCTAATTGACGTATCAATCACAAACAATTCCTTTATAAGACAACAATAATAATATTTATAATCTTTTCCTTTCAAGATCCAATATCAATTTGTAGGGGATTTGTCCCACTCTAAATGGTAAAATCATAATTTGACTCCCGGAATTTAAAATTATAATTTAATCATTATAAAATTTTAAAAATATAAGTTAATGTAATATTAAAATTATATTTTAACTCCCATAAATATATAATTCAACTTCGAACCTCTAAAAAATTTAACTTCACCCCTTATTGAAATTTATTTATTTGAATAACATAAAAGGAATTAATTTTTTATACTCCCACAAGTAGTTGTAATATATGCAGAGATAGACACAAAAATTTATGTTATGGGGTGAATTTAAAAAGTTTAAAGACGAAAATAAAAAATACATATTTTTTATATATTTTTTTTTAATTTTTAAGAGACGAACTTATAAAATTTTAAAAAATTAAAATATTTTTTTAAAAATATATATAATTTTTAAATATAAAATTTTTATATTTTTAAAGAACGACCGTCTCATTTCCTCAATCCATTCGGATCTATAAAGTTTTTTTATATGAAAAAACATGAATTAAAAGTTTTCAAGTCGTTTTATTGCCAGTTAATTGAAATCAATCTGACATTTTTTTTTAATTACGCAGCCAAGATGGTTGCCTGCATGAGTCATTCATTTATTATGTAGGAGATTATAAGTTAATTACTTGTAACGGAAGAAAACACCAGCTTCAACGTCAAGGTTCAACTCCACATCCATTCTAGTAGTTATTTTCTGCCGCCCATCAAATTAGGTCGATCATTTAAGGTATATGTTTAAAGGTTAAATTAGAGTAAAAATTAAATCTATAATTTATATTTAATAATTATTGTTTCAATAGTCAAAAATTTAAAATTAAAAAAATTAAAATATAAATAACGATATTAGAGTATCACTAAGCAGATCTTGAATGATAAGCAGATTGATATAATTTAAGTCGGTATTAAATTTGAGATTTTTTGCATATAAAAAATCTTCACTAAGAGATTCATTGGTGCTGATTCGATCCGAATTAAATATAATAAAGCCCTGAAAAATTAAAAAGGTAATTAAAATAATTAGAGTATAAAAATTGAATCGATAACTTATACATCATACAGGGACTAATTAAGAATTTACCCAAATCTATTGTCAAAAATTTTTGTTTAAACGCGTACCCCATCCTGCATCCATAAATGTTCATTTAAGAAGATGACTTAAACTTTGAAAGATGTATGAAAAATAGAATATTGAGTTATTAAGTCTACAACGAATTATGGTCTGTTTGTTCATAGATTTAAACAAAATTATTAACCAATGTTTATATTTATATGAAATAAATGAAATGAGTAATTGAGTTTAAAAATCAAATAAATGACTTCAAAATTTTAAAAAATAATTTTTTTTTGATCGGTCAAATTAAATTAATTTTATGTCAGATCATTTTTAGATTTAAGTTCAAATTGTTTGAGTTATAAAAATAGATTTATAATTTTTTATTACTTTTCTGGTTTTAAAGTCCAGTCTTGACTATACGTTAAACCGACCTGCGTCACACACCTAGTTTTGATGGGTGAGTCTTAACACACAACGTCTTGAATCTAAGACTTGTTTAAACGGAACCAAGCTGCTTACCACTTAGATCAATCCTTGTTGATTTTTATTATCCTTTAGTTCTAATGTTCATATATTTATTACTTTAACCAGATACTCGATTTGACTTATAAACAATAATATTATTAATTTGCTATTCTCTTTAAAAATGTTGAAATGGAAATTACATGTTTCCTTTGAACCCTTGGAGTAAGTTTTTTTTTTTTTTTTTTCATTTTTCTCTTTGAATATTAATAGTTTATTTTTTTTACGTGTAATTGATAGTTACACTAGTTTTAAGTTTTAATATTGATCGTCAACGATTGAGGTTTTATATTTATTTTATTTTTATATGTTTTTTTTTTAATTTTTATAACATGTTTTACGTTTTTTTTTTTTTATCTTTGGATATGTTTATATAATTATTTTTTATAAATTTTGTGTTCGTACAATAACTCTCACGTTATTTATAAATTTTTTTATTGATGGTTATATAAAGTTTGATCACCTTTTACTTTCTTTCTAATTTATAGAGGATCATCTTTTGAAACCCTTCTTATAATAAACATTTTTTATGTTCTATTTTTTTTTTATCAATAAGGATTTTGGTTTCTATTTGATGCGTAAAAAGTAAAAATTATATAATTTTATTTGAATAATTTGTATATAAAGAGAAGACGAAGAAAAAATTATTCTTAATAGGTCTTAAACTTATAATTTTTAAAAAATATCAATTAAAAATTTTAACCGTATACTCTAAATATCAATAAAATTAAATATTCTATGTCGATCAAAAATGATAATTACAATTTACCAGCAATAAATCCAATCCCATTTTAGAACTATTAATTTGAGTTTAGATACAAGGTTATTTATCCAAATTATATGGAGTTTAAATTAATTTAAATTTCAAGATTAATAAATTTAAATTATTATTATTTTTTAATCAAATCAGATTCGAACGAGTTTTCGAATTCAAGTCAAAAAGCTAACACGTCTATATGTTTACATTTAATCTTTTTCTTTTCTTCATCCACCTATGGACGTGTCACACAATCATTTATAGTACATATGTACGTGTATTGTATTGTATACATTTGATTTCACGATTTTAATACGATCCTTTTAATCTTAAATTTTCTAATTTAAAATAAAGACATAAGAAAAGACAAAAAATGAGGTGGACGATTTATACCCTTTCGGTGGACAATTTAAATTATTGTTTACCTAGTTTTTATGCATCCATTCGTAATTCCGTTTTAAATTAGAGGGATTAGGGTGTCGGGTTAGGATTGTGCTTAGAGTTAAAAAAATAGAGTTAAGATGTATTTTTGTAAGGTGTAAGTTTAGGGTTTAGAATATAAAAAAATAAAAATTAAAGTTTTAACGTTAATTTTTTTAAAAAATTTTAACGGAATGCAAGAATGGAAACACGATAAAGAGTTACCGAATAAGCTACATTTTTCTCTGCTCTCTCTCTTTATATATCTCCGTTTCCAGCCCATCTCCTTCTCAATTATATCATCACTTTCACCGATACTCTCCGTACGAAAACCCTGATCAATATGATGGTAAATCGTTGGTTCAACACTTTCATCGTCCTCCTGTTACTCCTCACCCTCGGTGAAACTCGTCATTCTCGGTCCTACGCCGGCGGCAATGGCTTCGTTCAAACGACGGGAACGAAGTTCGTTGTGAACAGAAAGCCTTTTTACTTAAATGGTTTCAATGCTTACTGGTTGATGGTGTATGCATCAGACCCTTCAACGAGAAGTAAGGTCACCGATGTGTTCCGAGAAGCCTCCAAGTACGGCATGAACGTAGCCAGAACATGGGCTTTTAACGATGGCGATTACCAGCCTCTGCAGAGCTCTCCCGGTTCATACAATGAAGACGTGTTCAAGGTAACAGAGTGATTAAAATCCTCCATTTCACAGCAGTTCTATGAAGACTATGATTTACAGTTTACAAGATTTGTTCATTATGTTTCAGGGACTGGATTTTGTTGTGGCAGAAGCTAACAAGTACGGGATTCACTTGATTATGAGCTTGGTGAATAACTTCAAAGATTATGGAGGAAAAGATAAGTACGTTCAATGGGCAAAGCAACGAGGAAGAAGCCTGACGAATGAAGATGATTTCTTCACAGACAGTATTGTCAGAAAATTCTACAGAAATCATGTTAAGGTATACATTTGGTTTACAGCTTTTGATTTTCTGGAGAAAAAAAACATTTTTTCTCCCTTGTAATAAATCATGTTTTGTTCGGGTTTGATCTTCATGTTCATGAAAAAATGTCCAGTTCGTGCAAGGATGGTGAGAAACTAGAACACCAACAGAAGGAGTTTCGTTTTGTCAGGTCCCCTGCTACCTGGTTGGGTCCACTCTATGATTGCGAGCTTTAAAGACCCAATGACTTCATTTGCCTAACATTTTACACTTCTGTAAGAAAAAAATGCATAGTATTTAACCAAAAGTACTTGATTTACAGGCAGTGCTGACGAGAAACAATACCATTACCGGAGTGGCATATAAAGATGATCCCACCATTTTTGCTTGGGAACTTATGAACGAACCTCGTTGCACTAGTGACCCATCTGGAGCTCATCTTCAGGTTTGAATTTCAAGCTAATTTTCACCTGTTGTATGTTTTTTTCATGACTCTTCCTCCTAACAATGTCGCCTCAAAGTCTCGAACACAGATTCTACTCTCCAAGTCTTCTGGTTATCATGTGAACACTAGCTAGAAAGTACCTAGTGATAAAACAGTAAAGACAAACGAGACATTGATCCAACAAAAAAACAATCTTTAAAGTCGGTTGAACTTGATTTCAATTCATTACAGCTAAAACGACCAAACCCGTTTCCCATTGGTGTATCAGAATTTCTTCTTCTTTCTGTTTGTTTGAACGTTTGTTTGGAATGGTGCAAGTTGTTGACGTTTCCTCAAATAGAGTTCGTAGTTGGACACCACTTCACCAACTTCTCAGTCATGTCTTCAGGATTTGGAGCTATACTAATATAATTTGCTTAATACTGTAATTTACAGAGCTGGATAAAAGAAATGGCTGTACATGTGAAGTCCATAGACAATCATCATCTACTGGAAATAGGACTAGAAGGATTTTACGGGGAATCGATTCCCGAGAAGAAACAATACAATCCGAATAGTTTCCCCATCGGGACCAACTTCATTTCGAATAACCAGATCCCCGAGGTCGATTTTGCAACTATCCATATCTACCCTGAGCAATGGTAATGTACTAATGAGCACCGTTTCTCTAGTTATTCTTCATACATTGGATATCCCTTGTTCTTTTGTTTTGATTTAGATGTTATAACTTCAGGTTACCGTCGACAAATATGAGCGAAGAGGCGCAGCTTGCTTTTGTAGACAAGTGGATTGAAGTACATACTCTGGACTGCAATTCATTGGTGAAGAAACCACTTGTGATAGGAGAGTTTGGCAAGTCTTTTAAGCTGCCGGGGTACAGCTTGGAGAAGAGAAACAGCTACTTCCAGAGGATTTACAATGCTATCGACGGCAGTGCCCGGAGTGGTGGATCGTGTGCCGGTGGGATGTTTTGGCAGCTGCTGAGCCTTGGAATGGATAACATGGGAGATGGTTACCAAGTTGTTTTGGAACAGAGCCCTTCCACTGCTTCGATCATTGCTCAACAGTCTCGGTTGCTGTCGTCTTTCACTTGACAAGACAACACAACAATTCCTTAAAACAATCGAAGATAGTATTAATATCCGATAGGCGAGTTCTTGGGATGAGTTTAGCTATATGGTGTTTACGTTCTTATGACTATATTAAGAGAATCATCACAATACCATGAATTTGATGAAAAAAAATTATGTTTCTTTGTATGTTTTCTATATACTATTCTAAAACTTAAATGTAGTAACTTGGGACAATGGCTAAATGTTTGGTCTGTAGATTTCACCCTTTGTTACCAATGTTTGGATTTACATTATAGCTTATGAACGTCTACTGCAATTAAGCTATTTAAACATTTTCTTTGAATCATGATGATGCAACTATTTCTCATGCATGATAAAGTAGACATCAGCATAAAGCAAATTTCTCATTCATTTCTGTGTCAATGTAGGACACATAAAATCAAGAAAAGGGTAAGAAATGAATAGGACACATCATATGTATAGATTAGAAAAATTCAGGGGATTACTTATTCAACAACAAGAAAATTCTGGATTATTCAGCAATATGGATAAGCAGGCACTGAGCAGCCGGGATAGGCAAAGCTTGTTTTAAGATTGAGGCTTCTCCCATTTGAGGGGCTTCACAACTTCCCAGGTGAAGTCTGGGTCGTCTCGTCCAAAATGTCCGTAGGCAGCTGTCTTCAAGAACCGGTTGTTGCCACCCCTTTTCAGGTCAAGGTTGATGGTGATCATGCCAGGCCTGAAGTCGAAGTTCTCCTTCACAATTTGGAGGATTTCCTTGTCTGGTATCTTTCCAGTTCCGTAGCTGTCGACAAAGACAGACAAGGGCTCAGGCACACCGATAGCGTAGGAAACTTGCACGATGCACCTACGGGCAAGGCCATTTGCTACAATGCTCTTGGCAGCCTGCCTAACAATGTAAGCACCACTCCTGTCCACCTTGGTAGGATCCTTTCCGGAAAAAGCACCGCCACCGTGAGCTCCCCAGCCACCATAAGTATCAATAATGATCTTGCGACCAGTGAGACCTGCATCACCATGAGGACCACCAATGACAAAGCGGCCAGATGGGTTAAGGTGGAAGATCGTCTTCTTATCCAGGTACTTGTCAGGGATGACAGGCTTGATAACATGCTCTTTGAGATCAGCAGCAATTTCATCATTTGTAACAGTCTCATCATGCTGAGTAGAGATGAGGACGGTGTGAACACGAATCGGAACCATGGCACCATTATCATTATTGTACTCAACGGTAACCTGAGTTTTACCATCAGGCCTTAGCCAAGGGCAAGTCCCGTTCTTCCTAACCTCGGTAAGACGAGCTCCAAGCTTAGTTGCAAGAACATGGCTAAGAGGCATGAGTTCAGGGGTTTCATCAGTGGCATAGCCAAACATGTGTCCCTGGTCACCAGCACCAATCTCTTCAGGACGCTTTGTGAAGTGGCCATGGACACCCTGGGCAATATCAGGACTCTGCTGCTCAATATTGACAAGGACCCTGCACTTATCAGCATCAAGCCCCACATCATCAGAAACGAATCCGATGGAACGGCATGTATCACGGACAATCTTCTCGTAGTCTACATTGGCCTTGGTGGTAATCTCTCCAAAGACCATGACCATGTTAGTCTTGGTGCATGTTTCACAGGCAACCTTGCTGTCAGGGTCCTGAGCAAGGCAGGCGTCAAGCACTGCATCAGAAACCTGGTCACAGAGCTTGTCTGGGTGACCCTCGTTTACAGACTCGGATGTGAAAAGAAAGGTCTCCATCGTAAGCCTGCACACAAAAAACCAACACACATCTAAATCAACGAGGTAAAATCACAAATCTTAAACATAATTAAAAGCATTGGAAAAAAGTTACAGATCCAATAAATATTACACAAAACTGAAGTAACAATTTAATTTGAAAATAAATCCAATCGAAGTTCAACACGTACTTAATAAACAACCGACAAGAATTACTTCATGTCAATTCAAATTTCTACTCTAAACAAAATCACCTCCATATACTTTTCAGAAACTAATATGCTAAAAACTCCAAAACAAGCATAAAATCGCACAGATCTGCAAGCATTTCAATCAAACTTATCCATAAAAAGAGACAGAAGCAGAGAAAACAAACATCTTCCCGCTGCTACAGCCTACAACAAACAACAAAGCGAGATCTCCACACAAAAACTAAAGAGCAAAGCAAATAAACAGAGTAATATACAAACAAAACAAGCTGGAGAAGCAACCTGGGAAAAAGAATTCCGAACAGATCTTAATCTTAGGTTTCAAGAGAAGGAGAGAGCGTTGAGCACAGCAGACCTCAAAAGAAGCGGGGAGCTCAATGGACACAGAAATTCAGGCCTGGAGCGCGGATATTTATAGTGAAAATGGATATGTTAAGTATCAATAACCGGCTACTGGTAAAAACTCAATGTATCAGGTAAAATAAGGATCCGACGGTTAATAGTAATATAAAAGTTGGCAAAGACAAAATTTTAGTCGTTGGATGTGAGGGAATTGTCGGATGGTGACTTGTAACTTGTAAAGTGTTTTGATTGGGGGTTGGTAAGAGAGAAAGACATGCCTATTTTCTAATGAGAAATTATATCATGGGTCAGTTCCACCATATCATTTATGGGACCAATCAATAGAAATTGTCTACCTTATTATTTTTTATCTTTTTAAGTGAAGATTCACTTGAAAAAAATTATGACATGAAAAAATTGATAAAGTAAGCAATTTTTATTGGTTGATTTCATGGACAGGTAATAAAATTGACTCATGATAAATTTTTCATTTTCTAATGGAGATAATACAATTGGTCGTTGGGCTTTATATATGAAAAAATAATGGTTTTACCGGGAAACATGGGTCACTCACCAACCCCAGCCGGTGATTCATCTTGATGGTTTTGCCTCAACCGGTTGCCCACTAAATGATAAGGCAACAGCTAGGAAAAGTAGTGGCCGACTCAATGAAACCAGGATAGACGTATCCCTAAGCTCACACTCATCACCGACGAATTCTTTTAAGTTTTAATAATATATTTTTTTAAAAACTTTCTTAAAGAAAATCTGTTTTAAAATCTTTTAATTAATTAAATAATAAAAATAGACATAAAGATAATTTTAATCATTAACTTAACGCTTATAAATTTTATTATTTTTGTTTTATTCCTTATTTTAAGATAAATTTAACCCTTAACATTTATTAATTTAATGATATTGATATATCTTATATATGTGATAATATATTTTAAATAACATAACATCTAATCTCATTCTAAATATATATAACATGTCATTATCGTTAAATTTTTTACGCTAATGATAAATATATATGTTAAATATAATTTTATTTCAACATAAATATAAAACAATTACAATTTAAATAAAATATTAAAAAATAATTAAATCTAAATATGTACGGCTTGAGGAATTTCCTAAAAGGGATGGTCACCCAAGGGTATCTATAGGGTTTATACTTGTTCTCAGCTCGGTCCCGCGTAGTCACGACTCACGGTCTGTGACATTCTCCTTCACACAATTCGTGCACGCCCTCGTGCATGGGGAGGAAACTTTTTCCCTCTCTTTAACGTGCCAGGAATTAGTGTGCAATTCTCCCAAACTCGCCCACTAACTGGGGCCGCCCTTCGATGTCGGGCACAGGTCTACTTGCAACCACCTCTTGGTACTCGCCACTTCAACAAGATGTCCCATTGCCGATCTCAACCATCTCATGGTCACCCGCCACTTTAACCAGGTGTTCCCATGGCAGATCGTAACCACCTCATGGCCCTCGCCACTTTAACCAGGTGTTCCCATTGCAGCTCGACCATCCGGAGAACTTTCGCTGCGGCTTCCTGTCTACCCGTCCTCGTCTCTAGAGGACCCACTTGCGAACACCCTCTTCTCTTGGGGTGCGAGCTAACACGCTCGTCCACTTGACTCGCTCCGCAGCACATGGGGTGCTTGGTAAACCCAACAGCTAGCACACAGCCTCACTCTGATATCACTTGTCACGGGGTCAGAGTTTTCGCGCAGGGACTTCTTCCCGTGCGGCACCTCGGGTCTCACATTCCCGAAGATCAGCCTTAACGATCTCCGATGCTTACTGGTTTTGCCCTCCCATGGGCTCATCAGGGAAGCGGGGACAGCTCCCGACCAGTGTGGTGCACGATCAGCGCGCCCATCCCAGATGGGACGACTGCTCGGCACGTACTACACTTTTAATGCTATCCCGCTCCCAAGCTTTAAGCACAACCATTTGGATAAATGAAACTCAAACACTTATCCATAAAATAAAAGACTACTAATATTAAATATCATTCTACGTATATATAACATATCGTTATCGTTATTTTTTACTATCTAGTCGTTATGCTAGTTAAAAAATAAGATATTTATTAAAAAATATAGGTTTAAGGGTTAAATTTATCCTAAAAAAGAATGAAGATCAAAATGATAAAAATCATAAACGTTAATGGTTAAAATTATCTTTATGCATGAAATATATTTATATTAATATATATTTAAAATTTGATATTAATCTGAAAATTTTAATTATTTATATAATTTTCAGTTAGGGTGTCACACCAAGTCATAACTTCAAGTTAAATAAAAATAATTTAGTATTGCTTATATTGAGGGAAAGGTCAGATATTTTGTGAATTATAAATGTAGGTTGGGTTAGCCCAATCAAACGGACAAAAAAGGTTGATATCGTGGGCTTGGAAACAGAGGAAAGAAAATTATTATATAAAAGAGTTGGACTAGGCCCAATCCCCACCTATGAAAAATAAAAAATAAAATTAATTATGCGGTGAGCGTGGATCGAACACGCGACCTTCAGATCTTCAGTCTGACGCTCTCCCAACTGAGCTATCCCCGCACGTTGTCTAATAACTGAATACATCGTTTTGGAATCTAGTTTAAATAAGATGCTAGAGTTCTATAAATCGACAGCGTCTCTGCGTCAATCCATTATCTACTTCCATTTCTGTCGACCGTCTCCATCTTCATCAGGACGTTCGATTCGCCTGCATCGCAATGGGAAAGACTCCATCTTTTAAGGATGAATTCACTTTCGGTTTGCTTCCCTTTGAAAACCCTCGGTTCTATAAACGTTAGTATTTTTGTTATTTGCTTATTTTTGATTTGTTCTTTCTTCTAAATTAATTCGCAGACCAAAGGCTGGAAGAATCCCGCGATATCATCGCCAAATATCCAAATCGTGTACCTGTAATTTTTGGTCAAACCCTCGTGTTTCCATATTTTTGCCTTTGGGGTGTTGTTTGTTTTTCTTTCTTTTATAGATATGAATCATATGATAAATTTTCAGTTTTTAATCTATTGAATATGTTAATTTATCTATGTTTATAGATTAGATGAACATAATTAGCTGGTAATTGCTAAAAGCTGATTTTCTGACCTTTTCCCCTCTTTTTTTTGCAGGTGATTGTGGAAAGATACTCAAAATCAGATCTTCCTGACATGGAAAAGCAAAAGTAAGTCTCAGCCTTGGCCAACAACAATTTGCTCTTAATTGCTTGTTTTTGTTGTAAAGAAACGAAATTTGCCTAATGCAGTAGGATTAGTAATGAAGTAATGATGGCATGTCGAATTCTATAATTGCAGCATTTTCCAACATTTTGAACTTCTGTCTTGAGTAGATATCAGAACTTTGATTTCTTGTTAAAAGTTACAAGGGCAGATTAAATTTGTGACACACTTTTTGATGTTTTTTTAAGGTATCTGGTTCCTCGGGACATGTCTGTTGGACAATTCATTCATATCTTAAGCTCGAGACTTCGTCTGAGCCCTGGAAAAGCACTCTTTGTGTTCGTGAAGGACACATTACCACAAACAGGTAAGTCGTGATAAGTTTATGCTATGTACCTTTCAAATGGATTCTATTGAGATTGAACATTTTCTGAGCTTTCAGCTACAACCTGTGTTTGCAGGTACTCTTATGGACTCTGTTTACGAATCGTACAAAGAAGACGATGGGTTTCTGTATATGTGTTACAGCAGCGAGAAAACCTTTGGTTGTGGTACTAATCAGATTACTCAACCTTAACCTTTGTGCATTACTGTAAAATCCCTTTGTTATGTGGATGATGGATCTTGAATGCGGAAGCTCAGCCTGGTATTTTGGTGTTGTAGCATCTGTTACCATCATCCATTCTGTAAATGTCCAAATAACATAACTTGCCACGAGTTATTGTTGTCGATGTATATGAACTTGCACGCAAATGTGAACCTTGATGGTGAACTTTCAGTAATCTATATGTTTCTTACTAATAAGTGAAATCTGGGAATCTTGCATTAGTTCTATTTGTTTTCATTTTGACATGTAGAACTGTGTCTTTTCCCAAGATAAGTTGTTACCTCCCTTTGGATTTATCACTTACGGAAAGAGTTTCTTATTTCCTTCCTGCTTCCAAGCACCCGGTACAGGCATTGCGATGCTCCACTGGAGCTTTGGCTGCTATGCTATCTAGCTTGTTGCCTAGTGCTTCAGGATCAGGGCCTGGTTCAGAATCATTTAGATCCATTAATGCTGCCATTAAGATGTACTACACTTGAACTTGCATAACTCAAGAGCTGTGTTAAGGTGGTTGTTTTTGCTTGGAGAGGAGGAAATAAGTCCCAAGTTGTGGTGTTCAAAACCGGTTCAATAGGTACCCATCAGCCCAATAAAATTATAATACAAGTTAAAAAAATCAAAAGAATGTTGAAACATAGTAATTATTTAGAATTAATATTAAATTTATTGGACCGTTGGGTACCTATTGGGTCGGTTTTGAACATCCATAACTAGCGCTTCTGTCCAATGTTAGAAGCTATCTGGAAGATTCAGAATCTGTTGCAACTAGAGAAAAAGATGAAAATATTTTTTAATCATATAAGTTTATAATTTAACCCTTAAAAGAATATAAATATAGAAGATTAAAAATTGTATTGTTCAATTAATTACAATTTGACCCTTTTTATTATTACAAAATTAAAATATTTATAATTAGATTTAAAATTTTGAAAAAGTACAGAGAACCTTGACATTTAAACCATTGAGAGAAAATAATTTCAATTTCCAATTTGCTTTACATGGGCTGCGTTGCATGACAATGGCCCAATAAGTAATCATCAAAAGCCCAAAGGTGAAAAGGAACATGGGTATTTACGTACTTTCCACTTCATCAAACATACCCTATCCCCTATCCTCTTCTCTTATATAGAAAGTAGAAACCTAGCCGCTTCACATTTTTTTCTTCGTATCTTTACCCGCCGCCAAGATGCAGATCTTCGTCAAAACCCTAACGGGGAAGACCATAACCCTAGAGGTTGAGTCTTCCGACACCATCGACAATGTGAAAGCCAAGATTCAGGACAAAGAAGGCATTCCCCCTGACCAGCAACGCCTCATCTTCGCCGGGAAGCAACTCGAGGACGGACGCACCTTAGCAGATTACAACATCCAGAAGGAATCCACTCTCCACCTTGTCCTCCGTCTTAGGGGTGGCGCGAAGAAGAGGAAGAAGAAGACCTACACCAAGCCCAAGAAGATCAAGCACAAGAAGAAGAAGGTCAAGCTCGCCGTGCTCCAGTTTTACAAGGTGGATGAGTCCGGGAAGGTTCAGAGGCTGAGGAAAGAATGCCCTAATGCCGAATGTGGAGCCGGGACATTCATGGCTAACCATTTCGATAGGCACTATTGCGGTAAGTGTGGACTCACTTACGTTTACCAGAAGGCTGGTGGGGATTGAGTAGGACCGCGTCCTGCAAATGATTTGGATCTGTAGCCGGTTTTTCAGAATGGATATTAGCATTTTATCTTGTTATAATACTTTGGATATGATTTTGGATTTTTGAATAAATTTCAATTCTGCTATCTGAATCTAATTATTTGTTTTTCTACTTAAATTTTCTTATTGGAGAATCTGCTGAATGTCTCTAGTCTTGCTTGATGAATGTGATGACTCGGGAGTTATGGTTCTGTTGATTTCATTTTATGCTTTTGATCTAAACCATTCCTTAGAAACTATGCCAACTGTCTTTGGTTATGAATATTCTCTTCTCTCTGATTCATACCATTCCCGATAATGAAAGTGAATTCTGTTTGTTTCCTTCATCCATGACTGGTTTCGGTTAGCTTTTTAAGCCAACCAGTTGGAATCATACTCTTGTGTTTTTTGTTATTGGCATAGTGGGTCTGTAACATATAACCAGCAATGTTTGAGTTTTTCCGACTGTGGCTTTGAAAGTAGACTAGAAATCCTGGCTGTTTGCCGGACTTTTCCCTATGAAGGTACTCGCTGCAATGACATGTTCGGATTGAGGGTTTGGATCAATTTCTAGCTCTTTTTCTAAAGCAGATGATACTGAGTTTCAAGGTAGAATGGTAACATTGCTGATTATAAGAACAATTTTAGGAGATAATGGCAGACAAAACTTATTGGATTTATGGAGTATAAAAACAGGGAAAAAATGAAAGTAACATTGCTGATTATAAGGAAAATGCACATGGAATGTGCTTGCCACAAGGTTCGACTCATAAAGACAAGTGCCGATTTATATACTAGAAAATATTGGCTTCTACGTCTTGTGCAACCATTAATTTGCCGGTGGTGAACCGCCAAGTTTTGGCCGCTGATATAGGCGGATTCATCCGAAGCAAGAAACAATACGGTCTCTGCAACATGTCTAGCCTTCAACACTATGCCTTTCAAGTTGCACATGGCATAACTATTGGCCTCCATTACACACGGTTCCCAATTCTATCCTCTACTCTATCCTCTACAAGCGAGAGGCGTAGCGACCCCGTTCAGGAGAAACGCAGTTGACTCGGATCCCGTGAGCTCTGAGCTCACTACACGTTGATTGAACAAGCCCGATCCCGTGAGCTCTGAGCTCACTACACGTTGATTGAACAAGCCCGATGATCGCATGTTTCGATGCGGTGTAACGATGTGAACAGGTTCCTCCTATGGAACTTCCCTGTACATATGATGGATCCACGGATGCTTTTAGCCACCATGGCACGAGCGGCATGCTTGATCATCTCCACCATGCTTCGAACATTCGTGGCCATGATGTTGTCAAAGGGCGTCCACGTCGAGTTCTAAGATCCTGCTTAACGGGCCTAGTATACCAGCATTGCTAAATAAGATATCCAGCTTCCCATATTTCTTACGTGTAACTCACTGCTTCCTCAACCTGTTTCTCGTCTCGTACACCACAATGCCAGTAACTAACCTTGTTGAGGCCTATCGTTTCGGCAACTCGATTACCAAGATCATCATGGACATCAACGATGACAAAGAAAGCTCCATGTGAAATTTAACATATTGATTAATTAGTCTAAAATTTATAAACTAAATTAATTTAAAATTTTCGTACTCAATTTGACTCGATTCAACAAATACTCTCAATTTCAAGATACAAAAATCATCTAAAAATTTAATTGTCCCAACCCATATAAAACTGAAAAGGGCGGAGAGATAAAACTGGGAACCAAGCCCATTCAACGAGATTGGGCAAGCAAGTTGTCCCAATCCATATAAACAGTAATATTCCATCTTTAATAAAAATAAGATAAAATTTTTTACAGACAAAACAAAGCGTGCTGTGTTGTCCGAACTTGTGGATTTTTTGGCGTCCAATCGCTTCTATCTTTCCTTATTTTCTTTTGTATTTTTGTTCTCTGCTGCAATTATTTTCTGAGCGATGTCTTCTACACCTGCAATTTCCTTAATTTCAAGCTCAAGGTCTCTTAGGCTCAGCCATGTTTTACCAACAAAGAAAAATGCAACCCTTTACAGAGTCTCTTCTTTGAAGCCACCGTCTCTTAACAGAATCTTTATCAGAAAACCATATGGGTCATCTAAAAAAGCTTCCTTTTTCACTTCCTCCAGGCCCTTTTCTCCCGTCATGGAATGGCAGGATTGCACGTAAGTTTCAGAGCCTCCCCTTCTATTCTTCTTCTTCATGTTGACTAGAATTTACCAAGTGTAAAAATGGGTTCAGGGCAAAGATTGAAGTTGATGTGCCTGCTTCCGTGGCTTACAATTGTTACTCTGATCGTGAAGCAATTCCCAATTGGATGCCATTCATTTCATCTGTCAAGGTCAGTCCCGGTTTCATTCTCAAAGTGTTCTAATTTTAGTGGGAAGTTTGATGTTTGTTTCTTTGTTTTTTTCTATTCAGGTTTTGGAAGACAAGCCTGAGTTGTCTCGATGGTCTTTGAAATATAACGCATTTGGCCGTGATCTTGAATACTCTTGGCTTGCGAGGAATATGCAAGTATGGAACATGATATTAGCTCTCTTCTTGTTGACCCTTTTCTATATATAAATTTCTTTTTGGAACTGATGATTGATTCTCTTGTGCAGCCCATCCGGAATCAGAAAATTCACTGGAGATCTCTGGAAGGACTTCCTAACAGGTAAGCCGAAAACAACTCAGTAGTAGGAATTGCATCGACTCATTGAATCAAACATGAGTGACCCGAATTTGCATTGTTCTTTTAGGACAGCTTATCATTTTATTCTTTTGTCTTGCCGACTACAAAGATCTATGAATTAACCATCTGCCAGATTACCACTATGAATTAATCTTTGGAATCATACATAACTGAGAAAACCTTCTAGAGGAGTCATAAGATTATAATACTAGAGCATGTTCTTTTCAGTTTCAACCTGTTGTTCGTTCAGGTATGCTCCGAAGCACAACTAATCAAAACAAATGAGAATGGCTGTCACTACTAAAGCTAAAGCTCATTAGTCCTCTTAAGCTTTGCCACTTGTGGATTGTCTTATCACATTCACTGAGAACCTTACTGTTTTGTACTTATACTCACTGATTGTTGTTTGTGCTTGACCCTGAACTCCTTTTTTTCTGGATAAGCTTTGTTTTCATTTATCCAAGGGAGCAGAGATCTGCTACAGTTATAAGAACTAACAATTTCCTTGATCATTCCCAGTAGCTCCTGCTCAGTTCTTTTCCTTCCTTAAACTGACAATTACTCCTTTCTCTACATATCCAGTATACATGAGCATTCCAGGCCAACCTGAGAATAATTGTAATGACTGATGATATCTTTCCCCATTTAATTTTGCAATCATCCAATGCATTTCTTGCTGGCAAAAGAGAGGCTGCCTATGCAGCACCTCCTTCTGCAGACATCTAGAATATGAACACTCGGAAAATAAATGATCCTTTGCTTCCTTTTCATCTGGCATATTGAACATCGGGCAGTCCCTTCATCTAGCTTTTATGGGCAATCTGTCCCAGGTAGCCATCCAGACAATGGAGTGTTCTGGTACATAGAGAGGGCGTCATGTGATCTTTCTTGCTCCATGACACCTTCCCTATCCTTGGCCTATATCTCTTGCCACATTTTGATCGCCATGTACTTCTGCTCTTGCAATGGCCACATCTAGTTTTGAAAGAATTGTGCAGCTATTACCCCAAGTCCCTTCATTTCCTTCCAACTCCAGTTGCTGCCATAAGCAACAGGTATCTGCATAATCGATATTCCTTTTAGTATATAGGTATTTATCCTGGTTATGCTCCGAGACCCAGCCTGCAGTATAATATCCCAAAGTTGTTGCATCAAGAAAGCTTTATTCCAATTATTTAGGCCCTCGAGATTCAAACCACCTTCTGCTCTTGGGTTGCAGATTAGCTCCCAACACACCCTTGCTCCCTTAGCAGCTCCATTGTCTCTTCCAGAAGAGTCTCATTCAAAGCTTATACACCTTCTTTATTACAGTTTTGGGCAAAATAAAACCTTTTTATCTTTTGCTTCAGCTTGGTAGGAATCTTAACAACTTGTTCTTTACATGTCAGGGGTGCTGTTCGATTTTATCCTAAAGGACCTTCATCATGTCTAATAGAAGTAAGAATCTCTATACAATACTTGGCATCAATGCTTTTCTGATTTATTTCCATGGTGTATATTGCTAATGCATTTTTATTGTCTATCACTTCAAATTCTGCTTACTTGTTGCAATTTTCCTTTCCAGCTGACAGTTTCTTATGAAGTTCCACAGCTTTTGACTCCGGTGGCATCTGTAAGTATTCTTTCCGTGAAAAAGAACGACATCGAGGCGAACACCTAAAATTTCATATGTTAGGAAAAGTACAAGTTACTACTAATGCAATTCAATGGTGCCTCATGTAGTTTCTATACTTGAAACCATTCCTCACACTCGAGCTAACATGAAGTAATCTATCTTTTTTCTCTGTTAAATCACTCAGGTACTTCAACCATTTCTTGAAAATTTACTCAAAAGTGGTTTGGATCGATTCGCGGAATACGCTAAAAGCTCAGGTTCGACACGGTAATCGTCTCGTTCATTTTCTTCTTCAAGGTACATTGACATGGCTTGGTTCAAAACCAATCAAAACGTTGAATGTGTACTCTTAAGCTAACATTGTTCAGAGCTGTGGATAGGAATTTTCAACATTTTGGAGCTGCTTATGAAAGGGATGATTTTTTGTTGCAGCTTGAATCATAAATGCTTATGAAACTTAATTATGTGTATGTATTCATTGGAACATAAATCACATATCTTAATCTTACAGTGTTGTATTCAGCTCGATAAATGAATAGACACGAATTAAATTATTATAAGTTCAGTAACAAACATATCATTTTTCTTTTAAAAGTAATAATTTAACCAATCGACTAAAATTTTATTACAATGTGTACAACTTATTATAATAACAAATTTACTCCTCAAAGTTTATACATTTTATTAATTTAGTCATTATTTAAAATATTTCAATATATTTAACTTTCATATTCAAAAATTTTGATAGTAAAATGAATGTCTATCGACGGGATCCTTGAGGTCACAATGGATTCATTTCATTAGTATATCAATTGTTAGTATTTAAGGGTCTGTCTCTCAAACTATTATATAAGTTAATTATCGAGTTTATAACAATAACTTGAAATGTGATAAGGAGTAAGAGGGTGTAATATTAAAATATTATTATTATTATAATCGCTCCTATCTTAATTTTAATGGTATATTAATTTGTTTGTATTAAAATTTTAATTAAATAAATTATTATTTTTAAAAGAAAAATAATTTACTTATTATCAAAATTATAATTAAATAACATACAATGAATTTTAGCTAATGATGGATGAAAGGTTGTTAAGTGGTAAGTAGTTTGATATCGTTTAAGTAAGTTTCAAGTTTGAAGTCTTTTCGAAATCTTATATATTTAAAAAATTACGGCATAAAGACTCACCTACTAAAACTAGATAAAAAAAACGGGTGGACGATAAAAAAAATAACATAAATGAAATTTACATTAAAAAAATGTCATTGTTAAATTTAGCAACATAAAAGTTGCCCCCATTTGTAAACCATATTCTTTATCTCCATCATTAGTCGCTTATCATCAACCTATTCCTGAACTCACAAACTTAACCAATTGTTTATCTTAAATCATGTATATGCAGCGGTTGCTCAATAAAAATGGCGGCTCCCATATGCACTACACGTCTACAACACAAAAGGATAAAGGCATTAAGGTGCTTAAAAGAGTGAGTGGGGATGGGTGGTTGTGGAGGTAGCTCTCTCATCTCAAAGTAGTGCACCCCCGCCCCAACCGACCAACCAACGCTTCCACCACCACCGTCTCTGCTGCAAAAAATAATACTTTCGTATTCAAATTATAGTTTCTTGCATGCCTTGTGCTCGCGTCATAGCCGTCCTCCAGTGTCTTAAACATCACTACCCTTCAAGCCAAGTTGAGGTTTGGGAAGCATCATTGGTTGTTACTGAAAGAAGCAACTGAAAAAACTGCCTTCCACAAAAATGGCATCATCATTCAATACATTTCTGGTCTATAAAGCTATGGGAAAATAAGATCAGATTCCTCTTTAGATGTTCCACATATTATGTTGCGTTTAAAAGGGTCCTCTCAGTTTCCCATATCTAAACTTGCAGGTTTTCAAAAGCATGCTCCACTGCACATATATTAATTCACGGTTCAAGTAACTTTGCTTGGGGCCAATGAAAGTGAAAGTTATGGGAAGAACAAGAGACCCTTTTTACAGAATTGTCATATGCAGACTCCACCTTCACACAAAAAAGCCAATGCCTATATGGAATTGGTCGGTTTCTGACTCCAAAAACTCCATTAAAATAATCTAAAGTTGCAGATGTTTTTGATAATCCTTTCCCACTATCTGCTTCTCTTAATATACTTGCATATAGTATATATATGTAGAGTTTCTGCTTCACCATGCATTCCAAATTGCCAAACTTAGTTAACTCTTCTCCAAGTTGCTTAGTGGTCTTGGTGTGCACCTTGTCTACTTTCATGAACTGAATCCCTTCTCGTGTTCGTTTGCTAGACGAAGTTCTGATTTGTCCTCATTTTTGGAACTAATTTTAGTTTAAAAATGGAGCATTCTCGTGTATCATTGTTTATATTTTGCATGTCTTTTGTCTGTTTCTTCGTTTCCACCCAAGGTAGATGGCATCATCACCATACTAAACATAAACATCATACTCCCCCTCACAAAATATCCGAAATTTCAGCAGCTCCTTATCCAGCACCCGAGCCTACTAGTCCTCTTGCACCGGAACCTGTGAGTTCCTTGGCACCTGAACCTTCCGGTCCATCTAATGATGGAAATGCCAATAATTTTACTGGTTTTTTCGATGTAAGAAACTTTGGGGCTGTGGGGGATGGTGTGACAGATGACACAACAGCATTCAAGATGGCATGGGACTCTGCTTGTCAAGTTAATTCATCAGTCCTCTATGTCCCATCTGGTTTTTCCTTCATGATTCAATCCACAATTTTTACTGGTCCTTGTCAAGGTAGACTGGTTTTTCAGGTTGATGGTACACTTATGCCTCCTGATGGACCCAATGCCTGGCCGAAGAATAACAGCAAGCGCCAGTGGCTCGTCTTTTACAGAATCAACGGAATGTCCCTGCAAGGAGGTGGTCTCATTGATGGTAGAGGGAAAAAGTGGTGGGATCTTCCTTGCAAGCCCCACAAGGTATAGCTGACTTCACTCTTAATAACTCTTTAAACTTATGAGTTATGCCACTTGATTTAAATAGCTATTCTTTCGCATTGTCACAGGGCATAAACAGAACAACATTGCCAGGACCATGTGACAGCCCAATTGTAAGTTGACAGTCTTCATTTAAATTTAATTCCCCAAGATACCATGAAAAATTTTGTATTTTAAACTTCATGATTCAGGCTATAAGGTTTTTCATGAGCTCCGACTTGACTGTGCAAGGACTTAAAGTTAAGGATAGTCCCCAGTTCCACTTCAGATTCGACGGTTGCCAGAATGTCCATGTCGAATCTCTTCACATAACTGCTCCTGCTCTGAGTCCCAATACTGATGGGATCCATATAGAGAACACGAATGGTGTCGAAATATATAACTCAGTTATCTCTAATGGTTAGCCCGAATTGCCTTGAATCTTTCTGAAATTCTGATTCCCTTTCGTTATAATTGAACTCTGCTTCTTGATGATCTTGCTTCACAGGTGATGATTGTGTGTCTATTGGATCAGGATGCTATGGTGTTGATATTAAGAACCTAACTTGTGGACCTGGTCACGGAATCAGGTAATCCTAAATGCTATTATTTAACTATATCAACCTTTTGGCATGGTGTTTGCCAAGCATATTCTTATTGAATATGTTCCCTTTGTTATTCCCCTCAGTATCGGTAGCCTAGGTAATCATAATTCACGAGCCTGCGTCTCAAACATCACGGTTCGAGACTCAGTGATTAAGGCATCAGATAATGGTGTTAGAATCAAGACATGGCAAGGTGGATCTGGAGCTGTATCAGGCATAACATTCAGCAACATGCACATGGAAAGCGTTAGGAATCCGATAATAATCGATCAATTCTACTGTCTCACCAAGGACTGCACAAACCAAACGTCAGCTGTTTATGTATCAGACATTCTCTATGAAAGCATCAAGGGAACATACGACATCCGAAGCCCTCCGATGCATTTTGCCTGCAGTGATTCAGTTCCATGTACAAACATCACACTCTCTGACATCGAGCTTCTTCCGGCTAAAGGAGATATAGTTTCCGACCCATTTTGCTGGAATGTTTACGGGGACATGGAAACGCTAACGGTTCCGCCCGTCTCCTGCTTAATGGAGGGTATTCCTCGATCCATCTTGGATAACAGGGATAAGGGTTATTGTGGATGATTCAGAATAATAACCTTCTGTTTTCATGTAAAATCATCTGCAATACATACATACATAAATATAATTGAAAGACACACATGGATGTACTGGGAATGTATTTCGAATTATGAACAATTGGAAAACGGTCCATTTTATAATCTCCTCTATGTTAGAACACAGACCTCTGCAAGCTGATACACAAATATCAGAGTACTGATAATCAATAAATTAAGTTTAAACCTAGGTTTCACTGATTTTCATGCATGTTTACGAAAGATGAATGCTAACAAAGGATAAAGTGCAAGATTCCAACATTCCGCACATTCATGGTGTGCCTTAAAACCCAGACAAAACCTCTGGTAAACAAACGAATCCAACTGCAAAAGTTAGTAGACGACAATAACTTCAAACCAGAAACACAACATATAATTAGATAATGATTCTGAGAATTTCAAGGCATGCAGTAAGTTTGTCATCACTGTCCTAAAGATGGGTTGATGACAGAAATTAATAAATATTAGTAAACCAAGTGGATGGAACAAAGGGTCTCGTCTCATCCAGCACGCGCAGGAGCAGCTGCGCAGGTGCAGCCTTTATGTAGATACAATCATCTAGAGTGTAGAGTTTAGTGCTCTGTAAAAGTGTGGGAACCTGTCCATGGTTCCAGCTTTTCTCCTTTGCCCCATACCTTAACGTTCTTTTGTAAAGACAAAGCTTCCATAGATTATATGAGTTGCTGCACCCAATCCAATTCAATGCTTCCATAGATTATATGGTTCCAGTCTCCTGCACTGTTGGGGTAGTTTAATTTTTTTTAAAATAAAAGTTTAAAATAGTTTAAAAATTGATAATTTTAGATTTTTAAAAATTTATATTAAATTTCAAAAGTTTGAATATTTTTAATTATTTTTTTATTTTTTAAATATATGATTATATCTTTAAAAATTATTGAAAAAATTAATTAAACCATCAAATATTTTAAAAAGTATTTTTTTCTCTTCAGATATTAAAAATAACAAATATTGTTTTAAATCATTTACTAATCTCAAAATTTCTCATCTAACCCCAGACCCAATAATTTATTTTGGTTCCAATTCCTCGCCAATGCATCAAAGCCGCCTTCCGTCCAAACTATTGAATTTTAGAACCGAATATTTGGTTGTGTGTGTTTGTTGGGCACCTCAGGAAAAGGCGAAAACAGAGTCCACCGACTCGTGGATGCCAGCCCCAGGGTCAAACAGTCAAAATCATTACAGGCTAAAGGATCAGCTCTAGACTCTGGTCTAATGGGTGCGGATTCGGTAGCCGAAGAGAGTGGAAAACGGACGCCAAACTCAGCTCAGCTCGCACTGCGTCATCACGCTCACGTCATCAAACGTAACAACCCAAACGTGGATTGAAAAAAATTATTATACGAATTCTTTTTATTATGTTATTTGTAGTTATATTTACTAAAATTTAGTTATTTAATTTTTTATATTATTTTTAAATTTTATTTTTATGTTAAATAAATTGAGAGTGAATCATTGTAAAAATAATTATAAATTAATTAATAATATTAAAACAATTAAATTTTAGTAAACGAGACTGCGTGTTATATAATTTCTCGTGGACTGCAACCAACATTTTTACACGCGTCAATCGTCATCTACTGACGCCACTCATGATTTTCCACTCGTAGTCTCATTTTACTTTTATACCCCTTTTATATGAATTAAGATGAGTTCGGCGCCGTCGGGGTAAGTCGGTCTTTTTAATACGCTTAATTTTCTAATTCCCCGACTTGTATAAATAGGAGTATAGATTTGAACGGACTCGTCAGCAGCAAAAAAAACAGAAAAACCCGTGCAATAAAATACTGAATCCCCCCCCCCCCCCCCCTTTCTTTTTGACATGGCGACGGAGGAGAGGAATCACGTTTCGACCGCTGAAGATGATCGCGAGGAGCAAGAAGATGAGAAAATGGAGCAGTTTTTTTCTCTGTTAAGAAACTTCATGGAGGCCCGTAATAAGCGAAAACACGAGCTGAGACAAAGAGATGACGAGGAGGAAATGTGTAAGAAAAACAAGGCGAGTAAATCTGGTGATGAGAAGCGATCGAGTTGGGTTCCGAAGTTTGAATGGGAAGATTTTACTTCGGAGATTGAGTTTCGAAGGCCACTTATCGTCCTTCCTTCTCCCTACAATAAGAAAGATGAGAAGAATCAAGAGGAAGAAGATGATGGTTTGGATCTTAATCTCACTCTCTCCTCAGCTTCAGTTTAATGTCCTTGTTAAGAAAACAATGTTAGTTATTATAGTTGGTGGAGTTACAGCGATTTACTTAAATCATTAAAATTGAAAAAAATTACAATCATTTAAATTTTAATTCGAATATATTACGATCATTATTTAATCATTATTGTTAGGTAAGAAATAATGATATGATACAATAAAATGTTTTCTTTAAATTTTTTAAATTTACAATTTTTAATAGAATTAAAATTTTGATAAATAAAACATTTGTCGATCAATGTTAGAGGTATAGAAATCTATTTTATCAAAAGATTATTAGGTTTAATTTTAAATTAATCTGACAATTAATAGTGATGAATTATAATTTAAAAATTTTATTTTTTATTTTTTTTCAATATGGGCCTCTGACTTCCACAGGAGTCATCTCTACGGCTCCACCAACCACCAACATTGTTGACCTATTGTGTCACACATCGGACCCTACCAAGCCGATGACGTCTACACAGAAGGGAGAAATTTAGAAAAAATAAAAATATGAAGGACCAGTTCACAAAAATCCCAATGTCTCTATATGTTTTTTGATAATAATTTGGTTGGTTGAGCAAGTCAAAGTAAATTGCAAAATATACCCCTTAGGCAGACAGAACTCACATTTTAGTACAGAAGAAGTTGAAGTTAACCCGAGGGGTGGTGTAATTAGAAGAAAGAATCTTGGAAGCGAAAACTGCATTGGCAGCTTCGGTATAGTGAACTCCATCCCAGCTTATGAACTTCGATCCTTCGTGGCAGACGGTGTAACCGGTTCGCCCACAAGTGATGTTGGCGTCGTAGTTGTACGGCGGACCCCCATTGCCACAACATGCCATTAGTGGATGCTCAAAGCCTGTCGAGCAAAACAGTTAAAAACCAACTCTGGCAATAAAAATCCCAACTAAATGTACATGAAACAGAGGTGGTAACTGGTAAGAACCAAGACCGTACCGTAATTCGAAGCATTGGTAATCAGATCGTACTTGATGGAATATATGTCGACATAGACAATGGTGGCATTCATCAGTTGAGAATTCAGTTGTTCGCATAAAACACGAAGTTGTGCGTTAAATGCTTTCGCGGCATCGTTGAGAGGCAGAAGGCAACCGTGCTCGTCGAGTTGGCTGGCATTTCGAGCAAAGTAAGCGAGTTTTTGAGGCAAACATCCTAGTGGTCCGGTGTTGTGTACCCAGAAATTCTTCCCTCCCTTCTGATATATATTCTGCAATCAAGGTCGGAGAAAATAATTAAAAACTAATCCGAAGAATCGGTCGGATTAGTGCCGAAATGCAGGCACTGAATAGCCAAAGACTCACCCAAATAGCATATTTGATTTCGGTGATGAAAGAAGGGATCTTTTCCATGACTTGTGAATAGTTGAGGGACTCAAATGATTCAGCCAAGTCATTCTGTCCAATATCAATTGTATACAGTGCATTTTCAAAGTCAGCATCGCCAACCAAATCTTTGTAGCCTGATTCGAGTAGCCAAAAAACATGAACATTAATTGTCAGATGTTTAAAGCTGTAAATAAGCAACTATTTTGCTCGGATCGTGTCGGAACCGTTCAACATGAGTGCCGGGGAACGAGAGCGGAACAGGAGAAACTGAGAAACCTGGACGTGCAAACTGAAGGGGACGAATCTCGGCAGAGTGGCTGAGCCAATAATTGCAAAGTTGGCTCCGTTTGTGAAATTTGGCCCCAAAGAATTCAGATATGGAGTCAAATAACTAGTGTTCAAGCTTTCACCTGCCCAACATTCAACGTCCAATGTCAACATACAGTATAAAATTTCTGACCTTGGTTTCTAACAGGACTCATTTTCAGAACTATTGCCAACAACCTCAATGTCAAGGTTCGACTTCCAATTTTAACATCCCCTCTCTCGTATCGGGAAGAGCTAAAATTCAAAATTAATCAAGTTTTAAGCTTGGGTCTCTTGATATATATTTATTTCTATTTGTCTCCCTAAAGTTTTATCTGACTTCATTAATGTGATTTAAAATCGGTTCAATTATAATATTAGATTATTTTTTATTAAATAGATATGTAGTGCATTCTATGTCAATATTCGAATCCATATAAAATAAGATAATATAAATATTTTTAATCATTAAATAAATCGGTAGATATATGTTATATGCTGGACGTGAGGTGGCACTGTGCCCTTCCTGCTAAAATGCTCGAGGCAGAAACATGGCCAAATGCAGTGAAAGCAGATAAGTATGAAAACGTAACGTATTTGTCTGATATGCAACACATGGGTGCAGCACCCTAAACTCACATTTATGTCTTATTTGAAAAAAAAAATAGTAAATTCTGAGATTTGTATACGGTTCAGGCATATTCCGCTCAAGTTCCCATACGAATCATCATCTTGCAGAGGAAAGAAAGATCAAACCGTATAGCTATGAACTTACAGAGGAAATCAATCATCAAACGTCCATCGGCTAAACGACCAGCTGGCTGATGGAAATAGGTACGTCCGTTGGGAGGCACAAAGCTGAGTCCTAGTCCATCTACATAGCCACCGGTGTCTGAGTTGGAGTCTCCGAAGTTGAAGATGATGGGGTTTCTGGTGCACTGGGAATGGACAGAGAGGGGAAGCAATGGAAGAGACATGAAAAGAATCATATATCTGAAAAAGGGAAAGAGAAGATAACTCCTTTCCTTTACGACTCCCATATCTCTAGATGGTTTGGGGTTTCTTTAACTACAAGTCTACAATCATACATATATATACACACACATTAAAGGTGAAAAAACAAATCGAAATCATGTCTTTATTGACTCAAGAAAGATATATGACAAGATACGTAGGTTAAAGAAAGTGAAGTACAGACTATGAATGTAGTATCGTCCAAACTGATGGGCCTATGGACTTTAATGTGCTGAATTCCTGGCCATAAACCCGAGCAGTAATGGTGCTTTGCACCAGCATGTACAGCTGCTGATGCGTGTTCTACAACTAGCAAGTGGGATTGGTGATTGTGATTAAGAGTTTGTGGCACTCACTTTTTTTTTGTTCAGACAGAAGTTTGATGGATGGATTGACAGAAACAACTGGGACTGTTCGGTGGAAATAATAAACATGTCGGTAACAACTGGTAATCCTGATGTAAAGCATGCATAAGCTATATGAAGACAGACTAGTAAACAATTGAAACAGAGGATTCCTCTGTGTTTTTTTTTTTTTTTTTTTTTTATATAAGGTCCGTGATAAAAATCGTTTATCAATAATAATGATGATTTCGAAGAGCACGACTGCTTGAGTAAAAGTTCAAGAACTGATTATCATCACATGTTCACTGGATTATGCGGTCAATATTATATGTATAGTCATCCGGGATGTTTTTGGGTCTTGAACAATTTTTTAAAAATTATAGAATAAAATTTATTTTATTATTTTAAACAAATAATTTAATATTTTATTAATAAATAATATATAATTAAACATTGGAAAATATTTTTTTCTTATCTTGATAAGAAAACACGTTAAATACAAAACAATAAAAAACCGCCTCTGACTTACAGGGTAGAAGATGAGGAGAAAACATTTTATAATTTATTTCGGTATTGATTATCAAACGAAGGTTTTTAAGGAAACCATATATTTTATATAAAAATTTATAGTAAAATTATCTATTTTGAGCCGAATTGAACTCAAAAATATTATTTTTAAGTCAACTCGAACTTAAAATTTAAACCCATCGAATCTCAAACCCGAACAGAACCTAACCAAACTCAAACTCGTTATCCTCCTTAATTGCCACTTTCAATGAACGGTGCTGGTAGAACTGAGACCAACGATTATAATCAACAAGAACACATCATAAAACAAAGTAAACACACCACTGCCAGTCTGCCATTTATTAGTAGTTGAGTATTACAATGGCAGAACATTGTATGGTTACATTCAAATGCTATATTATCTTCACATGTGCAAGAAGATGATGAAAGCTGTAGGAACCATCACTGTTAATTCAATAAACTGCAGCAGAATTGGCCGTCTACTACCGAAAGCTTCTCAGCTTTTGTAACCGCATCTAGTGGAAGAGGAGCAAAGCTTCGAGACAGGCCGTAGAAGAGCGGGATTAGTCGGAACCATCCACAAGTTCATACACCAATCCATCTCCAAGCTGCAACAGATACAAATGTTAAACAAAAGCTCATGTACGTCAAGAAGTTGAGGCACCGGTAACAGAAGTTTAATGCTCAATGCTTTTAGAATGCGGTAAGGGATGTTAAGGGGCAGTCGTAACTTGACCGGCAGCCACTGTTGACGCTCAGCTCCACCCGTCACAGCCGCAGCCAATGGTGATTTTGTGTCCGATCAAAGCAAGTGATAGATCGTTGTAGCGACTAGGCTTAATAGTTTAGTCCAATTCTCCTTATGGGCTTCCTTCTAGTAAATCAATGTCCGCAGCCCACATATATAAATAGAGGCTCTCAAGGCTTCAGCTTCGAGCGTCAGTTCGTTCTTTACCTCCGATTCAGAGACAGAAAGAGAGAGGTGGAGATCTTTGCTTCTCTCCATCGTTCCTCGTCGTTTGATAACCGCTCGCATTTCTCTCAGGCAAATTTCTCTACCTTCTTAAAATCCGAAACGGATTTTCATTTCGCGGTTTATTTGTTTTCCTAATTTTGCTTATGTCTCTCCAGATCTGCCGTTTTAGAATTCGACTTCACTTTTGTATCAACATCGTGTTAATCTCTTGAATTTTCAATTATTTTCGTAGTTCCATCTTAGCTGAGTCTCGGAAAATCGTCGTATATTCGTTAAATTACTCCGATCTGCATTTTTACGGGTTGAAAACTTGAAATTATTCCATGGCCTATGAATCAATCCATCTCTCCTTTGTTTCTAATCGCTCCTCGAACGATCATCTCACTTTTTTCTTGAATTTGAACCGTTGGATTCTTATTTTGATTTTTTTTTTCAAATTCTATCTATGATTATGTGAATTCATATGTTGATATTTGGTGTTTTGACAGAAGTCAAAAAATGGGGTTGTCTTTCGCAAAGCTATTCAGCCGGCTATTTGCCAAGAAGGAGATGCGTATACTGATGGTTGGTCTTGATGCTGCTGGTAAAACCACCATTCTTTACAAGCTTAAATTGGGAGAGATCGTCACAACCATTCCTACCATTGGTAAGCATCTTTTTTTCACTTTTGAATATAAATGAATTTTGTATCAAATCGTGATGTATTATATAATCTTGTAGGATTCAATGTTGAGACCGTGGAATACAAGAACATCAGCTTCACTGTTTGGGATGTTGGTGGCCAGGACAAGGTACCCAAGTTTGGTTTTTAAGAGAGATATTAACTGTAGAGGTGGCATCAGAAGAAGAAAAAAACTAGGGTGACTTGTTACTTGTTTGTGTTCTGTTTATGGCAAAATATGGACAGAATTTCTTGGTCTCATATATTCTATAAGCAATTAAGCATCTTGGTAGCCTGAATGTGTAGTTCCATTGAAGGGGAGAATATGGGGTTAGGTCTTAGGTGTCTGATATGTATGTGCATTGTGCAAAGTTCGATGCTTGGTGCTCAAAATTGGATCTTATGTTTTGAGTATATTTTAGATCTTGCTAGATCTGTTAGAATAGTGAAAATGTGTCTATTATTTTGACCTGTTGACCTGATATGATTTTCTATATAGATCCGACCATTGTGGAGACATTACTTCCAAAACACACAAGGACTTATTTTTGTGGTTGATAGCAATGATCGGGATCGTGTGGTTGAAGCTAGAGATGAGTTGCATAGGATGTTGAATGAGGTACTTTTGAGCATAAAGTTTCCTATTTCTGGGGATTATGGTTCTAATAAGTGGTTCTGAAATTATGAAACTGCACTCTGAATGGGGGTTTTGTGTGCTGGAACCTAACATATTGTTTTATGTGCATTGGCAGGATGAGTTGAGGGATGCTGTCCTGCTAGTATTTGCAAACAAGCAAGATCTTCCAAATGCTATGAATGCTGCCGAGATTACCGACAAACTTGGCCTTCATTCTCTCCGCCAACGCCACTGGTAAGATGAATCTTTCTCTCGCTTTCTCTGATGGTCTGTCTATATCTGTTGACCTATGCATAGTGCATACCCTTTGTATAATTCCTTTTCTGCAGGTACATCCAGAGCACCTGTGCCACTTCAGGTGAAGGTTTGTACGAGGGTCTAGACTGGCTCTCAAACAACATTGCAAACAAGGTAAGCTACTCGTATTTAAACCTCGAGTTGCCTCGAGTGGTCGAACTGCAGATTACATCCTTTGGGTTTCTTCAGTTCCTCCTACCTTGTATTTGTTTATACCAACACATATGTACACCATTGCAGGCATAGATGGCCACATTGAGTCGTCGGTCTCGCTAATGCTGCCTCCACTAGTGTCCCGGATGTTTCATCCCGTTCAAGTGTTTTTTCTTCGTGTTCATTTGTTTCGTGCAAACCATGCCATTTATTATACGTAGTTTAAGAATAATTGACCAATTCTAGGGGTGTTCAAATGGTCGGTTTGGATTGTTTAACCGATTAAACCGAACTTTTACTTCTTTAACCGATTTTTTTTCCTATTAACTATTTGAAATTCTTCAAAAAATTTTAATCGAACCGAACAAAATTCTGTTAATCTAATTGGTTAATTTGGATAGTCGTTTTTTTAAAATAAATTATACAAATGGCAAATAAACTATGTTAAAATGACTTAATCATTGAATTTTGAAAAATTATAAATTTAATCATTAAAATTATTAAATTATTATAAAATTATCATTGATTTATTGTATGTTATAATTTATTGGTAAATATTAAATTTTAATGATTTTTTTTTATAATTTAATAAATTTAATAATTATTTTGTGTTAATTTTATAAAGTTTAATGATTATTTTATAATTTTAAAAAGTTTGATGATAAAAAATAATTATATAAAATATATAAAAATTTTGGTTAATTATGTTAATTTGATTAATTAATCTATTTTGAATTGAACTAACTGATAACTAAAATTTATATAAAAAAAATTATTAACCATTTATCGATTTAATTTAAAATTGACAGACTGATTAAAAAGACTTTAGTTTGATCATCTAATTCGATTAAAAAAAGTTTTAAAGGCACCGAAACAATTTTTAAAAATCATAAAAATCTGTGATTACATATGAATTATGTATTGTTTTTTTAATATGAATCGTAATAGATTTAGGCTCTGTTTAGGATTGCTTTTCAAATCAGCTTTTAGCCTCAAATCAATTTTTGGGTCAAAAGCTGGTTTGAAACGCAAAAGCAACGCTAAGAAAAAAATCTGCGTTTGAAAAGTGATTTTCAACCCAAACGCAAAAATTAAAATTTTTAGCTTTTGCGGTTAGAAAAACGCTTTTAGAAGTCAGATTACAATTTTAACCTTTATTTACTATATTTTATTATAATTTAATTTTTAGAAATATATAATTATATCTAACATAAATTATTTTTTTAATTTAAAAATTATATATATTCATATAAAAATTATATATTTTCTTAATATACTTCTAAAAAGCACTTTTCAAAAATAATTTATGTATTTATTTATTAATATTTTTATATTTTATCATAATTTAAGTTAATATTATAATTTAAAATAATTTAATTATCATTTAAATATATATTTTTTAACTTATAACATCATGTATAAAATAATCATTTATTTTCTTAAAAACACTTTTTGAGAGCAATACTAAATACATATATTTTAAACTAAAAATTTTAAAAGAGTTTTTTCACTACACTTTTTCACTACAGTTTTTCACTGTAATTTTTAAAAGCAATGTTAAACTTATTATTTCTTAGGAATAAGTTTATCAATGGCTATCATAATAATCCCAGAGAATTTGAAAACATTGGTATCATCCTCGGCGATAGGCGATGTGGCTACCGGACCAGGACTCGTCTTAAATCTATAGCTACAATCCATGACTTTGTTGTATCCGATTCGAACAAAATCTATGGCTTCAAAATAGGAATTTCTGGAAGTAGTGGTGAAGGAGCTCTGGAAATTACTCAAAGCCTCATTGTAATCACTTTGGCAGATCGTAAGTAGATCTTTCGTGACGGGATCTTTCAATTGATGGATAAGATTGTGGATTTTATTGAGAGTCTCCTGAATGTAATTGGCCGTGACCGAGATCGAAATCAAGGCGAGGCCGTGCAGGTTGGCAGTCGCGGCACGACGGTCGTTGCCGACCCAAGTAATGCAAAAGTTATAGTCTATGGACGGCTTGCAGATACTGTCAATCAAGGCTTGATCCGCCATGCAGCCATGGAAGGAATAAGAGATCAGCAGGAAAATTATGGGCATGCAAGAGAACGATTGGAAGGAAGCCATTTTTTCTTAGTATTTTTAGCTAACGATTTGTAGTGTCTTTATATAGTGGTTGGATCAGCGACGTAGAAAATTATTTTCGTTAATATTTATGCATTAATTACCTAATATTAACGAATAATTCAAAGGAGAAAGAAATCACCGTAGATATATGGGGAATTATTAATTTCCCTTTTTTATAAATATATACTTATTATATATTTTTTAATAAATTTTAATTTTAATCTTATTATTGTTAGGGGTGAGTATTCGATCGAATCGAGTCGAGTTAAAAAATTTCGAGTTATTCGAGTTTACGAGTCATATTTTATAACTCAAACTTTATTTGAAATTTTTTCGGTTCGAGTCAAGTCGAATCGAGTCGAGTTTTCGAGTTCCTATAATATTTATTTGTAATTATTTATCATGTTATAGTATAATTTGATTTAAATTTAAACGACTTTCTCTAATCATATAAGATATTTATCTATATATTTTTTTCATATTTAGTGACATTTCTTTATATTTTTATATATAATGTATATATATCATAAAAAATTAAAAGACTCGTCTTAAACTTAAAAATTAATCATTTAATTATTAAAAAATTCGAGTTATTCGAGTTATTCGAATTTCCATTTTATAACTCGAACTTTATTTGAAATTTTTTCGAATCGAGTCAAAACGAGTCGAGTATTTTCGCCTCGAATCGAGTCGAATTATTCGGTTTTTTCGAATCGAGTCGAGTTTTGCTCACCCCTAATTATTGTCCAGAACAGTTTAGAATTTATGATTACGAGAGAACAAAATTGAGTGTTTTAATCAATCGGCCTAATATACTTGTTCAAACGTATATAGTACGTATTAGTTTAAAAATTGGATTTCTTTACATGTATATTTGCATGAATTTTTTTTTTAATTATTAGTATTTGACTCATTCATTGATTAATACAGATTGAATTTTACGAACACTCGTGATCATCTAACACAGTTTTTTTATTATTATAACGTTAGAATTCGAACTATTTTTTTATTTTTAGAATTAAATTAATGTAAGTACACGTATAACAAATCATAATGACTTTTTATTTTATAATTAAATAAATTTCATTATATTATATATAATTAAATGAGATCTTATTCTTCCGTAATTTTCCAAACACATATATTAAAGTTGTTACAATACGTTTTGTTGGCAATTACAAACTCTCTACAAATCAAGCAAATTATCTATCCATAAATAAAGGAATTACAAAATGGATATTATCTGCTCTTTAGTTCGAAAATTAATACAAAACATTTCAAATTAATAATTTGATATCTCCCAGTGTTATCTTATAAATTGGGTATTGTATAAGATTCTATTCGAAGTAAAATTCCTTAATAAAATTATTATGTTTTAAAATTTAATTATAAAAAATATAAATTCATACAAAAAAAATATTTTCTTATAGCCTCGGGGTTGATTATATTATCATGGTGTTATCATTTTTGTCTACAACGTCGATTCTAAGATTTTTTTTTTATTAAGTTTTAGAGTTGGGGAGCAAAACATAAATATTTAAAAGTAAGAGGGATAAATTCATAAAAAATATTTTTTTAGAAAATTTAAATATAAAAATAAGAATATAAAAAAAATTCTTCGGGGTAAAGTGATTGTCTCACCCTACCTCATGTAGTTTCGTTACTGTGTATAGGTATAGCGACGAAGTTATTAATAAATTAGAAAGAATTATTACTCGTACATTTATTTTCAAAGCTTTATTTTTGTTCTTATTTAATTTGTCAGATATTTTGACAGCTAAAGAATATTTCATGCCTAAAAAATAAATTTTAGTATAATTTTAACACTTTGAAGAGATTGATCTACGGACAATAGTTGTGAACATTGATAGGTGCAGATCGTTTATCTTTTTTCATATCTCTATTTTTTAGAGGTTCTAATTTTAGTATAATTTTATTTTTTTTATAAAAGTTTATGATTTAATTTTACATAATTCAATATTAATAGTTGCTTGTAGGCATGTACAAACAGATACATTTTGAGTGGTGGATGTGAAGATGAATTTAAGAATGTACCCGCGTAAGCGGGTGTGAATTTAAAAATTATACCCATCGTGGTGATGGGTAGGTGATGGAAATAAAAATTTTAGATAAATATGAGTATGAAGAATGAGGTATTCGCACCCGCCCCGTCCATTTGTTATCCCTAGTTTTGATCCCTAATTGATCTCACCACACCATCAATAATTTACGTCTTCTGTTTGTATGTTGTCTTTTATGTTTGTAGTTGCGTTTAAAAAACTTAATTTGGGGTGAAATTTTTGTAAATCAAGGTTTTACAAAAATTAAAAAATCTAGCTTTTGCAAATCAAGATTTCAAAAGTCAAAAATAAAAATAAATCAATAATTTGTGATAATTTTTTATCATTTTAAAGTGTTTTTGATTGATTACACGTCTAAAACATAATTTTTACTAAAAACACTTTCATAAACACTCGTAAACGGAACTTTAGTAGTGGAGCTTGTAGGGTTTGACTGTTTGAGTAGGCGGTTAATTAGATAGTAATTAATCATCAGTATTTATTAGTTAACGTGTGGAGTATGGGACTTGGAGTTGATGAAATAGTTTGATTTAGGCTGCGTTTAGGAATGCTTTTTAAATCAGGTTTTAGGATAAAAGTTGATTTAAAACGCAGAAATAATGTTAAACAGTTAACTTTTAAAGAAAAACTGTGTTTAAAAAATGATTTTTAACTCAAATGCAAAAACTAAATTTTTTAGCTTTTGTGGTTGGAAAAATGCTTTTAGGAATCAGATTACAATTTTAACCTTCATTTACTATGTTTTATTATAATTTAATTTTTATAAATACATAATTATATTTAACATAAATTATTTTTTTAGTTTAAAAATTATATATTTTTAAAAATCACTTTTCGAAAATAATTTATGTATTATTTATTAATATTTTTATATTTTATCATAATTTAAGTTAATATTATAACATGAAAAAGTTTGATTATCATTTAAATTTATATTTTTTAACTTATAACATCATGTCTAAATTAGTTATTTAATTTCTCAAAAGCACCTTTTGACAACAATATTAACACATATATATTAAACTAAAAATTCTAAAAGAATTTTTCTACTATATTTTTTCATCATAATTTTTTATCACACCTTTCAAAAGCAATGCTAAACTACCTTTAACGTAGCCCTCTTAAGAAATTAATTTCAACTCTTTTGAAAAATTAAATTATATTTTTACGTAACATTTGACTTTAAAAAATTAATGAGTCGTCAAAACTTAAAGCCAAGTCTAACTTTTCTGTTCTTTCTTCACCTAATTTATAAAAAAAAAATAACTTAACCAAACAAACGACCATCACTTTATACCTGTGACTCTTCATCATCGACATCAGAAAAATAAATCGACAATCGCTGTCAACCTCCACCTCTCCTATCAGAACATCAACATAATTCATCTTGTATTAATCATGTTAATCAGTGTTGGATTCATATTCTACTTCTCTCAGCACACCATTTGCAGAAAAAACTATAAATTTTGCATCAATTTTCCTCCATTTCTGCATTCAATTCATGGGTGAAGAACAGTTTAGGCATGTCACAATCCTCTACCAGCTACCAAATTGACTTCCCTTTGCTGTATGAAGGACTAAAATTCTTCCTAGTAGCCTACTTCACCTAACTCAGTGCAGATTGCAGAACCAAACACAACTTCCTTGGCAAAGCCATTTGTCTTGTAAAAAGGTTACAAGTTTCAAAGAGGCTGGTCAACTATCACTTAGGATTTGGTTGGTTGAGTGGAGAGAAGATCGAAAAGATGGAAATTTGAGGAGCAGGAAACTGTATTTTTATTTGGTTTAACCGATATATAACGATTGCAGAACAAATAACAAGGTTACTGGGTTCAACCTAAGATGTGATTGCAGTAAAGCTTAGCCATTTAAAAAACAGAGGTTTTAAGACAAGTGGTGCCATCATCATCTTCACATGTTGCAAAACCATGTCAGACCAGCAAAGTGAACAGATTAGGCACGTATATAATAAACCCTTTTTTCTATTTTATTTCTATTTGCCATCAGCCTGTCACTTTGGTCTTCATACTTCACGTTCAAATATTTTGTCAACTGTGCGCGTGAACGAGACATGGAAAAGTCAGACAGTCAAATACCAAATAAACAACTCATAAAGGAGTTTAATAAACTTAATCAGTTTGGATTACTATGATTAATAATACTTAATTAATGTTTAGTTTTAAAGTTTGTCTTAATCCCATCTTTGGCGCTCTCTATATAATCCCCTCATAATATCCTGGTAAAGTCATCTTTTCTCTCTTAGAGTTTAATCTATGGAAGTTAACAGATACAAGAGTTCAAAAGGTGAAGAAGAGATGGACGTAAGGAAAGGTCCATGGACAGAAGAAGAGGACTCTGTGCTTAAGGCGTATGTCAATATCCATGGCGAAGGTCGCTGGAACTCTGTTGCTCGGTTATCAGGATTGAGAAGAACGGGAAAGAGCTGCAGATTGAGATGGCTGAACTATATGAGACCGGAAATCAAACGAGGGAATATCAGCCTTGAAGAGCAGCTATTGATTCTTGAACTCCATTCTCGTTGGGGCAACAGGTTTCTTTTCTTTTTTTCTCCTGGAAATCAATAAACCTGTGAAATTATGAATGGTTTTAGATGATTCTGATGTTTGGAATTAACTTTGAAGGTGGTCGAAAATTGCTCAACACTTGCCAGGGAGGACAGATAATGAAGTAAAGAACTACTGGAGAACCAGAGTCCAGAAGCAGGCGAAGCAGCTCAAATGCGACGTGAACAGCAAACAATTCAAGGACGCCATGCGTTACGTTTGGATCCCGCGTCTGATCGAACGGATCCGTGCGTCATCCCAGTCAACTTCGGATCAACGTTCGAGCGTAGCAACCGAGTCTGGGTTGGTCCAGGTTGACCCAAATCTCCTGCCCGAATCATCTGGCACTTCATCTGACTCCCAGGTCTCTTCCGTTTCGGACCCGACGGATTGTTACAATCCACAAAGCGTTTGGAACTACCCGAATAACTTGAGAAACGAGTTGGGTTTGGAAAACGTTGCAGCGGGAACATGGGGCAGAGATGATGGGGTAGTTGAATTCCAGGCGACGGAGGAGCAAAGCAACGGTTGGTTGGTTGGTGGTGGTGGGGACACCTCGATGGAAACGGTGTGGAATGACGAGAATATTTGGTTTTTACAGCAGCAGCTTCATGATGAGGAGTCATCACTAATGACATGAACTCGCTTACGTGACGTATCAGATTTTATTACATTTTAAAACATTGTGGCCATACTGTTATCTGATGATGGAGATTCCGAAAAAGAAATTATATTCCGGCCAACACCGCAAAAGACGGTAGCTTTTAGAAAACTGGAATGTGAATGATTCACGCAACACAGTCAGGGTTTGTAGGGACACGTAGTGTAGCATTAAGAAGAGGGTTGCTCTGCTTTACTCTGTTCTTTTGTTTTTTCTTGTTCGAACATTCATAGTTTAATTTTCATTGAAATTTAAATTCTAGTACCGTAAAAAAAATCAGAATTTTTAATTTCTAAAAAGAACTGTTCCTAAATATTAAATTAAATTTTTTTTAAAATACTTTTAATTAAATTCACTTCTATAATTTTTTAAATATTTCTCCACTGCTACTAACAAACTGGAGACCAATACTGTGTCTCCTCTTGTTTTTTTTTCCCACATTTTCTTTATGTTTATCCCATCTCTGTACTGCTTCAACTTGGCTATTCTAGAACACGTGTGTTTGTCAACCCATGATGTAGGCATTGATTTAGTTGACTCTGTTTCTTTTTTAGGGCCGAACCTAAACATTCCTTTGCTCTGCTGGCTGCTGCCGTCCTCAGAGGAGAAAAAGGGTTCATTGGTATGGAATTTTCAACGGGAGTCGTTGGGGTCGGAGCACTAACGGCCGAAACCCTTGAAATCATCTCCAGTTCAAAACTATATCTCCAATGGGAAAGAAGTACTTTAAGGAATCTAATAATACTTCATTTAAGGATAATCGATAATGACAAATCCAGAAATTTATTTAAGCTGGGAACGTATAAAAATTTAAAATTTCAAGATAGACATTAGAGGTGATAACGAACTGAGCCTAAGACAAACCAGAGCAAGCTCGGTTCGTTTATATTCGAGCCGAACTTTAACCGAGTCAAACCCGAATAACTCGTGAGCCAACAAAGCTCGTTTGAAATTCATGTTTTCATATAATAGAATAGTTTAAAATTAGTTTTAGACATAATTAATTATTTTTTCATAGACTTAATATTTTAAAAGTAATCATAAGTCTTCAAAAATCATAAAAATATGCTTTTAAATGTTTTTCAAACATGTTTATACTTAGAAATTCAAAAGAATTGTTTTTTATTTCACTTAAAACAACCTTCTTATGGAACTAAGAAAAAGAACGTTCAATATTTTTAGCAAGGTTTCAAAACTTTTATTCTAATCATTTAATGATGAGTGAGATTTATATATTTTATTATATAATAATTTAAGATAAATAAAGAATTATTTTAACATATCAAAATAAAAAAAAATAATGACTTATTTAAATACAAAACATTATTTGAAGGGTACTTTAGTCTAAAATGATAAGAATTGTTTAATATTTAAGAACAGGGAGAAAATAACATTCTTATTATTTTAAAGAAAAAATCTACTATTGAGAATGTAGTATTATTACGTGTAAATCAAATGTGGTATATAATTTTAAAAAAGATTATTTTTTTAACAATGATCTTTTTCGTGAACCAAACATCAAAATGCCTAAAATATTTTCATTCGAAATTTAATATTAAAAAATTATAATAATTTTAGTATCGAAATTCTAATGGAAACGCTTTGGTTATTTTCTCCTGATGTAACAGCCAACTGTTTTGGCACGTTGCTAATTCCTTCCAAGTAAACGTGTGAGTTAGTGGAGTTTAAATATTGACTTGTGGGATGAAAATTGGTCTCTCTATTTCTATCAAAATGTGGTCACCCCTTACGTTAGCGTGATGGCCCGTTCTTTTGATTGGTTACACAAACTTTACAAATGTTTAGGGTAAATTATTTTTTAGTGTCGTTCAGTTCTATTTATGTTTTTAATTTGATCACTCAACTGTAAAAATATTTCAATTTCATCACTTTTTCTAAATTTGAGAGGAAATTTTTTGAAGATTTCTTGGGTAAATTATGACGTGAGTGACCTTTGTACTTGTATAATTTTAAAATGGGCGGAATTAAGTGTTTTATAGATATTTTTATATTTTCTTCCAATTTTCAGGGTTTTATCTTAATTAATTCATATTAATTTGTATTCTATATTTAGTTTTAATAGGCGAGTTTCGTAGTAAGGATTCGAGTATTGAGTTTAAGGATGGGCACAGAATCTGAACTTGACGGATTTTGATCCGACCCGGTCTAAACAAGTTAGATTTTTTGAAAAAAATTTGGGTTTGGGTCGGGTCAGGTTTTTTTAAGGGTGATTTCGGGTTAGGTCGGGTTCGGGTTTAGGATGGAAAAATCCGACCCGACACGATCCGGAACTAATAGTGCAATTTTTCCTTATATATTTTAGGGATATTTGCAATTTTGATCTCTCTTTAAATATATTTTATATAATTAGGTCACTGAAATTATTTTTTTTTATAATTAGATTCCTAAATTTTAATTTTTTTTACAATTAAGTCCCTAAAATTTAAATTTTTAATAATTCGGGTTAGATCGAATCAGATCGGGTCGAATTTTTTTCATCCAAATTCGAGTCGGATCGGATAACGGACGGAAGATATATTTTTTGGGTCGGGTACGGGTGAGCCGAAAATCTGACCTAACCCGACCCGTACCCATCTCTAATTGAGTTCGTTTCACCTATTGGTCTGTACCGTCATATACTCCATTTCAATCTATACTTGGATCCATAAAATTCATGGTCCGTTTCATCTCAAATTTCAATATATTTCAATTGATTTAGTTTGTTACCCGATATCGATCTATAAAAAAATATAATCGATAAATTAAATTTATAACGACTTGAATTTTGAATAAATAGGTTTAATTAGATAATATGATAAATATTAGAAAGAAATGATGTCCTCATATTGAATTGTCTGAAAAGAAAATAAGCGGGTGAGCTCATCTTTGTCTCCATTTCTTGCCTCTCATCTTCATTCACTCTCTTCTTTGGTGGTAAAGTTTGATGTGAGATTTTAGTATTTTAAGATAAAATTTAGTAATAATATTTATGTGATGATATTATATTTTATTATATATATATTTATTTATGTTTATATAAAATATGATTGAGTGAAAATATATCTATTGAACGAATATAATTTAATGTTCAAAATCGTTGTTTTCGTTTGTACATTTTTAAATGATTTTATGGCTTGGGAGAATATCATCAACTTGTAATATTTAACCTCGATAATAATTAAAATACAATATTTAGATATAATGGATCATGTAATCCTAGAATTCTATTTATATTTGTTAATCGCTAGTTTTAAATTTAAAATCTAGCATACTAATTTAAACTATTTAAATATTTTTAAATATTTATGGATGAAATAAATTTGATAAAAAGAATGTTACTTGAACTTTGGAAATACAATATATACGATAATGGGTTGAACTTGAAACTTTAATGTAACATCTAGATCGAAAGTATTATAAAATTATTAAAACGTGATTAATTAATTTAAATTTTACATTATAAATAAATATATGTCTATCATGTAATTAAGATAACTTTGATCCTTGTTCATCTCCATCAGTGAAAATACATACACTTATTCTTTACCGATCGTAATGCAGGAGAGGAAAAGAAGAAAAAAAGGACATAAATTCAGCACCATACGGTTCTCAAGGCCATACGCAACGAAGATGAGCTATTTTCCAAGTGATGGCATCGTCGTCTTCCTCCAGCTCCTTGCAGTTGCTCTTCCAAATGCAGCCATGGAACCCTTGATTTCTCTCGTAATGGTCGCTGTCCTCGTCGACCTTGTTCGACAAAAGATCACAATTCTGGCATCTGATCATCAGCGCTTTCACTAACAAAATTAAAGACGCCATGTTTTCTTTTTCTGAACCGTGTCCTGAAGATATATAACATATATCACCAACCAACGCAGTTCTACGTAGCTTCTCAGCCTATATTTTCTCCTAATATAAAAATCCTTCTCTACTGATCGATTGTTTGGAATTTGGCCAACCAACGATATTAGTGCAAGTAAATCCTAATATTTTCCCAGAAAGGAAAAGACGGTGAAGCAAACAATCTGTTTGGCTGGGAAGAAATGGGTTTGGTGAACTATTTACTTACTGCTTCGCTGTATGAAATGGTTTTAATCTATTTGGACGGGAAATAGATTCATGCATTTGGTGCCATGTGGGGAGTTTTGATCACGTAATTTACGTTAGTCAATGAGCGTTGAACGACTTCGCACAAAATTATTAGGGTATGAATGCTCAGAACGTTTGATCACGTAATTTTTTTATATTTTAGATTTTTAGGGTTTTGCTCCGATTAATCTGTCGTACGAGGACAATGTTACAGATTTCTGGTTTGAAGTTGCATGTTGATGTTCTAAATGAACATGTTCAGAACGTTTTGCTTGATTTTAAAAAAATTAGCTACTTCCCCTTGGAAGTTGCCATGATCATCGGTACATATGCATGGTTTCTTGTTCATAATGCTAAGGCTAAAGGCTTCCCTGTCCACAGGTGATGATTATTGTCGTTAAATATACGGATTCATCTGTAGCCATTTAGAAATGAGTAGGTTCACTTAGGTCAAAGGTCATTCCGATTATTGGATCGCTCAGGAAAGGTTTTTCTTCAACTATTGTGATGCAGAGTTACCTAGATAACAGTATTGATCGTCGAGGATGGCTGGAATATAATAATAGCAGAAGCTCGGACTCGGATATATATCATGCCGAATATGATAACAGAGGTCCAGGTTCAGCCACATATGATAGTTTTTCCCTGCTGAATTCTACATACAGAACATGAGATTTTAAATTCCTTACAAATACCAATTGAAAAGCTATGAACCATGCAAGATTTCTTCAGAACTTGGCTTGCAGTTTTGAAAGGATCATGTAATAAACTTCTGTCCCAACAAATTAATTCACTAACAAACTGTACAATACCGGAGCTCGGCAGACAACAGTTCATATATAAGGAAATCAGCAAAGCCAGGTATCAGATCAAAATTTGTTTACATAAAGATCAAGGAAATCGGCAATCCGTTTTATATGACATGGGAAATGCCACCTTGGCAACTTCACCTATTTTCCCACATCATCTAGCAACATCCCTAGTTTCTTCCTTGAGAACTGAACCAGAAACTTGCTGTTCTACCAAGCTGCAAACATTAAGATGTGGTAGCATTCAGAAAATCCATTTGGTTTCATTTTATGGTGATGCACAAAAATGGGCATCTCTTGAACTCATGTTGGGAGTGATAATCCGAAAATGAAGAAAGGGTGAGAGAGGAATATGTACCTAGTAGGATCTTGGTCATGTTTCTCATTTGTGGGAAAGTTTCCGTAAAATTGAATAGAAATCAAGCTTTCACTCGAGCCAACTGCCAGTGCAGGAGATCCATGTATCATCACATTTGCACCACGTTTATAACATATACCTGCAAGCAATGTTAGACAGATGTCAGAAATTGCTTCACATGGCAAAAGTTTTGGATCGTGAACCTCATATATTCCAAGAAAGAATGGCTGGTTACATAAATGGATGACTAGAGAGAGCACTTCCAACATTCAGGTGAAGAAACAGAAGTATAAGAGGAAGAAGCAAACAAGCTTCGGCAACTAGTTGAGCTGAAGCATTCCCTCTTAGGTACTAGCATTAAACGTTCATGACAAGTGCTAGAAGAGTTATTTTGCAACCATACTTCATCTAAGAATCAAAATTTCAAGCTTAATGATAGTGGCTTAAAGAACTGGTGACAGCTAGTTGACAATAAATGATATCATCAAGGGTACAAAGAATTCTAGAAAAAGGTCAAAAGCAGAGGTTATGATCTATGAGTTCCTTATAAGTAGATAGAGATATAGTAAAATCAAGCAAGACAGTAAATATTAAGACAACCTCAAGTGACGTCAACTGACCGACCTGTTCTTTGCAGTCTATGAAAGAAAATATTAATACTCCAGCACACTGATCAAGAATTCTCTAAATTTGAAAGGAAAATTTCAAACTACAGAAAACTTCATGTGGCATTCCGAACATGATCCATTTACAACATATTCTGACTAATGTATGGTCTTTCATATTGAAGGTTTGTCCCGCATAATAATAAATGTGCAAAAACTTTCTCTTACAGATGATTAAGTTACAATAGGTTTTCGGGGAGTCGAAATTGTTCCATCATATCCACAATAGCATGTCAAGGCACAATCACTGCAACAACCATGAATTATTTTTATATGTAATCGCCATTAGCTAGCAGATTCTACTTACTGTTTTTATACAGGATGCAAAGATTTATCATGCTGTTACTTGTTAGGCAGAGAACATATTTTACTAGGCATTTTCTGGAACCAAAAAGGCACAAATACCTTGAAAGAGCATGACAAGGCAAAAGATAACTGTGATGACCATAGCAGAAAGGCTACTGTTTGATGAGGCTGCAACCTTTGCAGCTTTCATCTTCTTCATGGCTTTAATTCGTTTCATCCGTGCACGTTTTCTCATGGCAAGTTCGGCAATCTCCCTCACTAACTCCTGGTCTGCAGCATCCAACAATGGACCTTTAGGAGGTCGTGGTGGCTTGGGAGGCTTCCGAGAATTTGTCTTCTTACACTTATCCTCAGCGAAACTCTTCTCCACCAGCGCCATTAGTTCACGATTCTCTTCTCCTTCTGAACTCTTGTCCACCAAGAATTCCATATTCTCATCCTCAACAGAACCAAAACTTGAGGAATTACCACAAGAGTTTTTCCCACATTTACCCTTGTCTACTCTCTCAAAATTCAAAAGATTACTCCAAACGTTACTGAAAATTCTCTTTGTTTGCAAATTTGATGAACCATGGCCTTTGGTTCTTTCATCTTCACTGGTTGTTCCACCACTTTCAATATCTCTTTCTTTTAAATATGAGCAATCCATTTAAAAAAAAAAAACATCAATTCCTCCCAAACCTTTAAATATGAACTAATCTTTCACTTCAAATAAAAACAAACCTATCCGCCACAGAGTCCGAATCCAGATAAAGTTTGGAACAAAGCACAGCCTCAACAAGCAAGGAATGAACCCTGAACTTGTTAATGAAAAATCACATGTTAGAAGTAAAAAATGTAGTACCCTAAACTGTCAAATAGAAATGTTAGCTTGGAAGACATAAAGAAGAAAATCAACAAAAATGTCATCACCCAAAATCCACTGGAACAGATCAAAAGAGAAAATACATGGATTTGAAAAAAATTCTAACTCCCCACAAACAAATAAAGCTTGAAGTTTGATTATTTATTATTTGACTTTTTTGCATTTTTAGTTAGCAACCAGAATCCGCATCATTAACAGCTCCCAACCCTTACCTTATATATAATTTATAATGCAGCTAAATAAAAAAAACAGTAATAAAAGGGCAGAATGAATAATAGAGACAGGAACAAACCCATAAATTTTATGGTTTTATATATTCAAAAAGAAAAATAGCAGATGCCATTTGGGAAGAAAATCCAGAAAATCTTATTCGGTGTCTAATTCTAGCTAACACTTCAAGCAAACATAAAGACGCAACTACATGGAATATGAAAAGGAATGTACCTTAAGTAAAGCGAAAACAAGCCTAATTCGATGTCTACCAAGAATCATAAACTGGGAAACCTTTGAAGATTCCGTCTAACGTTGATTAAATGGTTCCTATAAAAAATATGATTTTCTGTGGGTTGAAAATTGAAATTTTGAAATGGGAACGACAGGTTTTATTAATTTTTTAAACGAATGAAGCATTTTCCATTGAAAATACAAACTAGAAAACAAAGGTGACACCTTTTTCTGGGTATCAGAGATCAGATAAGTATATTCCTTGAAAGTGTCAGCTTCTCCGAGGATGGTTACGGGCTGCAGCCGGTTGATTGCAATGGCATATTGACCTGTGCAGGTTATTTCACGGCGAATATTTAAACAGGGGAAAAAAGAAAAAGGGTTAATTCTATCAGTTGACCCCTGAAATAAGAAAGCTACGGGTGAATTGCATAAAATGCCACTTTTCTTTTATTTTTCTTCTAATTCGATCATTAACTTTCAAAAGTTACACTACGATCACTTATGTTTTTGAGTAAACGCCTTTAATTCATTTGTTGATTATACATGATCTTAATCCACGACGAGATTTCGTGATATATCAATTATATAATGCAAAAAAAAAAAAACGACAACCACTTCCGACAGAAACTAGTTTCAAATCTGACCAGATACTAGCTTGTTCCCTATCTTGAAGTAGGCAAAAACAGTGGCTGCTGCAAAGGTAATCTGATGCTTGTTAAGAACTTGGTCACCCCAATCACTAAACACAACGGAAGCAGATTTCTCAGACCTCAGTGGCTGAAGCTTAACCATAGCAGCCAACACATCCACCCCACAAGCAGCTAAATTAGGCTTCTGCATTACATCGACGGCCAATTGTCCCAACTCCACCGCGTTCTTGCATCCGAGCCCGTACTCTCTCTCTAACATGGCAACGGTCTCTTTGATCCCAATGCCCACAAATGTAAAATCCGGTCGTTGCAGAAAGTTGAGGAGAGACTTGGGTATGGAACTCAGATAAGGAAGCAGGATTATAAGACAAGTAAGGCCATCACAGAGTTGCAAAATTGCCACTCGGCTTCTCAGTTTTGACGTGTCAGTGTCACAATACAGGTAATATTTTCCTCGAACAAATGTTCGTTCAATGTCTAAGCCGATCACTCTCCATATGTTGTTGCTATTAGACAGGAAGTTTTGTATGTGGGAATCGACAGTTGATTCCCATGTCGTTACAATGGGTTCCATTGTCGTGTCACCCAGAATAACAGACATCTTAAGGAAGAAGGAACAAGGAATTAACAAATAAGAGTGAAATAGGTTGGAATTCTTACAGGTAAATCATACATATATGTATGGATTTATAGGCATCAATGGATTCTCAAGAGACTCATGTGAAGTTGCTCTCCAATGCATGAATGGACATAAATTCTATTCAGGACGTTTTTATGGTCTGGAAAGCCGAACAGCCCGGACTTTGAATCGGACAGGTGATAATAAAATTGGGTCCTTTAGAATTCCCAAGTAACTGATATCCCATGCAATGTAAAATTTAAATTAAGATTAGGATTTAGGGTTTAAGAATTTTTAGATGAAAGTCGTATATCTTGTAATTATATTATTTTTTATATTTTACATAAAAATTTATATTTAGAGTTTAGGGTTAGAGTTAATAGTTAGAGAATAGAAAATTATAGGTATGGTATAATTTTTAAGATATATCGTTTAAGACCCGGATAAACAAAATTTGAATCAATTAAAAAAATAAAAATTTTAACTTAAATCGTTATAACTCAACTCAAAATTACATAATCTTATGTCAACTTTTAAAAAAAATCCAAATATCTGAACAATTGTGGATAACAAGTTCTTTAATAGAAAGTAGGAACGGCCCAAGACTAAGAACTCCAAATATCTTGACCCAAGTGCTATAATTTTGTACAGTCTACAACCAGAAAGTTTCTAAATTGAAATTAGAGTACTGGAAGATTCGTAAAGCGCTTTTACCTGGATCTTCCCATGTGCTTACACGAAGGAGATCAACTCCAAAGACCAGAAGAAAAAAACTCCCAGTTTCTTTTCTCATTTCTCGCTCTCTGGCGACGAGAGTAACGCGAAATCACAGGTATTTCCTCTCCCTCTCGATCGATCGATTTGAACTTTGATGGTTTCATAACTGTTTTCCTCCAATTTCTGCTTTCTTTCATAGAGAATTCTCTTTTCTAGGGTTTTTATTGCCATCTGGATGAAAATTTCAAGTTAGGAGTCATCCTTTCTATTTTCTCTTGGATCTTATGATGTTCAACTTCAGCCGTGATCCTTGATACTTCAAACTTTGGAAAATTCTTCTAGCGTTGGTCTGTTTTTACTGGTCTGGAATTTAAGCTTAACAATTGGGTATCTCTTAGATCCGTTGTTCTAAATCTGCCAACTAGAGCAATAAAAGTTATTAATCTATGTTACGCGGACTCCGGGATGAGTGTCACGGGTATACTCATTTTGTTCTAAGCATTTTTATCTGGGAGATCATGTCTTTCACTTATATCCGTAATATGTTCATTTTTTGCACTCAATTATATTTTTTTTCTATACATATCTTTAAGAAGAAAAAATATGGTTTATTTGCTGCTTCATAGCTAGTGATGAGTTTATTGGTTCTAGGATTTTACATGAGTTTTTGTGTCTAAATTCAGGGCTTTATTGTTGGAACTGAAGTCTTAAGGTGATGGCGAGGATCAAACCACAAGCTCTGCTACAACAAAGCAAAAGGAAGAAAGGGCCATCTCGAATAAGTCTTACAACTATTATAATGTCGACTTTGATTGTTGTTTTGATTGTGTTTTTTGTATATGCCTCCTACAAACATTGGACTCAAAGGTTCGTTCAATTATGTACACTCTTTGTTGATTCATGTAATTTACTGCATGACTTGCTAATTGTAGAGCTGTACATTTAGAAGTGAAACTGCTTGTAGAAAATAAAATATGGCTAATATTTATTAGTCTGTTTTTTTTAAGTATTTGATACGAGATCAGTATTGCTCATCCGAATTTGATCCATTTTTCTTTTCTTTAGGTCAATAATTCATATAGAGAACAAGCAATCAGTTATCGAGGTACTCTATTCGAGAATCTTACCTATTCATTCTAAAATTGCTTTCATGATCCTCATGGGCTCATATTTTTTCTTAGTCTTTGTTTTGTCTATAAACAATAGAACTTTCAAGTCCCCAGTATCAATGTATCATCCTCTCAGGACATTTGAAGGCAGCTTTTCTCTGTTCTTGTATGCGCATACATCCTTAGTTATGACTTATGAAGCATTCCATAATAAGACATTTTACCTGTTTGGCTGTTTGTTATAATTGTTTCTAACTTTATATCCTCCCTAATGACTGTGACCACTTTATTTGGTAGGTGGACAACTCTTTCATGGATTCCAAGAAATCTGATCTCCCAGGATATGCTGTAAGTTCCTTTACTTGCTAAGCTTTCCCTAATTAGTATACTATGTCTGTGTGAACTGTGAATGTCTACTTTTTGTAATACTGGCCTGGAATGTGCTGTGCCTGATTCCGGGAAACAAATTCGACCCTAGATGATTAACTTATAATGTGGTTTTATATCCAATGCAAATATCCTTCGTCTATTTAACCAGCTTTCCGGGAGTAAGTTTTTCTTAACCTTGCAGACACTTGTCTATTACGAACATGACTTCATTAAAAGACATTACAAAAGAAATTCTTTTATCAGGGTCTTGGTTTCATCACCTATTAAGAAAACATATTTCATTAGCATATCTCTCAATAGGGCATCTTGATACGGTATTCCTTTGATTTTTTTGAATTGTATCTTACCATCTTGACAGATACTTCTGTTCATGAATGAAATTTAGCTGATATGTTCATTTATTACTTCATCTTACTTCTATGCTTTTACATTGAATACATATTTAAAATGAGTTTTATCCATTGACTTAACTCTGTTTTCTCCCTCCTTATGATTTATTAGATTTTAGATACCACTAAAGGCTTTATAACAGTGGAGCTCTTCAAGGACAGTTCCCCTGAAGTTGTTGATCAATTCCTTGATTTATGGTAAGCACTGGAGTCATGTTATTTTTACTTACAATAATGGATTTTCTTTATCTAGAATTATCATAAAAATTCCATGTGGTTGATATTTGTACTGGAAAAAAAATGTTGTTGTTAGAGCTGAACAATTTGTGCTTTGAAAGAATCAGGAAGGGTTTCAAGTTATTTTTCTAAATCAATTTTCACTTCAGTTTCATTGCTGAATTATAGGCTGTAATCTTGCAGAATTTCCATCTGTGGTGTTGATTTTGTTGGTTGAGCATTCTGCATCATTTCTATCTACCTATCAAGAAGGCATGGAATTTATCACTATAGTTTTATTTCTTAAAGAGTCGTGCTTAGAGTTCGGTTTAAATTGGCAAATTCGTTTAATGGAATTGATGTGGCTCCATCTAGTTTAGATTCAGTGGTAAATCATGTTTAGCTGCATTTTATCGTCTTATCGGGCATATATTGGTAACAAAATAGATCAATTTCTTTTGTGCTTTCAAGTAGTTGATGTTAGTGGATGTGCAAAGTGCATGGTTTACTTAACCATGGAATAGGCAGGCTGGCTAACACCTCTAGGAAGTGCAGTGTCCAAATGTCTTTTCTTTTTCTTTTTTAAAATATTTTCCCTTGCCTTCTGCTGAATATGGTGCACAACTGAATTTCATTAACTGGTGTAAAGGAAAACATGTGTCCGGTCATCCTCACTTATCGCGAATTCGATTGATATGCAGTCAGAGAGCACACTTCAATGGAATGCTTTTTCGCCATGTGATAAAGCACTATGTGATTCAGGCTGGTGATAGTGATAAGTTAGGAGCTGCAGAGGACTGGACTTTGAAAGGAAAGCAGTACAACCAACTCGACACAAGGTTAGTGTACATTGATTAAATTCAATCACTCTTATTATCCTCTCCTTTTTACTTCACTGATTTACCATCCTGGCGAAGTCTAGACAGTACATGCTTTTTGTTGTAACTCACATTATCTGATGCTCAACCAGTTTGAAGCATGAAGCATTCATGCTTGGAACTTCGAAGGCAAAACATGATGATAAAGGATTTGAGCTTTTCATTACAACTGCACCAATCCCAGATCTAAATGAAAAGCTTATTGTCTTCGGGAAGGTCACTAAGGGAGAAGACATTGTTCAGGTAACAAGCAAACTTTTCTGTTTCCCTTAAAGCATACCATTTTTTTCAGTGTTGTCAAGGCGTCTTCCTGGGCATAAAAAAAAGCCCGCCTGATTGAATTTGTCCTTATTATCTTTCATTTTCACCTTTTCTTTATTTCATTTGATATATCTCTACTAGTGAGAAAAGGATAATACCAAACTCAATACCTTGTAATATTTGAGCATTCAACAACAAACATTGACCATAAACAAATCATGCTAGTTGACCAATAAAAACTTGCATGTTTTGTAGATAGACTTGACTCCACTTTAGAGTTTATTGTATGCCTTAGGCTTTATATCTCTCTATTTATTACAAAAACTCACACATACACATATTGCGCTTAGTGCTTTTTTGCGCCTAGCGCCTGAGGCAATGGTAAGCACCTAGAGTGTGCGTTGTGCCCTTGACAACATTGTTTCCTTTCTTCTGGAGTTGGTTAGCATTACTCATGGTTGGACATTTAAAATGTTCCACATGGTTATTTGTTAAAAGTTATACTGAATGTGTTTTTTTATTTTTCCCAGGAAATTGAAGAGGTTGACACAGATGAGCATTATCGACCTAAATCTTCTATAGAGATCCGAAATGTGACTCTGAAACAAAACATCTAAAATCAAAGACCAGGAAATAAATATTCCACACTGTATGTTCTGTTATCCAAACAAAGTTTCAGCAGCAGCATTAATATGGTTTATGGTTCAGAAGAATATATGGTGCATTCCTTTTTTGAGCTTCACATGTCATCGGTCCGGGAGCGGTATTCACCGGAAGTCAAGGTCTTTGGGTGAAGCTCATTGTTATTCGTCTGGTTCGACTTTTGGGTTTTTTTTTTTTTTTGCCATAACTAACCTTCTAGCATTTTTCCCTTTTTTTTTGGGTTTGGAGGACATCTGTTTCCGAGTCTATTTTGATGTGGTAAGTGGGCACTGTATTTTGTAATTTAAGTATAATAAAATTGGATGAGATGTAATTTACATGCGATTGTAATTTCTGGGAATGATGCAATTTTCACATGCAAGATTTTTGCCATCTTGGGAGAGGTTTCGGTTTTAACTGAATTAATTAAATTAAATTTTTTTATTAATTTGGTTATTTAATTTTATGGAAGTCTGATTAACGATTATTTTTAAAATAAATAAATTAATTAAATTAATAAATTATTATATATTAAATATTATTGTATTTATTTTATCATTAAATTTTTAAAAATTATAAGATAATTATTAAATTTTTTAATATATTATAAAATTATTATTATTTTTTTATAAATTAACGTAAAATAAAATTTTAGCGAAGAAAATCACAATTTAAAACGCAAGATAATAAATGGGAACACAAAATAACAAGTGGGTTGGGAAGTTAGATGAAAATGAAGCCTCTGGTTCTGGGTTTTCCTGCTCCAATGGTCACTCCAGCTCCTCACTCTAAAACTTTACTGCAACACCGAAGATTTTCCCCTGCCTTCTGCTCCTCAGTGTCATCCGAAACGGTGCGTTTAGTAGTAATATTGCCCTATTCTGAAAATTGAAACCTTTGATTCAGTACCAGTAGTATTTGTTTCTTCAGACAGAAATTAAAGGATCAAAGCTCGAGTATAAGACAGGAATCCTGGACGATTTTTTCCTCAATTCCTTTCGTAACAAATTGGTAAAGGTAAGTTCGGGGGATAAATATTTGCAGAAATTATTACAGACACTCAATTTTTTTAGGAAACCCTTGATGGGATTTTGTTTCAAGGGCTGTTACAGGAAGTTGGATGGGATTCGGAGAAGCCTGGATATGATGGACTCATTGAATTGGCCAAAGCCCTTATGATGAACAGCAGAAGCAATTCTCACACCAAAGATGCTGCGGTGTTCCTATATAAACCCTTTCATCTCTCTGTTTCCTCATAATGTTTTCTTTTGTATTAGTGAGTGGTTGCTGTTGTTGTCTTGGACATGACAGGTTCGAATATTGAAGTCACTGTTTCCACCCTTTTTGTTAGAGCTTTACAAAATCCTTATAGCTCCCATAGATGGAGGGAAGGTCGCTGCAATGATGGTTGGTGAGTTGAATCTTCATAACATGGTTTTAAATGATACTTGGTATATTAGATTTGTGGTTAACTTAATCGAACCTTTTTTCATTCTATTTTATGTTAAGCAAGGGTGACTGTGTTTACTTGTCAATGGCTTATGGGCGTATGCAAGGTTAATTCTGTGGAGCTTCCTGATGGGACCTCTTGCAATAGCGGGGTAAATTTTGGTTCAAGATGAAGATGGAAATTATCAGCAAAAACGAGCTTCATCTTTTCATGAATGGACTGCTTCAATTTCTTGCAGGTTTTTGTAGAAAGATGCAAATACTTAGAGGAAAGTAAGTGTGTAGGGGTTTGTATCAATACTTGTAAGCTTCCGACACAGGTTCGTATTTTTATGCAGGAAGTTGTTTAGCTTACCTGCAATTTAAGTAGGCTTTAATTTGAGAGTTCTTGCATTCTGTACTTTTTGTTTGCAGAATTTCTTTGAGGATTACATGGGGGTTCCTTTGGTGATGGAGCCCAACTTCAGTGATTATAGTTGCCAGGTAAGATTTGTCGGTGAAAACAAATCGAGCCAACCAACATGTAATTTGAATAATTCAGTTTCATTAGTTTACCATTACCATGTATCCTTTCTGCTGAAGAACTGGAAGCAGAACTAGCTAACTAGCAAAAGGACATATAATGATGCACTGTTATATCCTTGTTATCACTGCAATTTCTGGTTGCCAGCGGTATAGCAAGCCTGTTTGTTGTCTTACCAATCACCAATTCAACATGCTAAGTTGTATGGAGTTTGTTATGACAGTTCAAATTTGGGGTCACCCCACCGTTGCCGGAGAATGATGACGCCTTAAAGCAACCCTGCCTGGATATATGCCCGATTGCTAATAAACGAAGAGATGTTCAAAAGAATGTTGATGTGATGAAATGTCCAAAGGCATAGCATCTTGATTCAGGTTTCCAACCAACTTCTTGATGCCGTCAAGCTCACAATATACGAATTGTTGATGTATGTAAAAACTAAAAAGGTTACCATCATTCCATTTCTTCTGTTTCCTACAATCCATTGAGCTTGTTAACCATGCATTTCAGATAAACAATATACACGAAACAGCAACACTTCTGATTCTTCCCTTTCTTATTGATCCCAATGCTTCTTGTTTGCTATGTACATAGTGTCATGGAATGGTTCTGGTTGTTTACTGCAGTGAAGGACACCTATTGGACCTATCTGCAGAATAGAGAATAGAGATTCTCCTCAAATAAGAACACGTGAAGATGAAAAGATGGTGAACAACTAATAATGCAGAGGCAGTAAATTCTATGTGACCAAATTAATAGAACATACAAGTTTTGGAGACTAAATTGTTATTATACCATGTTGGTCTGGTCACAAAATTTAAATTGAGTGATATGTTTATTCTTAAACCTATAATTAAGTGGCTGAATTGTTACTTTTTAAAAAAAATTATCTACTTTAGAAGAACACTGATTTATTTGTCCCTCCAATGTATTTTACCCTACGTTTAACTATCCAAACACTCAAGTTAACGGGCCGGGTTTTATCTCCTGATAAATAACAGAGAAACGATCTACCATCGGCTTCAGGGTCGTAACCCGTCCGCAATATAAATTCGGGTCAAACAAGAGGATCTGTTGTTTATGGGGAAAAGATATTCAAGAAGTCGCTGTAACTAAAAACTAGTTTCTTGTTCCACGACACTTCTACACAGAGCTACACGTTTCCCTTATCGTTCCTGAGTCTCACCTCGCCATTTCCAAGGTCCCCTGACATTCAATAAAACCCAGAATGGCACACGCGTGCATTTCGACATCGACACCGTCTCTTCGGTTGATTTCCACGGCCTTCTCTTCAAACCCCAGCACCAGTCTTGATTCTCTTAAGTCATCTCTTCCTTTCCATCCCCTTCGTCCCAGGTATTTTCTTGTCTTATTTCTCTTATCCAAACTAGGAAAATGTTGAAGTTCGAGTCTTTTTTTTTAATCAAACGTCTAATTCGACGTTCTTGAATCTTGGAGGTGGATTTGCTGTTCTTTCAACCGTAATTAAAAACCATGTTTGTTTCTTTAGGAGGGGTGCAAGATGGATTTTGATCTTTGGTGTTTTCTTTTTTTTTTTACTTTCACCTAATTGCCTAAAGTTTGGGAAGTAAAATTTCAGACTAATTGGTAATCAAAAGAAGGTGAGGAGTTTTCAGCCGAAGGCTGTTTACACAGGAGAGTTTTGGGCCCCAGAGTCAAGCTCGCGACAGGGAATTTGGTCGATAAGGTAGAACAAACTTGTATGAAAATATGACCCTATGGCCTATGCTAACTTTTTTTCTTCTCTTGTAATAATAATTGTTGATAACAGATTTGAGTTGTTATATTGAGATGTATTGTAGGGATGATTTACAAGTCCCATCGTCACCTTACTTGCCTGCATATGCACAAGGGCAGGGGCCCCCTCCAATGGTGCAAGAGCGATTTCAGAGTGTTATTACCCAGCTTTTTCAATATGTATGGATTTGGTTTGGTCTTTTTCGGCTTCACGAGAGTTTCTTTTCTCTCTTTCAGTTTCTTATATCGATTGATTGTTTGTTTGATTGTTAAGAGAATAATTCGCTGTGGTGGAGCTGTTGATGATGACATGGCAAACATTATTGTAGCTCAGCTTCTCTATCTTGATGCTGTTGATCCTGAGAAGGTCCGGTTGGTTCCATGTTTTTTCTCTCTTATTTACTCACACTTAGATAAGTTAGATTGGTTTTCATTAATGAAATAAGGAGGCTTGAATTCCAGTTATGAATGACACTTAATACTTGTGCATTTTTTTATCTTGTCAACAGGACATTGTCATGTATGTCAATTCCCCTGGAGGGTCAGTTACGGCCGGTAATGCACCTATCATATGAGAATAATGTATTTGTGATCTCACTGGTGTGTTTCAAATAGCAAGTAATGACATTTTTTTTTACTTGATTTGGGTTCTATTAGGGATGGCTATATTTGACACTATGAGGCATATCCGACCCGATGTCTCAACTGTGTGTGTTGGACTTGCTGCCAGGTATAAATTTATTGAAGCAACTGTTTCCGTTTATTATACAATTATTTTCACCTCAGTCGGAACATAGGGAATGATATTCTGCAACTACAGCTCCTTTGTCTATTAATTAAGGATTATTCATCTTAACTTTGTAACTTAAATCACGTTGTCTAGTTCATTCTACCAGATGTTTAATCTTGCTCAGAATATTTCTTAATATATATATATATATATATATGTAATTGTCCGATTTGTTTGAGATACAAGGGGCATTGTGTGATAGATATGGGTTTATTTTCACATCTCCCCTACTTGATGCCTAAGTTTTGTATTTCAAAGCCAAATTTAGTTTGCTCCCCACTTTTGTGATAAAGGCTATGTGTGCTTGTCTGGTGTCCCAGTTGCTAGAATGTTGTAAGTTAAGGCCTTATTCTGGCATGTATGTCTGTTCATTGAAGCTTGTATGGCTGCATTTTGCTATATGATTCACTCTTGGTTTCGGTTATACTTCACAATGCATGATAACAGATTTTATGGGCAGTGGGGAGTGAGGCAGAAACTGGTTCTTTGGCACAAGATGGGTGAAATGAAAAGCAATAGCCATCAGTGTGAGGGTGGTAATAATGAGTGAAGGAATTGGAGGGTGGGGTGGTTTTGAACCGAGTGCCGTTTTTGCAGAAAACCCCTACCCTTGTTAGAAAAACTCAAAAGGATTGCAACTTCTAGTGATTTGTACCTCTGGCAAATTAAGTTCTTAATTCTTGTTTTCTCTGGCGAATTAATAATATATCTGTGCTTTATGTGACACTTCCTAAATGCTTGGAAGTACTGGCCGACTGTTGTTAGTTATATCACAAAATAATGTGTTTAATGGTGTATTGGAAGATCCCAAACGTTGATTTTTAGAAACTATAAATCTTTTGATGTAACTGCGAGTAAGATTTTATATTTGCATGTAGATGCAATTTTTTGCTATTACTAACGGGATATATTTTGTTCTTAAATGAACAGTATGGGAGCTTTTCTGTTGAGTGCTGGAACCAAAGGTATATAATGCTTGTGGTTTGTACATTCATAGCTCTGTTGTTCAGAACAGTTCCCCCGTTCTACAATGTGTACTAAACCCTTTGTTTTCTTAACACCTTCAGGAAAACGATACAGTTTACCTAATTCGAGGATAATGATACATCAGCCTCTTGGTGGAGCTCAAGGAGGTCAAACTGATATCGACATCCAGGTATGTTTTTTTTTTTGGCAAACCTCGTGTTGTTTAACCTTTTTTACTAAAGATGAGCCTGTTTTTTGGATAGAAAGAACAGAAAAGTTTAAATAGTGCAGCATGGCATGCCTTTATGGCCAAATATCAGCAGTTTTGACTTATTTTTAAGAGAACGGTTTAGTATTCGTTTCAATTTTGTATGGTTGTTGTACGGTACCCTGAGTGGTAGGCATGATTTCTCAGGCAAATGAAATGCTGCATCATAAGGCAAATTTAAACGGGTATCTAGCTTATCACACTGGTCAAAGTTTGGAGAAGATCAACCAGGATACGGACCGTGATTTCTTCATGAGCGCAAAAGAAGCAAAGGAATATGGACTTATTGATGGTGTTATAATGAATCCTTTGAAAGCACTTCAGCCACTACCTTCTACAGCTGATGGTAATAGCCATGGCTTGTAATGTGTTTTTAGGTATTTTTGGTCTCAATGGCATGGCTATACTTTAGAAATGAAATGATTGTCCATTTAAGTGTCTCATTGAGTATTGGATACTGATGACATTCTGGTTAAAAAATCTGGATTCTGATGCTAAATTTTCAACAATTTTAAACGGTGAATTTGAATTCTGCCTTTTTGCGGCAATAACGTGATGAAAAGTTTATTTCTGGCAATTAAAGCTCCTTCATGGAGATGAACACTCTCTGTGTGCTATTATATCCCAAAATAAAATGTAGAGCTAAAAGCTCATGCATTGAAAACACTGCTGCTGAGTGCTGACACAAGGCAATAAATAGAAGAAAAATATGACTTGAAACAGGTTGCCATACGGACAGTGATGAACCAAGGAATTAGATTGTTCTTCCCTTTTGCAGTCTGAACTTGACTCCATCCACCAATACCACATGACCGGGTGTGTTAGTAAGGCCAAAACTAGCAAGGCTGGTCATTTTGTTATTTGTACAAGGAATCTGTTAGCTACTGATGACTGACTCAAAAAACCACCAAATTATCCCAAAGACAGCGCTTTTCGGGAAACAGATTCCGAAACCTTATCCGAATCTCTCACCCCCCGAGCTACTCATTTTTAGTAAAAATATCGACACATGGAATTGTATTTTGGACACCAATTTCCTGTCTGGTTGCTTACTCTCTCCCCTAATGGGAAATGGAATCCAACCTCCTACAGAAGAAAGTTAGCAGATACCAATGGAAACAAAGATTTTTAAAAAATCTAAAGTAAAGCACTCTGGCGTGTACATCGTGCCTTCATTAATTCATACCTACCACCCCCAATCAACGAGCCTCTCTCTCTCTCTGGGCGCGTGTATGTGGTTGTTGTCTCTATCCATTGGTTTTGATAGTTTTCCTGTTTGTCGAAAAGATGATTCTTTGTTGCGTTTTGTTTTGTTTTGTTAGCAGGCACAGATTGTTGGTGTCAAAGTAATCCATCTTTCCCAGTTTCTGATCCCTCAAACAACAAAAAGAGGGAGGCAAAGATGAAGATAACTAGAATCACTAGCAGTGGAAGCATAATCACTTTCAATATCAACATTTCAATTACATTCTTCTAAGACTGAGAAACAACATATGGATCAAGAAGGGACAACAGAGATTCATTCATCCAAAAAACTTGCTTCTCATGAAACTTGTGAAAGCTGAAGATACGGGTACAGCTCTTCAAGCTCGTCGAAGAAATCATTCTCATCTGATTTCTCCGTCGAGGAGGTGGTTAGATGAGGGCAACACAGTGGCTCCTCATCCAACAGAAACCCCAACGAGTCATGGGTTTTCTCTAGAGTCCCTATGAAACAATCTTCTTGGCTAATGATGACATTTAACGGGGATTGTAAATAGTGGAAATGATCTTCATTCACCTCCTCATCGCTACTGGTTTTGCTGGCCTCGTTTTGTACTTCTTCCGGCTCTTGTTCTGCAACTTCCGGAACCTGTTCTTGCTTAGGAGTTGGAGGCTTATCATCATGGCTGAGGTTGCTCCGGGGTTCTTTTGCAGGCTGTTTTGTGTCGGTGGAGTCGAGATCAGGGCCTGGATGGTTATGACTAGAAGTGTAAGTGATGATAAGCATGGAAGCATCTGTTTTGCATCTTTCTACTTGCTTTTTGGCTGAACAACCTTTTGATGTGCTACATCTGTAATACCCTCTGCATATACGAAACAACAAAGCTTAAAAAAGCCATGAAAATCATCAAAACCAAACAAGGGTTGCAGAAAAACGAAGAACAAGATAACAGACCTGGGATAAGGAGATCCTTTGATGGGCTTTTGCCCATATTTCCTCCACGACCATAAATCCGACGGAGGACCATCGTTCTTCAGCTTCCCACCATTTCCCTCGACCTTCACTGTAACCACAACCCTTTCCACCACCTTCCTGGTGACAAAAACTTGGAAATGTCATTCCAAAACTGTAACAAAAAGAAGGTGAAAAAAACTTCCTATAGTCTACCAAATTAGCAATAAATAAGCAACGAACCTTCTTTTGGATGTCTGAGTTTCAGTTGGTTTAACTTCTGATTCATCTGAAGCCACTTTTGGAGAGACAGAACCGTCCATCACCACCACTTTCTATGCTTGTTGCTGCCTACTATGTTTTATAAACCTGTTCTTATATTATGCCAAAATGATTAAAGAGACCAGCAGAGCTGTTTGGAGAATTAATGAACTTTAGAAAAAATGGGAGTTAGGCAATACGACATAAAAAAATGACCCAGCAACTTGCGTTCTTCCTTTCTTCTCACTCATCTCATCATAAAGTTATCTGCAACTATGCACGAATCACCATTCACCACTCAGCTTTGCAATAAAATAAGCCACCCAGATAGCTACGGCATTATAAATGAGTTAGATATTTCGTGGGGGACAATGTCTGCTGGGGACCATCCTCCACTTGATCAGCTATGGGCCAAGCTTTTTTGTCCCCACATACAATCAATTCTTCACTCGAGAAGCTGACAATTATCCAGAAATCTTGATCTTAAAACCGAGTTTGTGAGTGCAGACACGGTTTGTGAATCTCCCCGGACCGGAGGGAATTGAGTTTGCTGATGGATTTGGTGGAAAAAACATGTCATAGCACGATATCTTCATATTAGTGAACTATTCTTACGAAGGTTTTCCTGTAATAACGGAACTGGTTCGAGTGATAAACAACATTAAATTTAAAGTTTTATTTATATAAAATAATTCTCGTTAAAAATTTTATTGATTAAAAAAATTTAAACGTGTAACTTGAGTAGATATAATTTTTTAACTATTGAGTATGGATATATATAATCTCATAGGAATCGAAATCTACACTTGTATTTCCTTTTTTAGATCATTTGCTTGATTGTTGCTATTGTAAATGGAGCAGGTGCGTCATTCTAAGGCGGCGCAGCCGAAGTGGGGTTTCATCTAACTGATTGATCAATAATTAACAAAGACAAACAGGTTTAATCTAATATTATTGTTCTTTGTAAAATGTTTGTGATTGAAACTTATAAAAAGAATCGTGGCAGATTGTTTAGCATGATCATGAACACATGCTATTACTTATATAGTAGGGTTTAGGGTACAAATTAAATAAGAAATTATATTTTATTAAATATATATATGCATATATACGACCGTTTTTATTATGACGGTACAAATTAAATAACATTAAAATAAGAAATTATTGTATAAGAATTATTAAAAGGATAATGTTCGGTATAATAATGTTCGTTTTTATTATGTCATGTACACATCGAGGCTTATTTTCTTAGTGTTTTTTGTTATATTCATATTTTAAATTATTTTGTATATGTAATTGTGAGTTTATAATCTGGATATTTCTTGGAGTACAGGAGGGAACAAATTGGCTGAGAAGTCCGTACCATAAATGTACGGGCAGTATGGATTGGAGTGGACATCGGCTATCCTTTGTATTTTTATTTATATTTTTATTATTAAAAATTTAAATTTAATGTTTAAGATTAAAATTTATAATATTGAATGTAAAGTATATTATTTTAAGGAATGTAATTAGAATTTATATTTCAAATTTTTAAATTATAATTTTTTAGTATTAAAACAAAGTGATACATTAAAAATGAAGATTTTTAGATAGAAGATTTTAAGAGTTATCGATGAAAGTAAAGGGAAGAGTTTATGGATTTGTAGATTGAAGATTGGGTACGATTTGAGTTTTTTTTTTTAATCTTTTGTATTAGATAATAATATAATATAATTTTATTTTTATTTAAAATTATTTTATATATTTAATATTATTAAAATATGTCAAAATCATACCAAAATATTAACAAAATAATATTGGATAATTTTTTTTATAATTTACCATTAAATTATCTTAACTTAAGCTTTTTATGAACAATTAAACGATGGGCCTTAATCACGAGAGTTTAGGGTTTAGGGTTAGAGATTATGGTTTTATGGTTTATGATATGGTTTAGGGTTAAGGTTATTGTCTAGGTTTAGGGTTTAAGATTTATGGTTAGGGTTAGAGTTTAGGGTTAGGGTTATAATTTAGGGGTTAGAAAAAAATTAATTAAAAAATTGAACAATAAAAAGGAAGACAACATTAAAAAGTATTTGGTAATATATATTTTCTAAATCAAAGGCATTAAAATGAATGATTTAGATGATGCTTATATGTGAATATGATATGTAAAAATTATATTATATGTCTTGATTTAATTAATTAAAATCATATCTTAAGTGGTACAACGGGTCCATGTAATAAATTCTCATCAATGACACTTGATTTTAAGTAACTCAGGACGTATTCAAAGTTAAAGTTATTTATCCAACTTAATGAGCTCAATTCGTTCAAAATATTTGTTGAGACTTTTATAATGTTGTATTTTCCATGGAGCAAACTGGATAATTAATTAAATAATAATACAAAGTCATACATATTATAATATTGTATGATTAATAAAAGATGCGGAAGTGGCCGGGAATAAGATTCCATGTCTTAATGTCAACCAATTCAAGCCATATAGACGTGGCAACAACTTTCATCTTCTTCCTTTAGAAACTACAAATGGATCCATCCATGTTTGGTCCCTCGTCACACAAACAAGAAAGTTTTCCTGAACCATTCGGTTTGGTTACCGGGAAAATGGGGTGGAAGAATTTATATCGGAAAACTATGAATCTCCCGACCTTGAAAGAATCCTTTCATCTCCTTACGATCACCCTTCTCAGTCTCTTGATTCCGCTCTCGTTCCTCCTCCTCGCCAGACTTTCATGCGTCAACTATATCTTAGCAGCCGTCGCTTTAAATCCTTTACATTTTCCCACGCCATTTCCCTCGTCTTTCTACTTCTACGCCAACCCAGCTGTTCTATACGTTGTTATTTCCGTCCTTAGCATCGCCACTCTTTTCCATGGCTTGACAGGAAAAATCACTTTTGCATGCGACTCGCCGGAAGCTGTTTACAAGCCCCGTTTGTTCACCGCCTGGCTCGCTTTATGTATACTGCAAGTATCCGTTGGACTGGGGATTGAAGGAAGCATAGCGTCGGGAATCGACGGTGCTGGTTTTGGTGTTGAGAGGAGTCTGTTCAGTAGGTTAATATTCTTCTTGGGTTTGCATGAAATAATGTTTTTCTGGTTTAGAACAGTGGTGAAACCGGTGGTGGACGACACTATTTTCGGGTCTGTTACACCGGAGAGATGGGTTCATAGAGCTGCCATTGCCGTGAGCGTCGGCACGTTGTGGTGGTGGAAGCTGAGAGATGAAGTTGAGTCGTTGGTGGTTGTGGCGGAAGCTAAGAAGGAGCTGTCGATGGATATTGAAATGGCTGACTTTGTCGGGTGGTGGTTGTATTATTTGAGCGTGGCAATTGGAATAATTAGAGTTATTAAAACTATGCTCTGGCTTGGAATGGTGATGCTAAGAAAAAACAGAACGAATGAAACCGGCGAGGAAGATAATGAAGACAAAGTCTAAGTTTAATCCTTTCTGGATTTTTTTATTAAATATATATATCAATTCCTCGAGTAAATTAAATAATCGATGATTAAATTCATGAAAATATGAATGTTTGAATTTTCAATTACGTGTTACACGATCTTGTGATAATTCTTAATTATTTATTTGTACGGAGAATTTATTTTTTTCTCAAGAAAAAATTGATTAATTGTTTACCGTAAGTTCACACACATATAATTGTATAATGAAACTTATAATTTTATATGATTTTATAAAGAAAATAAATGGTAGAAATTATTTCTTTATCTTTTAAATGATAATTTAAACATAACCTATAATTTTATTCATTCACTTTACCTTAAAACGATTTAAAAACATATAAGTAAAATTTTAAAAAATACATAATAATTAATTATATTTATATTATTTTATTTTATTTGAGTTTGTATCCTTATAAAAATATAATATTATCTCTATTTAGTTAAAATGTAATTATATTATATTATATAAAATTTAATTAATTTACATTAATTAGCGGTGAATAAACAGAATCAATTGATAAAATTAAATACTTTATTTTTAAAATAAATATAAAATAAAGTATTTAATTTTAACTTATTCAATGACCATAAATCGATCAAATGTCATATATAATATTAGTTTAAGCCAAGAATAAAAATACAATAAATAACATAAATATCAAGTTTTATGACCTTAAGAAGACAAAGCATCTAAAGAAAACTTTACTGTCACAAGTACAAACCCAAGTGGTTAAAGGAATAATTATTGTTTTTAGATGTTACGGGTTTGAATGTCAATAACTCTAGCAGACTGATTGAATTGTTACTATAATTACTATTAACTAATTCAAAAAAAAATCTATTGTCTCAATGAAACAAAACCAAATTTTAATTGTTACAAAAAAAATTTATTTTATGTCAATTAAAATCATTAAAAAGGAAAAAGGACTCCATCCAAACAAAAAGATAAGTTAAAAGGATAATAACAGTAAATATTTTTTTGTCAATTTATCTGTCACTTTTTTATTTTATTAAAATAACTGAAAATGCATTGTAAAAAGGTATAGAAGTCTTATAAAAAACTTGTATCTTTATGTAAAAGATATTTTTGTTTTAAAAATATCACATCTTCTGGATCTAAAAGCCAATTTATAAAAGTATTTTTCTTTCAATTTATTTTTTTATCTTTTAAAAATATGATATTTAAATTGTATTTAAAAAAATCAACAAACTCTCAAAAGTAAAGTTATATAAAAAATTATTTTACGTATCATTTCTCTTATAAAAAATTATATTACAACTCTTTTTTATTATATTATCCGTAAAATCCTAATCAATCAGATTTATTTTTTAAAATAAATTATTACTTTTTATACATAATTAATGAATAGATAATTATCAAATAATTATTTAAAGATAAACTAATTATATAGATTATGTTAAAATCACAAATAACATCTTGACCTCTCTTATACATTTCTCCCAAAATTTGATAAAAATTGAAAACTACGAAAAAAATATTAGGAAAATCATATTAACTATGTCATTTATGATCCTAATTAATCAAGATTGTTCATTCTAATTTTTAACATGAATTATCACCTCTTTTCACATATAATTAGTGAGTGAATAATTATTAAATAATTATTTAAAAATAAACGATCTTAATTACTCGAATCATAGATCACATACCGAACGAAGTTCACCCAGTAACAATCTCTAGAAAACAACGACCAAAACATAAAACTAGGGCATCACAGCTGGAATCACGATATTTATGACCCGCCGCCCCAGGCGTGTATTTTTATCTAAAAGTATTTAAAAAACTAAAAATTAAAAAATACTTTTCAGTAAATTAAAAATATATTTAACTTAAAAAATTATCTGTTCGGTATTATTTTTTAAAAAATAAAGCACTTTTCAAACCTATAAAAAAACCCTGAATCAAACATTTTACAAATATTAACAAGTTTTATCACTCACGTTCAAATACCCTGCGCATCTTCCCAACGTCAAAAACCCAGAAAACCTGGATTTGGCTTGAAGAGTAAGACACATGGACCCTCCATTGCTTACAAAGACAATCCTCCAATAAGTAATATTTTCAATAAATGTTAAAACTGGTGTTGAAGAATCACAGCACAAAGAACACACCTGTCCAATAAGGTAGAAGAGTCTAGCAATCAATAATCCAACATATCAACCGACGCCATAATTGGTTGTATCGGGCAGGGGAGTTGCCAAGGCTCCAGCAGAAGATCTGGAATCTCAGGGATAACAACATCGTAACCACCAACTTCTTCCACAATATGCAGCACCGAATTCAGGGACCTCAATCTCTCGGTCAATTCCATTGCCTGGGCTCTTAAAACGTTGTTGGCGGATTGCATCTCGATATAGCGTTGGGTGGTAACGCTGATCCTTTCAGAGACCTGGCTGATTTCCTTCTGCAATGCACTCATTTCCTCAGTCAAATCTCCGAGCTGCTTTTGTTTCCTCATTCGTGATCTCCTAGCAGATTCACGGTTCAAAAGCATTCTCTTCCTTTTCCTCTCATCAATGTTAAGATATCGCGGGCCTGAATCAGATGAACTAGCCGCCCTTTGCGCGGAAGCCATCTTAAGAGAAGTTTCCATTTCTTTCTTTTATCCGGGATAATATTTAATATGGATTGAAAATTTTGAATGACAGTCAAGAATTTACGATTATCAGTAATCAGAGAACTTAACTAAGAGTTAGATCTAGATGAAGAGATTTAGGATAACAATAAAGGTAAGCAAATTCATGAGAAAACGTAGAACCAGTACAGGAACACAACTGAGAACGAGTGAAGAATACGAATTCGACGAATCATTGCAATGATCTCATGAAATGATTTTGACTAAAATTCCAAAGATCGAACATTAACTAAACAATTGAAAAATAACAAACAAAAACACAAGAAAAAAACTATATCTAAACCGAATCTACAGATAAAAGGGAAAAAATAGCGAAGACTAATAGGTAATAAGAAAGAAAGAGAATAATTAAGACTACTTAGCTGGATGAAGAATAGCAGAACTGCCGGGAACAAGCACAAAGCGAGTGGAAGGAAGGTTTGAGTTTTTATAGGTAAATGAGGCAGGGTTTGATTGGTTGTTGGATTAGGGTAAGTGGATAAAATAATAATAAACACTGAGGTGGAAGGGTATTTAAGGTCTTTTCACTGGTTAGGTTTAGAAACAAGGAGAAGGTTCGATGTCACCGCTGGCGTTCAATGTACCCGGTATCATGTTGATGTTTTTGAATTTAAAATTAACTATAGTGTTATATTAATATTTGTTTTATTTAAAATAATATCTAAATTTTAAATATATATTTTTAATTTAAAATTATATTCTTCAATTCTAAATTTAAAGTAATTATAAAAATTATTTTCAATCTAGTGTATAAAATATAAATTTAATATCCTAATATGTATACATATAAAATTTTGTTTATTTTTTACATGAGTCTTCTAACCCAAATGGTTAAAGAAATAATTGTTGTTTCTAGAGATTACGAGTTTGAGCACCAGTATGATTGAGCGACCATATCAAATGATAAAAAAATATTATTTTAAAATAGATGTTACTGTAATTACTATTAATTAATTAAAAATTAAATAAAATTTTAACACTGAAAACCAAAATTTAGTCTAAACATAAATTTTAAATTTTAATTATAAACTTTAAATTATAAATTACGTAAGTTAAGCTATTAAATTTTAAAATCAAAATTAAGTATTTAATTTCCTAAACAAAATATTTGTATATCCTTTTTAATATATTGGGTAATGAATATTTTTATAAACTATAATGAAGCTCGCTCGATTATGATTACGGTTATATTTGAGTCATTTAATTGTTGATAAGGTTATATTTGTGTCGTTATATTTGAATCATTCAATTATGAGTAAGATTATATTTGGGTTTTTTTATATTTAATATATATATATCAATTTACTTATTATATTAATTAATGATTTTAAATGAATTATTTTAATGTTAATAAGGGTATACAATTAATTTAAAAGAAAAATAACAAAATTGATATATTTTTAAACATGAAGGATGACTCGAGTATAATCTTATCCATAATTTAATGACCTATATATAACATTTAATAATTGAATGACTTAAATATAATATATTTTATTATTAAATAACTCAAAAATAATTTTCAATAGTTAAATATTAAAATGTAATTTTATTTGTAATTAAATAACTTTTATTATAGTTTACCCATTAATATTTCGTAAAAAAATATTTTCTCGTCGAGACTGCTAACGTTTTGAAAAATGCATTACAAATGTTAAATATAACCCTAAATGTATCTAGAAAAAAAACAACTCTAAAAAGAAAAAACGAATATTTTAATCCAAAACTCATAACTTAAAAAATAAAAAATAAATAATTTGATTAATCGATTAAACATATTTGCTCTATTATTACATCTTTACCATCTCATTAAAACATTAAAAACCATTTAATTTGACTCTTCAAAATTTTAATTAGATTCTTTGGATGTTTTAAAAATTCTCACAAAGTCTTTTTTTTTTTACCTCCTAAAATTTGTTAAAAACTTCCATCAAGTCTATTGTTTTTCTTTTAAAATTTCAATACACCCTATTTTTTGAAAAATTCTCATAACGTCCCTCAATTTTTCAAACTTTTAAATAAATCTCCATAATTTTTTATTTGATCACTTCAAAGCTTTAAAAAATCTCAAAAAGTCTAGATTTTTTAATATTTTTAATTAAACTCCTTCAAAATTGTTAGAAACGTTCTTTTAAGTCTCTTATTTAAAAAAACAATAGACTCAGTTTTAAAAAAAAATCTCATTATATTCCTCAAAATTTTCTAAATTTTAAATAAATCCCTGTGAAATTTACAAATTTTGATTCCCCCGCCCCCCCCCCCCCCCCCCAAAAAAAAAAAAAATAATAAAATAAAAAATAAAAAAATATCACACTAAAATCTTCCCCGTACGTTATAAAACTTTGGTTATATGGAGAGACCATCTTTCTCTTACCCCAAGGAAGATGACAGGCCGAAGGTTGTCCCATGTATTGTCCATGGTGTGATGGTTTGCCCTTGAGAAGGATCGAATAAAATTTTATCTTCGAATGCCATCAGAATATTATTAAAAAAAATATTAAAATTTTAAGGGGTCAAGCATTCAACATTGTGGCTGTAGTTTAGTGGTTAGAATTCTACGTTGTGGCCGTAGAGACCTGGGCTCGAATCCCAGCAGCCACAGTTTTTTTCAAAAATTTTTTTTTGGATAAATCATAACTTTTTGTACAAAATTCATCAGGAACGCACATCACCATCCAGACAATCTTCCACAAACTCGCTATTTTAAGCCTGGGTACACTGGATCAACAGTGTTCCCGCCAAAACCCTCATTCCCTCCTCATCTATTTGCCGCCAAAACTTCATTGTTTTCACTGCTTAATTCCCATTCTCTCCCTTTCATCTCCTTACCCCCCTCTCTTGCTCGCTCACCTTCTCTTTCCACACGTTCAGTGAAGTGGAACTCGAACTTGAGCCATGAAGGACCTCAACTTCAACGCAGACAAAGGTAACTCTCATACTCCATCCCTCTTTCTACGTCCGCTGCATTACCCGTTCCCTGATTTCTGGTCCTTCTGCCCTAATTTCTTGACAGCTCTCGCCAAAGAATTCCTATCAAACTTCGCAGACGCAAATGGAGACGCAAAGTACATGGACATCCTTGTAAGTCTCCTCCTCTCTTTCCCCTCACCCTCTCCAATTCAAAACCCTAGATCTATTTCCGGAATTTTAGTATTTGTATTTTTTAGTTCTTTTGCCCATTTTTCTAAGCCCTTATCTTTTTCTCCATTTCAGCAAGAAGTCGCGAATCATAAAATTAAAGCAGTGCAGATCGATCTCGAGGACCTATTTAACGTATATTTCTTACCTCTTTCCTCGTAATATATTGAAGTTTTTTTTTTTTTTTTGTATAGAAAAGAACCTTAGTTTAGTTCATTGGCTGCTATTCCCTTTTCACAGTATAAAGACTTGGACGAGGAGTTCCTGAGGCGGATTACTGAGAACACTCGAAGATATATTGAAATCTTCGCAGGTGCAATTGACGAGCTTTTGCCGGAGCCCACTGAGGCCTTTCATGATGATGATCATGATATATTGATGACACAGAGAGCTGAGGATGCAGCGAATAATAAAGATGGGTCTGATTCACGTCAGAAGATGCCTCCGGAGATTAAACGTTACTTGTAAGCTTCAAGAATAAACTCACACTCTTGATGCATTTAAATGTTTCCTGAATTCTTCCTTTAGAGAACAACATATAATCTCTGGGTTTATGTCGGTGTTTTAGTTGATGTGTAAGTTTTTCAATCAAATTATCTTTCTAGAGTGAGAAATGATCCAGAGTTGAGATATAGGAAAGGGTTTATATGTCTGACCCATTGGACTGAAAAAAACTTCCCACCCACTTGTTTGCTTACTTAGTAAATTCAATTTTTTTGTTATGGAAATCGGTGAGCTAGCTGCCCCTTTAAAAGTAGAATCTCCAGAATTGGTGTGCATTCTGAAGCCCAATACAGCTAGCTTTAGATGCCGACTGATTCTATTTACAGTTTATTATTTTCTAGTCAGGCTTACTCATTGTAATCTGTTATTAGAGGATTAAACTGTTGCAAGAGCTTTTCCTAGTGTTTGTATATTTTATTCTTAAGATATATATGTGAGAGATATTGTTTGGCATGCACTGTTATGCACTATGCTGTTTAAATAGTAGAAGCACCGACTCTGCTCAGGATAGGTATAACTGCGGTGACTGATGCTCACTTTTTTTATTCAGTGAAGTTTATATCAGAGCACCTTCAAAGGGGAGGCCATTCACCATTAGGGAGGTGAAGGCTTCATATATCGGCCAGCTTGTAAGGATAGCTGGTATTGTGACTCGTTGTTCAGATGTTAAGCCTCTGATGCAGGTGGCTGTATACACATGTGAAGAATGTGGCTGTGAAATTTATCAGGTAACTAACTATTGTCGGATTTTATATCTAAATACACTATTCTCTTTGCCAATGGGATTAGGCTGAGTTGCTGAGGCCTAAGGGTCATATACATCACTTGTAACACTTGTATGTTTCTCTTTCCATTTGTGCTCCAAACAGGATGTAACTGCACGAGTATTCATGCCGTTGCATGAGTGCCCATCAATGCGTTGTTCAATAAACAAGACGAAAGGGAATCTTATCCTTCAACTTAGGGCATCCAAGTTTTTGAAGTTCCAAGAGGTTCTAGTTTAACATAGTTTATTAAGACTACAGTAATAGCAAGGAATCTCTGTGCATTCTTTATAATGTGTGAGATTAAATTTTCCAGGCCAAGATTCAAGAGTTGGCAGAGCATGTTCCCAAAGGCCACATTCCACGGACAATGACAGTTCATTTTAGAGGAGAAATAACGAGAAAGGTTGGTTTTCTTGTTAATTACATGTACTCAAACTACCACAAGGTTTTTCATATTTTTTTTTTCTGTTTAGACATTGCACCTGCTTCCTTTCCCCCTTTCCCCTTGCAACAACCCTACATTGCATGGCTGTAGACATCACATCGTGCTCATAATGAACTCTAACTCCAATGTGCTGACAATGTGTTTGTGTTACCCTGTTCATCTAATTTAGGTAGCTCCAGGTGATGTTGTTGAATTATCAGGTGTCTTTCTTCCTATTCCATACACCGGATTTAGGGCAATGCGTGCTGGATTAGTTGCAGATACATATTTGGAAGCCATGTCTGTCACACATTACAAGAAAAAATATGAAGAGTAAGTCACTTTCCTGATCACCTCACCCTAAGGCACTTCACATATGCATAATGTATTTAACGTCCATCTTTATGCTTTCTAATGCCAGTATGTTAGCTTTCAAAGAAATCCAATATGGATGTCTCGGATCTCTCTTCACTGAAATAATTTACTAATCGAGCAATATGCATATGCCTGTGTTTCACTTAGTTATGCTCAACTTCAGGTATGAACTTAGGGGAGACGAAGAAGAGCAAATTGCACGATTAGCTGAGGATGGTGATATATATAACAAGTTGGCACGATCATTAGCACCTGAAATTTATGGACATGAAGATGTCAAAAAAGCTTTGCTTCTTCTTCTCGTGGGTGCTCCACACCGTAAGCTAAAGGATGGGATGAAGGTAATATGCCATCTTATGTTCTATTGTATTTGTTGGCAGACATTTTTTTATCATTTCTCACTAGTAATACGACTCACTACAAAAGTTGGCCAAATCAATTTTTTGTTACTTGGAGAGATCAAGTTATGCCCATGAGCAATATGTTAATGTCATTTGTTTCCATCACTCCCTTTTCTTTCCTACTGAAGTATCTTCTTTAATTTATGTTTACTATTTGCTTCCTTTTGTATTTGTCTTTTGGACTGACTGATAGCATTGAAACTTCTTGGTTACATTGCAGATCAGAGGAGATTTACATATTTGTTTGATGGGTGATCCTGGTGTTGCCAAAAGTCAGCTTCTGAAGCACATTATAAATGTAGCACCAAGGGCAGTCTATACCACTGGCCGGGGAAGCAGTGGGGTTGGTCTAACTGCAGCTGTGCAGAGAGATCCTGTCACAAATGAGATGGTCTTGGAAGGGGGAGCCTTGGTGAGATGTGTTCTTTTCTTTGTACTATAATTCATTGTATTTAAAGAGATGTTTTGGTATGATAAGGCATAGAAGAATGTAGCAACTACAATTGTTTGCATTAAGAAACACATAGATTGTGCAACCTTGTGTATCACCCATGTTAAAAATTATGCCTTGTTTTTGTTTCAGGTGTTGGCGGATATGGGTATATGCGCTATTGATGAGTTTGACAAGATGGATGAATCTGATCGCACAGCAATACATGAAGTTATGGAGCAGCAGACTGTCAGCATTGCAAAGGCAGGGATCACTACATCTCTGAATGCAAGAACTGCAATTCTTGCTGCTGCTAATCCAGCCTGGTAAAAATGTTTTAGGTCCTTCAAAGTTTTTCTATTATGATTATTATTTTTGAAACTATCCTTCCCGAATCAAAATGAAAATGAGTGGGAGGAGAAAAGGAAGAGCAGTCTTGCTTTATGAGAGTATTTGATCTAGAAGCAAAATCAAATTTATTAATCCCATAACTTGTTTTGAAGGGGAAGATATGACCTACGTAGAACTCCAGCTGAAAACATCAACCTTCCTCCAGCCCTTCTGTCAAGATTTGATCTTCTGTGGTTGATCTTAGATCGAGCAGATATGGATAGTGATCTTGAGATGGCAAGGCATGTTGTTTATGTGCACCAGAATAAAGAATCACCTGCTCTTGGGTTCACTCCACTTGAGCCATCTGTTCTTCGGTAAGCACAGTAATTGCTTTTCCATGTTGTTTATGGCAAGGTATGTTATTTTTTTAGCATTAGAAATTGGGATGTATAAGTCATATAAAAGACAAAACTTTGAAAATTGTTTGCATGTCTCTCTTTCTCTGTTTCTGGATTTGTAGAAGCTAATCTGTTTCATTAGTTGCTAATGATACATGTGCTGTGTTAATACCTCTTCCTGTTTGTATTACACGCAGTTGGTTACTACATATATCTACTGCTTAAACTTGTTGATTTTCTTTTAAGTTCCTGTTCTATGTCACAATTTTCATCTAGAGGCCTTGATTTCTCTATATATTTATCTTGTTTTATGTTTTCCGTTGTAGTGCATATATTTCCGCTGCAAGAAGATTATCCCCTTACATTCCAAAGGAGCTGGAAGAGTACATTGCTACAGCCTATTCCAGCATTCGGCAAGAAGAAGCTAAATCAAATGCACCTCATTCATATACTACTGTTAGGACCCTACTGAGCATTCTTCGAATATCAGCAGTAAGTGCCATTTTTCTTCTTTTTCTGATCTGATAATATCTTACTATCTACTGGTCTGCTTAAACTGGTTGGGAGGTTCAGTGTTCTTGGCGTTGGGCAAAGAGAAGGATGTGGAATGTCTGGAACTCTGGATCTGAAATGTCTGGGTGTAACACGGTGCTCTCAGATTTAATGTTTACAATGAAATTCTCGTTTGCTAATATGAAATTTGTCATGTAGATTGACAATAAGAATTCGTGTTGTAAAAATATCTTCCCCTAGGTGGAGCATTTTTTCCTATCATTTGAAGTGCAATTGACATGAAGTTGATATAATTTTTTCTCAGGCACTGGCAAGGCTTCGTTTCTCTGCAACTGTGGCCCAGAGTGACGTGGATGAGGCTCTTAGGCTGATGCAAATGTCCAAGTTCTCCTTGTATTCTGATGATCGTCATAAGTCTGGTCTGGATGCCATATCTGATATCTATTCAATCTTACGAGATGAAGCAGCCAGGGCTAACAAAATGGACGTGAGATATGCCCATGCATTGAATTGGATTTCCAGAAAGGTTAGTTGTCTATACAACTACAAGAGAGTTGAACTCGTTATTGTTGGCTTGTTGATTATTGTTTGTCTTCAACAGGGATATAGTGAAGCTCAGTTGAAAGAATGTTTAGAGGAATATGCTGCGTTGAACGTGTGGCAGATACATCCCCACACCTTCGATATTCGATTTATAGATGCCTGAAGTTGCTATAAACCCTTTGGCTGCAACCTGAGACATACGAGTAAGGTGCTGCATAGTGCATAGCATCCATGTGCAAGCGTATAGTCCATTTCTAGACAGACTTGGTTGAATTTAACTTACAGTTGTGACTGAGTTAGGCAGGCAGTCGTCGTCGTTACTTGAATGTCAGTGGAAGATTGGAAAGTGATTATTTTTATTAGCAGCCTGCTAAGACGAAGCCTAAAAACGTGCATCTGTTTCAACACCCTAAAATAACACTTGAGTGCATCTGTTTCATCTTCTAAGATGAGGCGCCTCGGCTCTCATAGTGGTTGAATTAAAAATAAGAAGAAATGAATTTTGTCTCGGATAATTATATTATCATATTCAAAATTATGCTTTTATTTAAATTTATAAAATCTTGATAAAAGAAGGGATTAGATTCTAATTTGGTTTATTAAGTTAGATCTTAATATTTTGCTTTGATGTCTAGAGAGTTTTTTAGTTCAATTTGATTATTTAATTTTTTAAGATGTACGATGTCTCAACTCTTTTTTTGTTATAAAGAAAGTTCTTAAAATAAGTAAAATATAAATGTACATGATAATAATTATTTTTAAAAAATACTAAATTTACATATATTACGATTAAAAATTTAAAGATTAAATTAAAAAATAATTCAGATGTTAAATAATTTCTTTTCATTTTTTCGAAGAAATTTAATCCAGTTGGCAGACAAACCTGAAATGTAAGTTTGGCTCGAATTTTATCTCCATTTCACGCTAAAAAAGTCAAAGTGGCGTCGTTTCAACAAAATCGAAAACCCTAAATCTAGATCCAACTCTTGAGAAACACATTTCGTCCTTGAACAGTGGAGAAACTCAGAAACAGACAAAGCCAAAGCTTCAAAGTTCCTTTGAATCTCACAGGTAATACGTTCTCTTTCTCCTCTACCCCCACCCCTTTCTTCTTTACGCATTCATGGCAATTTCTTTTACCCTGTTTGGTAGGAGGTAGAACACCGGTTCTAACATTTAAGTGTAGAAAACAAGGGAAGAATCCTTCAAACTTATATCTGTTCTAGTAGTTATGGCGCTTCGGGAGTACCCAAAGCAACGATTTATAGGTTTAAGTACACAAATAAACAGAAAAAACAGGGTTCTTGTGTCCTAGATTAAAAACTTAATATCTGTTTTGGTTGGATTTCCTAAAAAAATGTAGAGATTGTGACGATGGAGGTTGAACCCAAGGTTAAAGCCACACTCAAACTTGGTTCTGAATTGTACACGGTGAATTCCAAAGCGGTTGGTGCTGTCTCTGAGCAGCTGTCTTTTATGAAAGAAGAAAGTATGAGCATACTTAAGGAATTTATTACCAAACACAACGTTCCCAATGATGTCCCTGATGAATTGCTCGAAGGCTCTTCGGACGACGAGGAGGAAGAAGAAGATGAAGATGAAGTGGCCAAGAAGTCCAAAGCCAAACCCAAAAAACCTAAGATAACTTAGTACTTAGGGAAACAAATAAAAAGAAAACAATGTATGAAGTCTACACTCTCCTGTGTTATTGAAGATTTGTGGAATAGATTTGGAAATGATGAACATTATTGTGCATGGTTGTTTTTAGCTGGACGTGGTTCTTAATCTGCGCCTGGTTTTATAGCATTTACTGTTTTACACATGTTTACTATCTGACTCAAATGTTTTAAACTTTATGGACCAATTTAGAATCTAAGCAATAGTTGAGTGACGTTTAGTGCAATTAACCCTTCAGTGAAAATTTGCTGTGCTCATGCTTCGTGATTATATTCATCATAGCTTCCTGCTGCAATGATTCTTTACCAGTTTAACTTGTTTCGTGTTGAATCGTTCTTTTTCCATACAAGCCATTTCGTTGTTCGGAATATACATAGAGAGACATACGCCTATAAAATAGACTTTGACTTGACCTGTCCGAACTCGATTTTTAATATATTTTATCTCGATTTAACTCGATATAACAAAAATATAAATTAATGACTCATTTTTGTTATTTTAATAAAAAAAACTCAACAAAAACTACCTAAATCCAAAAAAAATAAAATAAAATAAATAAAATATATTAAGTTAAATCAAATATTTTTAAATCCTAAATTTGACTAAAAAATTTAAAATATTCATCCGTTTTGTCCTCCTTTGAGACTTGATTTTAGTACTAAAAAACCCGTCTCGAATAAGTCGAAGTTCATCGAAAACGTATATTATTTATTCTCATACCTAAATTGAGTGCCTATTTTTCATTAAAAAATACTTTCTCTTAGAATTTTAATTTTTTTTAATTTTATATTTTCCCTGAACCCTACCCCTTTACTGGTAAGTTTTGGTCTATTGAAAGTAATAATTAGTATTACCGACGTACGTCTATGGTTGCACTTACCGTCAATGGTGGAATTTGACCGAATAGAATAAGTGGGTTTGATCAACTGAAATTGTAATAAATTCTTAGGCACATCATCAACAACGCCCCACCAAACTTTACACAAAATCAATGTACTATGTTTATTTCAAATTTGTTGTATTCATATTTCATTCTAAAAGAATTAGGGTAATTTGGACTCAGATTACAACTGGGAAAGTAGTCATCGGAAAACATATATGAACATTAAGCGTTACGACGTTGCCGCTGCTCGTCGTCATCTTCTTCATCGGAATTCGAGATATCTTGATCACGTTCCTGTGGAAATAGGTAACAATTTGTTGTATTTAGGTGAAGCTAAAGATATTTTGTAACCAACGAGGTTGTTGGCAATGGTATGAGAAACTTACATGATGTTGTCGCCTTATGATGTTTCGAATAACTGTAATTGTTCGAATCAATACGTACATCGGGATTATAATGCCAATAGCTCTTAAAAACAGTATCTGTAAAAACATTCTTAGGATTGTTAGATAGAAAAAAAAAATGTGCAGTACAAAAATGAAGAAAACGAAATCCGACGTATACCGTGAGAAGTGCGAACGGATAATGATCGGTTTCGCCATTAAGAACGGCAAAGATATGCTTCACCAGCAACACAACAGTGAACTGCAACAACAAAAAACATTTAACCTAATAGTAATAATTAACAGTAAGAATCTAGTACCAACTGTTACAGTGGATAGATATCTATGGTTTTTCATAGTTTCCCTTAAGAATGCAGCTTCTTAAGCTCATTGGCACACTGTTCTAACCGTCGAGATCACTAAATTATATATTAATGGCTCTGTAAGCTTCATTTTTTTTATCGTAGGTAAATTAAGGTTTTGCAAAATCGAAAAATACATTTTTTTAGTTAATTTTTTTAAATATAAAAATTAGTTTAGCGTCTAAACGCAACTAAAAACAAGGCCTAAGTTGAATTATGTACTTTTTTTCTTGGTCTACCTTACATAACCATTTCCTTATGTAGCAGAGAAATGAAAACACTTACGGTAAGGGCCAGTGATCGGCAGCAAGAGACGCCTCTGTCAGCGGCCGAAGTACATTCGGATAATTCGTTTTCGACATTCATTTCTTCTGCCAACGCCACTAACCTTTCTTCTTCCTCCTCTGATCTCGGAATTTGCAGGCTATCTCTGAGACCCCAAGAAAAGCACAATAATTAGAGAAAAGCATATGCCTAGCTTTTTACATGAAAGGTGGAGTAAAGTGAACTAACTTTTTTTAAAACAAAATCAACAGCAGCAGCTGGCAAGTCATGCGTCATTACCAACAAATTATGAATAGAAAACAGAATTGAAGTTATACCTGATGGTTACAGCTGCTTCAATCAGCTGAGACTTCTTTGAAGGAACTGTTACCGTATATCCTGGTTCATAGTTCTGCAGGATAAAATTATTATATGCTTAGAACTGTTACTTTGCTTATTTCCAATGGTTGAATAAAGATTAAATAAAACTCTGGGAACGTTTTATTTTTAAAAGATTCGGATTAAAAAAATCATAGCAATAATTCTGTAAAAAAAAAAAAAAAATCTTAGCAGACAATCCCAGGAATATGACAAATTGATATTTAAATGAAAATAAGCAGCCAGAATCGGAAATAATTAAAATTATACTTTGTTTAGCTTGAATCACATGGAAGAAGAGAGGGAAACTTGGAATAAAAGAAAGTTTGAACGAAAGGGACAGGTCTGGATTCTCCAAACTAAATAGAAAAAGAAAAAACAGGAGAAAATTAAAAGCGATGAGAAAAACAGAGTTTGAAATCCAGATTGACGTCAAATTAATAATTAAAAAGAACGAAAAATATCGAAAATCATCAAAATTTGCTATGATCGTCAAATTCAAACCTGAAGACAGATTTCGCAATTTGTGTTTCCCTTCTCGTTGCACCATCTCTGTATGCAATCTCTATGCGCAAACTGATAATATCGAAACGACCAATCAATCAATCAAGTAATCAAAACAGGAAACCTAATGATCATAATCTGGAAATAATTACTTAAAAGAGAGAAAATAAAAGGAAATCTTACCCTAACGGAGCCAGAACAAGCACAGGGAACTTCCATGCTCTTAAAGCTTTCAAGCTCTTCTTCATGGCAAATTCTACATATCGAAATAGAAGGATTCGATGATGAATCATCAATAAACAAGATCACATCTCCCATTTGTTCTTGATTTTTTTCTCCTCTGTTTTTCTTCTTCTCGAAAACTTACTTTTCTGATCGTTGATGTTCGTATTTTGCTATATCCTCTGTTTTCCTTTTTAAAATGTTTTCCTCTAGAAACTGGACTTTAAATATAAGAAACAGTTGATAAGTTTCCATAAATACCCCCTGGGTTTATCTATTTTTTCGATAAGCTTGCATTTCACTTTATTATACAATTTCAACGAAAGACGCGGCTTTAAGGCTTAAGCCAGTTAAGAAACCCGTAAACTGTAAGCCTTTGACTTGCTGTCATTTATAGTGGCATGCAGAGAACTCAATGGTCAAACAAATATTATATGCATGCAAGTTTTTGAGTAATTATTTAATATATTTACGATAAAAATTAAAAAAATTATAAATATTAATTTTTTAAATTTAAAAATTTAGTTTAAAGTATATGATTTAAGAGTTTATATCTACGTATTATGAATTTAAAAATAGTTATTAAAATTTATATTTAATATCATAATTTAGGGTTTATATATTAAAATTTAATTCTCCGTCATATTATCATAAAAACTAAAATTTAATCAGGTACAGAATTAGGATCAAACATGGAAAGAGATAAAGGTTTATTATGCCTTTAAATTTAAAATTTGATTGAGACAAAACTTTATTTTATTATTTAAACTAAGAAGGACTTTAGAGGTAATTATAACAAAAAAATTAAGAGATATTTTGTCCCTCTCACCTTAAACATGACTCCGTCCTAAAATCTAATATTTAAACTTAAATACTAACTATTATCTTTAAATTCTAAATCTTTATACATAAAACTTTAAATCTCATACCTTTGATTACCCCTAAACTTTAAAATTAAAATATTTATAAAAAAATTAATTTTTATCAAATATATAATATAATAAATCTTCTTTTAATCTAACAAAATTACGACGCTCTTTTTATCTTCATTTGCTGTAACTTCAACTCTCCTGCATGTTGGAAATTTACCGTCTTCAAATTACTATATTAAGGCTACTGCCAAGTGAATTAATATTCGGTTGATAAAAATTGTGTAAAATTTAAGGATAAAACTGTCGGTTTTTAAACTTAAAAACTGTATTACATATTGTTAGAAAAGCTATTATATTTTCTTGCATAGATTATGAAACGTACGATATGTTTCCATTAAGAAAGATAAGTCTTTTAAGTTATTAATTTCAGTGGTTCCTGTATTCCTTGCTTGTGAACCGTGAAGCAAATAAGTATAAGCTTTACACTTCCTTTATTGAAATATCTAACTATTATTAAATGTCAAATAAAACAATTAAATATTATTCAACCTGCACATACGCGGAAAAGAGGGAAAATTTTGATAATAACCTAATTTAAAATTAATTTTTTAAATATAAATAATTTTTATAATATTTTAAAATATAAATTAATTTTTACGTAAAAAAATATTATACATGGAAAATGTTCTTTTGATAATATTTTTTTTATTAAATAATTATTTGTAAGTGATATTCTATTCATGTACTGTAAATTTAAACATAAATTAAAAAATTAACTTAAATATTCTATTTTTTAAATTAAAAACTTTAAATAATTTATATATCTAATAAAATTAAATTAAAAATTTATATTTATAATATAAAATTTTATATCCATAATATATAGATTAATTAATATTTTTCATACTCTCTGATTGTTAGATTGAAGAGAGTATTAAGTGGTGATTGAGATTTGTTTTGACTTCTCATTTTCCGGAATGGCAATGCTGTATAGCAATCTACTTGGGTGGGGGTATTTCCCATGATCTAAATTTATTGCAAAATAATTTAGGATCCTTAAAATCATATTTTAATGGGCAAGATTGGAATTTTGTTTTTTAGGATGGACTGACAGAATTATTAGAGTTAATCATAATTGATCAGGATCACTCTGTTTCCAATTCAAAAGATTTTTCTTTAGGTTTGAATTTCAGACGTCTGATCTGAAATCAACGGCTCAAAGCGTTCGGGCCACCGGAAAATTTTAAAAAGGGGGCCCGCCTTTTATAATATGGATGTATAATAAATTAAAAACAAACGCGCTCACCGAAAAAAGCATGAACTTGTTTTTATTAAAAAAAAACATGAACAAAAGAATTAACTCCGCTTTCCTGGCCCGGGAGATTATATTATAGACTTAATTTAATCTACTTGTTATGGTTTTAACTAATTAAATTATTTATTATATTTTTTTTATTATAAATTTTTAAAATATTAATAAAGATTCATTAATTAAAAATAATATATATTTTTTAATATTTAACGCGGATAATATTCCTTGTAAAAAGAAATTATAACTAAATATTCCATTCTTTCCCTCAAATTTTGTTGATGCTGACACCTGTTCTTATCCTTTTGTCGATCTTATCGTTCTTTTAATTTCCGGATAATTTTCTCTGTTTAATTGGACAATTTCGATTTGGATTCTTCTGATAATTATGTCATCACTTATCACTCTAGGTTCTATTAATATTTTAAAAGGAAACATATTGATTATTAAGATAATAATTTAAATTAAAATATAACATATAAATTAAATTTAAAATTATTACCATAATAAATTTTTATAATATTTAAATTAAATTAATTGTTTAAAGAATTAGATACTATCGTTTTATTTTTGACAAATGTAATAAATCCTTGTATTAATAGATAATATGTTTAGAGCAGTTGCTAAGAAAATCGTTAACCGTTTTAAGCCTCACAAAATAGGAGCGACCGAGTTTTCAACTTTTAAGCCTCCCAAATGGCAGGGCGACTGAATTCGAGCTTTCCATTCCGAGTATTGACATAATCGCACCGGATCAAGACAAGTGGTCGGCACTGACATGGCTTATAGGGACACAAAAAAGAAATAAATATAATTATTAATAAATTATAAAAAAATTAAAAAGTTAGGGAATAAAATCATGATATATTGAATTAAAATAAAAGTAAATTAATAACATAAATAATAAATATAGGTATTTAAATATAATCAATAAAAAAAGGATAAAAATGAATAAATATATAATTAAATTATATAAATTAAAAACGTAAAAAAATAAATATATAAAATTATAGACTGAATTATACTAAAATAAAAATATTAGAGAGTCAAAATATAGTATATCTTAAGGACATTAAAATTTGTTGACATAGCTTTTAAATCCAGTTCAACATTAACGATAACAATTTAATTTAAATTTGATTTGAATAAAATTCGATTCAAATTTAATTTATATAATCCGATTCATTTAACAATTCACATAAACGTATCAAAATCATTGGCCAATTGATGTTGTCGGCAGACCCGTGGCCTAAAAATTAGTTTTTCTTTCCCAGATGCATACAAATTTTGGATACTTAGTTGGTAGTTGAACCCGAAGTATTGATATGTTGGTACGAGTGTTTTGAAGTGACTTTTAGGATTAAAACTGTGTTTTTAGTTTAGAAAAGCATTAAGGCTAGTCTCTAGAGTATGGTTAGAAATGGAAGGTTAGGTTGTTGGATTCATATCCTTGCCTTCAAAGCTCAAACTGGGGATATTTAATTCCTTTATATATGCTAATGGCTAGATATTAGAATAATAAACCCGAATTATTAACGAGATTGATTCCGGTAGTAAACTGATTAATATCCCTTGATCAAGTTTTGATTTTGAGATCTTATATATTCAGAAAATCCGACCCATTTGAGTTTAGATTAAGGTTTGGTAGGTTTGGTCTGGTTTGTATGAAAGAACAATGTAGCCTACTTGTGCTTGAAATTGGGCCTGAGCATGGGTCCACCAATAGAATATTGTATTGAACTTCTAATCTTTTTATCCTCATTGGAACCAACCGAACCAGACGGTTCATAAACTTACTATTTAAGATTCTATGTATGTGCTTACAGCTTACTCTACCTGTTCATGGATTCAAACAAATAATAGGAATAAAAAATAGACTTTGACAAGAATAGTACATCTGTTTAGACATCAACATTCAAAGTCTGGACTTGACCATACTTGTTTTTTAAGTTTATATTATATTATAATTTTATATATTATTATAAAGGAGGTAAATAAGAAATTAAATTATATCTTTGGTTTCATATAAATATTTAAAGTATGTTTGATCGAATAGGTATTTAATATTTTTAAAATTTTTGTTTAAATATCTTGTCGCTAACAATCTTTAAAAATATATTTTTATCCAATAAAACATAACATATGACATATTTTTTTTTTTAAAAATATTCTAAAATTTTAAAAAATCTTCAATTACTTCCCAAATCTCTGAATTTTAATTATAAATATCGATTTCAATCATCGCCATCATCAATAGCCAACGATGCACCACTACTTGTTTCACTAGATCCCACAATTATTTTCTCATTTTTTCGTTCTTGACAGTCGACGAACAATATAACTATCGTTGAAATAAAGTTAAACTTACAAAAAAAAATGATCGACGGTAAATAAGTGACTAATCGATTGACAAACGATATTTGAATCTCGTAATAAAAGAAGAAGGTTTTATTCCGTCGTTGATAACATAATAAACAACGACAACAATGACTGAATTTACATATTTTAAGATTTTAAGATTATTTTATAAATTTTTAAAAATATAAAAATTTTAAGAAATTTTGGAGTTATTTGAGCAACTATATATTTTATCAAAAATATTTTAAATATTTATTTAAAATAAAATATATAATTTTAACACTTATTTATAAACTTAGAAAGTTGATTGGACTTGAGCGTTGAAAGTTTGCATCCGAACCTTACCCATATTTTCGACGAGCCAATTTTTCAATCCAAACTCATTCTTTAAGCTTAATAATTTTTCTCAAACCCACTCATATTTTGGTGGAGAGCCCACCCTTAAACAAATCTAAACATGAAGTGTGTTAATTTAATTCATATAAAAATAATATTTAAATTAAAAAATATAAAAATTTATTAGTATATAATCAAGCGGAGATTGAACTAAGGAGAATGATATTTTATTATTTACTTTTTAAATTTAATATCAATTTAAGTTTTTATAAGTTTAATTGTTAGATAAATTAGATATTGTTTTGAAATTTTTTTGTTAATCATCAATATATCTTTGTACTTATAAGTATAATATTTTGACCTTTCGGATTGTTTAATCTTAACTCTATCCCTAATGACACTGGCATGTTAACATGTACATCATATAAATCTATCACATCATTTCAAGTTATTTACTATTAATTGATTAATAATTTTCATATGCAGATAAATTATTTTAATTTAAAATCAAATATTATGTATTAAAATACTTCAAAATATATATATACTAAAATAATAATATAATTAAATATTATAAACAATTTTTCGACATTATACATTCAAAATGACTTTCAAGTTTTGTATAAACTTGTCTTTATGCATTGTTGACCCAAATTTATTGTTGTTTAATATTAAAAACAATCGTATTTAGATCACTTAATTATGAGTAAAATTATATTATAATCAAATTTAAATCATCTTTATTATATAATAATTCTGTAATGCATCAGAACTAACTGCTGAGTCAGGAAGTGTAATCTTCTAACACGTTTTGTTAATCCAAGACAAAGTTAAAAAAAGAAAAGTAGTAGTAAAGCTTTCATAACTCCATTTTTATCAAATTAATTTCTTAAAAAATGTGGGCGGCCAAAGTGATACCAAGTCAGACTTCACTTCAGCTTCAACCCCAAATCCACGCTGGTGCTGGTGCTGGTGCTGATGCCGGTGCCGCTTTTGCTGGTCCACCTAAACCCCACCTTCCATTCTATTCCAAGCAACAAAAACCTGCTTTCAAATTTAAATGTCAACACACAAATCCCAGTCCCAGCATCCGCGTTTCATCCACTACAACTCCAGTTCTTCCCTTTGGACGTGTCTTTCTTTCTACCTTAAGTTTTACCTTTGATTCGTTGACCCTTCCTCTTCGTCCCGGTCCCTCTATATATACCCGAACGCAGCCTTTATATTCTTCAGGAATCAGGTCTCGACATCCAGTAGCAATTGCCAAATACTTCTGCTGCGAACTAATTAAGCAACTTCAACTTCAGATGGGAAACGGCGCGTCCAGCTCGATTTTGAGCGGTAATAAAACTGCCAAGGTTATTGATGCTCAAGGGAAGATGAGAAAAGTGGAGCTCCCAGCGAAGGCGGCGGAGATTATGCTCGAGGAACCTGGTCATATTATCTGTGGCGTGGAAGAGTTGAAACGAGCTCGTCGCGTGGTTGCTATGCGAGCTGACGATGAACTTTTGGTGGGTAAAGTTTACGCCTTGGTACCCATAGGGAGGGTTCATTGCAGAGTTACGGACGCGGATATGGCTGTTATAAAAGCAGCTTGTTGTAGTCGGAAGAAAAACAGAAATGGTGCCAAGGTTTTGCCCGATGTGACGGTGACGGAGGAAGAGAAATGCGCGAAGGGGATTGCTCCGGTTTGTGGGTACCGAATTGGGAATAGCAGGCCCTGGATACCTGTGTTGGAATCCATTCCTGAAGTGCTCTGATAAGCTTTTTTTCTCCTGCTTTTTCTAGGGTTTCTCAATGGATTAGATTTTCCTGAATTGAACAGATGTTTTTTTGCTACAAATCTTTTCAACATATACATGAAGCTCGGGCAAATTTACCACCCCAAACTTTAGTTTTGATTTAGAAGGAATGTTGTTTTCAGAAGTGTTGCAGTTCATTCCTCTGGAAAGCAATCATCAAATGTAAACACCAAGTAGTGAAGAAGAAGAGGAAAGCTTTCGATCGAAAAATTTTAACCACTTATTTTAAAGGTTATTAATAATGTTGAGAACAATTTTAAATAACAAGAAAGAAATATAATATTTACAGGAGAATAATAAGCAATTTGGAAGAATAATAAAAACTAGATTAATAAAACTTTAAATATGAAAAAATATTAAATTTATTAAATTATTTTGAATTTAGACCAATTGAATGTATACATTTTAAAAGATAATCTATTATTATACCATATCATATAATTATTTCTACATAATATTTAACAATCCAATAATATATTTATAACAATATTATAATTAAGTACCCAAAATAATTAAATGAATGTCTCTTAGTCTAAAAAACCCTTGGATTTGACTGTCAAAGAATTTATCCAGTGGATGAAGCAAGCCCATAGTCTTAAATGTAATAGCAAAGCCCAAGTAATATCTGCCCTAAGCCCAATAAATGGATTTGACAGTGAAATGGATTTAGTGTGGGTTTGCCCAAAATAAAGTACTAAGGTTACTGGTGCTAAATCCATTTCAGAGGAAGAAAAGTAAAAGGCCTCAGATTGTGGGTCTCGGCTTGACCTCAAGCAAATCCGTTTTAGAGTCGGGCAATAATGATTAGACCAACCGTGCTAGGATCCCCTGCCTTACGGAATTGCCCTATTCTGCACGGCAAGGGAACAGCCCTGAGCTATGCCTATAGCACTGGTAGTAGATTTGAATCTCATGTTTAACACAGAAATAATATCATGCGGCTAAGTTTAGTTCGTTATTTACAAGGACACACTAATTTCCAGAACGTTTTTTTAATGGAGATCCTAATTGCTTTGTCGTGTTCGCTATTTTTCAACCGTGGTACTTGTTAAAATCCATGTGGTCCTTAAACCTACCTTGCCGATCTTCAATTACTTTCATAATTTTTGGCAGCTCGTCTAAATGGTCCAGGGAACACTCGCTTGTCTCCTACCATACTCGCCAACCTCAAAGCAACGCAACGCAACTACCAGATAACGACGGGGAGTCCACATGTAATGAGCGGTGCGGTTTTGGCATCGGAGATTTAGGCTAAGCCTGGCACTCTAGATCCATCCATATTAAACAGGCTGACTTATTGCCTTGTTGGATGGATAGACTTGAGGAGCACAGTCATTTTGGAACCCTGTAACCGTGGGGACTCCTATTTTGTTTGTAGATGGAACCTTTTTTCCATGCAGCGCCAAGCAGACTGGAAACTTTTGTTTGTGGGGTGGCTAAGCTTTGTCCACTACGTGTGAATCGACTCACCCATGTGCTTAACGTGGGTCATTAAGGAATGCAGAAAAGAATCTGGGTTGGAATGGCTGGTTCTATCTTTGCTAGCTATGCATGTCCCCTTTACTTCTTTCTCAAGATGTTTACCTAATTTTATGACACATTGTGTGCGTGATTCAATCAGAGAAATCGTGACAGAGATATTTGCCTGGCCATGCTTAATTAAATCTGGTCCACTCAAAAGAAAACCAGCAAGTTCAACATCATTGCCCATGATATTTTTATAGCAATATCTCAAAAATTGGAAGATATGTCACAGCAACGACGGTACAAAAGCCATCAATTTGACCAAAGAGTTCAATACATAACACAAAGCCCAAAATTTTCAGTATTTTTTTTCCTTTTCATTTCTCATCATTCATAAACAAATGTTCTATCTCAATGAATCTATTTGGCACTTGCAAATGATTGAAAGAAAAAGGAAAAAAAATGAATGTTTTCGGGTTTCCTTCTCTAAATCAATGAATAAAGAATCGGCATGCCACGTGCATCCACCTGTATAAGCTTTCCTAGGTGAGAAGTGGGGACATTAGATGACCTTACCAACCAAGTAAAAGCTGTATCAGCGAAGACTGATTAAACTATATGCACCAACGAGTAACAGCTTGGCAGGGAAGAGAAGAACAACAAGCAAGTGCATGTGCTGTGATGCAACAAGCCTAGTGAATCGTTTCAACGATTCTCTCCCGGTATGGAGAACGCCGGCAAAGTTGAGTTGTTCTTGCCCTGCTGCATTCACTGTTGCTCTAGACCTCTCGAGAATGATACCGCCAGCATTTATTTCACGGGGTAATATGAGGGGCCACCAGACCTTACGCCGCAGCTCTCTCCTCGTCTTTCTGATGCGTTTTAGCTCTTGACGGATCACACCTTGAACACAGTTTAAGTAAGAATTCATGTCATGGTCTCTTTGGATTGTTCCTTCAGAACCATATGCGGATCGGTCACTTAAGATCTCAAGTGGATGTGGAGAGTTAAAGAAAACTCTCTGTGCAGCCCAGAGCAGCTTTTCTTCACTATCATTACCTGACAATTGACAACTTAAGCAATATAGACCGGTTCCTGAAGGAAGGAGATGATGATGTGGAGAGAATTTCTCTTCCGGTTGTAAAATCAAAATTTGCCCCATTGGTGCATATAATAGCTTCTGTTGTTCCTAAAACAAAGAGTTAGTTCCATGTTCTATTGTAGTGGCATATAAGTTTTTAATATTTCAGAAACATTACCTGATTTTCAAGACAAGGAAGGTGGCGAAATTTTCCATTAATAGCCTTTAAAAGCTCCGCAGCATAATTAGGATAATTGCAAGAGAAAGCTCGGGGAACAATGTCTCTGTGCATTGTGACTGCCTGAACATGACTTCGTGGTAACCCAAGTTTGCGAAGAAGACCATCACCACCACACATTATGCTCGGAGATCCAAAGGTTACGACAGGAAGTAGGGAAGAAGCTGGGACTTCACCTCTTATAAGCAACATGAGATTTATTAATAGTGACAAACTGCCGCCAAGGGAGTGTCCGGTGAAGCGGAAAGCCGCATGCTTGCCATGTGATTTTAGGTGGGAACGCACTTCAGGCAACATTTGTTCATACATTCCTTTAGCAGCCTCATATATACCTCTATGCACAAGAATATCGAATCCCTAAACAAAGAAGAATTTGTTGCAAGCATCAGTAACAGGAAATAAATACATTTTACTCATTCCTTGGTGATATTTAAGGTGCATACTCAAAACAGAGGTTCAGAATTCCGGATTCTGTAATGTAAAAAGGTTAATGTGGAAATTGAAAAGGGAAGCAATTTCTATGAGCATCTTACACGTTTATAAATCAAAACAAAGATTTTCAAGCAGCAAATCTACATTTTGTTCAGGGAAATACCTCAAACTGAACAGGCTCGAAAAGTAGATTTGCCTGCCAAGATGCCAGTGTCTCGGATCCCTACAGATTCACATCATAATTTGATTATAACCAAATGCAAAAGAAGAAAAGCAACGAAATAAGCTGGATCTTGTAATAGTGTGAAAGACGATGGCACAAGTAGTTAAAAAGTAGTTATTTTACCAACCTGAATTACAAAGAATCTAGTAGCACTCTGATCATCGTCACATATAAACCATTCGCAGGGTGACGAATGTGTTGAGTTCAAATCATCAGCAACTGCCTGCTTCACTTCTTCTTTAGCAGCAACCACGGCTGTCACAGAGTCTGTGGTTGCCATTAAAGAAGCCACATCGGCGTTTATCATATCAGAACTGCTGTCAGATGAACCCTTACTATTTTCAGGATATGATGAATTGAAAGGAAGTATGGCCATCGTATGGGAATGCAAATAAGCAGCAGCAGAGGCAGCTATCTGATACGCAGCAGAGGCACTGATCCGGGAGCCAAAAAATTTCTTCTCTTGTCCTTCTGCACAATCCTTCTCATTACTTCGAGAGATCGGATTTTCAGATGACAAACCAATTTCCTCATCGTTTTTCTCAGCTTTCGCTCCCAGTTCTCTCTTCTCTAATGATGAAGTAACCATTCTTAAACCACGAGATTTTAGGAGATTTCGAGGCTGAATATTATCCCAATAGGTAAACGGAGAAAAGAGAAACCAGGTTATTCTTCATAGACATGATAGGGACATAGGGCTACATGTGTGTGTTTGTGAACCAGGATAAAATTTACAGAGAAATAAGTGATTAATGCAAAACCTAACTCTAACATACTGCTAAATGAATAGACACAATTAAATCGGAACCTATTCGAGCAATGCTCTGATTTACACACTCTTGATTTCAATCTCAATAAGCCAATTGGCTGACAATGTATACAGGAAGGCTTCAGCTAGATCCAAAGTTTCAAAAAGAAAAAATCAGAGCATCACAGCATGGCCTTCATAGAAATGATGGAACTTTTCACAAAGGTATTAAAGATCAAAATTTTGCAATTTGGGTGCATCTTATTAGAGTGAATAACTTAATCTCGGGTCTTAGAAACCCAGAAACCGACCATTATCTATGTCCATAGAAAAAATAATAATAAAACAAAAACATCTGCAACATTTATAACGAACGAGTAAAATATGAAGGAAAATGAAGGAAAACAAATAGGAAAAGCAGAGTTTGTTACCTTAATATTCTGAATCTCATAAGCCAAGTTTCCAAGGTATGACAATTGGGCGTATAACTTGGCTTCAGCTAAAGACACCCTTTGCAGCATCTTGGAGAAGGAATCTTTATCCATTTCAATCTCCTTTTTTTCATTTTCATCATTATCTTCATCATTAACTCTACAGAATTCACAGATTTCTTCATCACCATTGGCGACACCGTTTCCATTGTTTCCTTCTTCGTCAGCGTTGTTTCTTTCTTCTTCTTCGCTTTCTTTCCACAACGATTTGACGTGCAAAATCTTCAAAACCCAATTCTCATTCCGCCCATCCACCGTCGCCCTACCACTCACGTCTTCCTCGTGTACTTTCGTCGCCTCCCCGTTATTATTCTCCGCTAAAACAGCGTCGTCTACGGCCATCCCGTTGTACCTCTTATTATTCCCACCTCCATCACTGGGCCACAAAGATCTCAAAGGGTAGCGAAACGAGAACCTGGAAAAAGCTCTCTTCAGCGGAGGAACCGCCGCCGAAGACGACGTCGATGTCGATCTATGATCCACCGAAGACCGACCCACCGCACTCATTTGCGTCGTGTGAACACGACATTCCAGTGGCCCAGTCACCGAAATCGCCGGCGCCATCCCATGAATCCCTGGATTCAAACAAATCCCATCCATTCTCGTTTCTGGGTTCCCTCTGCTTCTCTTCAGGAAACGTAAAAATATAACACCAAAACTAAATAAGGAAATTACAGATCAATACCAGGCCAGAAACTGTGTAAACAATCAAGGCTCTAAAGCTTGTTGACGTAACCAAACACTCTTTTGAATGAACTACTATCGTTTTCGTCTCCCTTTCGTTGTTTTTTCTACTTGTTTAATCAATTGTAATTAATAATACAAAGATTAGGGGAATTTTGAATTGCATTCGTATCCAACTCTGAACAGCATTGGAAAAATCTTCCCTTTATATTCATCTAAGGAGGGAGCTAAAACGGCGGCGTTTGAATGGAGTTTCGTGCCGTGTTTGTTGTCCGACTGGAACTGGGCGTTCCAATTCCAAAACTATGTGGGGATAGTGTTTGTTTGCCACGTCAGAGGTTTTACGGATGAAGTATAAACTCGAAAACCAAACATGATGACGTGTCCGTAAAGTTTGATCTGTACGTCTCTACAGAAAAACACGTTTCCAACACGCGACAGTGTAGGTCTTTGTTTATAATGAAATTAGGATAAACTTTTTATTTGTAAGAAAAACATTTTTTATTATTTTTCGGATTTTAAATTTAATTTTAATTAGTCTTATTGAGATGTATCGTTTATTTAATTTTGATCGATAAATATTTTAATAAAAAAATTATATATAACAGTTTAAACTTAATACTTATTTAAATCTAATAAATTATTTATTATTTGGACAAACTTTTATTAATAATTTATTTTTATTAAAAATTATATATAAATTTTATATTTTTATTGTCTCGTACAATTTTCTCTTAAGCCATCTTTTATAAAAATAAATCTAAAAATCTTAATATTTATATAAGATTAAAGACAAAACTATATGAGGTAGGGAAAAACAATCGCCTTCTCATTCTGATTATTTATTTATTTATTTAATTTTTTAAAAAGTTATTTTTTTTATAAATTTTTTTTTCTTTTTAAATATTTATACTTTTGTCATCGACCTTAAATCCAGTTTCCATCCTGTGCAGGATGAAACTCATCTTCATAACATCAAATTCAAAGAATATTTTATTGAAGAGTTGTTAGTTGTATCTCTTTAATAAATATTAATATTTTACATGTAATTAAGATATGTAAATTAGTATAGTTGACAATATGGCAGTGAACTCATAGAATTATATTATATCATAAGTCTTGTATTACATGAAAAATAGATTAAATAAAATAGTCAAATCATATTATTATTAAACCGTAAGGTTTGGAGAGTTCGATCTTTGATTGGGGCATAACATAACTAGAGGTTCAAATTCAAAAGTCAAAAGTCAAGCCACCCAGAAAAGGAGGTTCAAAAGACGGGGAGCAGAAATAAGGAGACCAGGCCCAAAGCAGACGGCAGCCGACAGCCGACAAGACACAACTAGAGGGTGACACTGCCGTCTGCCGCTACCATCCCACCCAGCCCAATTCAAAGAAACTTCTCAGTTATATAGTAGAGGTATAAATTAATGTTCAACAAATTGATTGTTAATTGATAATATGATATTTATTTATATTCGGTTATTAAATTAAGTAAATAAATATAATAAGATTTTAATATTTATTTAATAAATAAACAAATACAAATAAATATTTATTTAATTTATTTATGTTCACAAATAAATTTATTTATGTACTTGTTCATAATAAATACGTTTATAGAATCGTTTAAAAACTCTTTTATCGGATAAAAATGCTTATGACTATATACAAATAATACTTTTATAAATAAACAATACATTTATAAATACCAAATAAACTAATACTAGATACATCTAAACAAATAAAATTATTTTAAAAATAATAAATAAACACAAACATAAATTATACGTTTAAACACAAATAAATATTGAGAAAAAGACCCTTCGGACAGGATTTTTTTTTTCTCAAGTCCAATCCAGAAAAATGTTTAAAAATCCATAAACAAGTTCTTCATCCTTTTGGGTTTTATCCATCTGGTTGAAGAATTCATCTGTAGTTGGGATTACAATTCACAGATGCAGATTTTGATACAAAACAGAGTAAAACTGTTCATTTCATCACAATTTTATAGAACACAAAAAAGGAAACGAAACAGATATTCGAATCACTGATTCGTTCGAGCTGAGCCTAAGAAAAACAATATTCTAAACAAATTGCCGGAAACTCGAACGCATTCGATACCAAAGACTTTCTTCCCCATCCTTTTCCAGACAGTACTGAAAGCTAATCTGTTAATGAGGTAGCACATTGGAGACAAAGGGAATGAAATTTTGTTTTTGAAACCCTCCAGATATCCTAGTTCTTATGTATGCTCATAAAATGTTACAATAGGGTCAGCTCCGGACCCAACCCTACCTGAAAAATATCTTGTCGTCTAATCCTAGCCAAGAATCGACTTGATTTTCGCCTTTTGATCCTCCGTAAGCGAGGTGGGGAACAAAACCTCAAAGGTGATGTAGAGGTCTCCTTTCTTGTTGCTGAAATGCAATGGCATTCCTTCTCCTTTGAACTTTCTTACTTCTTTTGGCTTAGTAATACCCTAAGCGATACAAAATCATATCTTACTTTTGGATAAACTTTTGATTTCAGACAATAAAATTAAATCTACATGGGACATGTCATGCTTACCTTAGTGCCAATGTCTACTAAATGCTCATCAAGGTGTTTAATGGTCTTCTCAAAACCAACAAGAGCTTGAACCTAGACCAAGTATGGACATGAAAATTAGTTAATGGTACTGTATTTCAAAAAGACAACAAAACATTGAATATAGAGCTTAAAAATGAGACTTACAAGTGTTATGGTGACAGTGGTGTGCAAGTCATTGCCTTCCCTCCTGAACTGATCATGTGGTGCTGTACGAATGCGGAACTGCAGAAAACGCAAGTCTTATGTGAGCAAGAACGAGCAAATTCTATTATACTTACAAAAGGAAGAAACATATCTATTAGTTTTTCCCAATGCCCGTCAATTACCACAATAATTGAGGTAAAGAGAAAGGAAATTTTCCATCACTAATTTAAGATTAACCTTCAGATCTCCAGGTTCTCCGTCTATTATTGGTTCACCATCTTCATAAAAAACCACCTCCTGTGTAAAGAACAGGAACAAATCATTCCAAATTCAAAAACAGTAATAACTACATGAACATGCAAATATTCTACTTCTAGCCGTGTAATAAAAGTACAAGATGATGAAAAATCTAAAATTCCAAAATTGTAGTTGGATAAGCAACACAAATAAAATTGTAATGAATCTGATCTAATGACGTGCTGCATTTTGACATGGTCTTAGATTTCACGGCGAGATTTACAAAATTACATTCCTCACCCACTTTTTCCCCTGAATTAATGAGGAAATCATTTCCAACTTCTGATATTGCTTATAATTGTCTTTTTTAAGAGAAACACCCAGCTAATAATGATAATAAAAAAAGCTTTTCATGCACATAGGTTTATCTTCTAGGACCTCTACCACTTTCCTAAGATTTTATGCGTTACTGTGTTTTTTAACAATTGAGAAAAATGAACAGCGATATCAAGAAGTCCTCCAAGAAAACATTAGACAATAAAAAAGTATAAAACTCACTTGTCCATCTTGCATTCCTTTCTCAATATCAACTGTGACAAAGTACCCCTCTCGTTCATATTTCACATTTTGGCACTGCTCACAAACCTGATAAGACAAACAGTGTAAAAAGGCAGAGGACACCGATCAAGTACACTACTAGTGTGAAGCATAAATATCAATAAAAAAGAAAAACAATAAAGCTGCAGTACCTGTTCCGTCATCTGTTGGAACATCCCTGGACCAATTTGCTTATGGTGGACTTCATTTCTGCAGTTACATTTTCGTTTACCAGGAGCTGGCTTTAAGATATTTTTCTCCCTCCAAACCTGGTGAATTCCAGATCAATGTTACTTTTCTAGAAGAATGATCAGGGAAGAGGCAGGGGGAACAGAGAGGCAAAAAACTAGCTTTCTGGAAACTTAAATGGACAAAAGATATGAAAAGTTGCTTAAAAACAGCCTAACAACTTTCTTTTACACTTCTGACGATTTCCTTAAAAATCTGTCAAGGAAGAATAGTTTAATCATCTAGCTCCTAGCAAAGACAGGTAAGAATATTACATGGCTACATTTTGCATCATAACATACACTATGATGCCTTATAGCTGATAAACAATAATGACTGAAAGCAATAAAGAATTAGCTTCATCATTTTTCAAGGGTTCATAAAACCGGCGAGACAGCTGAAGTTCCTATGTGTACAAGTTTAGTTACCATCACAAGGATATAATTAAACTACCAACATCTTCAGAATGCAAAAGTGTACTCAAATACATGTTTCTGATCACAAACCTGCTTCTCAGATCTAAAAGGTAAGACAAGTACATAACATGCATAAGTTCACAACCATTCACAACAGACCAACAGCTCGGTTAAGACATTAATTAAGATAAAGGGCATGAAAAATAACTTTGGTTCCACGCAAGTCAAGATGACTGAACACTGATCAGTTATACATTTGGATTAAGGATAAGAAATTATTACTAGAGCATGTAATTTTTCACCTTAAGTGACCCTCCCATGTACAAATCTTCAAGCGAAGCATCCAATTCAACAATTACATCGTCTCCCTTCACAATTCTCTCTTCCTCTTCTGCCGAGCCCCCACCAAAAAAACTGAAGAAAACAGTCTTGTCAGCAATCATAGACGGATGAAATCAGAATAACACATACAAAAGTATACAAATCCTATAAATTGATGGCTAATGACGTTTAAACTAAGTGAATGTAGGAGTAAGTAGACAGTTTTTAAATGTTTAAGCCATCGTTACTGTATATGATCCAAAACATGAGTCAATAACTAACATTTTATTGTTGATTTCACACAATAAATTAAAGGCAAGTAACCTGAAATTGGGAAATATTAGCATGCCCAAGACAAACTTAAGAAGCATTGATTGGCTTCTAAATCGAGGGCATAATGCCGGCACGTCATTAAAAATAAGATTTCAACTACAAGTAAATTGCTCTTAAGATAATTAAACCCAATCAAATGTTAAAATTCAAATATCTTACGAGCTGAAAATGTCCTGGATATTGACCCCCATTCCTCCTCCTCCTCTTCCTCCGCTGGCAGCATGCTGCTTCAGGCCCTCCTCACCATACCTGTCATATATGCCTCTCTTTTCGCTATCCGACAACACCTCATAAGCTAATCATAATCAAAACAATTCATCTATCACTCGACCAATTTTTGAAAATTACAAACAATAATTAAATCACCAGTTTTTTTACCATTGTTAATCTCAGCAAATCGCTTATCGGCCTCTTCATTGCCGGGGTTCTTATCAGGATGATACTTCAATGCCAGCTTTCTATACGCTCTTTTGATCTGCTCATCCGATGCTCCTTTCGGCACTTGCAATATATCATAATAACTCTTCCTGCAACAAAACAATCACATAATAAAAACGCATTTTCTCAAGAAAAAGAAGAGAAAGTTAACACATACCCTGCAATGGCGACAATTGCGTAAGAGAAAACGAACAACAGAAAAAGCAGCTTCGTTCTTAAAATCGCCATGGATTCGAAATCGGGGGAGAAACTGGATCTCTACGGAGCTTAACAAATATTTACAAAACTGTTATCAGATCTTCGGTTCCGAATTTCGATCCAATCAAATAAATGATATTTCGGGAATGAATACGGGAAGGGATTCCTAAGCTTTGGCTATGCTTTTTTACACTTTATTTTCTCCAATGCAACGTTTTTTTCAGCTTAAGTGCTTCGAAGCTGGGATTTTCTTGAGAAATCAAACGACTTTAACTTTGGGAACTATTGTGCTACCGCTACGTGTTTCTTGTGAAAACTGGCCAATGAGAGTAGGCTTCTTGTTGTTTCTTCCAATAAAGATTAGCCACGTGGATGGATTCGTCGTCTTCAACTCTTCATTGCGTCGTAGATATGCTCCCTGGAAAATGTAAAATTCGATTTTAAATTAGAGTTAACCGCGCCACATATCCTCAAACTATCACTGTCATCCTAAATTGGTCCCTCAACTTAGAAATAGTATAATTTTATCCTCAAATTATGTATTTCATTTTTAAATAGGTCCTTAAACTTTTTTGATTTTTATCCTAAAACTATAACTCTCATTCTAAATTAATTCTAAAGTTTTTCAATATTTCAATTTTATTCATGTTGTATTATTACATAATACACATTAATATTTCATGATAATTAACGATTTTTTATAATGATTTTATTAACTTAAGATATGATTAGCATACTTAATAATATAATAATAAAATTAAAATATTCAATAAATTTAAGGATTAATTTAGAATAAAAGTCATAATTTAAGAATAAAACTAAAATATTCAAAATTTAGTGACTAATTTAAAATAAAAATTAAAATTTAAGTAAAAAATCAGAATACTTAAAATGTTAAAAACCAAAATCAATATAACATGAGTGTCGTAGTTTGGAGATATATGATCTAATTAACTCTTAAAATCATTACCAATTATTTATACTGCCGTTGTAGTTTATGTAAACGGCGTCGTTCGCTCATTGATTTTCCAAAGAAAGCGACATATGGGCTTTTCAGGCCCTAGATTTTGATGACTTTTCTTTCTACCCGATTGAAGAATATACGCTTGACACCTGTCCAATTCTAATAACCGATGACGTCTCCCATATTTCTCTCTCTCAGGTCTCAACATCCAAGGTGGTTCTTCATGGTTCAGTTTTTCGATCACAGATCCACTCCTGTCCCGGGGGACGATTACATGATCGTGTAATTTACTCAAAAAAAAGCAGCATCACGTGACTTCACGACAACGCAGTGCAGGAGCAGGAGCAGGAGTCTACATCATTCCTGTTCTACGTAAAAATGGTTCCTTTAGACACTAGTGTTTTCTGAAAGAGAGTGAAAAGCTGAAAATGTTGATGCAGGTCCCTAGATTCCAGTCCCTAGGCAGAGATCTTATATGGCTTATACAAAAGAAGCTTGTTCTTCTCTGATCAAAATGCTGGTAAAATTTCAAGAAACATTGGTCTGGACAGGTATAATAAAAAAAATTATACATGATTCTTAAAAAATAGACCCAAAATTTAATAAATTATATTCATTAATTAATATTAATCTTAAAATTTATTATAATTTTTTTAAAATACTCTTAAAAAAATAGTTATGATTGTTAAAATATTATAATTATGTCTTAAATGTAACAATTAAATATAAAAACTTATTGATTATTCTTATTCTTATTGTTTTTATATATCTAATAAAGTTATAGGCAAACAATACAAAAGATCGCACAAGGACCCTTAAAAAGGATAATTGATTTTAAGAGTCATATCTTTAGAACCAATGAGACTCTAAACAATTATTTCTAAACACCATATTTTAATAAATTATATCGGACTCCAAAACACTATGAACTGAAAACATATAAGATTATTCCTATTTCATGGGACGAAGGCACATGAAAGGGAGGTGCAATCCCACTTCTAAATATTTACGTTTTATCTCTTAATTTTAAATCTTAGTTCCGTCTTTATTGTCAAGATTGAGCTATGAGATAATTAGACTAATTTTAAGATAAATATAATTTTAAAAAGTAATCAAATTATAAAGGTCAAAGGGATTAATGTTTAATTTTGAAAGTCGAGTGGCAAAAAATATAAAATTATTTATATTAATTGATCAAAAGTTAAATTTGTTTAACAAATTATGCAACATGCTTAACCATTAAGTGACCTAATTGTTACTAATCGATAAAGAAAATGATCTAATTACAAGATTTTGGGAATAATATGATCTAAGTGTGAAGGACTCATGGTACAGTGACCTATAGTGTAATTCACCCTTGACTCTAGGATCAGGAGAATTGCGTCGTTTCTGTATTCCATTTTTGTCATTTCGATGCCCTGAAGCCGCGCTCGTTTATCGTAGGTGAAGAGCGCTGCAAGAAAGCTCGGTGGCGATGCTTAACTGCAGATTCCGAGTTTCAGTCTATCATCTACTCACCGGTAAGTTCTGCAAAGCTGTAGCCTTTGCCCCCTCTTCCCTGTTCTAACTCGTAATAAACCCAAAACGATGAAATCGACTCACTGAATAATTTTCCCCCAGGTTACAGTGGCCTTGTTTCAGCGAGGAAAATAACGCTTCCTATTACCTGGCAAGTTTCTTAGCTTATTTTGTTACGACATAGTTTCTTCAATGTAATTTTATGGTTCGTTTACAATTTAGCCGTCTCAATGCGATACATTTCATGGTGTTATGGTATAAATTGACCGAAAGATGTGAAAAGGAGTTTCAGCATTTCTCATTTAAGTTTCAAGTTTATTTGTTTCTCAGGCGCATCTGTAAATTTGATTCTTCACAATTTAGTTGTGCTTTGTTTCTTAAGTTTAATGCCATGATGGGATGGTGTTTGAAAAAAAAAACAGGGATTCAAATAGTGGTCCACTATCTCTATAGCTGATGTAGTTATTGTGGAAAATAGCGGTCCACAATGATCGGAATACATCCGTTATTGTCTGCAACTACAGTAAATCACTGCAACCAAAAACCCTACTGCAATGGCAATTTAAATCCCTGAAAAAACCATTTGTGGGTAGTTCTGTTAAGGGTTTATCTTTTAGTAGTAGTAAGTCCTTGTCTTGCTAGGAATTTGGACATTATAGACTAGGATTAACATTGGGTGTAGTAACTATTGCTGCCTTTAGGACTGTAATTTCAACACTAGTCTGTGCAGGAGTTTCCACGGTTCTTGTGTAACGTGTGCTTTTTTATTCCATTATTTTTTTTTGAAAATTTTTTTTATTCCATTAGCATGGTTGTTTAGGGTTTTTTCATCAACATGCTTTCATTTCATTATGAGTATTTTGGAATGTGTGAGAACCTAAGAATAATGCAACATGTTTTAATGTGCTCATATAATGACTTTCTGATTTGAATCTTAGGCAATTAGCACATTATGTGCATGATATATCTTATACTGAAATTTGTAGATTCTATTTGCACGTATTGTATATGAAGTTATCTTATGTAAGGGTGGTTGCAGCATCCATTCAAAAGGGTTTGAGAGCTTCAAGCGGTCATTGCATACTTCAACAGATGATGATGATTTTGCAGAATTAGGCTTACCGGTGGAAAGGGTTGAAGGTGTTGTTCGGAAACTGAAGACAGGAAAACCTGAATATTTTCCGGTAAGCATTCTTGGTATTTCTTATCCTCCCTTTCCTCTCTATTGACAAGCGTGTTTGAGCTGCGCTGCTTGTTCTTTTGTGTATTTTCTTTTTGACGTCTTGCTGCTAGTGAACGTATAATGAATAAACTTCCACTGCTTTCCATGTTGTCAATTGTGCTCTGACTTGATCGCCATCTAAATTCTCCATTTCATGTAGAAAATCAGTGGTGCTGAAAAGAAGTTAAATGGGTCACTTTTTAAGGCAGACAGCTACGTTAAGATCATGGATGCATCACATAAAGTTGCGAAGTGTTCTGTTCCTTCTCTAGATCTTGAGAATGAGAATGAAAAAGAATCTGATTTCAAAACTTCACATTCTGTTACAATTAAGAATATACCATCTATAATTGACTGTCTCGAGTTGAAGGAGGCAATTTCACTTTTTGGCAAGGTCTCAAAGTTTTCCAAGAGATCAGTTCGAAATGGACTTGATTGTTGTGACTTTGAGTTTAAGGTATTTTTCTTTCTTGACCATAGAACTTTCCTTTCTCCTTTGCCATGTTTTCTTCCTCCATCTTCATATGGTCACCTATTCTTTTGGGCAAAACATAGTAAGTGTTAAGATATGCTTTTCCAGCGTCAGAAGGCAAGCAAGAAAGCATTATCAACGGGCTATGTAACAGTGAAGGATGTCTCTCTCCAAATATGGCCGCTGCAGTCTTCAGAAACTGTTATAATTAGAATTAGCAACATCAGTTTCGAGACTGCGGAATCATCCATACACTTTACATGCAAATCATGTGGTCTTTTGGAGGGTCTTGTGAGGTTGAAAGAGGATGCGGTGGATGCCTCATTTAGAGTGAACAATGAGACAGACACAAAAAACATACTAAAAAGGTAAGAAATGTTCACCATTCTGTTATATCGGTGACAATCTTGCCTGTCTTTTTAAATTTGCTTTATTTGGATATATTTGTGGTCATTGCTGCTCATGCATGTTTGTTACCCTTGTGGTAAGCTGGAAGTGGAACATGTATGAAGATTAGAGGCAAATATCTGAGTGAAATTGAAGTTTTATAAGCTTATTAGCGCTTTCCTTATTGGCAATGCTACTCATTTCTTGAGTTTTGCTCTTGTTGCTTTTAGATTTTCTCTATAGTGATAGGTAATTAAGTGCCATATTTAGTGGGTGGGGGGTGGGGGGTGGGGGGGATAGGGTGTCTTCAGGTCCGAAATAGAAATCTGTGGAGGTTTTTTCATGTTGAAGTCACTGATTAGCGAATAGATCTTCCTCTCTTGACTTAGTTGTTTAGCGGGAATAAGTGGAGTGCAGAAGCTCCTCTAGAGAGGAGTGCGCAGCAAGCAGGCTAAGGTTAGTCTAATATAAATTGAAGTTTTATATGCAGATTTGAATCTCAAGTTTGAAATGCAACATTTAAGCTAGTTGAACCATAGAAGCTGAACCGATCTGTTTGCATTAATTAATAGTGGTTGATTTACGCAATTATTGATATTTTTGTCATCAAACATATAAACTCCTCTGGTTTCAACCCATTCGATGCTATCAATAAATGGTTTGCTTTTGGTAGCTCTTGTCAATATCCCTACTTACAGATACAGTTTCTAGTAGAACATTTTTCCCATGTACTCATTTTATGTTGGGATAAAACATCATATGGCTTGTCATATTATGCAGTACTAATATTTACTTTGTTATTATTACTAATCATTTGTACCTAGAAAAAGCATAAAGATAAAGTGGTGTTCTGACTTTTTGTTAGACAAACATTCATACTGGCATGTTGTAAGTTGGTTCATACTAACATTGTAGATATTCTTATCGTAGATTGAACTCTACAGTCATGGATGAGTCCCAATGGTCAGCTGATTTACAACATATCGAGTCGCCCTCAATGGCAATGACCGAAAATGGCAATGCTCAAGATGATGACTTGGCGTTTAAAATTGGTGGACATTTGAACGACTTGGAAAGGGAAATACTTATGAAGAAGATTTGTGTTGAAGACCTACAGTATCTGCATCGTTGCTTGCTTTACCTTGAAGATCACCCTATGAAGGCGGATACTAGCGTTCCGCCATCAGAAAAAGGTAAGCATAGAAAATACAACTTTTGCTACTGACAGACAGCTTCCTAGATAAATCGGTTAGTCTCAATCGGGGTTTAACCCTTATAAACTTGAGGAAACTAAAATAGACTATTTTTGCTTTATCATCTTCATCATCTTCCTCAATCTGTTTCCTCCTTTCCTTCTTTAAAACAATTGCTGTTATAGAATCAAGTATTGACTACATTGGTCGGGTCAGCCATTGGACGACTAGGCTTGGGTTTAGGCTTTCATTCCATGTTCAGGTTACTGGGCTAATGCTGTTCTTCAATGCCTAGTAATACTAAAAAAAAAACAGAATTAATCCAAAATTAAGGTAAGCATTCACTTTTTATAAACAATACAATTAAGTGATTAAAGGAACGGTTATTGTTCCTAGAGGTCACGGGTTAAAGTACCAGCGATGCTAGCAAAGTGATTGAGCGATCAATATCAAATAGTGAAGATTATATTCTAAATCAGATACTATTGTAATCACTATTAGCTTGTTAGCTTGTTAAAAAAACGTTTGATCATTAAAGCTGAAAGAAAATAAAGAGGGAAGAAAATATCTGGGCCTTAATGCGGTCTCTAAAACATGGTGTAGGCCCAGGTATTAGTGGCTTAAAAGTAGATCTATGAACTAACATAACTGTTCCTGTAGTAAAAGAGAGTAGTCCTATATTATTCCATGGGGAATATAAAAAGGAAAAAAGGGTAACCCAAAGTTTGCTGTTTTGATGCGTTGTAGCTGTAGGAATCTGTGCTATTGCGGGTCCACAGTCGGCGCAATTGACGAAAAATGTCTGACGCAAAACTGCACAGCCCATGAGGCATGGCAGCGGCAGGGGCAGCGTTAGGCAACATCTCCCGTAAATGTAATGCCTGCCCCTCCTCAAACTCCACAAAGCAGCAGGCCTAAACCACCAACACAGTACTTAATGAAGCACTTCGGTTAGTGTCAGATTATTTCAGTGATTACCGAAATATAAGCTTACCCATGTTGTATAAATTTTGGTGTATAAATTTTAATTATTATCCCTTACCCATGTTGGTCTGCGTTAAATAAAATAAGCATGATCTTGACCTCAGTGCCCATGTGCAATCTCAGTACACTTTTAATACCACAGTAACCAAACTTTGATACAAATAAGAGGAATCCTATGGTCCAAATTATAGTACATTTGGTCAGGCTCATAAAAAATAATAATTACATTTTGTCATGGTTTACATCAACCTTAAGACTGTATAATCTAACCCAAACTCAAAGCAAACACCCAAAGGAAAATGGGTTATGATCTTTATTACATAACTTACACACAAGGGTCTTCCCTATGTGGGTCTAATGAAAGCTCATTGCACGAATAATAACAAAAGCTTACAGCTCAACGAACAATCAGAACATAATCCATGTGGGGCAGCACATAATTTCAGACACGACACTGGATTATAAAAGTTAACCTGTAATTCAATAGCTTCTTAAGGTATGTTACCAGTACTGTACTTCTACAGTTCATAAAAACAACCTGAAAAAATCAATCTTTGGAAAGGAGCGGTGAACGGTGATCCACAGCGAATACCCCACACACAGATCGATCAACTTACGTAAACCCAAACACTACCCTACGAAAACAAGAAGACAATAGCCCGACCACACGTCGCTATTGTTCCACAGTTCATTTCAGACCATGAAAACAGTGTCTCAGGCACTATTCTGGAAAAAGTACCCAGATAAGACTAAACAGCAAAATAAATTATTGTACCGTAAATAGAGTTTCGCTGTTACAACAATGATTAACCTTAAAAATCCCGTAATTACAACGAGAAGCTTTAACAATGTTGATTAAAAACATAACATAGTTTCTTTGTACAATAGGCTTACCTTAAACTTAAGATTAAATTAAGACATACAACAGTATTATGTAATAAACTATACGTAGAAAGGACTGTTTTTTGATCCGTTCCGTCCACCGTGAACTACCTGGACGAGACTGGATTCAAGCTTCTGGCGAGGCCGTTGAGAGCGCCGTAACTCTTGGAATTGAAGCTTAAGCAACCGAATAATCCTTGTCTGTAAGGCAAATAAGTCCTCTTCTTCATTTCCTCGGCTTGAGCTCTGTTTGTGGTGTAGTGCAACTCGTGCGGCGACGGCGGGACTCGTCGTTTTGCTACCCCGTTTGATGGTTTTCCGGAACCAGTTTTCTTTCCCGCGCCTTGTCTGTTTTCCTTTTGCTTACGTTTCAAAGGTGGAGGCTTTTCCTGTTCCATTTGAATCTTTTTCTCTTTTGATGATGAGAAGGAAATGGAAGTCCAAAACTTTTCCTTCCCGTTCGCTCTCCCTTCACTTTTACTTCTGTACAAAAGATCTTTCAGGAATATCCATTTTTTGGAGTTTCTGCCCGAAGACGAAGATCTTGAAGAAGATGCAGAGGAAGACGGTGTCGTTTCCTTTGACACGTCGGTTTCTTTCAAACCTTCCAAAATGAGCTTACTAACTTCTTTCCGTTCTTCTCTGCTACACGCTTCTTCATCTTCGTCCCATTGAAACTCTGGGTTTCGAAGCGGTGATAATGATCTCGCCTTTCTATGAAACGACCTGCTTCGAAGCTTCAGATCCCTTCCACGTGAAGCTTCTTGCTTGTTTCCACCATCGTCGTCTTCCTCCACGTCTAGATCTAATAAAGGAGCTAGATTCTGGGGTCTTTGCAAGTGAGATGAGAGCTTCATGGGCCTGATCTGGCCGTTCAAGAACAACTCGTCAGCCGAACTCATGGATCCAACGGTGACAGAACCGTTACTGGAGAACCGGGACGAGAACTCGAACTCGAAAGACGAAACATCCGATTTCGCCGGTATTAACGAGGACTCGGACAAAAGATGAGACTTTGGGGATGGAGCAGAGGACAGAATGAAATGCATGGGACTAGCCGGCGCACTGAAGAAGTATCCCGAAGGGGGGCCACGGCCAGGGCTCGATGGTGCACTAACATAGGGAGTGGAGCAGGCTGAACCGAAGTCCTCACTGAAACGCGGCGTTTCAGTGTGGTCGCCATCATTGTAAGAAGAACAGAGGCGAGTCGCAGTTCCAGTTTGAGTACTAGGATTATCGTCAAGGTTTTGATTTAAATCCATGGTGAGGAGAAAAAAAGCTTAGATAAGTTTTTGAAGTGAGGGAAGGTGGCGGAGTAGCTTGCGGGGCACGTAATAATGGAGGAGACGGTGCACAGGGAGCGAGGAGGAGGAAGGAAGGCGCAGTGTAACAGGGTTCGCTTTAAGGCTAACAACAATAATGGAATCGGAGGTTGGAGTCTGTTTCTTTATAGCGTCAGTAGAATGGATGTCTATTATATGATTAATATTTGAGATTTATATTTTTTAATAATATTATTTTTAAATTTGTTTTAAAAATATATAATTTAATCTATCATTCACCTGATATTATTAACAGAATTTATATATTATTCGTATATTAATTAAATATATATTTTAATCTCATTTGAATACTTAAATTACTGTTTTTGTTTCCAATATCTAGAACATTCTAAAAAAATGATATCTACATGGATTATAAAAATTATTTCAAATAATAATTGAGTAGATATTCAGGATCACTTGTTTACTAATTATTTTTATTCTCGATATGTTTGAAAGATATTAGCCTATCAAAGAAATCTTCACTAAATAATTGTTTAAGAAAAAATCTTTTTCGGTCGTTATTACTCGATTAGTATAGTGTTATTACCTCTATTTTATTTGGTAAGAGATAAATAATAGAGTGCGTGAGAGTAAGCTAAGACAAGTGGATGTCATTGTTTTCTTGATAAAGACAAGTGTTCGACTGAAGTCGCTTAAAAAATTTGAGACTTGATCCTTCAAATCTTGCTACGAACTAGAAAATTATATAGATAATTTTATTTGGTTGTATAATCGAGTTTTTTTATTGTTTGTACAGTTAGTATTGTTGGATTAATAATAAAGTTTCTCATTTATCATAAAAAAATCTCACAAAACTGAAAAAATTATTATTAATATCGTATTTTTGAAAAAATAAAATTAGATAAGTTTGATTCACCACGTTATCTACAGTTTTATTTAATAATATTTTTATCTTATTTTTAAAATGATTTTTTTTTCAAGATAAATTTTTATATTTTTTTTATATCATTAAATTAATAAATTTTATCAGATAAAATTATAAATATACGATAAAATAAAATTATGTAATAATTTTTCATAATAAAATAATGAGAATGTGATTCTCTCAATTTCTTTTGCGTTTATATCACGAAAAAATTATCAAGGGGAAATTCTTTTAAAAATCTCGTACCCATGTTTGGTTGGAAGAATTTCCCTCAGAAGATAATACTCTATTCACTACGGTAGCACTTTTTGAGTTTATGTTAGGAATTTCATTTTAATTTTTTTAATTTATTGGTATTAATAATTCCTTGTGTTTACGGAAAAAAATACTCTTAATAAAATATAAAACATTTCAATTATGTTTTTTTTTAATTATTACTTTAGAAATACATAAAAACATAAATAAACATAAAAACAATAAGTCACGAAATTAAAAAATAAAGTAATTAATAAATATGTAGATATTATTGAAAATATATAACATATATTTTTTTATAATTTTATTATATTTTCTGAATGAATACATTATAAAAAATATACAATTATATTTGTATAAAATCATAAAAATACTTTAAACATTATTCGTTGATTTTTAAGAATTATTATCATGAATTAATAGTAAATTTTAATTTTAACAATTAAAAATATAAATTTATAATATGTTCTCTGAATATAAAAGAGATTGAATAATATCATCAATCTAATTTCATAATAAAAATTTAAATTTAGATCTTACTGTGGATAATTTTTAAATAATTGTCATAAGGATATTTTTAACAATGTTTTTATTAAATTTTAATAAAATTTTAATTTAAGACATAACGTTAATTTTTTTTAATATTTGACTAAATTATTATTTTAATACCTATTTTTTAAAATAATATATCCCCTAAAATTTTATTTTATATTAAAATAGTTCATCCTCGAACAGAAATCAGTAGTTAATTTAAGAAAAATAATTTAAAATAAGTCGGAAGAATGATATGTTAAAAAATATATTTTATTTTTATATAATTTTATAAAAATAATTTTATTAATAAAATAATTAAAAATATATTAAAAATAAAATTTAATAAATTAATTAATCATTTTAAATATCTAATGATCAAACTAGGTATGAGACAAAATTTGAGATATGATTTAAATATTTGGATAAACTACACAAATAATTATCATATTATAGGGGTAGTATCGATCTGACCACAATGCTTTAAAAAAATCAAATACATCGATAAACTATTGATTTGATATTAAAATAACCACTCGTCGTTAAGGAAGTAACGGATTGATGACGTGATGATTAAATCAATAATTTATCAGTATATTTAATTCTTTTTAAAATATTATGGTCAGATCGATATTAATCCTATAGACTATCCGTATAGTTTACCCTTATCAAATCGCGCCGCCAAAACCCAAGCTAACAAAAGCCTTAACCCTAAAACCCTCTTTTCACTCTCTCTCACTTGAAGTGAGAATTGCCGTCTCCTGCTCCTACCGAGTCTTTTCACTCCCGATTCTCTTCTATCCTTTTGCCATGACAATGACTGTGGCAGCTGCAAACGCTGAACTATCACGCTGCGTTTCGGTTTCTTTGAGATCCGTTTCCGATAAACCCACCGTTGCTGCTCAACCTCCTTTGGCAGTAAGATCCAACCACTTGCAAAGGTATCCGCTACTTTCTCAACCCTTGTCGGAAAGAAATTTCATTTGTAATAGCCGATTGCGGTCGATGTCCAAGAACTCCGATGGGTCGAGTGGGCTAACTTATAAGGATGCCGGCGTTGACATTGATGCCGGAACTGAGCTTGTCAGAAGAATCGCTAAGATGGCTCCTGGAATTGGTGGCTTTGGCGGACTTTTCCCACTCGGTAACATTTTCCCTACTTTTTTAATATGACCTAGTTTTATTTGCCATGAAATGGTATCCGGATCTTTTTAATGAAGAAATTTATTTGATAGGTAAGCCTATAAGCCAATATTATGAATTTTTGTAATTTTTATTGTTAGGTTATGGATTAAGTAGCTTAATATAATCGTTAATTATGTACCTTGATAGAAAATTATCAAGCAACTGAATTTTATTTAGGTTTTCTTTTCTATAATTTACCCTTTTTTCATTGTTTAGAAAATTCAACTTGGGAGTATCTCTACCATTAAATGTTTATAGAACACGTCTTCATTTATTGTTCATTTGGAAAATCCACTCTTGGTTTGTGCCTTGTGGACATTATTGACTTCCTGTTGGATGATGAATAGGTGATTCTTACCTTGTTGCTGGTACTGATGGTGTGGGAACCAAGCTCAAGCTAGCATTTGAGACCGGAATCCACGAAACTATCGGGATTGATCTTGTAAACTTGGAACAAACCTTGTTATATGCATTTTCTCTTTAAATTAAAATTTTCATCCTAATATACTTGTACCTCAGGTTGCAATGAGTGTCAATGACATTGTTACTTCTGGAGCAAAGCCATTATTCTTCCTTGATTATTTTGCGACAAGTCACCTTGATGTTAACCTTGCTGAAAAGGTTTGAATTGTTTTGTTTACTGCTATTATTCTGAGTGTGGTTAATTCAAAGTGGTTAACAGTTTTTAGTAATCACCATTCCCTGTTTTGGTGTTTTGCAGGTTATAAAAGGTATTGTAGATGGTTGTCAACAATCTGACTGCGCTCTGTTGGGTGGGGAGGTACATGATTTAATTTTGTTCATATGTATTGTTTAATGAGCGGGTTGGGATGATTTCCTGTTGAAATTTGAAATATATAGGTTCATGGAATGAAATAGTGAGGAAATTTTGATATGACGAATTGTTAGTTGCGGTGCAATCACGAGATCTACTTGCAATTAACAATACTTTTGTGTCTCAGGGTCTCAGATAACGCAACTACTATGTATAGAGTTAATAATGTTGTGAATAATGTTCATAGTAATAATTGACACCACAAATGGTTGATTGACTTGCTGTGAGTTAAGAACCATGTCTGCATGCCTTTCAAGTCTTATATATGTCCAGTTTTAGAAATTGCTATGAACCTTTTTAATTTCCTAGATCTACTCAATGTTGCATTCCTTTCAGACTGCAGAGATGCCAGATTTTTATGCGAAGGGTGAGTATGATCTTAGTGGCTTTGCGGTAGGCATTGTTAAAAAGGATTCAGTTATAGATGGGAAAAACATTGAGGCTGGAGATGTACTAATTGGCCTACCTTCTAGTGGAGTCCATTCAAATGGTTTCTCTCTCGTTAGAAGGTTAGCAACCTTTGTAATGAAATGTCTTACTTGTAAATCATCTTCAGTGGCATTGTGATAGATATGGTCCTGCCTATATGATTCTTTGATATAGTAGTTTTACTTATAAATAAATCATGTTTTGGTGCATGAAATCCTTTTGATTTATTTAAAATCTTTTGCAGGGTTTTGGCTCGTAGTGGTCTTTCTTTAAAGGATCAACTTCCTGGTGCAGCTAGTACTTTAGGAGAAGCATTAATGGCACCAACTGTTATCTATGTTAAGAAGGTTATAGTCAACCTTTGTTTGCAGTTGCTGTACATGTTTGGTCTCATCTTCTCATGCACAAATTTGCAAGCTAAAACTCTGTTTCATATCCAGGTGTTAGATATAATTGACAAGGGAGGTGTGAAGGGTATAGCACATATAACAGGTGGTGGTTTTACCGATAATATACCCCGAGTGTTCCCAAAAGGCCTTGGTGCTGTCATCTATAACAATTCTTGGAATGTGCCAGCCGTGTTCAACTGGATACAACAGGTAGTAACTTTTTTTCATACATAAATATTGAACTGGTTTCCTTGCATCTTTCTCTTTTTTCTCTCCTATTTTAGTTTTATCAATCACCTGAACCTTGATAAACTGTATTTGTTTATTTTTGTTTGATATGTCTTTAGGCTGGAAACATTGAGGATGCCGAGATGATGCGGACGTTTAACATGGGCATCGGCATGGTACTGGTTATGAGTAAGGAAGCATCTCAAAGACTACTTGACGATGCAAAAGGTGCTTACACAGCTTACCACATTGGTGAAGTTGTGAATGGAGAAGGCGTGACCTACCGCTAGAAACTGTAAGCCTGTGCCTAGTGTAACATGTGACATTTATTTATCTCGCAATCGGAATGAGATTTGCATTCACAGCTCGCGCTTTCATTGGACCATGCAACAGCATCCAAGTCCCTGTATGACACAGTTGTTCAGTTATAATAACAGAGTTTGGATATAGGAATATGAGTCGTTGGGAGGTTTTTAAACTCATAAAAAACTGAACTTGTGTTGGCTCAGCAGGATTTCCCAAAGTTTACATATAATTGTATATCGACTGTTTCAGCAAGCTGATATTCTCCATTTCATCAATTCTAATTTGGGCATTTGAAATCTTTTAACTACTATTCATATACACACCTTATAAATCACAGGAAGCTGTAATTTATCATTTTAAATCAAAGATAATTTATTTTTCTGTAATTTTTTATTATTAATGTCAATCATATATTTTCATCTTTAAATAATTTTAAAAAGTGAAACTTTTGTCAACTAATCCTACCTCTCTTAAGATGATATTTTATCCCATTTATCATGTGGTTTAGTATTCATGTCAGCAGCAAGCATGTTAATGCATGGGCCGACTCTGTCTTTATGGTTTACATCTCGGTACGAGAATATAATATTTTGGGATTTGAGATACTTGTTATTTGTGACCCAGAGCGGGGTTTAAATCTCGGAATGAGAATGTAATACTTTTGGGTTTGAAATACTTATTATTTGTAACCCGGAGCGGGGAAAGGAAGAGAGTACCCTTTGTCCATGTTGTGCACGTAAATCATTGGCCTGCAATATACCTAAATGTGGATCACAGATCTTCTGCTCTGCTCCCTGCAAAGTGAAGTGGAAGTAAGAAATGTAGAGGAAAAGTGATTAAACTAATTGAGGGAAACCATTGGTGGGGAGCAGACTGTACCATGCCACCCTTTCTTCCTCAGATGTGTTAGTGGGAAGTTTCATTTTGCAATATTTTAGTAGTTTTCAACCAAGTGGAAACTTGTATGTTCTCAGTTGGATGCACCTTCTTGTTTGGTGCTACAGACAAAGATGTAGCGATTGGGTGGCTCTGTCTGTTTTGTGAAGGCAGAATATATGGGACGGGTTTTGTCTGGTGTGGCATCGTTTACCTTCTCATGATTCTGGTTCTTTCTAGTGTATTGTTGAACATTAATTTTATATCGAAAAAAGTCGTAATAATATTATATATCTTATTAAATATCTTTTAAAAAATAATAATTCTGTAACAATATGTATATCCCTATCATTACCAGGTTCTACTTCACTTACATGGACAATCTTCAAGTCAATCTCAAAATGATTCATGCATGTATTTCCCTGCCAAGTAGCAATAAAAGAGAGGGAACCGGAGTGTTATTATTTTTTTATTAAAAATGAAGATGACACCTCACGGCTCGTTAAAAAATCTCCCTAACCTAAACGAAGGAAAAAAAGTACGTTTGACAGCAAAATATACATAAGACTAAAGCTACTCGATATGAGAACAACAAAAACGATGATAAGGAGGGCCGATCCTATCACACCGAAACAAAGGTTGAATCTGATCAGGAGCATCATCTAAGATTGTAAGATTGAAATGACTATTGTCCGTTAATTTAGCCATACAGTCTGTAACCATATTCACTTCCCGTGGAATCCACTGAAAATCTAACGACCAATCATTAGAACGAAAAGAAACAATGGAACGAACAAATTACAAGCTGCTTGTCATAGCATTAGGGTCACGAATGAGCCGTATTGCTGTGGAGCAATCTGATTAAACAGTCAAATGATTAATGCCAAGAGAAAAAACGATTTAAAGGCTAATAAAGATACTCTATAACTCTGCATGTAAAGGGGAAACTGCTGGGTTGGTTTTGCTCTCTACCTTCTCACAGGGGGATGAAAACAAGAGAGGTCAACTGGAGTGGAAGCCAAACGACGGGGCCGAGAATCTGTGATCCCACAGCTTTGTAATACCCTTTAACCCAAAAACCATTAGAATCTCTAAAAACACCTATAATAACTAAGTTACTCTAAACTTTATTTTGAGGACACCAAGGGTATTTTAGTAAGTTACTATTAGAACTAGGGTTTTTGATATCCCATAAGAAATTTTGGTTTCTCAAATGTGGCATATTTTAGTATCATTACGCATATAAATACACCAGTCCCAAAACAAGTGTCATTCCTTGATGTAACCTATTTACAATCTCTCTGTTTTCAATACCCTGTTTCTCCCCTGCTGCTATAAACCCCCCAATTCCAACTCCTCTTTCCAAATTCTTCCAAGTTATAAACTAACCTGATCATACCAATTTTTGAAAATCAACAAGTTCTAGTCTATCCCAAACATGCATATTATACAAAAGAGTGAGTACAAGGAGATAAATAGAAGATGCGTGGATTGCAACACAACCAGAACACCTCTCTAGAGAGGTGGTCCAGCTGGGCCTAGGGTAAACCACTAAACTTCATTTTTCTATACCCTTTAATCACCATTTATCAAAAATCATGTTTTAATAGTATTTGGTATTTTACTGTGAATAATTTTTTGTTTTTGTCTTGTCAATTCCTGCAAAGTCTCTTTGCAATGCATGTGGAATCAGGTACAGAAAGAAAAACAGGGCTCTTCTGGGTTTGAACAGAGACAGTAGAACTGAAAAGAGTAAAAATAAAAGAGGAATCGATGTGAGTCGAAACGGCTTTATTAAGACCTTTGCAAGAGATATGGAAGTGCATGTGCATCATATAGTGGGAAATCGGGAACTGAAGAACAAACTGAGAGAGGAAGAACAAGCTGCCTTTCTTTTAATGGCTCTGTCTAACAGCTACACCTTTGCTTAGGAGCAATTGAATCTATGCTACGTTAATGATTCATTACTAAACTAGTTCTAATAGATATTGTTGTAATTTTGTTTCTGGTTTGTAGTAGTATATTGTGACAGTAAAGCTGTGGTAACAGGAGCACAACAGTAGAGGTAGATTCTGGAGTGGGCCGGATGATTGAAGATCACCGAGAGTTCAGGACGAAAAGTTGTAGCTTTGCTTGATAGTAAGGTGCGTGGTTGTGGTTGGCTCGAAAAGTAAAGTTCCAGCCAAGTCTAGCGACTTCACCAAGCTTGGAGGTCCCTAAGGGCTAAGACTAAGCACCAAGTGGAGGTATCAGAAAATGAGACGCTAAAGAACCTCAATACTACACAACAGATTCTTCTACAGTCAATCATACCTTGTATTGTATGATGTTTCTCCATATATATTCAATTGTCACAAGAGGGGAACTTTTTTTTATATATAAATCTTATTTTAATTCTAATTTTATTAGTCTAAAACCATAATCTAATATAATAGGAGGAATCAAAGATGAACAACTTGACTAATCCGTCGAATGTACTAATTCTATTCATTTCCCAATATAATATCTCCTTCTATTCCTCTCCTCTCAAAGTCTGAAGCAATACTCGACAACAATGGCAAAACCAGCAACCTCATCCTCTTACCACCAGGTTCCCTTCTTTTAAGAACTCATCAACGTTCAACTCGTTTCATTTTCACTTTTGTTTTGGTTTTGACTCTGAATTTTGTAATTGCAATTGATTTGTGAAGCAATATCCAGCCTTAATGACCGGACAGGGTCAAGTCAGCCTGCCATAGCCAAGTTCATCGAGGACAAGTACTGTAAAATGCTGCTGCCCCACAATTTCAAGAAACTGGTGTCGGTTCAGTTGGCGAAGTTCGAGAAATCCGAGAAGCTTATGAAACTCAACAACTCCTACAGAGCAGGCGAGCAACGAGACTCAGAAAAAGAAAGACACTGCTAAGAACAAGTCTCCAAAGCCCAAAGAGAATGCTGCGAAGAAGGTATCCGAGAAAAGTGTCAAGACCAAGAGGCTGAATCACGTTAAGACCCCAAAGGCTCTTAAGAAAGCTAAAAATGATGGGAAGAAAAGAGTCCAAATCATCTTACCCTTTATGTTCCCACTTTAAATTAGAGGGTTTATGATATAGGGTTTAGGGTTTTAGGTTAGGTTATAGGGAATTAAGGGTATGGTGTATTTTTTAGGGTTTAGAGTTTAGAGTTTAAGATATAAAAAATATGGGTTAAGGTTTAAAATTTAATTTTTTAGTAAAATAACAAAGGAGGCACAAATGAGAGTATGAGAAAAAGGACAAAAGATTTTTGCTTAGAAGAAAAAGCTTGTTTCCGGTTTAAAAGTGAAGCATTTGAGTAGAGATGAGCACGGGTCGGTCGGGTCGGATTTTCAGCCCACCCAAACTCGATATGAATATAAAACCTTAAATTCGATATAGATCTGATTAGAATTTTTTTAAAAATTCAATCCGACCCGAAAATAAATAATTTAAACTCTACTCCGACCCGACCAATAAAAAAATAAATTTAGGGACTTAATTATTAAAAAAATAATTTTTGAAGACTTAATTATAAAAAATATAATTTTAAGGATTAAATTATAATGAAAAATAATTTTAAGAAACTAATTATTAAAAATATATAGGTAGAGACCACTATCATAAAAATCCCTAAAAATTATAAAAAAATTACATATCTAGTCTTGAGTCGGATATTTTACACCCTAAACCCGAACCCGATTCGACCCAATAGCACTATAAAAAATTACACGACCCAATCCAAACCTGATTTTTTTTATAAAAAAACTAACCCAATCAAACCGGATCAGATCGGGTCGAGACCCGATCGAGCCGAGTAAAATGCCCATCTCTACATTTGAGTCAGGCTAAGACCACTGAGAGATTAAAGAGAAAGATTAGAAAGTAGCCGAGGGATTGACGATGATATTATGTTAGGGATTCGTTTTGGTTTAATGCAGAGATGTTTGCCATCGATTATGATTCACATTTGATGCAAATGTTGACTCAAATTTAAATCGACCTATTCTATTTTAATCTGATCAAAAAATAATTTATTCGATATTGATCTGAATAGAAAAGTAATTAATCTGATCTTAACCTAAAAGGTCAACTGATTTAATATCGATAAAAAACGATAAATTCAATCCTAACATGACCGAATATCTAATTAGATAAAAAAATATATATTACAACTAGTAAATTTATATAGACCGAATGTAACAAATTTAATAAATTAATAACTCATAAACTAACTCAACTTATTAACTAACACTTAATATTTAATTTTTTAATATTTTCTCTGTTTCAACGTTGGTCACTATATTTTAAAAAGACGATATTAATTTTAAGAAATTTAAATTTAAATCATTATCAATAAAGTACGTATATATTATTAAAAAATTAAATATACATGAACAGCTACTATTTTATAATTATCTTAATAAACATAGAAGGTTAAAAAATTAATATATTTTTTAAAATAAACTTTAATTTATATAATAAAAAAATATTCTAATACCCTGAAAATAAAGTTTCCTTCTCCCTTCTTATCTATTACGAGTGGAGGAAGAGAAAAAAAAGGAAGACAAAGATAGTTTATTCCTTATCCACAAGAGAATGAGAAATGAAAAGTTGGGTTAGTAAAACTTTATCAACCCCACAACATGAGATTCACACAAGCACAAAAACTTGGCTTCAGGATTACAAATTTAATAAACTTTATTTATTTTCCATATTCATATTAAAAATGATCGATAAAAATCAGACACTTAAAATAATAACAATAAAAATATTATAAATATATACTATAAAAAGTAATAAGATTTAGATATTTATTTTATAATTAAATTTTTGTTAATATCTATTTAATTTTATAATTCTTTTAAAAAACAAAGGTGAATTTATTAAATGTTTGCTTTAATTTGTTTGAGGAGGAGAAAAAGGATCTGTGTGGAGGTGGAAACGTGGACTGTCCACACACATTGAATATGGACAGCGACACCCGTGAGAAATGCCGATGAACATTTATGATGCATCATGAACTTAATTTTTTAATTATTTTTTTTATAAGTGTAATTTATTATCCAAAACAAAAGAATAACTTTTATAATACACTTAGGCATCCATCCCTAAAGAATTCTCCAAGATGTATATATGTTCCTATTTACATCATCAAAGTTTATAATTCTACTTCGAGATTGAATACGAACAACTTCTTTTACACAATCCAGAATAATATCAGCAGGCCTAAAAAAATGTCTAAACAATCTTCTATTCCTCTCCTCCCAAATGAAGTACACATAGACACTCCATGCAACTTTCAAAACATAAACCAACAAGGATTTCTCTTTCAATTTTGCACTCAGCCACTGCACCTCCACATCCTGATCAAACATACCCCTGCATAGTCCACACAAATCCAACACAGCAGACCATATAGCCCGTGAATAACTACAACCTGAAAAGAGATGATCCCTGGTTTCATGTGCACTTTCACATAGCACACAATAATATCTGTTTTAAAGTATATTCTTAACAATTAGATATTAATCGGTCGATCATTATGTTAGTATTATTAATATTTAAATTCGTAATTTTTAAAAATAATAATTATTCTTTTAACCACTAAGACTAGGTGGTTCGTATATAACACCTTGCTTTTTAAATATCGTTACTGTAATTATTATTTTATTCATATTTTGTTGTATATAGTACATCTTGACTTTATATGTGATAAAGTACTATAAAGTTTATACCAAATTTATCACCCTCTTTAATCTCCCACCCACCTCCACCTTGGCTCAAGAGAAAGAGAAGTACCTAAAGAAAGAATAACAAACCAAGACAAGAGTGAAACAGTGATGGAAGGTATTTCAGCCACCATGTACAACGGATTGAAGGGTTACTGGAAAAAGAGAGGATACGTGAAGCTGAATGGTTCGAGTCGAGCACGGAGGAGCACGGTGAAGCTGGGAACGTCACGGAGGAGGAGGTTCTGGAGGATTAAGATCAAGGCAAAGCTGAGAATAAAGTCGCCCAAGAAATTCTTCGTCTGGATACGCGATGCGTACGTGAAAATGATGCTGGGGTTAGCCAACTCCAGGATGGTAGGCACTGGGTATGGAGTGGATCAAGGGATGGCTGCCTTCGGGAGGCGTCCGATGAAGGAGTACGACGAGAAAATGATCGTCGAGATCTACAAATCCTTGGTTATGGGTCAGGGTCAGGGTCAGTTAGTGGCTCGGGAACCTGGCAAGCTTTGCTCTGCAATCGTCTGCCAACAGTGAAAACTGAAACCAACAGCCACAAAACCGTGGTGAAAAGATGTTATAGTTCATGAACATCCCCCTCTCTCTTTCAAGTGATTTTTTGAGTTCAGCAACAAGCTTTTAGATCCGAAAATAAATATGCATAATAGATGATGTTAGGCTGCTATTCTTCTGTACAAGAAATTGCCTGATTAGGATGCATGGAAATAACCTTCAATTCTGATAATAACTTAGTCCTTTTATGTGTAACATTCTATTGGGCCCGTGAAGCACAAATAATAGAAAAATTATTAATGGGCAACAATTAATTTTACTTCGGTATTAGATTTTAATTAACAAAAAATAATTATATTTTTTAGATTTTTTTATGTTTAAAATTTTGTCCCGATTAATTTGTATCTATATGTGTTATACACTTGATTTTAATAGGTAAGTTACAGTAAAAATTTTTATTTTTAATTGTCTCTCCCGACTCGACTCCCTCTCAGTCTCTCACTTTCTCTTACCATTATAAGTGTCACATATTAGTTGAAGCTGTTGTTTTAAAAAAAAATAATTCTTTATTAAAGCTAGTGATGAAGTTGTATAATCATGTGTTGTATTAAAATTGCAATGGAGACATCGAACAACTAAACTGATAAGTCGTTTTAGTACAATTAAGCTGTCTTAAACACCCCTACCTACCACATTAATATAAAGACAGTGAACCGGATCCAGTGTTAGAAACCCGAACACCCGACATCTGCCTCTGCATATAATTATTTTCTCTGATGCAGCGAAAGTGGACTCCAGGCTGGAGAAGCAGAGACAGTGTGAAGATGTAAGAAAAGAACTGCCGAGGAGCTCAACGAGGAACACGATTTACAAAGCATTGGATTATCGTGCTAAATTGCGTTGGCTGTGGTTGCCACCACACGCACAAACTGTAGCGGGCAGCGCCGCACCCGGTACCTCGAAAGAATTGAGTGGTTCGTGACTTGTTCGAACTTGACTCAATTAAAATTTGATAAATACTCAACTCGATACCTTAACGAGTTGAATCAATAAAGTTTAACTCGACTCAATAAATTCACGAATAGCTCATTAATATTTTTTAGTAATTGCTTTAAAATAATTTTATTAAAAAAAAATAAATAATAATTATTAATGTGTAAATTGTTACTTAAATTTTAATAAGTTAATTTGGTGTATTTATGAAATGTTACTTTTGAATTTAGACTTTAAAATTATTTTATACATTTTTTGATATATTTGGTTAAATTTGTTAATTTAATTTAAAAATAAGCCTCACATGAGATTATATCATAGGTCTGGCCTACCACATCAGTCATGGTCCATAGCCAATAAAAACCACTCATTCCAACATTAATCAGCCATGTAATTAATATAATTTCTAAAAACTATATTTTTAAAATGACACGAAAATTATGAGTGAAGATTCATCGGTTGGAAAAAAATGAGTTGAAAATTAGTGGTGAAGTGGTGGTTATTATTGGATGAGACCACGGCTGACGTGGTAGGCCGGACTTATGATATAATTTCTCACCTCATATGGTATTATTAAATTTTACTTTTAGTTAAAAATAAAATAAATTCTTTAATGAACTTAACAAGCAATTATTTAAGTTGAACAACAAAATATTTTAACGAGCACGAGTCGAGTATAATTTTAACGAGTTTAATGAGTAACAAGTTAAATCGAATAATAAATTTTTTTAACAAACACGAATTAAATAATATCCAAATCGCGATCGAATCATTCAATAAGCACCCATACTCCCGAGTCCCAACCGCTCATCGTGCAAAACATAATATTGTCTCTACAGTATACTGTGAACCCCAACTTCTTATCAATGCTTCATTTACAATATAAGGATAAATATAAAATCCGAACTCGATGTAAATTAAAAAATATATATATTTGAATTATTTAAAATTTAATCTAACAAATTTTTATTTTTAAAATCATAAAATTAATTAATATTTTAAATATAAAATTATTCATAATCTCATATAGTTAAATAATAATATAATTTTATGTAATTAAATAAAAATTATGTGATTCAAATAAAAATTTTAAATTTTAACGATCAAAATAAAAATATTTTTACCATCTATATAATTTATCTCGAAAAAAAAAACTATTTGATCATATCAGTATTTTTAATAAAAGATAAACCGAAAGAATCAAGATGAAAACAAAATAAAAAATAAGTAAACCTAATAATTTTTTTAAAAATTCGATGATTAAAATAAAAATACATTAAAAATTCAATTACTATTAACGGACTTTACCCAAAAAATAATAATCTTAAAATATATAAATTTAAATTATTTTATTTATATAAATAAATAAATAATTTTACAATTACTTTAAAATTATTAAAAATATGTACATTAAAAACAAGGAGTGACGTGTATAAGTGTCCAGGTGTATAGAATATAATTAGTATATGTTGAGAGATTATTAGATGAATTATGTTCATCATATTATTTATGATTTAAATAATTAGAATCATTTAGTTTTAAATAATTATCAAATAACTACTCATCTACTAATTACATATATAAAAAAAATTATGATTCACCTTAAAAAAATTAAGATTAATGGTTTTGATTGCTTGAGACTACATATGACGTGATAAACATAATTCATCTAATAATTTTTATATTTATTAAAAAAAATTACTTTTTTAATAACATATACATATTTATATATAAGATATTTAAATTCAAATCAACTAAATAAATTGTATCATTTATCTTGTTTAATATATGAGTGAATTTGATATTAATCAAAATGAATCTTCATTATGTAATGCTTTGTTTGGCCGTGGATTTCTATGGTAACACGAAAATGCAGAGCTAAGGGGGAATTAAAGTAAAAATATCTCTGTTCATTTGCTTCTTCTCGCTCTATTCTGCTATCCTATCATCTTCTCTCATCGAGAAAGAGGGGAATAGTGACGGAGGAGGGAGAGGGTTCATTCGGTGGCGCACGGTAGCACCGGACCCTCTTCTTCTACGTTCTACTTTATTTTCCCTGCGTTTCTTTCATTCGAATGTGTATGTTATTGTTTCCAAATGAAGGTCGCTTCGTTCCCACGGTAATTTCCATTTTGACATAGAACACGAGGAAAGCTTCCTTCTTCCCTTTTTCAACTCTGGAAGAACTGGAAGGAACCTAATCCTGCTTCCGATCATCACTCTCTATAATATTCGTAGATTGGCGCGGTTTCGAATCTGAATAGAAAGGTAGCGGAGGAGAGGAATTTATTGTAATAAGATGCTTTGGGTAATACGTTTCTCTGGCTTCTTTTCAGCTGCAATGGCGATGATTGTTCTATCTCCTTCACTCAAATCGTTTCCTCCAGCAGAAGCCATTAGATCCTCTCGCCTCGATGGTTACCTCTGGTTACCGTCATTTCAGGTCTCCACGTCACCGGGTTCTCCGGAAGATCGGTTTACTTTCCGGAAGGCCGTCGAATTTCGCAATGCCGACGAATGTGGCTTAGCCGACACCAAAACCACTGGCGTCTGTGACCCTTCTTTGGTGCATGTGGCTATAACCCTCGATATACAGTACCTCCGTGGGTCAATCGCTGCCGTTCACTCCATTCTCCAGCATTCATTGTGTCCGGAGAACATTTTCTTCCATTTCCTCGTCTCGGAGATCGATTTGGAAACCCTAGTTCGATCCACTTTCCCTCAATTGAAGTTCAAGGTTTATTATTTCGATCCCGAGATTGTACGGAACCTGATATCGTCTTCGGTTAGGCAAGCCCTCGAACAACCGTTAAATTATGCTCGGAATTACTTGGCGGATCTACTAGAGCCGTGTGTGCGGAGAGTGATTTATTTGGACTCTGATCTCGTCGTCGTTGACGATATCTCTAAGCTGTGGAGCACCAATCTGGGTTCACGAGCAATCGGAGCACCGGAATACTGCCATGCAAACTTTACAAAATATTTTACAAACAGCTTCTGGTCGGACAATCGGTTTTCAGGGACTTTCAGGGGAAGGAAACCATGCTATTTTAACACGGGAGTGATGGTGATAGACCTGGGGAAATGGAGACGAGTCGGGTTCACAAAGCGAATCGAAAGGTGGATGGAGATCCAGAAAATTGACCGAATCTACGAGTTGGGTTCTTTGCCGCCGTTCTTGCTTGTTTTTTCCGGCCGCGTGGCACCGATTGGGCATAGATGGAACCAGCACGGTCTGGGTGGGGACAATGTGAGGGGAAGTTGTCGAGATTTGCATCCGGGTCCCGTTAGCCTCTTGCATTGGTCCGGCAGCGGTAAGCCATGGCTTAGACTTGATTCCAAAAACCCGTGTCCGCTCGACGCATTATGGGCACCCTATGACTTGTACGGCCACCCACATCGAAGCTCCGGCTAAGTTTTAGTCGTCGGTAAATTCCCACATTTCAATTTGTCATTTCATCTACATTATTTTTGTGTCTTCTTCACACCGATGATTGATGATTGATGACCTTTATTATCAACTCATTTGTCAATCAATTTTGTATTCTATTTTTCCTGTTGGCGCTGTCGTTTGAGTTTGATTTGCTTTCTCGGTCCAAACAGAATCAAAGTTCATTCTTTTCGTGAAGCAATCTTTAACACGGACTCTACACTGCTTCATTCTAGCATCTATGTTTCCTTTAAGTAACCCTTGTGCTAAGTTTCATTGAATGGGATTGGGAGAGACGGAAATTGAAAAATTAAGAAAATGAGTCGAAAAAGGGCATTTGGTATCCAATTATAGGCACTGGGAATTATCTTTCGGATAACCCCTCTTGTTTGCTCGGTTGGTTCATGGAGCTTGTGAGCTACCTACCTGCCCAAACTGTTCCTTTGCTCCTTTTTAGCGTCGGATTCCTCATTCCTGTATTGTGTTTATAATTTCCTGTTAAGGTTTTTTTTTCGGCATCACCCACAGGCCGTAGACCCGAGTTGTTTAGAACCCTATGATTTTGATCCTTTGGTCTTCATGCTTAACTGGTTACGTGGCATCATTGAGCTGCTTTTGTTTCGTAGCTTTGTCTTTGTGTGAAGGTGCAGTGAATGATGTATGCAGCTGAGGCATCATATTTTCACTGTTCAACCAAAATGCTCGAAGAAGAAAGATTATGGTCTGGATAAACTATGTTTGTAATATAATTAGTTAAAAAATTAGAATGTGATTTAATTAATATTCTATTGAAATCCGATGTGGACATAGCGACAGATGCCTGCTGGACCTACCTAGTTTATCTCTGAAAGTGCCATCTGACGCTGACAGCTTTTGACCTTAATTATTCTAATCACTACCTAATCCCGTTGGTTTTAACCATTTGGTGAGGTTATGTGGTTCTGGAAGGAGAGACGGTCATGGCCGCCGGTGGAAGATATAGTACTTTTATGCATGTCTGTATGAAAGGCCGTCGATGCGGATTTAACACCATTTTGGGAGGTCCCCTCGGTCTTGGCAGCTTCCTCATAAATGTAATCTTGTCATTCCCGGGAAAGATCACTACTATCTTACAAGGCATTAGATTGTGTGTCGAGGCTCAAGCCGTCCTAGAAAACCACGACATCGATTGGTCCCCTGAGGTTAAATTTCCTGTCTTAACAGCGTGAAATTTTGGGTTTCACCAGGGAAAAAGAAGAAGAAGAAAGCTCCAACTTCTTCCAACATAATATCGATTTGTTTAAGGAATCGGGCATTATGCTCCTGTCCAATATGCCAGGCATTTTATGTAGTGTGTGGATGTATCTACAGCCTTCAGGGATGCGAGTCGATCCTATTTATTGACCTTAACTTCTCTGAGAACCCTCCAAACTTGCTCTCTCTTTATTTTGACCAGAAAAATAATTTAGCTTTACTCCTGTTTGCACATCTATGGAAGCATAGAACTATCTGGTCAAGGAAATTTATCTGGCCTCAGATCTTATTGAATCTCTATGCTTCCATAGATGTGCAAACAGGAGTAAAGCTAAGCTGTTAGCTCCTCTTCCGTGGAGATACGTCTACTTGCATGATTATTTAAGTTTCACACCGAGTCAATTGTGCTATAAAATATTCCTTGTTGCCTGTTTTGTTGTGAAACAGAGAGAAAAACACCCGATTAGGAAATTGGAAGGGGGTCAATTTCTAAAACAGGATTTGGATTCAGCCAAGCTATGGGAGTTCCTGTCATTCAAAAGCATGGACAAATCAATGCAATAAAAACAGAATATAAGACAGCGGGAAGAGTAGATTCTTGTGGGCAAGCATACAATAGAAAGGAAGCTTTTAGTACGATAAAGGAGAATAAGAGCCGATAGAGTTTTTTCATTAAACAATGGTTCATCTACAAAATGTCACCAGACTTGAATAAGACAGAGTTAACTCCACCTCAGAATTGGAAGATCAATGGCACTATGAATCTGGATTATGAATGCCGGTCACCGATGCGAGTTAGTCTGATCCTAGTGGTTTGCCTTCAGAAACAGCAGCAATTGCTAGTTGGCAAGTAGTCTGCAATATGACACAGTCCAGGCAGGCAGTTCCAAGATATTGCGTTTCATACTTGGCGTTTTTCAATGATTCTTCAATTCCATGCAAACATGTGCCTGTGGTTGCAACCGCAACCGCAAACCAAACCAAACCTGCAGTGCTACAGAGCCGGCTCTACTTCTTCAAACCCGATATAAAACGACGAAAAGTTCCGAATCCCTTGCCGTGTGGAGTTAGCATAAATTGGCACTTATTATCCGATTTCAAACATGGTTGGAGTGCAGGGATCACTATTTTAAACTGGGGTGAATCTAGCCTTGAAGATTGGTTCACGAGCGTTCAATTGGATAACCCCGTACCAGGATTGGAAGAACTAAGAAGTCTACACCTTCAATGGAAGCATGCTGCAAGGTTCCAACAATACAATATTCCTGCAAGGCCGTCCGGGATTGAATTACCTTCTAGCGGAAACAGATAGTTCCAATCCAAGAAAGGATTTCCATGTTCCTGGAAGCCAACAGTCAGTTATCTCATTCACGAAGAAGTCTACACCGGGTATTCAAGTGGCAACCCGGGACGGGTTTCTGACCAAAGTGTTGTTCAATGGAGAGGAATGTGCACTTCCCGTCATACTTCCTAGCAAAGCTCCCATGATTTTACCGACACATCGTCAGCCACGAAACGAAACTCATTCTTGAACCGATCAATCCAGACGTTTTTCGTCGTTGGTTGTTGTTTGTCGAAATTCGTTTGAAAGAATCATTCAATAATTTTGACTTTTCGCATGATATTAGTTTATTTTAGGCTACATAATAAACGACATGAATTAAATCAAAATCTAAATTTTAGAGAGTTAAAAGATTTTAAAATTTAAAATTATTTTGTGAAATCTAAAATTTTATAAAAAATTTAATATAACTTCAGAATTTTAAAAAAATACATATTTTTTAACCATATAAATTTCAAAAAATCTTAAATTGATTATAGAATAATTTATTAAAAAATAATTTAATTACCTAACTGAAAAAATATATAGTTTGGGGTTAAATTTTTTTCTTCTTTTCTAAATCCCCTTTTGTTTAAGTCGCTCCTTGTTATTAAATCAGAAAGCAGCGGCAGCAGAAGAAAAAAGGGCGGATTAGAAAGGAGAATCTAAGAAGCATCCGTGTTAGATTTTGTCCTTTTCCATACAAACCCAGCTGCAGTCTACAGCGTTATCAAAGTTTCAATGCAGGATGATACTTGGAGCTTTGCGTTCTCAGCTTCATCTAGGAGCTATCAATCCACTCTTAAATCCCAAAGTGATTCACATATTATTATTTTTTGGTTATGTTTTTTATTTTGCTGCTTTTGTTTTCTGGATTTTACGCGGTTACTGAATCGGGACTTATTGATTTGGCAGCAGATCTTTGTATTGATTTTGAAGAGATAGAAGAAGACGATGAATTGATGACGGAATACCCTTGCCCATATTGTTCGGAGGATTTCGATTTACTCGGCTTGTGCTGCCATATTGACGAGGAGCATCATCTTGAAGCCGGCTATGGAGTATGCACTTCCCTTTCTGGATTTATTGTTAGGCATAATTTTCCCCCTGGTTTTGAAAGATTATTGGAATTGATATCTAGGGAATGGTTTTACACTTCTGGGATATGCTTTTAGTTTGGTCAAAGTTGTGGGTCGAAACTCTTTGAATTCTAACATGCCGATCCATGTTTTAATGCTATGCCTTTGAATTCAGCTGGAAACTTAGATCAATGATGAGAATTATCAATCTAAATTTACTCATTTTATATACATTTACTTGCAATTTGGTTTGGCTGAAATTATTCTTGTTCACCCATAGAAGCTTTACAAGTGATCACCGGCTTCATCCGTCTTTACCGGTATTTCATCTTATAGTTTCTTCTCTGACTGTTAGTGCATAGTTGATTGCTAAAGCTACCAAGCAATATTTGTTATCACCTTCATGCTTTTAGTGTCAACCTATCCTTTTGTTATTAGTCCGTAATGCCCTGTTTTTTGAAACCGACATTGATTCAAAGATTTATAGAGCTCCTATTAGTTTATGTACTTTGGTTTTGTTGACTGAACTTAAGTTGGTAGATCATATTCTCTATTTCCATCTCTATTTTGTACATGTGTTAGCTTGTTGGCAGGAATTAAGGCCTCGTACATTGTCAGCGTAAGTTGTAGTTTTTGAAACTTTTTCCTTAATATGTTTCATTACATGATATGAAATCTTCGGTTTGAGAAGAACAAATCCATCACTGACCTTACCAAAAAGAATTCTTTTTATTGAATCTCACAATGATCAGGGCACTTCGAGATAGCTTAGTTTTGATTACAGTTTATGTTTAAGATCAATTAATCAGTATTGCTTATATTTGCAGGTATGTCCTGTTTGTGCGCATAGAGTAGAGATGAACATGGTTGACCACATAACAACGCAGCATGAGGATATTTTCAAGATATCCTTTTATTTCTTTTCGGTTGAAAGACTTTACTTATTTTGTTCTTTTCCCCCTTTTTCTTTCAGCTGCCTGTTCTGGATCATATCACTGTGCTCAAATCGATTCTCACGGCAGTCTCTTTCTTTTACTAAAGCTCTCTGAATCAGTCCATTTTATATATTAACTTTATTTGTGTGACCATGATCATGCTTTGAGTTTTTTTTAGGTCAGATGCTTTAAAGTTCATGTTCTGTGCCCCTTGACCAATGATTACAGTAACCACAGATTAAATTTTCATAAAGGCGATACTTATTCAACTCTTTCTTCCTTGAGGAAGGAGTTGCATGATGCACATTATCAATCTCTTCTTTCCAGGTCATGGTCTTCACTTTCTTCCTCCAATACAGGACCCAATCCATTGCTTTCGTTTCTTTACTGTGCACCTCCTGCCGATTCATCCAAAAGTGTACAGCCAGCCACTCCTACTGAAGTGACCTTGGAAGAAAAAGGCTCAAATGAGAAAATGTTAGAGAAGTAAGTTATTTTATCTATTTTTAAGATGTTTTCTTTAGTTGAACACATTGGCAGTATATTCCACTATTAATGACAATGCAACCAGACAACAAGTCAAATTAACATAATCTGTTCGCAATAAAGATTGTAACAGTGGATGCATTATGTAGGGAACCCAACCAATCATTCCCAAACAAGTTAGGTTCTTTAAACAGAGAGCATCCAAGGTTTCTAGCTGCCAGATATTATGGAAAAACTTTTATATATATCAACCATGAATATAACTTATTATCACTGCAACATCAAGAGGAAGCATAAGAACCAGTAATGTATAAAAATCTAGAATATTCTCAGCTGCCATGTATTTAAGATAAAAATCTGACATAATAAAAAAAAACATCAACTCCGACTACAATATTAAAAGGAAAAATTAGGAAGGATATGGCAGTAAGAAGCTAACCTTGGCCTATGTGTATCTACATACAATTGTATGCCTGACAAGTAAGGAACATAGTATTGCTTAACAGAATCACTCCCATCCAACACTAGCGGGACTCCAACACCGTATGCACTCCACTCGCTAAAACATTCCCAAAGATCACCGAGAAAATAACACGATTGCAAATCCGTTTCACAAGTTCCACAACCCCTAAATTTTGCCTATCAAATCAATAAACACAAGAAAGCACAAATGAAAGTCATGAAGTAAAAAATTAAACACAGGTTGCTAAGTAAATTCTAAATATATAATGAAATCTCTTGCAAACTCTACCATTAAATAAAGTTTGAACCAATTACAGCATTATATGATTAATGGAAAACATTAATATATGAAAGAAACAAATCCATTCTTGTATTTCCATTAAGGAGGCTGCACCTCTGTTACAAACCAAGATAAATCTAACTTCTTATCACTTTAGGACCACAAGAATGCTGCAAGTCATAGATTAATAGTAACCCCCACACCATTAATTAGCATAATTAAAGCTAATTCTTTATACATTGGAACTTGTAACAAACTGACCATTCAATTTCTAACTAATAATTTATAACCATTGTATTACTTATATTCCCCCCCAAAGTCATTTGCATTACTTGCCTAAAATAATCTCATCTTTCCACAGCCAAAAAAACAATACGCTGTATCAATTAGCTCTCCATGGCTTTGCCGTTCCTTTTCTTATAGCCATTAAAAAGTTGTAAACAAAACTATTCACAGAACTAGCTTACGTTTATGTTTAAGTTCCAAAGAAGAAAAAAATCGTCTCCTTTTCACAATACCTCAGAAAAACAATGAGCCGGAACAAAAGGAGTGGCCGCCTCCATGAGCCTATCCAAATTGGACAATTTAACAACCTTCGGCGACGACAATGTAGACTCGTTAGAATACGTCCGAGTCTCAACCAATGAATCAACCGAGCTGACTCGGCTCTCCTCTTTCAACGGTCTCCATTTCTCCCTTTGCAACGCCCTGCGCGATTGCTGTTGAATCCGCCTTACCGCCGGCGGGCTGTAGAATCGTTCCCTCGTCTGATTTCGTGTTACCGCGAACCCTCCCGAGTTTGACATCTTACTGCAACGAAAAAATAATGAAAAATATTGCTCGTTCTGCCGGAGTAGTGAAACCGAAAGGACATGGACGGAAATAAGGTGGTTTTAATAGGCGAAGTAATGATAACGATAGTAAAAAGGCACCCACGAGCGTCTGTTTCTTCTTCCAGTGGTTTTTGTTTTCTCCGGTGACTTGACTTCCCAGACTGTAAAAAAACCCAGCTTTGTCGTCTTGAATTCCGATTCCGCTGCTCCGCGTTACAGCTCAATGATTGTTATAGTGATTTAAAATGACGGTATTGACCCTCTTTTTCCTAAAACATTTTAATCGTTTCCATTATTTGTTGGCTTTTCAAACATTAATTACTTACCTTTAATTACTTTTTTAGGATAGTTGAACCTCAGTGATCACAGAACATATAAATAAATCGAGTGATTAAATTAGAAAATTAATAAAATATATTTTTTTATTAATTAAGATAAGAATGATGTAAAATGAGCTTATGATATAGTTTAAATATTATGGTGGGTTACACGTTTTATTTATTTTTTTTATTAAACTTTGGATTTAATATAAATCAACTTGTATTTAAAGATGGTAAATCGCGATGTGAGTATGAGTATGAATATTTTCCCGTATTTATATTTATCACCTCTTAATTTTATTATCTATAAAAATATAATTTTTAAATTTATATCAGTTCGTTCGTGCGAGTATATTTTTAAATTCATTTATACACTATTATTTTATTAAACATGCACTATTCAATTCGTACTTGTTTATATCTGTTTATAGATAACTATTAATATTAAATTATATAAAAATAAATCATAAATTTTTATAAATAATAGTAACAATCTACGTACTTTTAATTGATGAGTATATAATTGATTTAATCAAAATTAACTAATGATAGTTAATTTAATTAAAATATATTTTTATCGATAACAATCTACGTACTTTATTAATTGATGAGTATATAATTGATTTAATCAAAATTAACTAATGATAGTTAATTTAATTAAAATATATTTTTATCGATATAACTTTTACTTAACGATATATATTAAAAATTTATAGCATGATTAATTTAAATTTAATCATAAAATCAAGCTAGATCATAAAATAATATTTGAGTATATAAAATATAATAATAAAAGATGTAATCAAAACTTTTAAACATAAATAGTTCCAAACTTATACGATGGATAGTTAACGGGTGGGCGAATACAAAATATATAATGCATATACGATTTTAAATCTATCATCTACTTACTACTTATAATAGATGTAATATTTTATATTCGTATCAATTATTACTACTAAACTTATTTATCTTTGCTCTAATTAAGATGAGTATAATACAGAATTTATAAAATTATACGAATTTATTATTTGTACTTATATTAATCGGATAAAGATTAAAATAAAAGGCAAATAAATATTATTATAAGTGCTTTTTACAGTTTTATACCCTTGAAATTAATTCAACTCGTGAACAGTAAAAAGAATATTTAGAAATAAAACAAGATATTTTTAAAATGTATAATATATTATAAGATAATATTTATTTATTTTAATTTTTTAATAATTTATACACATCATATTATACAAACATGTCTTTCTGTCCCAATTCATCTAATGATAAAAACATGTTTTTTACTAGAACTATTTAAAGTGTTTATAATAGGACAACTTTTTATAATAATTTATTAAATATATATAATTTGCAGCAGTTATGTCATGATGTGACAAAGTTTAATATAAATAATATTTATGAAAGCACTGTAAAAATATATATATTATCAAAGATAATACATCTATCCTCGTCTGAAATATTATTATTTAATAAAATAATTATATTTATCATGTTATTTACGGTTTTAATTAATTAATTTTATATATTTTTAAATAATTATTTATTACAAGTAAGAAAGAGGTGATGATTTATATTAAAAAATCAAATAAATGAATTTGATTGGTTAAAACAACGGTTGACATAGACGAAAGGATTCATGATATAATTTCCCATTTAATAAGTATTAAAATTTATTTTTATTAAATTATTAAAAATAAATTATTTTTTTATTTTTTGAAAGTTTTTATTTTAAAAAATATATAAATTGTGATCAAAGATTTTTTAGACAACATATTTTATTTCGAAATAATGTATATTTTAACACCTAATCCCATTGCAATTTAAAAATAATAGAAGACTAACATCTATTTTTTTTAATATTTCTTTCAAAGGCCTGCAATCATCAAACTTTTAGGGACAAAATAAGTTCTTAAAAATCTCCTAGTAGGCTAGTACCATTCATATGTAGGCTCAAAATAGAATAAAAAAAATAGCACATTTTTCACTCCTAAAATAAAATAAAGATCCTTTATGAAAATGGGTAAAACATATGGGTAACCACTTTATTATTGAGTTCATTCTATTTTGATCTTCAAATAAAAAATTGAAAATTTGATCATCGAATTATTTAATTTGTCGTAATTAAACTATTTTTAAATATATTTTTATTAATTTATTAATACTGAAAAAAATTTAATATTTTTAATATTATTTTAGTGATAAAATTTAGTATATATATTCTTAAATTAATTTTAAATCACTAATTTTTATATTTGATCATGTATTATAAAAATTAAAAATTTATGTATTTAATATGAGATTTTTTTAATTTTAAAATAAAAATATTTTTTAATCTAGATATTAATTATTCGATTAATCAAATATTTAAATTTTACGAGTATTATATTTAAATAAATAGGACATAAACTAAAATTTTAATATAGGAAGATACCCAAAAACCGAATAACCAAGCTATTAGCAACAATCTTATGTATAAAATTAGATAAAATATTCATTCCAAGGATAAAAAGGTAAATAGACAATGAATTCCTTACCTAATAGATTATGTCCTTTTATATGTTCTATTGTAAAAAATAGATACTTTGAGTAGTTATTGTATAGTTGTTGTTTTTTTACCAAAACTTACATATAAAAATCTGTAATTCTATAAGGGTGCGTTTGGTTCACGGAAAAGATGATTACTTTTGAGAATAACATTACTGAAATATATCATTACCTAATATATTACTTGAAATGTTATATTACATTGTTTGGTTTGTTTGACAAGAATGTAAGTTGACAATGTTTGGTTGGAGAAATATAAGTAATTTTTACCAAATTATCTTTATGATATATTTTATTTCTAAACTAGTTAAACTTTTATTGGTAAATAAAAATATTTAAATAAAAATTCATAAGAAAAAATTTCTATTTAACATAATTTTAATATAATTAATATTAAAAAAATATATTTTTAAATTTTTTATAAATATTATATTTATAATTTTTAAATTCATATAAAAAATATTAATATAATTAATATTACAAATTTATATTTTTAAATAATTTTATAAATATTATAATTTTAAAAATTATTTTAAATTTTAAACATAATTTCAGCAGGGTTTACCTATAGGTAATCTAACTTGTAATTTATGAATAAATTTCAACAGGGTTTACCAATATCGGTATTTAAACTTATTTAAATAAAAAATATTACTGTAGGGAATTGTCTAATACCTAACAAATAGAAGGGAATAGCATTCGGGGAAAACACATCAAAAAACGCTACCCACATTACCCTTGCTCAGAAATGTATCTAAACCAAACATAGGTATGTGATTTCGAAAAAATTATTTCCTCCGATAATAATCTTTTTCGCGAAACAAACATACCGTAAGAGTCTTTTGAAAACCCAAATATAATCCGCCCAATGTAGCAATGATTATTAGCAAACGAAACGCCTCACGCCATCATTAATTATGCAGTCGAGTCCTTCGGCATTTGGGGTGGCTTTGAGTCTCACCCAACCCACAAAAAAGTGTTACAATCTGGGAAAACTTCCGGGAAAAAAGCCATAAACTTTAAACCAAACAGACTCTGCAACTTCAGTTTTTTTCCTTTTTTTGTCTTACAAAATTATCGTTTTCATCAAATTTAGAAGATATCCGGTGGCAGACAGGAATCTCTAGTACTGGAATCACGTGTTAAATGTTAATCCTCTCTTACTTGAAATAAGCCATGGGGATGAGTGGGGAGTGACTGGGGAGAACATACAAACATAAAGGCTTCAAACTGTTTGCGTGGGATGGCAGGTTGCTGTTTGGATGATGATGCAGGAATAGGATGGGATGGAGGACAAAGATTGGGTGAGAAAATGAAATTCCTTTTGATATATAAAACAACAATGCTCAGAACCTCGGAATCTTAGTTTGAGATTCTAAAAGTCGAGAAGTTTTAAAATTCTTAGAAATTTGAACGCTGACGTCAAAATCTCTATAGTTCTTTACACGGATGATAACGAGGCGAGTTCGAGTCTAATTTAGTTTGATTTGATAAATTTAAAATTTTAAGTTTGATTTTGATTCGAACTTAAAGTTTGTGGAATTCGGCTCAAACTTATTGGGTTCGGTTCGGGGTGAAATGAACAATTTTACTATATTTTTTTTATAAAAAATAGACCTCGTTAAAAAGCTTTTTCATAACCAACACTGAAACAAAATTCATTTTGAAAAGAGAAAAAGAGTGTGCAAAAAGTATATTAGTCCAAATAACTAAAAAATATTCTTAAAATACAAAAACATAATGCTCAATTTATTTTTATTAATTATTTTTAGTGAATTCTCCTTAATAAAAAAAATACTTTTAATATATATATAATTATTTTAAGCTTTTCAACTTGAACTTGGATCAATTCGACTTATTAAGATCTCGAGTTAAATTAAAACTCGAATCGAGCTCACTCAAACCAAACTTTGACCGAACTAGACTCGAATGACTAGGGAGTCAGCAGGCTCACTACCAACCCTAATTCTTTCTAATTTGTTAAAGAAAAAATGATAATTCTTATGTCAAAATCTCTATTAGTCAAAAAGTTCTTATTACCAGATTTTTCAAAATTAAAAGTTTTACCTTTAAATTACCCAAATATTTAAATTAATAAATTTCACCTGTTAAAATTTTGATTTTAACATAAAATTTAACTAAAATCGTTATTTATCGAATAAAATCGTATACAACATAAAACCATCTACTAAGGTTTAACCTCGAATGGATTGGGATTAAAGCCCACATAGTATCTTGGGTTGGTCCATTGACGAAGTGACACTGAGAAATCTGAATCACACGTCCGCATCTTTTCTTAATTTTCTATAAAATATTCAAGAACTTATTTAATATTTTAAAAAAAATTAAAGAAATCATTAAAATTTAGAAATATAACAATATTAAAAATTACTAAAAAAATAAAACACAACTCTTAAGAATTTTAAAATGCTAGGTAAAATCATAAATTACAAGAGTATTCCTTTTTTGATTGTTTTTAACGGATAAATTCTGTTAGGAAAACAAAACCAAAATCGAGGACACGGGTCATTACCCTCTTTCTAAAAGGCATATTTGATAAGATGTATAGCGTCATCATCTATATATCTTAATACCTTTATTTTTTTTTCTAATCTAATATAAAATTAATATAGAATTAAAATTATGAATCAAAAACGAATAATAAAATATATAAATTTTAATAACAACCTAAAAGATATACCTAATTTAGATATCAATTCTTTATAATAGATGCTTATTTCTTGTGATTAATATAATATAAACCCTTTAAAATTATTATGGTACAATCATTATATTATATTATGACCGTAATTTAATATAATACGGATCACACTCCCCCTATAGACATTTGATATCATTCCGGACGCAGAAATTAGTTATTTCACAAATAAAACCCGACTGAGTTACCCAATGCTGAATGCCGAGTTCAACTCAATCCTACACAGTAAACTCAATGAAAGCGGGAGAGTGAAGCTTTTAACACGCGGCTAAAGAATCAAGTAACTTGCTGTCTTGCCAAGTCCGTTTAAAACTGCCGATGGATGACTCGTGAGTCGCAGCTCGGTCGGTGGGGTACGGTAAACGGCGACGTTTGATCTCCATGGGAAACTTCAAATTCAATACAATGTTAGCGTCACTTTTTGATTACTTTAAGCGGGACCCTCCGAGCGCGGATCCTTGCAAATAAACAACAAAAAACTGCCGCTTTGAGGACCTAGCTCCGGAGCTGCTCGGTTTGGCAACCGAACCAAGGATTTGAATTTTTTAAACGTCAATAAAAATACAATGCGCTACGACAATCTTATTTTAGGTTAAACTACATATTTAGGTACCTTACATGTTTTTGTGTTTTATTTTAATCATTCAATTATTAGACATAATATAAATAAAAAAATAATTTAGGGTGGCTCGAGTTTGATGATGACACATGAATATAGTATTTTAGGTTTATTATACCTTTTTAATTTAGAGAAAAAAATGTTTAATTTAAAAGATAAACCATATGTTTAAATTAATAATTTAGAGAATTAAAGTGTTTAATTTAAAGGTTTATTATGCCTTTTTTACTATACAACCCCCATTTAACAACTAAATCAATAGAAGAACGAGGAAAAATTACCGCATGATAATCTCAATCTAATATCATAATGATCTTAATAATAATAATGATTAAAAGTGTTTAATTTAAAGGATAAACCATATTTTTAAATTATTAATAAATTATTTCAAATTAAAAACAAAGGACCAACTTGATGAAAATTTTAAATTATAAATAATCTATTTTTAAAGGATTAACGGCCACGTTTGATTTCTCCCTGAATCTTCAAATTCAATAAAATTTTGAAAAATTCTACACGGACGTAGAACACTGCTAAACACCACTAATGTTAAACATTATAGAATATCATTAAATTAATTAATACAAATTTAAAATCTCAAGGACTCAGTATGTAATTAACAAAAGAGTGATAAACTCAACATATAATTAATAATTATATGATTAATCTTTTAAATTTTGTTCTTTATAAATTAATTTAATAATATTCAGCGGTGTTCAACATTAACAATGTTCAACGGTGTTCGACGCTCGTTGTAGACCCATCTTAAAATTTTATCTTCAAGCGGGCCCCTCCCCGACGCGGATCCTTGAAAATAGACGAGAAACGCATGCATTGGGAGGGCCCCGCTCCGGAGCTGCACGGTTTGAGTGCCGAACCAAGGATTTAAATATTTTGAACGTTAATAAAAATACACTGCTCTCCGACAACTATTCTAGTAGTCCATTTTCTCATTTTTTAAGTTTTATGGCAGGTAATGCAAATCATCTTGACTCAATGATTAAAGGAACAATTTTTATTATTAAAAATTTATGAATTTAAATATTAATAATATCAGTATAATGATTAAGTGATTAATATCTAATAATTGAGACTATACTCTAAAACAAATACTATTATAACACTATAATTGATTAAAAAAATTTGTGCCAATTACCAGTTATTTTCCTTCTAAAGAATATCTATACTGTTCATAACTCATAGATCTTTTATACAGAAAAAAGAAAAAAAAGTTGTCCAAGATAAACTTTGAGATTTAAATTTAATCGAGATTTACATAATAGTGAATATTGAATCTAATGCATGTAAAAGAAAAACAAATATACATATTTTCAAGCTAAAACAAATATATTTAAATCATTCATATCTTTTTTTCGATTTATCTCGTCTTTAAACTTTAATTTTGCAATGAGGTTTTATATATATATATATATTTATAATTTTATAGTTCAATGAATTGAATTTGAAAAAAAAAATCTGAAATTTGGGAAAATACAATTAGCTTTTGTAAATGGCAGTGTTAATCATTATGTTTTATTTTGGCTAATAATATTTATTTAAACATACTTTCTTAATCTGGTAATCTGCAATTTTTTATCATTATTCATTTGTTGATTAATTTAATTTTTTTCATACATAAAAATTGATATATGAGTACTCTTTTAATCCTCTTTATTTATAATTTTAAAATATAAAATTTTAATATTACTTAATATATTTAGTACTTTATTTTAGTAAATCAATCGGTTATTGATTATTTATAATATTTTAATTAATTCTTTCGTTTTAAAAATAATGTTTTTTATTAATTTTTCGAAAGTCAATTTTTTAAACTTTGACTATAATTGTATTAAGTATTTTAAATAATTAAATTTTATAAATTATATATCTAAAATCTACTCGATTAAAAGTTTTTAAAATATATTTTTTTTATATTTTTATCAATAATAAATTTTAAATAATCAAGAGTCAAAATTTAAAAAGTTTGACAAAAAAATTTTAATAAGAGACAATACTTATGGGACAGACTTTTGTACTTTCTGTAAAGGTTTAATAATTAAATAAATATTAAAATTATACATTTAACTCTTTTTTTTTCTAATTTGTTTTTTTTTAAATAAATGCTTAATTTTTATTTTGATAATTTAGGTGTTTAGCTAATTAAAATGTGACATATGACAAGTTTTAATTTTTAATTAATTTAAAAATTAAAATTGAATTTTATTTTATTAAACATCAGTTTTAGATCTTTATAAATAATCCCAAAATTTTAACCCTAAATCTAAAATTCCTAAATTACCATCAATGTTACAGTTTAATACCTTTTCGAAGACCACTACTGACTTTATCGGACTATCACATGTTATTTTTTTAATTACTCATCAGCGGCAACCGATGATATGTGTGTTGATTATTTTTTTGTTTGATTTATTTCGATATCAGAAAATCGATCGATACACCTATCATCGATTATCAATAATAGATAACTGTAGAAAAAATTGTAATTATTTGAAAGCAGATATGATAGACGAAAACATGACCACCGGCGTTAAAATTGATCAGAAAAATTAAAATTTAAATAATTATTTAGAGCCAAAAAATAGTTTAAGCATTAAAAATGAATTATAAGTATAGTTTGAGTACCTATTCAGCTATTAAGTCACCTTAATCATATGCTCTGAACTCCATGCGCGCCAAGGGTCAGAGACAGATTTGGACAGAGGTTTGGCTGTGGGGGAATGAAAATAAATAAGATGTTGAGATAGATAGATTCAAAGAGTATTAAAGCAGAGTTGGCTCTCTGCATTCTACTGGAGCTAAAGAAGATAAAAGGTAATGGGGAGAACGTGATTATGCTGTATTATCAAAAAAAGAAGCTAAAATATCACTAAAACAACGAAACCCCACTCAACTTTGCTTTCTTTTTTCCTTGTTTTCATCTGTCATTTCAATTGGGGGGATTTGGTTGTTTTGGATGGTGGAACTGTAATTGTTTTTCTCCTTTTCTTGGAATCTAGAAAATGGCGGCAGAGAGATCGTTGTCGTTTTCAGTGGCTTCAGTTGTGGAGGATGTACTGCAACAGCAATGTAATCGTTCCAAAGATCTTGATTTGGAATCTAGAAAAGCAGAGGAAGATGGTATTTTGATTGTTTTTTGTTCTTTTCGAATAATTTTCATGGATAATTTACAGATTTTTTTATTGTGACATGTTGGTGAATAAAATTTGAATGAAGGGTTTTATTGTTAAAGTTAAAAGATCAAAGCAAAGAGACAACTAACAGCAGCTGAATGTGATAATCTATTTTATGGCAGCATTAAGGAGGTATGAAGCGTCTGGATGGCTAAGGAAGATGGTTGGCGTAGTGGCGGCTAACGATTTACCGGCAGAGCCATCGCAGGAAGAGTTTAGGCTTGGTTTGAGGAGTGGAATAATCCTATGCAATGTTCTCAACAAAGTTCAACCTGGAACTGTGCCTAAGGTGAGCTTTGTTAATTGTTCATTCTTTGATTATTCAATCGGTTTTCATTTTAATTTCGGTTTATGGTTTTTTAGGTAGTGGAAAGTCCAGTTGATGCATCCCTCATACCTGATGGTGCTGCATTGTCAGCATTGTGAGGAATTTCTTGGTAGCTGACCAAGAGTTGGGGCTTCTTTCATTCGAGGCATCTGATCTAGAACAAGTATGTTTTCCATGTAATTTAGTTTAACAATTCATTTGTTCATAGTCCAATTTGTTTTATGGAATAATTTATTTGTTTACTTTAAATTTGGTTAAAATTCATCAGGGTGGCAAATCTTCAAGGGTGGTGAATTGTGTTCTAGGGATGAAATCCTATTACGAATGGAAGCTCACAGGTGGAACTGGGGTGTGGAAATTTGGTGGAAACATAAAACCTGGCACCACCATGTTGGGAAAGTTGATTGTAAGAAAGAATTCAGAGCCTTTCACCAACTCCTTGCAAAGGACCGCATCAATTAATGAGAAATTATCAAATGGCCACCCTAATGAAATTGAACCCAAAAAAATGGTTGGTATGCTTTGACTGTTAGTATTTACTTGTTCTATATTCTTCTTGAACAACTGAAATGGAATTCTATGAGTTTTTCTTGTTGTACAAGCAGGCTGTTTCTGGTTCGTTAAGTATGCTGGTTCGTGCCATTCTAATAGATAAAAAGCCAGAAGAAGTTCCAATGGTACGTTTTTATTCACTTATTACTATAAACATATCAAACATGAGTAGGCTTGTAGCTATATCGATTTTTCCTGTTCATCTAAGTGCAAATCTAGGGTTGTCAAAAATTAACATTGAGGTGCATTCCACCTCAAGGGTTCTTTTCCTTAAGATTTCAATTTTCCTCATTTGCTGTGTGTGCTTTGTGTACTAACTACTGATATACTGCAGTCAACTCAGGCCTGCCTAAGCCTGATATTATTGTAGAACATTCGCATTCTTTTTTTTTTTTATCACACATTCTATTAGTTTTTTATGTATATATTCTAAATGTGATTCTCCTTTTGCTTTTTCTAATACTTGTTTGGGTCATCTTGTTTATTCTAGCTGGTTGAATCTGTGCTCGGTAAAGTCGTAGAGGAGTTTGAGCATCGGATTGCAAGACAATATGAAGTGGTATGTTAGTTACTTAGTTTTAGTAACTGTGAAGTTTGCACTTCAACTTATAAGCCATTTACTATTTATTTACTAATTTGAACTAACTTGCTATATAATTATTTTCCTCCAAACTGAAAGATGAAAACAACTTCAAAAGACATAACTCCTAATTCCAGCAAGTCTCTATCGAAGCACACTCCTGGGGATGAAAAGGTATATGCTGATCCTTTTCTACTTCATAAATAATCAAATGAATTTTCTTATATTTCATAGTGATGCAGATCATGTTTATCTTTCTTTTTCATGATTGTAATGGCTTAGATTGAGGAAAAGAAAATCAAAGTGGTAAGTTGTTATCAAAAGAATCCCATTGATGATGAAGAATTAAAAAGACAATCTCAAAAACAACAAATGATCTTTGATCAACAAGAAAGAAATATTCAGGTTGGAGCTAATTGTGCACCATTTCCTTTTTCTTTTCAGTTTATATACGTGAATGGAACACTTACATGCACTATAAACTTTATAGGAACTAAAACATTCTGATAATTCCACAAAAGCTGGCATGCAATTCATACAAATGAAATTTCATGAAGAATTCAACAATCTTGGTATGTGTACTTTAATAGAAGTATTTATTTATTTTTCTTGTTTTATGGAAGAATTAAACAAGGTATTTATCTCTAATTCTAGGTAATTATTTTTACAGGCATGCATATTCGTGGTCTAGCTAATGCTGCTTCTGGTTACCATAGGGTTCTAGAAGAAAACCGCAAGCTATACAATCAAGTGCAGGACCTAAAAGGTAAATATTATGGTATCATGGTGAAAGTTTTAAATATCATGCTTGTCCTTGTTTTGAGTCCCCCTATTTATTAGAAAAGGTTATCCACTTCATCTAATCAGGAAGTATTCGTGTTTACTGTCGGGTGAGACCATTCTTGTCTGGACAATCAAGCTATCTGAGCACTGTTGATCATATAGAAGAAGGAAACATCACTGTAAACACCCCGTCAAAATATGGTAAAGGACAGAAAGCCTTCGCCTTCAACAAAGTCTTTGGGCCATCTGCAACTCAAGGTTCTGCTTCACTAAGTGTTTAATTGCCTGCTGATAATCTTTATTTAATTTTATCTTCTTTACTTTAAGTTATATCTTACTATATTGCAGCGGAGGTTTTTTCTGATATGCAGCCTCTTATACGATCGGTGCTTGATGGATACAATGTTTGTATATTCGCATACGGGCAGACAGGCTCAGGAAAAACTTATACTATGGTAAGATAGGGTGGTTGAATTATTCACCGAACTAGGAGAATGATACTACATATATACATTACTAGTTTTATGAAATATTCCTTTAGCTTTGTAATTTATTGGCTTATTTTGGTTTGCATATACAGACTGGGCCTAAAGATCTGACAGAGAAAAATCAAGGTGTTAATTATAGGGCGTTAGGTGATTTGTTTATTATAGCAGAACAAAGAAAGGATACTTTCCGCTATGAAGTTGCTGTTCAGATGATTGAGATTTATAACGAGCAAGTCAGAGATCTCCTTGTTACAGATGGAAGTAACAAAAGATATCCTTTTTCTCAATCTATTTGGTTTTATTTGTCACAAAGTTATAAAATTATATCATGTTTTCAGTTAGAAGCATGTAAATTTGTTTTGACAGATTGATAACTTAGAAAAAGTTGTTTCACTATAGGTTTGGATGGTTGGTCCTTTGCAGTCATTTTTTTGATTGAGGGTTATCCTTAATCTATTGATACACTAGAAATTCGGAACAGTTCTCAAACAGGTCTTACCGTACCAGATGCATGCCTCATGCCTGTTTCATCGACGTCTGATGTTATTGATCTGATGAACCTGGGACAAAGTAATCGTGCAGTTAGTGCAACAGCACTAAATGACCGTAGTAGTCGTTCTCATAGGTAACATCTAATTCTTTACACTACTTGATCCTCAAAAGATTCTTCATTCTGAAGTTAAATCCAGTTTTTATCACTTTGCAGTTGCTTGACTGTCCATGTTCAAGGAAAAGATTTAACATCTGGAACTATTCTCCGTGGCTGCATGCATCTTGTTGATCTTGCAGGAAGTGAGAGAGTAAACAAGTCTGAGGTAACAGGAGACCGACTAAAAGAGGCACAACACATAAACAAATCTCTATCAGCTTTGGGAGATGTGATTGCTTCCCTTGCTCAAAAGAATCCACATGTTCCTTACAGAAACAGCAAACTCACTCAACTTCTTCAAGATTCATTGGGTAAGTTTAAACTGTCAAAATAATTGTTGTTCAGTTCCATTTAGGGGCTAAATGTACTGCATCAGTTTTTTTCTTTACAAAAGTCTTAATTTCTCTGGAAATGTATCTTCAGAGGGCAGGCCAAGACACTGATGTTTGTTCACATTAGCCCCGAGCCTGATGCCATAGGTGAAACAATAAGTACTCTCAAATTTGCGGAGCGGGTGGCTACTGTTGAACTTGGTGCAGCCCAAGTGAACAAAAATACCGCTGATGTTAAAGAACTCAGAGAACAGGTTATTCTACTTTTAGTTACCTATTCATATTGATTGAGGTTGTCATCTTGACATAGATGGAAAATGTGAAATTTTCCCATTTAGTAACTTATTGGAGTCATCTTTTTAGATTGTTAACCTTAAAGCAGCATTGGCAAGGAAAGAGAGAGAATCTGAGCAAAGTCAGCATTATGTATTTAGCAGCTCTGAAACGTTCCGAGCAAAGGCTAGTGACTTATCTCCCTTTACGCCTAATTAGTGGGCTGGAGATATGTTGGGGGCTAGACAACCCATGGGTGATGTGGGCAACATTGAGGTACTTGTTGCTTTACATGAAGGTTTTAATTTCTTTAATCATGTTAGATATTCGCTCGGCATGCTCTAGAAAATTTGGATATTCATGTCATACATTCTGCCATTCGTCACACGTATACACATGCATGCATACATATATTTTATCTTGATTTTAAATTTGATTTTTTTGCCTTTTCAGGTGTGTACCAGTACCAACTCTAAATTGAGGCAAAAAACACAAAGCTTCGATCTTGATGAGCTATTAGCAAATTCACCTCCTTGGCCTCCTGTTAAGAGTCCTTCCCAAAACTTTATGAATAATGAGCAAGAATTGGGCTCGGGTGAGTGGGTGGATAAAGTTATGGTGAACAGGCAAGATCCCAGTAACAGAGTAGGAAACTCCCTAGGATGTTGGGAAGCTGAAAATGGGATTTTATCTGATGTCAATTACCAGAAATATCTACAAGATTCTTCAAAGATGTACCCAGAACAATCATATAATATGTTCTATGGGAGTAACAAGTTCTCCATGGCTGGTACTGGTGACATAGATGATATTGATACTGCCACCACCAGTGACACATCTGAGCCGGATTTGCTTTGGCAATTCAATCGGTCCAAGCTTAGCAACATATCCAATGGGGTGGAATCAAATGCCAAAAAAGCTTCTTTAAAATCAGCAAGGAGCCCAGAAATAAGGTAAGACAATAATGATACTCTCATGAACTCGAATATCGTGTATGATCATCTTAAGCTTTTTCCATGTAACTAAAAGAGCTGGTAAATGTTTTGCAACAGAAATTTATATCCTATGCCAGGGCCATCTCCCTCTAGGAAACTTGCAAATGGAGTTGGTCAGCATTTGAACCGAAACAGTAGGCAACCAACTACTTCTGATGGTAAACGCAAAACTGGAAGTAGAAAATAACAAGCTCATATACGCCATAATTACCACGTTCGAGTGTTCTAATTTTTACAGTATAGTTAAAATGCAGCAATAGCAATAATCCAGTTGCTTTTTTTTTCAAAGGCAAGTTGTGTAGATACGTCCTGCTAGTGCCTGCTTGTTTTTTTGTGTGTAAAGACTGTTTTTTCACTAATATTAAGAGAATTGAAGCTCCCATGGTATTGCAATGGCTGTTTTATTTGATGATTGGTTAAATTATTATCATCATCAATTCAAAAGGCCATTTCAGTTTCCAGTTTTCAATATCCTCGCTCGTTTTGTTATTCATGTATATCAGGAGATACAGGATGATTCAAAAGCTTGAATAACTAATACAAGGTTCTACAAGCCTTAAGCCTAGCTTTAACAGTTCTGACATAAATCTAGGGTGGAAGAAGAAATTTCTACCGGTAACACCCTATGCATTATTAACAAATAATGGTATTCAACGGTGTATTATATTAATAATGTTTAGCGATATATATTTTCCGTTCTAAACTCATCTTTTATTAAATCAAAACTGTACTTAAAAGAGACCCCCTGGGATCAATGGACATGTCTTTTCGAAAGTCATGTATGTCGATTTAAGGTTGCTGAAACCAGTCGGTTTCAATCTTTATGTTTTCCGCCAACCCTCCCTCTGCTGGCGCTGGGTAGTGGTGGTAGGTGAAGGATCTGGTTTTACATTGAATTTAACCAGTCTTTGTTATTTGGCTGACCGAAGCAGAGATGCTCAAACATTGATTTCTGGATATTTTTTTCATTCCAAGATTGAAACTTATTCTTTTATTACATGGAGAGATTATTAGGTGAACCTTGTTCACTGCGTTATTCATAGTCCAAGCAATCAGAAGCCTTGATCTTTAAATAACCACCTAATAATTATCCACCCATAAAATACATGTAAGAAAGAGATGATGATTCACTTGAAAAAAATTAAGATCAACGATCCAGATTAATTAGGACTATAGATGACGTGGTGAACAAGATTCACTTAATAATTTTTTTGTGTTTTTTTGAGTTTAGTCAAAGTTTAAGGAATATTGCCAACAGAAGTTTGGGAAGTATTGTTTGTAGAGAATTATCAGATTAATATATATTTTTACTCAAATAATTGATTATATATTGTTTTATTTATTTTTTTAAATATTTATATTCAGCTCAGAGGGAGGGAAGTTTGTATTTTTAGGCCGTGTTTTACTTATGAAAATAAAATATTTAAAGTTTATTTTAAAATTTAAGACAAAAATTACAGTACAAGTAAAAAAAATACTATATGCGCATGACGATTTGGAGAAAAAAGTTGGCATTCTCTTTTTTTAATATATATATTTTTTAATTTCAAAATATAAGTAAGGACCCTTATATTACAAAATAAAAAATTAAATTAGATTATTCTCACAATTTCAATTAGATTAAAAGATTAGAAAGGAGGTTGCTTCTTAAAAATTTAAATTTACACATGGTTTAGATTTTTTTTAAAGTTATCTTTTATTAAATATTTATTAGTAACCCTAAATTTTTTTAAATTCTATCTTCTAATATTCCGTTTATCCCTAATTTTGTTCGTCTCCGATCACCAATTCCAGCTCCATCCATGTTACTCTTTCTTCGGTCTAGCTTTAAGTCATAATTTTTGGCTTCCGGTTTCGGAACAGAGAGAAACCATTTCGGGGAAAGTCTAAAAATATTTGCTTATAACTTTTTGTAGAAACGATAAAATTTTATGTAAAACCGAAACCGAAATTTTTATTAAATAGATGATAATTTATATAAATTATACAAATTTTTATTAATTTAATATAAATTTATATAAAATTATCTTATTTTAATCGAATCGTAAGAATAATTCACGTCAAAATCTTTCCCCTTCCGTGTCCCCATTCTCTGAACCATTTGACGAGCAACGCTCCCTTTTCAACAAAATTGCCTTGCCTGCCTCATGCTTCATGCGTTTTTCCACATCAATATTTTCTTACATTAAAAATCAAAAAATATTTATCTATTTATTCATAAGAAATATGAAAAATATTATTCAACGAAAGTAATGATCTTAATTTTGAAATTCGAGGTTCGAAGTTTTAGAGATTTTAAATTATTTTATAATTTTTAAAAATTAAAAATTATTTTAGTTTTTTAAATAAAAATCATTTATTAAATTATAATTAGATAATAATTTTTCTAATAAACTAACTTTAAAATGAGTCAAAATAAAATGTTAAACACTCATTTTAGTTAAAATATTTTAAGTACCTATCGTAAAAAAAAAAATTAAACACATTTATGATTAAACTATAATAAAAATTAAATTCAAATAAAAATTCAAAATAATATTTAAAATTTTAATTTAACTTTAACTCGATTAAATGTCGATCCTAACTAAATAAAATCCAATTATAATGTTGATCCTTCACGTGCCAAACCTCCCTTTGAAAGCGTGCGTCGTGTTCACTATCCTTGGTGAAACTCCCCCTTCAACTTTACTCTTTTTATCCACCTTCCCTTGCTTCTTCTTCTTTCTCTCGCAGTTGAAAGTTCCAACTTTAACAACACCAAAGATAGAAAGCTCGGAAGGGAAAGGGATACCTCTATCTCGAAAATGGACGGATTGGATCATGCGCATCACATCTGCAACTAATCTTTGGCCGGCCACTCCTTTTCTCTCTTCACTACCTTGGTAATCCATTCGTTTTTTTTTCTTTAATCAATATTTATCAGTAGATCAAGTTTCTGCGATTCATTTACTGTTTGTTTAAGATGAACTATGTTTTGATACAATACATCATGATCTATATGTTGTTGTTTTTTCTTTCTTTTTTGAGTAGTGTTGTTTCTTAAACTGTATTTGATCTGATTAGCGGATTGCTGATTAGCTGTGCAACTGCAAAGCTCTTCGGAATTTGTTTTTACTTTTATTTTTTTGATTTTCATATGTATAAGGATGTAGAAGATGTCGGTGAATATTTATGCAGAAAACATTTTAGTGTTCTTTTTCATATATAAAAAGTTGTAATGGAATCTTATACTAATGTTCTTGTAGGATAGTTTTACTTTTAAGAGTTATATCATGAATCGTATCATTTTGTATTGAGCATTTTATTAAATGGATTGATATTCCTTCTAAATATGGGTGTATGAAATTGGAAGGAAATCCTTACAAATTAAGCACATCTTTCAGGATATATGTGAACAGAAGAAATCTATCGTCTACTTTATCTAATTGGAAGTTATGTAATCTTTTCTTTTCTTTTCAGATTTGGAGCTGTTATCGTTACATAATGGAGGCTTGTTATTGTATTGATTCTCAGTGGCCACCCGATGAGCTGCTGGTAAAATATCAGTATATATCAGACGTCTTAATCGCTCTTGCTTATTTCTCAATTCCTCTGGAGCTTATCTATTTTGTTAAAAAATCTGCATTCTTCCCATATCGATGGGTGCTTATGCAATTTGGTGCTTTCATCATTCTTTGTGGAGCAACCCACTTTATAAACCTGTGGACATTCACTATGCACACTAAAGCTGTTGCTGTGGTTATGACTATTGCAAAGGTTGCTTGTGCTCTTGTATCATGTGTAACTGCTTTGATGCTTGTACACATTATTCCCGATTTGTTGAGTGTTAAAACCCGTGAATTATTTCTGAGGAACAAGGCGGAACAGCTCGACAGGGAGATGGGCCTTATTCTCACTCAAGAAGAAACTGGAAGGCATGTAAGGATGCTAACTCATGAAATTAGAAGCACACTCGACAGGCATACGATATTGAAGACCACCCTTGTTGAATTAGGTAGGACCTTGGGCCTGGAGGAATGTGCATTGTGGATGCCATCAAGGACTGGTATGGATCTGCAACTTTCCCATACTCTAAACTACCAAATACAAGTTGGATCTACTGTGCAAATAAATCTTCCGATCATCAATGAAGTCTTCAATAGTGCTCGAGCAGTGCATATACCCTATACCTGCCCTTTAGCCAGGATCAGACCTTTAGTGGGAAGATATGTGCCCCCAGAGGTAGTTGCTGTTCGGGTGCCACTTTTACATCTCTCAAATTTCCAAATTAATGACTGGCCAGATCTATCTGCCAAAAACTATGCAGTAATGGTCCTTATTCTCCCCACTGATAGTGCCAGAAAGTGGCGAGATCATGAATTGGAACTAGTCGAAGTTGTGGCAGACCAGGTAATTTTTACGTGCTTTCTTTCATTGGCTGCTTTTTTGACGTCTTAATGATATGCTCACCTTCCGTTTTGATAACGGACTTAGTTGTACATTTATGAATTTACTTTTAAAAAGCTCTAATGATTGGATTTTGTCTTTTCCTTCTAGTTAGAAAGCGTTATTTGCTTATTATTATTATTTATGAACCTCTGATCCCGTACACGACTCCAGTGCTGAACTTATGGTAGTATTTGTACAGGTTGCTGTTGCTCTCTCTCATGCTGCTATTCTGGAGGAATCTATGAGGGCTCGTGATCAGCTCATGGTGCAAAATGTTGATCTAGACTTGGCTCGTCGAGAGGCTGAGAAGGCAATTCATGCACGGAATGATTTCCTTGCAGTAATGAACCATGAGATGCGAACGCCAATGCATGCGATCATTGCATTGTGTTCCCTTCTCCTCGAGACCGAGCTAACTCCAGAGCAAAGAGTTATGATCGAAACGGTGCTAAAGAGTAGCAACCTTTTGGCAACACTAATCAATGATGTTTTGGATCTTTCTAGACTTGAAGATAATAACCTAGAATTAGAAATTGGAATGTTTGATCTTCATGGAATCTTCAAAGAGGTAGTTAATTGGATATTACTTTTTTAATATATATTATGAAAGAAATGGAAAAAAATTCCCTTTGTAATTCAACTTAGGTATTAATGTTGATATTTTTGCATTTTAGGTCATTAATTTGATAAAGCCTATTGCGTCTGTAAAGAAGCTATCTATGACTATGATTCTGGCACCTGATTTGCCAGTGTTTGCTATTGGTGATGAAAAACGACTTATGCAAACGATTTTAAATGTCGTGGGTAATGCCGTGAAGTTCACAAAGGAGGGTTATGTTTCAATTATAGTTTCTGTTGCAAACCCAGAGTCTTTAAGAGACTGGCGACCTCCAGAATTTTATCCGGTGTCAATCGAAGGTCATTTCTATTTACGAGTGCAGGTTCTCAATTGCTTCATTTAACTTTATTTTCATTTCAGTTTGTTTCGATTTTTGACCATATGATCTTAAAGGCATGCAGTAGTACTAAAGTATTTTTTTAAAAGCACTTCTGGATCGTCTATTGCTATCTAATGCTTAAGATTTCCTTTCGAATCATGCCATTTAGGATATACATTGAAGGTATCTATCTCCTGGCTTTTGTTTATAACGTACTATCCAACGAATTACCATCCATGTGATCTCCTTGTGTAGCTTGTCTGGACCTACTAGCTTACTACATGATGCTCTTGTTGATCCTATTCTTGCAGGTCAAGGATTCTGGTTGTGGGGTTCTCCCACTAGACATACCAAATCTCTTTACCAAATTTGCACATCCTCGAAGTGGTTCCGTCGTAACTAGTGGTGGTGCTGGACTCGGTCTCGCTATTTGTAGAAGGTAGAATTAGGAATACCGGATTCCGTTGCATAAGAAACATTTGCTTGTTAATCATATTATAAAGGAATCATTCCCTATAGGCATCAACATAACCTTTGTTCTCAAATGCTTGAACCAGGTTTGTAAATTTGATGGGAGGCCACATATGGATCGAGAGTGAGGGTCATGACAAAGGTTGCACTGCTACCTTCCTAGTGAAACTAGGGATCGGCAGCAACCCTAGTGATAATTCAGCTATCCATCAAGCTTCACCGCACGTTCGGGCATATCATGGAAGTGCAGATATGAGCGGAGAAAAAGCAATGTTAAGAGATCATCGTGGTACTGCCAATCCCAATGCTCGATACCAAAGAAGTCTTTAGATGGTATTGGTATCGGTATCCGGCAAATGTTTGCCGTCCGAAAAAGGTGGAGTTACATTATTTTCCATTTTCGTACTATTCGAGTTGAAGATTGCTGTTTTTAAACGTAAGAGACTTTTATAACATAAGCCTTACCGTTATTTGTTAAAAGGAGTAAAGTAGCGAGCTAAAAGCTGCATTTCCTGCGTTTTATTCTCATTTTTTTACCCACGTCGTCCTTCACGTAATTGGGGAACGGGCCTTTGTTGGGAGTAGAAATCATCTACCTCTTTATCTATGTCTCATGTTATAAATTTTTAAAAATTAAATTTTAAACCCTAACCATTATTTTTTATCTTAAATCTAAAACCTTACACCAAAATATACACCCTTAATTCCCTAAACTTTATTTACAGCCTCTAACCTAAAATCTTACACTTTAAATCATCTAATTTAAAACGAAGGCACGAATGAATACACAAAAAAGAGTAAGACGATTTGTACTCCTTTGTTGGTATGGATAGGCTAGAGAAGATCCCTTCAATATTTTAAAGGATACGAATGAACTAAAAAACCTTCCTCAAAATATAAGTCAAGCTTAAACCTAAATATTCAAAGTACGAGTTCAACTTTCAATTCATTTGCAAGACTATTCTTTTTAAATTTTATGCATCATATAATCCATACCATATAAGAACCAAATCTCCAGGATTTTGTTATTGTAATACATACTATCAGTAGTGAAACTCAGCAATTGAGGGATTATTTAAAAAATGTTTAAATTTAGCGGGATAACTGTATAAATTATACATTTTATGGGCACTTAAAATATAAATTCATTATAACACCTTAATTTTTTTAAAAAAATTGGAGGGGCGTTGTTCTCACAGATTCCTTAGAGGTACTGTCCTGCTTACGAGGGAGGAAAAAAACATTATAAAAGATTTTATAAAATTTTATCAATAAAAATGAGTAATAAAACAGTTGTACATATAATTTATGTTTTAATTCAATCCTTAAACTATATCATTAGTTTGCTTTTATCCCTTTGTCAAAATGATAGTTTAAGGATTAATTTTGAACAAAAAAAGTTTATAAGGGCTAAAAAGCAAACTAAAGATATAGTTTAGGGGTTGATTAATTTTAAAGATGCATTTAAGGAATTAATTTAGAAATCTACGAAACCATAGGAAAAGTAAAATAAATGTCAAATATATGTAAACAAAAGAAACGGGAATCTGAGAACAAAATCACGAAACCTTAATCCATAAACAAGTTCATATTAACCAAAAATAGCTCCACAAAACTACTTAGACATGTTCATATCTGAATTCATGGCTCATAAGTTTGGTACTGATCTGCGGGAGGTCACCTTACTTCTTAGACTTCTTAGAAACACTGAATAAGAAAAATATGAGAAAAATACATCATTTGAACACCCCCATCATTTTGGAAAAGATGTTGAATCTCAAAAAATATACTTACCCAACTGGTTGAGTGGCGGCAGCAGCAGGAGGTGCTGCAGCTGGTTTATCTCCACCTCCAGGCCCCTGAGGAGATTAAGAAAAATAGAACGAAAACCAGCATCAGAACATGAGATGAGAAAGAAATGAGTATGAATCTATTCGACATTATTGACAATAGTATACAGATAATGAATCATGAAAAAGAAAAAAATATAGACGAAGATCAGAGAACTTCAAAGCAAGGAACATCTATATTTCTGTAAAATATAGGAAAATACCAAAGATAACCGGTAAAACAATACCATTATGCCAAGTGCAGCACACGCTAGAAACACCACACAGTACAAAAATTTTACCTGGGCCAATCGTTCCTCCCTCCTAGCAAATTTTCTTTCTCTGCTTGCCTTATTCTTAGCCCTCTTAGCTTCAAACTGGTCAGCCAAAGTCTTTTCTCTGGCCTTCTCAGCTTTAGATTTGTGGATGCTCTCCATGAGGACTCTCTTGTTCTTAAACACATTACCCTTGACTTTCATGTACATGTCATGGTACATATGCTTGTCAATCTTCTTTGACTCCCTGTACTTACGAAGCAAGCGTCTGAGAACACGCATCCTCCTCATCCACAAGATCTTTGTGGGCAACCTTGCCTCCCTTGTACCCTTGCGCTTACCTAGAACCAGCATAAGAGTTGAGACCCAACAAATCAAATTAAATTCAATACATATATTTTACACATGCATCACAACTTTCTGATGGCCAACAAAAGATCCCCAGCAGGATAAAAAACCCAATGATACTTCAATTCAATCTTTCCTCATATGATTCTGGAGGTCCTAACTCAGTAACTCCAACAAATATGCTCTGAGTTCAACATGGTACTTAATGTGGGAGTACGTAATTAAGTCATCTATTTCAACCCAGAATATGCTCTGGCTTCACATGGTACTTCATGTAGAAGTATGGAACTAAGTCATCAATTTCAACCTATGTAATCAGCAACATCAAGTTCATTTAATCCCATGACCATAATTAGATTACATACCATATCCAGAGTGACGCCCCTTTCTCTTGGCTTCCTTCATACGACGGGCACGAGATCGAGAGTGAATCTTGGTTGGCTTCCTGATGATAAAACCATCTTTAACCAACTTCCTTATGTTCTGGCCTGCAATTTTCGATTTACATACAAAAATGAAGAAAGATAAGAAATAGCAACATATAAAACCCTTTGGGTTTACTTGAATTAAAAACAAAATACGGCTGATACAACCTTGATTATATTCACAAATGAATGGAAGGTTGTATCACCTTGAACTTCCAAACAATTATATCAGAGTTAAATTATGAATAAATGTCTATGTCTATCAGTAGAAGAAACTAGAAAGTAATCCTTTGTTCATCAAAATAATTTTGATTTGGAAAATAACAAACGTGAGACTGCTTCAGTGGCATTCATTACTCCCCTATATACAAAGATGGCACAGAAAGCAAAATCTTTCCAGTAATCCATTAAGTTAATCGTTGGTTTATTGTATTCAACAGAATACGCATTTTAGTTAATAAAACATGACTTTTTTCCAGCAAAAAATAAACAAATTAACAATTACATAATCACAAGCTTAGCCTACGTATCCTAAGGTTCATATGCGCTATCTAAACGAAACTATGCCCTTATAAATTACAACAACAAGAAGAAAACATTCGAAGAACGCGATTCAAACTGAGATTTAAATCACAGACTCAATTCCCGGAAATTGAATCTAAAAGAATACCGAATTATATTTAAACATAAAACTGATGATAACGAAAACGAGTAAGTGTTTAAGAGAAAGACGCACGGGAGTTAGCCATGGAGATCTCGTTGACCTCATTTGGATCGAGCCAAACCTTTCCTTTTCCACACTTTAGAACGCTAGCAGAGAGCCGCTTCTGGAGCTTTAGAGAAACCATTTTCTCCCTCTCGTCCTCTTTGGTACCGGAGAAGGATATGGACAAAGCGATAACGCTAATTTATATGAGCTCCGTTTTAACCCCTAGGGTTTGCAGTCGCCTGCTTGTGTTTCCTGTTTGGACCGGGTTAATGGATCCTGAGACTGAAAGCCTTAAACAGGTATTTTGTGGGCCTAATATTAATTAAGAAAATAATTAATTGGGCTGGTCTGGAAGAAGTGCCATTTTAGAGTTAGCGCAAGAGTGGAAGTAAATAAAGAAAGTGAATAATATTTTCATCTCAATATTTTAATTTTTTAATTCAAATTTGAAAAATATATTTGAAATATATGGAAGTTGATAACATGGTATAAAAATATTTAATTCAAATTATTTCTATAACTATGAAATAAAAATTAATGTATAAAAACTCAGCTCAAAGACTCGAAACAAAAAATAATAGAAACATCAACAAAGATCGATAAAAATAAAATTATTAATAAATAATATAAAAATATATATTATAATAAGGCATGCTAACAACATGATCATTATTACAACTCAATCGTGAATAAAAAACAATAATTATAAGTACATATCTAAAATTCAATTCGAGAATCTAAAATTTTGAATATCAATAAAATAATTAAAAAATAATTAAAATTTTGAACGTCAAAGTCAACCTCACTAATTTCCCAAAAATATAAATCTAAAAAGTCACAAGCTTCGGTACAACTAGTTATAAAGTCACAACAAAAATAATCAAAAAATGGAGAAATTAATCCAATTAAGAAGCACGGTTAAACTTTCTCAATAAATCACTAACCCGAAAATCAATAGTTTAATGGATTGGAAAAAAAATATTAGTCTTTTAAATTTACTCTCTTATCAACAACTGAATTATTTTTTTTTTATTTTTTAACATACGAGAACAAAATTCTGATGGATAAAAAAATAAAAATAAAAATTAAACACTAAACCTCTAATTTAAAATAAAGACAACAATAAAAATACGATCAATAGGTAAATGATTTTCACCCGTTTAACTTATACTAACATTTAAAAAAAAAAACAGGCGTGCTGGGCATCTTCTAAAATAATTTCATAGCTACCAGAAAAGTTCAGTCCAAAAATACATATTAAATTATACGGTCTCTAATTAAATTATTAGATTTAGCTGGGTTTGCACGTCGCATTTAGATACTTTTGTTATAGAAAATGCATGCATGGTTGATGGTGCTCACCAAGTCCATCGTGCACCCAAGTCATTCCCATACCCTTCGTTAATCTTTTTATATGTTAAAAAGGCCAACGATATGTATATATAAACCCCCATCCCTATATCCATCCCCCAAGCAACTGGAGATCGATCCAAAAATATTCTAAAATTCCAAATTCCCTCAATCAGCACCCAGAAATGGCTCTTAACAACTTACCATTTCCTGCATTTTTTCTGCTCATTTTCTCACTTTGGGCTGCTGCTGTTTCGGCTGAGTATGGTAACCACGAAAAGTCAAATCTTGAAGAAGAAAGGCTTCTCTCCACTATGATTGGTGTTCAAGGCATCGTTTATTGCAGATCAGGAAAGAAACTCGCACCGCTCGAAGGTAAACTTAATAACAAAATATACAGATTGAACATTTAACATTTTGCTTGAATTCGTATTCGTATATCTGTTGTATGAGTGTAGGTGCTGTGGCGAGGGTAACCTGTGAGGGTGTCGATGAGTATGGGTACGAAACCGAGTCATTCTCGATCCTGAGTTCTGCAACTGATGAAAAGGGTTATTTCTTTGCAACGATATCTCCGTATGAGCTCAAAGATCATAACCGGAGGCTTAGAAATTGCAGGGCTTTCCTTGAACTATCTCCCTCCGAGGCTTGTGATGTTCCGACCAATGTCAACAAAGGGGTTTCTGGTGCTCCTATTGGCACCTTCAGTCGCCTTCATGATAAGAATATCAAGCTGTTTACTGTTGGACCTTTCTTCTTCGTGCCACAGGAAGAGGCTAAATCAATCCCCGATGGATATTGAAGTAAAGGGTACTAGGAAACAATCATTTTTTTTTGTTTAAGTTGTTTTGGGAGTTTGGATTCTATCTTTTACGACAAGTTGAATATTGTATACTTTACTGGCTTTGCCAAGTTCAAGAATATTTAAAAATCATATAATACTCCGACCAGTAAAGCTGTAAATGAACCGAATAAATGTAAATGAATGTGGATTTATATTCATTTGTTTAACTTTAATCTAATAAATAAATTAACACAAAAATTCTTATTTACGCTAGTTTGCTGCCTTTGCCATTGCTAGGTTATTTAAGTGTTGCGGAGGTTTTTAATCCAAAGCTCGGAATTATATTATTCAAGAGAGAAAAGTGAATATATTTTTTAATGTTATAATAAAAAAAAGAGAAACCGAACAGGTTCATAAAACTTTTGACCAGAATGTTTAGGGAACCTTGCTGAACAACATTGGGTTTAGAAGTATTTTATGAGCGACAGTGACATTCACAATGGCAAGTAGACATGCTGTCATTTTATCTTTAGCAGGTTGGTTCCTCTAACCAGCTAACTAGTTACAAACTCACAACTATTTGGAAGGTTTAACCAGTAGACTAAACTTGTCTCAGTTCTGACACGGTCTGTAAAGAAAACCAACCTTTTTCTTTACCACTAGTATTAACAATATCTGTCACGTGTAGCTGTTGGTTCGGACCAAAGTTTTGCTTTTACTACATATTTTCAACGGTCAAATATCGTTTTCCCATTAAAGCTACAACGGCATAATATTCAATTCCTGCATGCAATACAACATTATCCACAATAACAATGGTGGTCCCAACACTTGCAAGTTAGACAAGACGTATTACAAGTTCCAAAATGACATAGAGAAAGCATAGAAATGGAGAAAAAGCACGACCCCATTGCCGTTCATCCTTGACAACTGTGTTTCAGCCTTCAAGGTTTGGGGCTCGAGCCTTAGGTCTGAACCCCCCATGAGGAATATTACTACTATAGCTTTTTAACATTTTTTTAAATAAAGTAAAAAGAAGACATTACGGACACCTAAATATGTTGAAGTTACTGATAACCCTAAAAAGGGGGAGCGGCGGAGCCCTTAAAGCTGACCAAAAGAGTGAGCAAGGTAAGCTAACGCTCCTACAAGGGGTGCATTGATGTACGTTGCCGGTTCTGATTGCTCATAATCCGACCGTTGATCAGGAAACCTGTCGCGCTGGTCTGGCCCACCAATGACTGCTCCTACCAGAATGTTGGGGTTGGGGGATTGAGATTTCATGAAGCTAAAGCCTGCGGAGCATTGGATCTTGGCTGGGTGATTGGCAACCGATGGCAAGGATGAGCCCCTGTGGTGTATCCTTTGTGGGTACCTTGGACCGTATCCTACCATATAGGACATCTTCAAGGGGTTGTCTCCTAGCAGATAGTCCACCTGTTTCTTGGCAATGGTTCGGAGCCTTTTCGGGGTGACCCTGGTGCCACCGCAGTTAACAACCTGGTGGGCTGAAGTTAAGTACTTGGCATAGGTGAGAAGCAGGAACGAAGTGGAGGTAACATATTGCATGTTGCTGTCACTCATCTTAAACAGGAGCCCTCCTGGAGTGTATTGAGATGAAGAGAATGGGGCTCCGGGTATGATAGAGCAAATGAAATTATCTGCGTGCCCTTTGTAATCATGGAGCGATTTCATCCCCTGGACAAGGAATGCCTGAAAGTTCAAGGACCACATGAGTGAATTTAACCTGAATGAAGAGGAGCAGAACCAGAAAAAAGTTAAATAAAGGAAAGAAACATAACCTTGGAAAGAAGAATCCTTGCTCCCACATGTTTGTTATCCCATCCAAAAGTGTTGTCGAACTCTGCAGCTCCAAGTATCTGCCCATTTACCTGAATGTAGTTCAGGTAAGTTGGGTTCTTGGTGGCTCGGTGTAGCCAGGCAGCCCCCCATAATAATTCATCCTGATAACCAGAATAAGAGCAATAGAATGGGCAGACGTCCCGTTTCAACACATTGCTATAGGGTCCTCTATACTTATCAGCAAACTGAAACACCTGTTACTCAGGGACAAGCAACAACCATTTTCAACTTTCTGAGGAAATTTGTTCTACAGAACAGGGATCATTTCATAAATGTTATGTAAGAATGAGATTTTTTACCCTGACAGCCCTCCTAGCCAAAAGCTTGGAGTAAGTGGGGTCACTTCTTCTGAAGACCAAAGAGGCAGCTGCAAGAGCAGCAGCAGTTTCCCCAGCTACATCAGAACCAGGAGAGTTTTTGTCTATTTTGAAAACACTTCTCGGTGTGTCCATGTCTTCCGGTCTTTCCCAGCAAGAATGGTCCTTGTTTGCATCACCAACCTACACACAAAAAAAAAACACAGAGCCAACATTAGAACCCCTGTTTTATGTTTAAAATTTTTCCATCAGGGAGAAACAACAAATGGGAATATGCACATTGTATGCAAAACAAAGCACAAAATTTGAAGAGTTGGGATACCTGAACATAAATGGTGTCTGGATGTGCAGTTGCTTTGAGCAAGTAATCAGTAGCCCAACGGATGGCTTGTTTGGCGTTTTGCAACTCTCCTTTCATCAGCCCACCAAATTCAATCACACTCCAGGAAAGCATGGTGGTGATGAAGGCCATTGGGAACCCGAACTTCACATTATCTCCAGCATCATAGTATCCTCCCACCAAATCAACCTGCATTTTCATATTTCAAACACAAAACATCACATGACAGCACAACTTGAAAGAGAAACCTATAAAACATACGATAGACAGTCAAACAGACTATTCAAAAAGAGAATGGGAGCTTGGTTTTGCATAGTTACATGCATGGCTGCACCATCTGAGAGGCCAGAGTCTCTTCTCCAAGTGACCCTCTGGTTAGAGGGAAGCTTCCCCGACCTCTGACCTTCGAAAAATATGATAGATTTGGAAAGTGCATCTCTATAGTTATGATTGGCAACGTGACGGTGGTGATAGTGGCGAAAAGGATTGCCATTACATTGAAGAAAAGAACCGGTGAAACAAGCAAGGGCTATGAGAAGCAAAGGAGAAAGAGAAAGACCCATTTTTTCAGGCTATCTCAAGTCCCCAACCAACCAATCTGCTGTAGCCTGTAAGGCGCAGAGCAGAACGCTTCCTTTGTTGTTTATATAGAAAAAGCTGCTGCCCTTTTATCTTCCCGCTTGTCTAGTGGCTACAAGTTTCAGGTCTACGGTCCGGCAACAACTAAAAAAATTATAAAATATGGAATTTAAAATAAATAAATAATTTTATAACATTTTAGATTGTTCTTTATAAAATTTATTCATATTAAGAAATAAATTTTAATACTTATAAACACTTAAAATGTTATCTGTAACGATAAGTATAGATATTTTAAGTTAAGTTGTCATACTTAATTACTGATTTAAAATATTGTCGATTTTAAACTATATATCTTATAAAATATTATCAGAAGCGATTACTATTACTATTAAGCTTTATTTTTAAATTTAAATTCAAAAATTAATCACATGTATTAGACACTAACCTTAAACTTAAACACTAAACATAATATTTTATTGTTCAGATACAATAAGAACAATAAAATGTAACGAAAAATTTGTGTTCACTCTTGTAATATTCCTTATCAATCATTGTTACCCAATTTAGTTATTAACTCATTCAAATTAATTATAATAAAAATCGTTAAAATAAATATTTTAATTTATTTTATTTTATTTACAATATTAAAATTTATATTTATTATTTTACTCACTTAATCTAATCTACGACATTAACTTATTTTTATTTTTTCATAATGGACCAGATAAAACAATACTTAGACCCACATTCCCCATCAGGTGTTTGTCATTGTCTCATAAATTTTACTCGTTTTCCCCCAATGTCCTTCTGCATTGAATCATAGATGCCCTTTTGAATTCAATGTTCCTTTGCCCAGGAATAAGGGCATGGGAGTTCTAATAACAGAAAATTCCAGTGGTCACATGGGTATTTTGATGACATTAATTAATGTTGTAGGAAAAATCACAATAATGTTATGACATGGAAGTACTGTCAGTAACGATTTTTCCACACATACAACTGTTAGTCCACACAGGATGTTCGAAGGGGAGAAAAAATTGTTTTCGAAAATATGGAAATCATGTCTATTATTTCCATTCACGTTGTCCACCGATGGATTGGATTTACAGTAAGAATATATCTAAAAAAATAAAGGTTTGATGAAAAATAAGTATTAAAATTATATATTATTTATTTTTAAAGTTTTTTTAACTAAGGGGTTAATTTAAACGATAATTAGTTGAATATTTATTAAATAAAATTTAAATTTAATGTTTTATGTATGTGTAAGGACGGAATCAAAATTTAGGATTGAAAGATAAAATATAGATGATTGAAAGTTGGGATGGACAAATTCATAAATGAAATAAATTTTAAAGAATTTTAAATAGGGGGATAAATGTAAAAACAATTCTTTAGGGTGGGGGCGATTGTTCCTCCTTAGTCCCCACCCTCACATGCCTCCGTTCATGTATATGGAGATAATCTTCGTTGGGTGATTCACCTAAGCGTGTGACGTGAGTCGATTTGAATAAATCAGTACAAAACTGAATGTAAATGTCAAATATTTTATTTTATTATTTTAATTTAATTTCGTTAATGTTCGTTAAAAGAATTTGTCATTCAACCATTAGTTGTCTCTTTTATCTAATATTTTGAGTAAATGATTCAAATCATGATGATGTAACAATACGAGACGTTAGGTCCCTTAAATAAGGTCAAATATTCAAATCATGATGTTGTGACTGGAAAAAAAAAAACTAAGTTAAAAAAGTTATCCTTATAATAATCTTTTACAAAACCTGATTCAAATTAATCGATCAATAAATACTCAAATATTGATAGTTAAATAAACAAATATACTCTCACTATCCGATCTTTTGAGTTCAATGAGTTGGTCACAAAAGGGCAGATAGAGTCCCATGCATAAGAAAATTCTGTCCCTTGTGATAAGGCCAACCAAGTTGAAGTAGTCATCCCCCATGCACATGGAAATTCATATAATTGTCTGGGTCACATCCACCTCAAAATAATTTCACATCTCCGGTCATGCAAGCTTGTTCCTACAAGAGAAAGTTAGATGAACGGGTAAAGTTTTACAGGTGTCTGTAATAATGTGACTCTTGTATAATCATATACTGTCCAAAAATGAGTTTCTCCATGTGGGAGGGAACTTCAATGACTTTAGTGATTGAACTTTCTTTTCCATATGTGTATTCCATATGCGATACAGCATAATTTAGGTGGGGAATGCCCTGAATTGGCTGACAATCAGAGAAGGATGGAGACTAGACTTGGAGGTAGGAAAATGAGGGTATTAATTTTAGGAATTATGTTATGGTACAGACGAACCGAAATAAAATTTTATGTTGAGGAGTAAATTTATAAAAATATAAAAGAAGAAATTATAAAATTATATAAGAACGGAAATAAATTTTTAATATAAAATATAAAATTATTTAAAATTATACTATATAAATTTTAAATTTTTAAGAAAAACGACGGCTTTTCGGATTGCTTCGGCGGTTCGGCCCATCACTGTGTAAAAGGAGTAGCAGAAGAGGACCCATGCCATGTTGCTCAGCGAAATGGTCTGTCAGTGTTTTGATGCGAATGGACGAAAAGAGAAAATAATTTTAAAAAATATTAATATGAAAAAACAGTCACTGAGACATCCTATCTTTATAATTGAAACAGAACTAAACTGATCATAGTTAATGTCTTAACCTGCAAGATTAATTTCTTAAACAAAACGAAGGTAAGTTTTTCTCCGGATATTAAGAAAACTCCATTAATTATAAAATAAAAAATTAAAATAAAATTCCTGATTGTAAAATAATTTTTTATGACAAACTCGAATTCTATAGGATCCGGTTCTTCAATGAGCTTATAAGTCTAGATTTTTCTTAAAGAAAAAGTATTAGTAAGGAAAAGATACAAATAATATATTACTTTATAGATTATTACTCCATACATTAACGATAAAAAATATTTTAAAAATTAAAATCCTAATCTATAATTTTAAGATCTTAAATTCTAATCACAATAACTATATTATAAAATTTTAACATTAAAATTTAAAACCTTAAATTAAATAACTAAACTTTAAATTAAATTCACCTGTGAAAAACAATTTTTTACCGTTAATGCTGAAATATTATCTTATTTTATATACTAATAATAATATTTATTGATATGTTATTAAAAAATTAAGCTAAACTCTATATTTTTAAAACTTTTAAACAATATTTTATATTATAATTAATATTCACTTATATTATCACATGTTGACTTTTTATAAAATTAAAAAAAATTAAATGGTGTAAAATAATTTAAATGATAAATTTATTTTCAAAAAATTATTTTTTATTTTTATTGAAAAACTAAAAATAATATATATATTATAAAAAATTTAAATTTTTTAAAATAACAATAATTAACAAAAAATTAACCAAACAAAATATTTTTTAAAAACATTAATTCTACTCAATAAAAATGTGTGGCGTCGCGAAGCCCGTATCTAGGGAAGGTGATACATCCAATGCAACCATGCACTTAATAATGCCGTCGAATTTATCCTTAAACGTGAATGAATATTATTTTAATACCAATTTGAGCTAATGCTGAATAATTATTATCAATTAAAAAATAAAAGAATTAATTACGCCACCTAAAAATAATGAATTACTAGATTTCATATATAATAAGTGGTCATAATAAAAATAAATAATATTTATTATAAAAATTTTGAGTTTAATAATTTTATTCGTAAAATATATATATCGTTAAAAAATAAAAAATATATAAATATAACTTTTAGATTATTAAAAAAACTATCAGTTCCGATATTCCATCATACTTTTAGAATAAATTGATAATAATGCAGAATTATATAACCCATTGTTCTCTTTTAATCATTTTAATTTATACCACTATATGATTTATATATATATAATATAAGCTAAAAATGATATGAAATAATATACTAAGCCCAACATGTGATTCTTGATTTCTCCCTTCTTTTTATCAAGTTGCGTTACAAATTGAATGAAGAGTGATTACATTAACAGGGTTTGAACTTTAATTATTTAGACGCTAATAAGAGGTTTCTTCAATAAGATATTTTTATTGAGATATTATTTATATTTATTTTATAGTTTAAAAATGATATTTAATTCAATAAATATTTAAATTAATTTAGAGTAAATTATTATTAAATAATTTTTTAAGACAATTATAATTAACTCCTTTCGTTCCTTTATTAAAAAATCCTTCTCTCTTTATCATGCTTTTATCTATGTCTTCTGTTATAATTTTTTTAAAAATTAAATTTTAAACCATAACCCTTATTTTTTATATCTTAAACCATAAACCCTAAAAATACATCTTACACCTAATTCCTTAAACCCTAACCAAAACCCTTAACAAAAACCCCTAAACCCTACGCCTTAAACCCTCTAACTTGAAACGGAGGGACGAATGGAGGCATGAGAAATAGGTAGACGATTTATACCCCTATGGTAAGGAGGGACAATCATCTCCCACCCCGAATTTTCCTCCATTTTTGTCTCCTTATTTAAATTTTTAATTTTTTTATAAATTAATACCCCTTCATTAATCTTAAATTTTGACTCTATCATGCACGTGGTTAAGTCAAACTTATAAACCTGTATGATTACGAGTTTTTAATTCCCTCAAATTGTGAATACCTGTATTCTACATAAACAAGTGTTGACGTGCGAGGCGTGAGTTGTGATCTCCAAGTTTTATCTATTTGACCAAATAACAGCCATTGTAAGCTAGTGACCGCCTGCCTGGCTTATCAACTTTTGCCTCAAGGATTCCATTTCTTGAAGTCAACTAAATACGCCACAGACCATATTCGAGACGGCGGACCAGACTTGATGGACTGATTTAGATGAGTTTAAAATGTAAAATGATGAAGGGTTTCTTTTGCTCAATTAATAACATATATTATTAAAGGAATTAAAATAAAATCACTAATCACATATATTAATATGTAACATTTTAATAATTTTTAAAATTATAAAGAACAAAATACGATTATCTATTTTTAAAAAAATTATGAATTGCTCTCGTCACCTAAACGGTGATGCTGATGGTAACGTGAGTTATGGAGGTGGGGAACGGGAATCGAGTGTTTATAACTTATGTGGAATAACTTAAATGAATTGGAAAGGTAATTGAGAAAATAATGCTTAATTTTTTAATTTTATTGGTTAGGGATAAAACTGTTTTATTTTTTTTTTGGTGTTTTTTATAATTTAATAACAAAAAAATAAATTTTAAATCGTAATCTCGAATTTTAAATTCTAACCAATAAACTCTGAACCTTAAAAAATATATTTTATTTTTAATTACTTAAACCCAAACTCTAAATTTTATTCTTAAATCTAACATTTTAACATGAGACATAAATAGAAAAAAAAATTTCTTTAGATTCCTATCTTAGATAACATGAATACTTTAGAATATATATTTTTTAAAATAGATAATAACGTTGTAAGTTTAGTAATTTAAAATTATTAAAAGACTTTAATTTTAATAATTTTCAAATAAATGATTAAAATTTTTAATTTACATCCATCTCACTTCTTTAAATTATAGGTTCAAAACAAGAGTAAATTCTCTTTCCCTCGGATAAAATGTTTACAAATAAATTAATGGTTTCCCCTATTCCTCAACATTAAGTCATTAACATGGTTGTGTTTTGCTAAAAAATAGATTTCTACTCATGTTTTGTTGACCCAAAATATATCTACGTTCTTGTCTTTAAATACTCCTAATCCCGCTAACGATCTTTCCAAAATCAGCTCCCCTCTCGTTTATTAAACAATCAAAAGCTATGGCTTCCAAGCTCTGCTACCTTATAACATTATCTTCCTTCATTCTTCTTCCTTTCTTTACATCTCATTCTATTGCCGATGCTTCCCCATCTGATCGTGTTGCACCAGGGACCATTTGCAAGTCAACCCCAGAGCCAGACTATTGCAGATCGGTCCTCCCTAATCGAACCACCAATGTCTACGGCTATGGTCGATTCTCCATTCGAAAATCTCTGTCACAGTCCCGAAAGTTCCACGACTTAGTTGAAGAGTATCGAAATGAATACCGGTCGTCTTTGTCGACATCAGCCGTTCGTGCACTAGAGGATTGCCGATTTCTAGCTGGCTTGAACATGGAATTCCTTTTGAGATCCTTTACAGCCGTCAATGCCACTAACGAAACTCTGTCCTTCAAGGAAGCTGATGACATACAAACCTTCCTTAGTGCTGTTATAACCAACCAGCAAACCTGTTCGGATAGCATACAATCAATCGATTCGGCTCGGATCATAAGGAATGGCCTAATGGATACTATGTTAAACGACACCAAACTCCACAGTGTTTCTCTGGCTCTTTTTACAATGGGGTGGGTTCCTAAGAATGAAAAACCAGCCGCTCGGCAGCCGAGTAGCAGGCACATAGGTTTCAAGCACAGGCGTTTGCTAATGTCTAGTCGGACACGGTCTACAATTTACGAGACCGTAAGACGAAGAAAGCTTCTTCAAACAAACGGTACCGGTGGTGTTCTGATCAGTAACATTGTGGTTGTGAGCCTGGACGGTAGCGGAAATTTCACCACCATTAATGAAGCTATATCAGTAGCACCAAACAACACCAATGGCCTATCAGGTTACTTTTTGATTTACATCACCGCCGGTGTTTATCAAGAGTACATTTCAATTCCTCAGAACAAAAAATACTTGATGATGATCGGTGACGGAATCAATCAGACGATTATAACCGGAAACCATAGCGTTGCTGATGGATGGACAACATTTAACTCTGCAACATTTGGTAAATTATTCAATAACTACATGGGACAGTGAAACTGCTTGATAGCTAGTTTTATGATTTTATCTGATCATAAGTTGTGTTTAATGTTACAGCTGTGGTGGCTACGAATTTTGTTGCGGTAAACATAACTTTTAGGAACACCGCCGGAGCGATCAAGTACCAGGCCGTCGCAGTTCGAAGTGGGGCTGATTTATCGGCATTCTATAGCTGCAGTTTCGAAGGATACCAAGATACTTTATATACTCATTCCTTAAGGCAGTTCTATAGGGAATGTGACATCTACGGTACAGTCGATTTCATATTCGGAAACGCTGCCGTCGTTTTGCAGAACTGCAACATATACCCCCGACAACCAATGAAGGGTCAATACAATGCCATCACGGCACAAGGACGGACCGATCCAAACCAGAACACCGGCACATCGATTCACATCTGCAATATCAAGGCCGCTGATGACTTGGCCTCGAGCAATACCAGCTTCAAAACTTATCTGGGGAGACCATGGAAGGAGTATTCGAGGACGGTATACATGCAGAGTTTTATGGACAGTTTGATAGATCCTACTGGATGGAAAGAGTGGAATGGAACCTTTGCCTTGAGTACATTATACTATGCCGAGTATGACAATAATGGACCTGGATCCAACACTTCCAATCGGGTCACATGGCCGGGCTACCATGTGATTAATGCTACAGATGCTGCTAACTTTACGGTGTCTACTTTCTTGTTGGGTAACAACTGGTTGCCAGATACTGGAGTGCCTACAATGAAACCCTAATATGAACAACTAATTTATGAGATGGAATTGCACGTTCTTCCATTATTGTTTTCATGTAATTGTTTTTATAATTTAATAAACGTACGTGTAAATGGCTGAAGTGGTTTCCAATGCGTTTACTTTTTACCAGCTCCATTGTTTAGTTTCTTACGCGTCGCATTTGTAGACTGTCTTACGATACGTGGTCTACTGTAATACAATGAACGAGTAGTAGCAGCATCTTTGAGACGCCACGTTACCATCCACCGAGTAAAACGCACATGCGTTTGCATGGACACAGGCAGCAGCAGCACCGGCGTAATTTAATTCAACCCTACGCTGTCATAGAGAAACATCTTTCCTTTTCCCATGGCGTCGTCAAGTGTAAACTTCGGCTTCGTGATTCTAATCTCCCTTTCCCTCTCGGTTTCGGCTTCATTTGCTTCAGCCGATGAGAAGCTATCTGCGTATCAAGTTCTTCAACGGTTCCACTTCCCAGCAGGCATCCTTCCCAAGGGGGTAATCGGGTACGAACTGAACAACCAGACGGGTGAGTTCTCGGTTTATTTGAACGGAACCTGCACCTTCGCCATCGAATCCTACGAACTGAGTTACAAATCCACCATTCGTGGCGTGATCTCCCCTGGAAAGATATCCAAGTTGAAGGGCGTGAGCGTTAAGGTTCTCTTCTTTTGGCTTAACATCGTCGAATTGATCCTTGATGGGGACGACATGCAATTCTCGGTGGGTATCGCATCGGCTAACTTCCCTGTCGAAAACTTTTACGAGTCTCCACAGTGTGGTTGCGGATTCGACTGCAACCGGTTGAATGGTTTCGTTGCCTCCACTTAAGTAGTTAGTCACCGGTTAATGGTTTATAAGTTTAGGGTATGTTGTAGGTTCCCGGTAGAATTTGATGAAGGATGAGGGGAACAATCGACTATGGCTTTTGATCTTTCATAGTCTAATGCTCAAATGTTATTAATTTTTATATTTCAGGCAATTATTATTTTGTCATTATATTTTAATTGGACTTTTTAAATTCATTAAAATAATTAAAAATATATATGAATATACCTTACAATAAAAAATAAATATAAAAGAATTCGATCATACCATCGTTAATACACCGAATTCATCATTAAATATTATAATTATTTTGTCAATATAATTCAAGGGCTTTCTCTTATGGGCCCATTGAATTCAGCTCAATATAAAGGAAAAAGAGTGTTTGGCACGATTTCCTCTTAATGCAAGCCAGGACGAAGTCGTGGGTGGGGCTGGGAAATATTTGGTACTTTCTTTAACAAGTCAAAAAATTCCAGCACAGGCGCCAATATCGTGCTCTGAAAGCTGCTAAAACGACATAGTTTTGGAGCACATCCGTCACCGTATAAAATGAGTAACCCTCCAGTTCCATGGGCAAATCTCAAACGATTCCTCCCGCACTTCGCTCACCAAGGTCAAAAGGGTAACGAACTGAAAACATGGCAAGTAAGCTGAAAGTAGAGCAGCTCCGGAACGAACTTGCAAAGCGTGGGCTTGACACAACCGGAACCAAGCCCTTCCTGGTTGTCCTCAATCTTCTGTTTAATCTGCCTTTTGTTGTTTACAATTTTACATTTTTCAAATGTACTTAAATTTTGAGTTGTTAATAACAGGTACAGAGACTGGAAGAAGCTTTGCTCAAGGAGGAAGAGAAGAAAGAAGAGGATAATAAATACACTGCAAATAATGCAACCGAAGATAGCAATAGGAAAAGAGGGAGGGATTCGGATGTTGATAACAACGAGGATTCAAACAAAATCAAGGCTATTGAGGAATTTCGACAAATGAATGTCAAGCAATTACGCGAACAAGCTACTCTTCGTGGTCTCTCCACTGTTGGAACCAAAAAAGAACTTCTCGAGAGGATTTGCGAAGATGCTGACGGAAACTCTCTATGCGGTAAAGTGATTTCCGGTTGTTTTTGTTCATTTTGTTTGTTAGTTCTATTGGTGCAATGCTAAAGGGAGTTTCCTTGTTTGTTGCATTGGTAGTTAAAGAGGAGGAAGAAGAAGAGAAAGAGAGTACCAAGGAGGAGAAAATTGTTACGGCCACAAAGAAAGGGGTGGCTGTTCTGGATCAAGGGATCCCAGATGAAATAAAGGCTCATTATCACGTTTTACAGCAGGCTAGTCTTTTCTGCTGCTCAAATTCCATTTTTGAGCCTGCCATTTTGGAAAATATTTTGCCTTCATATAAAATAGAAGAATTAGTATTTTGATTTCTGTGATTCAGGGTAATGATATCTATGATGCCATGTTAAATCAGACGAATGTTGGGCACAACAATAACAAGTTCTTTGTGATCCAACTTCTAGGTTAGTTATTTGTTATAATGCATTTTATCCCAATTCTCGAAACTGATATTCAAATTTATCGCTTTAAGTGTCTTCCTATTCTAAATTAATAATTAGTCAGAAAGAAGTTTTGAATTCATTTGTATAGACAATGTTTTCTTGTTTTGCTTTGATCATGATTTCCTTATTACAAATTTTCCCGCAGAATCTGATGACTCGAAGACATACATGGTTCATAACAGATGGGGTAGAGTTGGTGTAAAGGGTCAAACTAAGTTACATGGCCCCTATACTTCACTACAAGCTGCAATTGATGAGTTTCAAACGAAGTTCTTTAACAAGACCAAAAACTATTGGTACAACAGAAAAGACTTTGTTTTTCACCCCAAGTGCTATACCTTGCTGGAGATGGACTACGATGAAAAGGGAAAAGAATCTGATGTGAGTTGTTTTCAGACATAAATAGATGGCATACCGACTCTTGCACCTTCTCCCACCATCTTTAAGGAAATGAGAGGAATGGGAAAGAAGGAACATCATATAATCTATGCTAGCTATGGAGCTTTAGTTTCCTGATTAATTGCTTCTGACTTCTTAATTACCATATTCAGGTCATAAGAAAGACCGACACTTCCTTAGGGACTCAATTACGGGAGACAAAGCTTGAACCACGTATTGCTAAATTTATCTCTGTTATATGTAATATCAGCATGATGAAGCAACAAATGATGGAAATAGGTGAGCTGATAATTCTTTTTTAAACTATTTATTTACTGGCAGATGTTTTGTTCAATTTTTAGGCCATGTTTGCTTCATCCTTTTTCTAAGGCCTTGTGAATTCCTTTTCATTTATATTCTTGTATTGCTGCTAATATTTCTTGTAAATATTGTGGTTGTCTTCAAGGATACAACGTTGACAAGTTGCCTCTTGGAAAGCTAAGCAAATCCACAATTTTAAAGGTATTTTTTCAATACATGCACAAAACATTTCTCTTTGAAACATCTTCGGTTGGTTAGAAAGTACAAAAGATTTTAGAAGGTAAAGGTACTCCATTATGGAGATACGTTTCAGTTCCAATTTTAAATATTGAAGGTCTAGTCTGGTCATTGAGTCGGTCAGTGTAGGCACTTACAGTTTGGTGCCACAGCTTTCGATTTTTTGATCATTCAGATAACATTTTTTTACAGCCCGCTAATCTACTTTTGGAGTTGAGCATCCCTTTCATGGCCCCCTGCCTCCTATTATGTATTGTCTTACAATGTTTTTTTAGCATTGATCTTATTGGGCATGTCTTTTTTTCACACTGCTTTTGCATGCTTGTCTTTCACAATCTTGCAATAACTACAGTATTGGCATGTTAAGAGTACATTTGTTAGAAGAAGGTATACCTTTTATAAAAAAATAACAAATTAATTATGCTTGGATATTCCCAGGGTTATGATGTCTTGAAGAGAATTGCTGATGTGATTGATCAGTCTAACAGGAGCAAGCTTGAGCAATTAAGCTCGTAAGAACTTTTCCTTTACTTTTGTTACTCATGTAAAACAGTAATGCTTTATAGTATTGGCTTTATATTCAAGATAGCATGTCATGTTGATGACAGCTGTGTGCTCTGTTTTTATTTGTTTTCCATGATCTCTACCTGTTGAAGAAATGTGAATTTATTGTTGGTTAATTCTTTTTTCTTTTTAATCACAGGGAATTTTACACTGTAATTCCCCATGATTTTGGATTTAGAAAAATGCGTGAGTCTTCTTCTTCCCCCCCCCCCCCCCCCCCCCCCCCTCCTCCTCCTCCTTCTCTAGCCATGCCAAATAACAATATTACAACTAACACGGAACTATCTATGGCAGGTGATTTTGTCATTGACACACCTCAGAAGTTGAAAAAGAAGTTGGAAATGGTGATTTATACCTAACTACCCTATATTGTTATCGTGACTTTTACAAGTTTGTGCCAATTTTCTTGGTTGTTTTCTTAAATAAGGGCAATCTCAGTCCCTTTTATGTAATTGAAGGTTGAAGCCCTGGGAGAAATAGAGGTTGCGTCTAAATTATTAATGGATGACACTATGGAGGAGGTATTTTACTTCTAAGCTCTGATGTTCTTTTCTACATTCTTCCCCCTATGTTAATCTCTCATTTCAGTCCATCCTTTAAATAAGATGAACAAAAAGTTGTGTTTTAAACAACTAAAATTGCTTGAACCTAACAAACGTTGCATACATCAACCATGATTGTATTTTTCTTGCAAAGTTCAATTATTATTGTCTTCATATGCATCATGCATGAATCTCGAGGAGAATGTTGAGTTTGTTGTAAACTGTAGAACTTCTTTTTCATTTATGAGTGCTTTATTATGACCTGTAAACCATATGGCCAACAGGTTACACCCATGTCCTTTATGACTGTTTTTTGGGTCTACATTTAAACCGTCTGTCATTCTTTCTACTTCAGTTAACTGCTAAAAAATTATACAATTGTTTTGATTTATATAGAGAGATTAATTTGGGGAATAGTTAATTTTAGCACCCAAATTCTTTCATCTCTAACTTCTTTTGTTAACTGCTAAAGAATTATACAAGTACTATTGAGATGCTTTTTTTTTTGTTCTCATTAGATGATGCATGCACTAATTTTTTTCTCATTCAATTTTGTGGGGAATGTTCAGGAAGATCCTTTACATTATCGTTACCAACAGCTTCACTGTGAACTGGTTCCACTCGACAATGATTCTGAGGAATTTGCTATGGTATTTTCCCATCTTTGCTGCTTTGAATTTTGAAGTTAACATAAAACTTACGCAATTTGTAACTTTCTGTTTTCTTTTGGAGGTGCTCTCTCAGTTTCGAAAAATCTGCAGAAGAATTGTTGACATCCATTACATTTTTAGCCATGCATTTGGGAAACTAGCTTATTTTACATTTTCTTCATTCATTTTTCCTTCCCCTGTTCAGATTGTGCAGTATATTCAGAATACTCATGCAAAGACCCATTCAAGTTATACTGTTGATGTTGCTCAGATATTCAAGGTGACAAGAGAAGGTGAACTTGAACGCTTTAAAAAGGTGCCTCCCTAGAAAATGTTACTTCCCTGTTAAGAGCAGAATGTCCTTTATACCAAATAATTATTTTTGGTCTAACTTTGTGACTTCTTTACCTGAGCAGTTTTCTAGAACGAAAAATAGAATGCTTTTGTGGCATGGTTCTCGGCTTACTAACTGGACTGGCATTCTGTCCCAAGGTCTATCCTTTTCTCTCTTGTTTCTGAATGTAATTATGCATGTAGATATGTGGGTAGTATGTTTTCCTATTTTCTCCTGTTTCTGGATCTCGGGGATTGGCATTCTGTATCAAGGTCTTTCCTTTTCTCTGTTGTTTATGAGGACGAATGAGTGGGAGTCAATAACCACAGGATATCTGATATCGTCTTGTACTTACCATCATCAGGTTTGCGCATTGCTCCACCTGAAGCACCTGTGACAGGTTACATGTTTGGGAAGGGGGTTTACTTTGCTGATATGTTCTCCAAAAGTGCAAATTATTGCTATGCTAATTCTGCCTTCGGTACTGGGGTGTTGCTTCTATGTGAGGTTGTTCTTCAATCTGTTCAAATGATATTTTGGTAATACCGTGGAACATGATTGATGGTTTCACCATCAAATGTGTTACATATTTATATAGGAAATTACAATCTGAGCATTTCTTTATCTCAGAGAGTAACCAGATACCTTTGTATCAATGGTTCAAATGTTTCCTATCATTGATCTCCTTACTTTGCAGCTTTGCTTACAAATTTCCTTGGAAATTCCGAAATTGACTCCTTGCTATCTGTTTCTGCATGTCTGCTTTCCTTCATCCTTGCATATATTTAATCATTCCTTTCTTGTGGTTAAGTATTCTGATAAACCATATATCTCTTAGGTAGCCCTGGGCGACATGGCCGAGCTTCTACAAGGTAAAAGTGATGCTGATAAGTTACCAGATGGGAAGTTGAGGTTTGTAAATTTAAACCGAATGATTTCTTATAAGTAACTTTCATCTTTTTTTTTTGATACCTTAGGGTTTTCCAAATCCACCAGTAAAACCATTGAGAACCTTTCTCCGGCCTTAATCAATTCTGAACCTCCTGTTTATCTTGTACCATTTGAGAGCAATAGCAATATTAGTTGTATTCTAACTTTTTTTAAAACATGTTAATTGACATGGTTCTGTATTTCCAGCACAAAAGGTGTTGGTGCAACTGCCCCTGATCCTTCTGAAGCCCAGACACTTGATGATGGTGTCATAGTTCCCCTAGGAAAACCAAAAGAACGGAAACGTGAGGTATGTTTAAGAACTTTATCCAAGGAAATCAATCATTTCTTCTGAAACTGTAGTAAAAAAAATTAATGCTTGCGCGATGCATTTCAATTTCCTTTTGCAGGGTGCTTTATGGTACAATGAATATATAGTCTACAATGTCGACCAGATAAGGATGCGCTACTTGATTCAAGTTAGTTTCAAATATACCAAGTAGTTTTCCGGCAATTTGTCAATTTACCGGATCTTTTTGATAGAATTTTACTTCTTAATCCATCTGTTGTAAATTTATGAAGAATATTTGCATCCTTTATGCACCCCGCTGTTGTGCTCTTGTTTCGTACGGTTTAACTGTAACGAGCTGGTTCTATAGAAATTGAATCCCTTGGAACAAAATATGTTTGAATATGATGCCTACATCGTCCAAATCTGTTCTATAGCTGTTTTCTTTGTGATTGAGGCAAACTCAAATATGTGCATCAACTCTAAGCACGATAGGCATTTATTTAAAGCTTGTTGGACATGTTTTGAGTGTACAACCAAACTACACATTTACTACAGAACCCACAACACAGCACGCAAGCTGGCATTTATGTCTCTAAAACTAGATTTTGATGATGACTTCAGCTCAGAATCTATGTTCTTCCACAAGACAGATATGGGAAGGAAATGGTGGAATCATGATTGCCTGCCCTGGAAATGGAAATGATATTCTCTTCTTTTCACTTTGAAACCATTGCTTTTGGTTTTGCTTACGTCCAAATTCCTTTGAATCTCTGACAGTGTTTGAAATCCCATAACAGTGTTGATCTATGACATAAGGCCATCGAATTTGCCAGGGAATCCGGATTTAATTTAAATAAAGGTGGTGCCTGGTGAGTGCATTTATAGACGAGTGAATGATGGCAAGACCTGGGGAAGCCCCTTTCTCTGTTCCTTTCATACTCTCCACACGCAAAGCCTACGTCTACTCGACGTGCACTCTTACATTATTCTCTTCTTCTGCACCTAACCATCCTATACAACAAAGGATTGAGCTTCTTCTGCCCCACCGAGACATCATAACATTAGTATTGATGGGGAAAAATGGGTCTTACATGAGGTGGGACCTTATATCATGGCTTGAGATTCCTGATCCAATGGCTGGCAACGAGTCAGGAGAGGTTTGAGATTCTTTCTTTTACAATGGCTTAACACTTCCTCACCCGATGCATATGCATGGATTAGAATTAACATGGTATCGGTGGACGAACATCTTTAATCGGTTGATTAATTGATGAAATTCTAAAAGTTTAAGATTTAGACTTTGTTTAACAATAATCGTGGAATGACTGTTTGGATGTGAAGCTCGTTTTAAACTTATGCAAGGTAGGATAATATGAATATCTTTGATCACTCTGTCAATTAATAGATCTTAATTTTATGTGATTTTTAATTAGACTTTTTTCTTAATACCATCTTATAATTTTTTTATAAAACTGCATTATCAAAATTAAATTTTATAGATATTTTTCATTAGTTTGTATTTACTAAAATAATTATATATAATTATTTTAAAATTTATTGAAGGAGTGAAAATGAAAGGATATATAATATAAACATGTTTAGATTTCACCCACCCTAATCTTCGTTATGCGTGTGTGCCTTGGGTCCTGCAGGGGGAACAAAGAAAGTGATGATGGCGTGGATTATATGCAAAGAGGGCAGAGCTTGGTGTTTCCTTGGATATCTCGACTTTTAATTTCTTTGCCTTGCGTACCACGACACCAATACATGATTGCATATCGCATAGCTTTAGGCTTTCTTTTTTGTCAGAAATTTGTCTTTTATTTTTTCTAACACCATGGATTTCACTCATTGCTCCATTGCCAATGCCTGTGGGATTGTCACTAAACAAAACTACATATAACAAAGGGCCAGCTCCCTCTCTCTTGCACTTATAAATACTTGAGCTTCTTCTTCTCCTTCAATTCATTCATCTATTTCACATCTTCATCAATATTCATGGAAGTTGGTACTGGGTGCGTAGCTCCTTGTTGGAGAAGCAGGGCACGTGCAAAAGTGCATGCGTTTCTACATATGTATATTGTATACAATACAGCCTTTCTGCACGTGCTCCCCTTCTCCAACGTGGGTTCCCCACCTTATTATCTTTCTCACTGTCACTGAAGTTAAGTGCACCTCTTGCCCTCTGATGCATGCATGTCATGGCACCCTTTGAGATTGGGACTGGAGATTATATGTGTGTAAATATCTTCATCAATCCATCCAAGTCTAGAAAACTTCATCTCCATTGCTAGAATACATTACAATGTGTTACAAGGATTCTTTTTGTTTTCCATAAACTGGGGATCCGATTCCGACATATATTCAAACATAAGTATAAGAACATAATCATCTTGAAATATGAAGAAAGAAATGGAGTAATAAGTATATTAACGTTGCACACATCTATTTCTGACACCCAATCCACTTTAAATTAAGGTAACAAAACATGTTTCATAATTGATACATGGCCTTGATGTTTATTAACAAACTAACCATATGCATGATCCCAAGAACCAGTAGTTTATGAAGGTTGAACCCAGGGCTATTGCTGCTTGTAACGCTTCGTCAAGTACTCACTAAGGTGTCATCGGACGAGGACGACGACGGTGACTTTGATGTTGGTGGGAAAAGAAGGAGCTGACATGAAGATGTTGATGAGAGTGATGGGTAGATGATGAAGCAAGAAGTCATTGGAATGTCAAGTGATGCCTTTGAAGGTAAGGCTTTGTTGAGCATACATTGTTGGATACAGGGACAGAGGCAAAATTTTAAATTTTTAGGGGGCAACCGCTCCCCGCTCCCCTCGATTCATCCCTGGTTCTACCTGGTTCTATACCGATGAAATTCATTGATGTTTAAATGATTTAAAAAATAAGAGTTGTGTTGAATTAGTAGTCTATTGAATCAATGCTTGAAAGTTGAAACTTAGAATGCTCCATGCTTCCATTGATTTGTATTTTGTACTGGTGGGGAGTGGCATTTGGGCTCGATATGTAGCCGAGCCCAATGGGGTGAGTCGGCACGGTTATACCGCCGCCGGCATTTTGGAGGCTAACTTATAATTCAAATTTTATTTTTTGCTACTAAAATTTTAATCTTGCAGTTGTTATCGGAGAGAAAAGAACATATCAGCTATGAATTGAATTCTCTCTAATTCTATTCCATTTTGTAAAGAAAGGGGCGGCGGAAATGTTGCACGAGATTTTACTAGCACTTGTTGGTTACACCGGAGATCTCATCATCGACGAGCGAGAACACAAGAAATCTCTCGGCATTTGTTTATCCCCCGACGCACCCATCTCCGACCAACGCTCCTTCAAGCTTGCTTCCGATATCTCTTTTATCGACCCAAGTGAAAGGTCTTTTGTTTTCTTTAAAAATGTTCCTCTCTGTCTCTCTCTTTTTCTCTCTCTCTCTTTCTAGGGTTTCATGCAAATGCTTTTGTCTCAGGGATCTTATCGAGAAGCTAATTACGTTAGGGTTTTACTACCGAGAGCTCGATCGCTTTGCCACGAAATCCCGCAATTTAAGCTGGATAAGATCCGTCGATGTTTCTCCTTTGGACAGAGCCTCTGAATTGTCAAATCCTAAAACCCCGAAGCCAAGCGTTTATCGGAGAGCCATTGCTAATGGTCTGGTGGAGATACTCTCTGTCTACAAATCTGCTGTTCTTCAAATTGAACAGAAATTGTTGTCTGAAACCATGCCCATTTTGGCAACTGTTACTCAGGGTCTCAATAAGGTTTCTTCTTACCTTAAGCACGTCGCATCGCATATATAATTTCCTATTTGATCTTAATTCTTGCTTTATAAGTTAATCTTTTTGTTGCAGTTCTTTGTCATTTTGCCACCTTTGTACGAGCTTATTCTAGAGATTGAGCGTGATGATATCCGTGGGGGACAGCTTCTTAACCTTTTACACAAACGTTGCCACTGTGGGGTGCCTGAATTGCAGGCCTGCATTCAAAGGTATCGATTTTCTTACTTCCTTCACTTTGTTAATGAAAAAAGATAATCCAACAAGTAGGCTCCTTTTCTCTTATGAAAAATATAATTAAGAATTGTATTTATATGCCATATTTTCAATGTTCATGCAATGCTTGCGAATGGCTAGGGAGCCTGTGACTATGTTTATGCCTGGTTTGTAAGGGCATCTTCAAATGTGGTTATAAGTTATAACCGTATGTTGATTGCTTAAAGTCCTAAGATCTTTTTGACCAGATTGTAAACTAATTCCTGAACCATAGGCTTCTTTGGCATGGTCATCAAGTGTTGTATAACCAACTTTCATCATGGATGGTTTATGGAATTCTACAAGACCAGCACGGAGAATTTTTCATTAGAAGGTAAGGGATAAAACTGCATATGCAATCCCTTTTTATTCAAAATTTATGATTATTTTTGTATCTCTTAAATCCCATGATTGTTTGTGAAATTTTAACATCTTTTATTTCTTTCAGTTCATCATTTTGCATTAACAATATCTTTGGTTTGTCTCCTTACAAATTTGAAATGGTTTGATAATTACATTATTTTCAGGCAAGAAGATCGAGATATGGAGTATGGCTCATCTATCCCGGATACATCAGAAAAGTTGGCGCGCTTGTCAACTGTAGATACATCTTTGACAGATTGGCACTTGGGCTTTCATATATTCCTGGTATTTAGTTGCAGTCTCTCAATTTTTTTAATTGTTATTTTTTGTAGTCACTTTTCTGTGAACTTCCATTCCTTGTTTTAGCTAAAATGAATTAGTAACTATTTCGGATGGGGAAACACTATTCTAATGCTTGTGGTCAATTAGCATACTTTCAGCCTCATTTGAGCATGTGTTTAGCAATTTGTTATCAGGGTAGAAGACAAAGTTCACGTTATTTGATTTATTGCTAATGGCATTAGTTTCTATAGATGAGCAACACCGCCATTTTCCTGTTAGCAGCAATTAAGAAACAAGCATTTGTGGGTGGATTTTTGTTAGGTTAAATCTGCATGTTAACCAACCAGTAATTTATATGCTATTACTGTGAACCTACAAGTTAAATGGAAAGAAACTTGGAAATGAATTTTGTACATCTTTCTGTGTTCTGTTGTTGCTAGCTATTCATACTTTTATTGTTGTTTTGTAGGATATGCTCCCTGAGTATATCCATATGCGTGTTGCAGAGTCTATTCTTTTTGCTGGTAAAGCCATCAGGGTTCTTCGGAACCCAAGCCCTTCCATTCAATTTCAGGACATTATATACAGTCAGCAGACAAAAAAAAGCTCTCAAAAGTTTCATGGGTCTGTGGGGGGTGTTCCTTTCCCGGATGTAAAAATGATTGGAGAAGAATTGCTCCCACAATCAGAGGCTGATAAGATTGAAACTATGCTTCTAGATCTAAAGGTTTTCTTCAGAAGTTACGTAGTATTATGATGTCTACTTATGCCCTTGGATGGAATAAAGCCTTTATTAATTGTGCTTTTGTTATATGTAGGAATCATCAGAATTTCACAAAAGATCATTTGAATGCTCAGTTGACTCTATCCGGGCCATTGCAGCTAGTCATCTTTGGCAGGTGCTGTGTTCAGAACCTGCTTCATGATATATTTGAAGCCTGTATTATTTAATTTGCTCTTATTCTGCAGCTGGTGGTTGTACGTGCTGACTTGAATGGCCACTTAAAGGCTCTAAAAGACTATTTTCTTTTGGCAAAAGGAGACTTTTTCCAGGTAAAGAATGGATAGCAACATGTCCTTTGCACCCTACCCCAAAAAAGTGTGTGGGGAGGGAACTTTGTGTGTTCTACTGTTCTTTTAACCAACTAGATAAAATGCTTTTATTTATTTCTTGAATCTTGAAAATATGTAATACAAATTTAATAAACATTTATTATCAATCTAGTGCTTCCTTGAGGAGAGCCGTCAGTTAATGCGCCTGCCACCTCGCCAGTCAACTGCTGAAGCTGATCTTATGGTTCCATTTCAGTTGGTATGAGATTATTTCTATAAATTTGTTTGAAACCAATATATATAAATTGAATAATTGTAGTTGTACTTGACTTCTTATAGAGGTTCCGGATTGATTAACTGTTTTTTGAATTCCTTGGTGCTACTTACTTTGCAGGCAGCCATAAAAACTATTGGTGATGAAGACAAATACTTTTCTAGAGTATCTTTGCAGTAAGAATCTAGTCATTTTTCACTTGTGCCATATCTTGAATTAGCAGGAATATGTTCTTAACTGTCTTTCTCATCAATCAGGATGCCTTCGTTTGGGATAATGGTGAAATCCTCTCAAAGAGATTTGCCGAAGACAAAAACATCCACTGATGGAAGTTCAGAGACCTTGCTTGGCGGTTGGGATGGTATTGCACTTGAATATTCTGTTGATTGGCCCTTACAGCTGTTCTTTACCCAAGAAGTGCTCTCCAAGTAAGATTCAATTGCTTTGTAGGCCCCTTTTATCTTTCTTATTGCTAAAATCTCCTTTAAGCAAGAATCAACTTTCTAAATAATAATTGATTAAAAGACTTTAAAGTATCTTTTAATCTTAATTGTACTCCAGATATTGTAGAATTTTCCAATACCTGATGAGGCTCAAACGAACACAAATGGAATTGGAGAAATCCTGGGCATCTGTAATGCACCAGGGTCACACAGATTTTGCCAAACACCGCAATGACCAAATGAACTGCTCAATTTCTCAGTTACAGAGGCAACATCTTAGACCAATGTGGCGTGTTAGAGAGCATATGGCATTTTTAATCAGAAATCTTCAATTTTATATCCAGGTCCTTTATTCTATAAAGTGCAAATCATGCTTCTGCAAAATGTTTATTGATTTTTCTATCAAAGAAACAGCTTTTATTATCCTTTCTAGGCATTATGGAGTCTTCCATTTATAGGTTTGGATCTGTGTAATATCCTTATTTTACATTTGTTCTTGAACTTTAGTATTGTTGACCATGATCTAGGCTACTGTTACACAGGTAGCTGAAATAGTTTGAACTGTTTGATCATTTGATAAGGATGCTAAATGGGCTTTATATCTTTTGAAGGGTGTTTGTCAATTGAAGTTTCTATTTAGCAACACCATGCATTTAATTCAAATATCATCTGACAAAATACTGGCATAATTGAAATTGCCATTAGAACTACATGGTTAATTTGGGTCTTTGGGATGTGCTCTGAGGTCCTTAATGACATCTTCAGTGCTGCATCGTAGGTGGATGAATGACATCTACACCAATGGATTACTTTAAACCAAACACCCGAATCCTAGTCGAAAGAAGTTGAGAGTGCAGTTACCGGAAAAGGAAGTCAAATATCATGATTTCTGAAAGACTCCTATATAATTTGACTAGATAAATCCTGATATAGATTCCTTTTGAGTTAAGATGCTCCAAAATAAAATGATATTGAGAATTAAATACCGAAAATTTACTTTTTGGTTATTCTCACCTGTATAATATTGATGCATTCTTTTGTTTATTATCTCTCTTCACGGATCTTCATAATATAGATTTAATCTTTTCTGATTAGGTTGATGTGATAGAGTCTCAATGGAATGTTTTGCAATCTCATATTCAAGATTCTCATGACTTCACTGAACTTGTGGGTTTCCATCAAGAGTAAGTAGGATGGGTTCTTTATGCCATCGTCCTTCTGAACTTTTGTTAGTATGTCAGCTGAATTTAATACAAGTTATCTTGAATTATGTTTGGCCTTTGGGGTCACTATTGTATATTTCATAGAAATAATTCCACATAATTTTCAAAGTATAACTTGTTTATAAATGCTCAGGTAGATTGATGTTTCTTCTTTTAATTCTTTTGGTTTGTCTTGACAAAAATGAATGATGAGCTGAATGCTTACATGTTCTTAATATTGTTACAGGTATTTATCAGCTTTAATCTCTCAGTCTTTCTTGGACATTGGTTCTGTGTCAAGGATATTGGACAGCATCATGACGCTTTGTCTGCAGTTCTGCTGGAATATTGAGAACCAAGAAAGCAGTCAAAATACATCTGAACTAGAACGTATAACTGAGGTACTCATATCTAGCATCTCTTATTTGCTTATGCAGGTAGCACTGGCAAGAATCATATTTTGAATTAGTGAATATGATGGATATGTGCCTTTGAATATCCAACATCACTTAAAACTTGAACTTTTATTGTTTCATACAATTTGCCTTGGAGTTGAACACTTGAGACAAGTCAGATCTCCACAAAAGGAAAAAGAAAAAATAGATGGGTTATGGTTCATTCTCTCTGTGAAAGACTGAAGAATCATTTGGTGGTTTGCCACTTGCTATTAGTAGTGGGACTAGCTAGACCTCCATCTCTGTATATCTCAGCAGCTGTTATATTCACCACTTCAGATGCATATATATTGTTTAATTAACTTTGATTAGGAGTTCTCTTATTATTTATGTTACTGGTTGCATGGCCTCATATTTCAAGGACATTGTTCTGATCCTTTTCTTTTTCAGGAATTTAACAAGAAATCAAACTCCTTATATACCATATTGCGCAGCAGCAGGCTTGCTGGGAGTCAGCGAGCTCCATTTCTCAGACGTTTCCTTTTGCGAATGAATTTTAATTCATTCTTTGAGGTAGGGATACTTGCAGTCATCTAGATACTCAGACATTTAGCACCCATACCTTTCTTACATGCTGTGTTCTCTGTATTTACAGGCAACTGCTAGGGGTGTACTGAATGTTGTTAGACCACGTCCATCTCATCCTGTTTTAAATCAGCCATAGCGTCTTGTCCCAATTCTTATTTGAGTTTTCCAAGTTGTGCTGATGTCTCCATTCTGGTTTTTCCGGAGAATAGTGCTTTGCTCAACCCAGCCTGAGGTGCCTGCATTCCTTTTGACCTTGTCAGTCCTGCTACTATTTGTTTATAAGGTATATGACTTGAGTTTGCTGCTTGCTAATTGCTACCTGTTGAGTGTTGACCATTGAGGAACCACATCTGTTGAAATTGAAAGTTGAGATAATGTTTCTTTGGGTAGCTGAATGGAGGTTGTGGGCACAGTTTGTTGTCTGTATTACCATTCTTATTAGTATAGCATATACAGTTTTATCCTCTGGGCAGATAGTTGATGCCCTTAAGCAGGAAGGTAGAGAGTGTTTGTCATTTGAATTGAAGCTGGACATGGTGCATTGGCAGTTGGTTGCATTTGTTTTGCCTGATGCGGTGGCTTACGTGCATATAAATCTGTGTAAACATTGCAAGATTATATACGCAATGTCTGTGGCTCTGAGTTTCATCGGCATCCATTCAACCCGACAGAGGCATCATGGTCAATGTTGGACGTGTGTGTCTCTATTTCCCTCCAACTCCAGCTCCAAGTTTTTAAGAAGGAAAACCCCACACTCCTTGATGAAACAGTGGGGGATATCATTCTTTTACAACACAGAGGAAGAGCATAAAATAAGCCCGGTGTCTTGAAAGTAGTCACACTCGAGGCATCATTCTATTTTTTTTAGAATTTAGGGCTTTTAAGGGGTTTATAGAAAATTAAAGATTTTTTTATCTTTTTAAATAATAAATAAATTTAAAATAATAGATTATGTCGTATATTTATTAGGTGAGGGATTTTTTTAAAAAAAACATTAACCGGTCATGAGTTGAGTAGTGTAAACTCAATAAAAATATAATTTAAACAAAGTAATAAAACATATTCTACTAACCCAACTCCCAAAAGGTAAGGTAAGCCCCCAAATTCAATCCCTAAGTCTTACTAAGAGCTTTAAAATTTTGGAAATGTTGGTAGACATTTGTTAGGTGGAGTGGTTGAAGTGGTGAAGCTCAAAGTTAGAACATGAACAAAACACAAAAATATTTTCCTGAAGATTACAAGGCAAGGACAAGAGTTGTTGGATATATAACGAAGTGTCTCTCACGACCAACCCCACCCCACAATCTGAGCCACTTCCTCTCCTCCACGCCAAGCTTTCTTATCTTCATCAGAGACAAGCATGGATTCCAACGCCCAATCTCGTGAGAACCCTGAAATCGAATCAACTGAACAACAGAGCCAAAACCTTGTTTCCCAGCCCCCATTTGCCACTGCTTCTCTTTCTCTATCTTCCCTGCCAACAACCCTACCTACCCAGTTCTTCATTCAGCCAAAAATCTTATCTTTGTTCTCGTCTCAATCACCCACTAAAGTTAAAGTCCCAACCCAAGCTTCATCCCTTTCCAATCTCTCACTCTCTTCAACTTCCCCTTCCAAATTCTCATTCAAATCCACCTTTGCCAACAACCCTCTACAGTCCCCTCTCTCCTTAGACCCGCGCCGCCCTCTCGACCCTTCCAATGGCGCCGCACTCCGCAGAGCTTCCATCGTTTGGTTCCGCAACGATTTACGGGTCCACGACAACGAGTGTCTGAACACGGCCAACAATGAATCCATGTCTGTTTTGCCCGTGTACTGTTTTGACCCTCGAGATTACGGGAAATCCTCGTCTGGATTCGATAAAACGGGTCCCTACAGAGCCACATTCTTGATCGAATCGGTTTCAGATCTCCGGAAGAATCTGCAAGCGCGAGGGTCGGATCTTGTGGTCCGAATTGGGAAACCGGAGAGTGTTCTGGTTGAGTTAGCTAAAGCCATTGGGGCTGACGCTATTTATGCTCATAGAGAAGTATCTCATGACGAGGTTAAGGCTGAGGAAAAGATTGAATCAGCCATGAAAGAAGAAGGGGTTGAAGTTAAGTACTTTTGGGGAAGTACTCTGTTCCATGTTGATGATTTGCCTTTTAAATTGGAAGATATGCCTTCCAATTATGGTGGATTTAAAGAGAAAGTGAAGGGATTAGAGATAAGGAAAACAATTGAAGCATTGGACCAAATGAAAGGAATGCCTTCCAGAGGTGATGTGGAAGCTGGAGATATTCCTTCATTGACAGATTTGGGGCTTAACCCCAATGCCACAATGGCTCAGGTTAGAATTTGATACTTAAATTCAACTTCAATGTTTTCATAGGAATATTGGTTAATTTATGTTTGCATTCTGGTTCAAACTAGTAAAAATATTAGGGTACTCACATCACATGTTGTCAGGCACTGTATAATCTTCAATGTTTAGAGTTAATAAGATGTTTTGATTCGGACATTGTAGCTATTGAATGCTAATAGATGTATCTCATTTGAACTGGATTCAATTAGCAATGGAAGCTGTGCCTTATGGTTGTTTCATTGATGATTAATTGCGGAGTTTCTTTTGGAAGCTATACTTGGGATTTTTTTAATCCTTTTTGATTATGGTTCTTTCAAGGCATTGAGAAAGAAAGTATTGTTTGTTTACATCTAGGATGGTAGGCAATCTGTTAGTGCTACTATGGCTGGAGGGGAGAATGAAGCAATGCAGAGGTTTAAAAAGTTTGCAGCCGAGTGTCAAGCACAGCCATACAAGGGGTGCAAGGATGGTAGCCAGGACACCATATATGGTGCTAACTTTTCTTGCAAAATATCTCCATGGCTGGCCATGGGATGCATATCTCCCAGGTTCATGTTTGATGAACTAAAGAAAACTGTGAATAGGTATGCTTTCAAGTACCCCTTTTCCCCTTCTAAAACGTATAAACATTGAGTTTATTTTCCTCTTGGGGATATGGTCTAAAACAGATTACAATGGAGCAATACGATCCATATTACAAACCCCATTTCATTTATCGGATATTTACTATCGTTGATTGTTTATATGTGATCCACAGGACCCTTTCTGCTACCTCAAAGAAAAATGACGGTGGTAATGGCTCTCCTGATACTCAAATGAACTGGTTGATGTACGAGTTGTTGTGGAGGGATTTCTTCAGGTAAAAACTAAAAACATCCTTGATTCACCTTCGCAGTGACGATTTTAATTTTCCTTGAACCGAATCAAAGCTGAATATTTCGTTATGAATTGCTCTTTCTGTTGTAGATTCATCACCAAGAAATACAGTTGTGCCAAGGTTGGAAGTGCTGCTCCTGCTACAGCTTGTACAGGTGCCCTTGCTTGAAGCAAAGACTTTGTACTGGTTCTGAGGAAGATTATTGTTTTGGGAGTGAGGGTTGTCCTCATTTCTTCATGGATTTTCAATTTTCATTAACTATTAAAATTAAATGGTAGAATAGGTTTGCTCAGAAGGCAGTCCAGTCCTCCTTAAACTCTTTGTTCATGTCGCCTAATAAATTGCTTTGATATTGTAAATTTGTCTTGATGTTCGGGATTTGAAGTGAAACCACTATGGCTGTTTCTGCATTGTTTAAAGGGAAATCAGGGATTCCAGATAGAACAGTTCGGACCGGGTTTTGAAACTGATTTTGTAAATAAAAAGTAAATAACAATCTCAGGATTTAGGGTTTAAAATACCGATACAACTAAATGTAATATAATTTTATGTATATTTTTATTATTTCTTTGAATAGAGTCAATTTTGATCAAATTTTTTATTAAAATAATGAAAACAGAACAAGTCATTAAGTTTTCTATTATAAAAAGTCGGGAGATATATTAAAGATCGAGACAAAACAGGTTGTTAATTAATTTTTCGAATTGAAAAAGACTAAAAACCCATCCCATTACCCTAAACTTTATGATCCAAAATAAATTTTAGTACAATGGATCTCAGGATAGTTTCTCCTAAATCTAATCTACTTTTTCTTGCATTTCACCATCAATAGTTAAATTTAATGGTGTATGTTCAAAAAAATAATCTTGTGGTATACAGTTAATGACCAACGAAGTAGTTAATTGAGGAGATGATCACATGTTGGGTACTGGCCAGCTTTGTCCAAGGCTAAGCCATTGGAGGCTCTGGGGTCTAAAGGCCTAATTTCATTAAGCTCCTCCCATCAATTTTGAAGTTCCAACTTCAACTAAAATTTTGAGAATTACCAAGATTGTGAGATTGTAATTACAAGTGCAATAGGGTTATGAACTCAAAAAGTTGAAAAAGATGCATCCTATTCATAACATTTAAAGAGACCAATACATTAAAATCAAAACTTCAATGAAAAACAGAGCAGCGTTGGAAAAAAACAATGAAAACAAGTTCAAAGATACGACACCTGAAATAGATAAACGAAGTTCCACATACAATTAAACCAAACGAACAGGTGACTAGGGAAAAGCTGAACCGATCTTCACTCTTCCTCTTCACCCTCATTCTCAGCAATATTGAAGTATCGTAGTTCGTAAACATTACGATCCTTGTTGGAAGCAATCACCCGAAGCCAGTCCCTCACATTGTGCTTCTTCAAGTACTTCTTGGTCAAGTACTTAAGATACCTAAACACCAACAAGAAAGATGAAGAAATAGTCAGCCAAAAGGCTGAAATACAATAATATCAAGAAAAACAACCAAAATGAAATAAAAACTATATTGAATTTGAAGCTTGTAGACATCCAAGGAATAATGAAGCATAAGCTTTATCAAGTCTAGCTAAGGCGAAAGACAAGCCTCAAGAGTTGTCACATTGACCTTAAAATTAAAAGTTACAAAGGTTCCATCCATCCATAACACTACGTATTTAAAAGCTTAAGTTGCCTGCGTAATGAACAATATAGGATTAATGAACTCCTTTTCCAGCTAAATTTGGGAAGACTTGCCACATTCTCATTTATTTCAATGATTGGGAAACTCATTTAAGTCATTTGAAGACTGTTTTTGGAGTTTCCCAATGGAAGCAGCTGTTTTGGTAAGGAGAATGCAATTTTGCAATTTATGAGGTCAGCCATTTGGGTCATGTGATTAGAGAGAAAGGGGAAGCAATGGAAGATAAGAAAAATCAATGTTCTGTGGATTGGTCAGAACTTAAAACAATCAAGTTTAGAGAGGATTCCTCAGTGTCATGAGGTATAATTCGGACAGATCATCAAAGCTTCATACACAGCAATGAGCAATCTATTATTCTGGCACAACAATTATGGGTAGCAGAAATGGTGGATACAACTATGAAGAATAGTACAAAAAAGGGAAAAACAATGTAGTAACAAAAATTAAGTTTAAAGGGAACCACAATTAGCCAGCTTTAACTTGTGTCACTTCGGATGCTAGTAACCAAATTAGGGCTTCATGGGGAGCTGATGTGAGGCAACAAAAAGTGATACAGCAGCTAGAAAATAACAGAAGCAGTGTACCTAAATATTCTTGGCAGCAAGGGTTGTTAAGAAGAAAAAAGGAAGCTTGTTGAGGGCAATAATGGGGGTCTGAGAAAACAACTTAACTCGTACCATAGAAGTGAAAAGACTCGCCCGTAAAGTCATATCTTACCTATAACTTGGGATTGGAACATATCAAACCTATTGACACGCAAGATTCAATTCATTTCATTTCTTCAAAAGATTTAGTTCACAAACTGGGCTTTATATTCAAAACAATCCGAACAAAACCATAAAATTAAAAGATTCCGCATCATAACTTAGCATTCAAAACATTTGGAAGCAAAAAATTGGTAACATAATGCACTGAAAAATAAAGAAGACAAAAATGAAATGTACCGCTTGGAGAATTTGGAATCAGAGGTGACGGTGATTTTGCTCTTTTCACGGGTGACAGTGACGGAGTCGCCAAGAGCACCTGCTTTGCCACCGACCTTGATCCTTTCTTGGAGAAACTTCTCCAGTGAGGATATATCCATGATCTTATCCTCAACCGGCTTCGAACAGTCGATGGTGAAGGACGCTCCCTTCTTCTTCCCCTTGGGTCCCGCGGCTGCTCCACGACTCATCTTCGCACCAACTCACTGCATTTTCACCGAGTCAATTCAACAAGAAAAAAAGAGAAAGTAGGACAAAGGGGAATGCAGGGATAGATAGAGAACCTTAGCCGCCTCTGTGGTTCCGAAGAAAAAAAATCGGCGAAATTACAAATACCTAGGGTTTGAGCAGGTTTTTAACAAATATATTGATTCCTAGGGTTTTCTGAGATACTTTCTAGAATTTGAATTTGGGCTTTGATTTTGTGGGGTTTGGGCTAAAACAGAAGAATAAGAAATTAAATGGATTAATGTCGTTATTAAACCCATAGAACTCTTGAACCGGATTTAGGTTTTATTAAAATCTGCTAATTTATATATTTAATAAAAAAATTAATGTAATAATGGTTTGATTCAAAAACTTTCAAATATTTTAGTTAATAGCTAACAAACATTTTAATATTTAATATTTTATAGTTAATAAATAACATTTTAATAATTAATATTGATTTGAAAATTTTTAAATAAAAAATACACAATCATCCCCAACTGACGATCTTATGATATAAATCATAAAGCTCTCGTATGATATATGAATTAATTTATTTTATTTCTAATTTTTATGAGTATAAAAGATAAAAACCTTTCTATTTTTATTTTTAAAACAATATTTTATTTTATTTGCCAAATTCATTTTTTGATTTAAAAAATGAAATATTTTCATTAAGCAAACAGTTTCTTATTATTTTAAATTAAAGTTAAATATTAAAATAAAATAAATACCAAAATTTAAAATCATGGAAGGTAAATATCGGAATTTGAACTCATATAATACGAGACAAAAGAGGCTGAGATGTTTAATCCGAAAAGCTCACTATAAAATAAAGTTTTCAAAAGAGATGAGACATGAAAAACTACAAAGATAGCAAAGAAATAAATGTAAAAAACTATGATAGTAATTGTTTCCATGGAGGCAAATTCTTTACGACTCATATATTTTCAGATCCATGGTTATGTGAGAGAGTATACATATGCCACAACCTTAAGCTGATGAGGCATTCTTGGTGCTGCTGCCGCCCTCCTTGTGATCGCCAAAGATACGTTGACGGAAGTCCGAAACCATCAGAGGCAGACCCTTTCGCAGCGATACCTTGGGTTCCCAACCGAGCATCTCTTTGGCTCTGGCAATATCAGGCTTCCTCTTGTGTGGATCATCTTCTGTGTTTGGTCTGAACTCTATCTTCGCATTCGGGTCGATCGTTTCTTGTACCACCTATAATTACACGGAGAAATGAACATTAGCTCTCCAAAGTTCATAAACAAGATACATTGTTTAGGCTGTGGGGAAAAGTATTCTTACCTCTGCAAGCTCAAGCATGGTGAATTCACCCGGGTTTCCGAGATTAAACGGTCCAACGTGTTCTCCTTCCATCAAACGCATGAGACCCTCCACCTGTTTCAACCCAGATTTTCAGTTTTAACCCGAGAGTACCGGACCCGAGTAGAGATCAGTAAAGATCTAGCATATACTCCAGAGAGGAGGGGACTATGGTCCTATTGGACCAAACTTGAACAGCACATACCCCACAGACCTAGCTACATCACAGTATAATAATACATGGGAGGAAAAGCCTACCCCAAATAAGATAACGTGGTACACAATCAAGCAGGCAAGTTCCAACAACAAATTTATTCTAAAATGCTGGCCAGACATGTAAAATAATGCAGCAAAGATACTGTTAAAGGAAGCATGCGGATACCGACATTTTATGCAAGTACAATTTGTTCGATACTGGTTCGGATTGTAAGTTCCGTTGACAATGGAACAAATTTCAGAAAAGAATTCACAGTAAAACAATAATTTACCAGATCAGAAACATATTGGAAACTCCTTGTCTGCTTCCCATCACCATACACAGTCAATGGCTCCTTCCTTAAAGCCTGCAAATATTACTTAATTATTCGAATAAACAACTAATCTCGAACTATCAAACAATCTTTTTTAAAAGAAAATTGCTAAAATTGAATAAAAAGGGTACCTGAGCGACAAAGTTGCTAACAACTCGACCGTCATCGATGCACATACGAGGTCCGTAAGTATTGAAGATTCTGGCAATCCTAACCTGAAGCAGTAAATATTATGAATTACTCGAATAGAGATCATACAATAAATTATCTAATCTTTTAATTAATTAAGATTAAGAATTAGTTTAAACAAGTTAGCTAACCTCAACGCCGGCTCCTCTGTGATAATCCATTGTCAACGTTTCAGCAGTACGCTTTCCCTCATCATAACAGCTTCGTACACCTGTCATTGAACATTCAAAACAGTTTGTTTGGTTTGGTTCCAGAAAAGAAGATTAAAAATGTAAATAATTCAAAGGTTTTCCCAGAATTTAAGCAAAGACAAACGGCTAAACAACAACAAACACAACCAAACAGATCTAAACTGGACACTAAACTCCAAATGATCCAAATTTACAGTCACAACCACAGAACCATCCGCATATTGTCGGTTTTCTTTTTCTAACCTATCCAACACAAAAAAGTGATAACAGATGTGCAAAACGTGCTACTGTGCCGTAGGGCAAAAAGTAAAATTTGTTTGGCAAAAGGCCACTGATCACGGGTTTCGCGTGAAATGTTCGACAAGATCTAAAAACGTGTACAGCGCCGATGCCAGAAATACTCTTAAAGCTTCGAAAACAAGACAGAATATGTGTTCCGACCCGACCGCAGATTGAATGTAATACTAACCGATGGGATTCACGTTGCCCCAGTAAGTTTCCTTCTGAGGATGTTGCAGAGGATCTCCGTAGACTTCACTGGTACTAGTTAACAAGAACCTGGCACCGACTCTTTTTGCCAGCCCTAACATGTTCAGTGTTCCGACCACATTTGTCTTGTAAAAAACACATTCAAATTAAGGGGAAAAAAACAAATAATGCAAAAAAATTATAGGAATTTATAATGTAAATACAAAATATTGAGTGGTAAAAGAGGATATGATAGTTTTGACGGGATTGAATTTGTAATGAACTGGAGAAGCAGGGCAAGCGAGATGGTAGATCTGATCAACTTCCAAGAGTATAGGTTCGACGACGTCGTGTCGGATGAGCTCGAAATTTGGGTTCCCGAAATGGTGCATGACGTTCTCCTTCCGTCCGGTAAAGAAATTATCGACCACGATCACGCTGTCTCCTCTCGCTATCAAACGGTCCACGAGGTGTGACCCTACGAACCCGGCCCCACCTGTTACGACGATCCTCAGACCCTTCCGCTTCAGTCCCAACGGAATCTTACCGGCCGGATTTCCCGACTCGAACCCGAGACGGTGTTGGTAGGAGAACTTGTTTTGGGAGTCGATGGGGAAGTAGGTGATGGGATCGAGGATTGGGGTGGCAGTGTGGGGAGCGAGCGGAACACGTGAGGTTGGGGAGATGGTGAAAATCAGAGTGGCTATGGCAATGCCAACGAGCACGAAGATGAGGCGCTGCTCACGGAGCATGTAACGGGCGGCGCGTGTGACGGAGGTCCATGGTTTGTCCGGTTTAGGTGAATATGAATCCGAAGCAGACGGGGTCTCATGTCCTCTGTATATCAGCTCCGACCCCATCGCTCTTCGACTTCAAAAGAACAAAAAAAATATAAGATCAAATTCTAGAAAGTAAATCGCCGGAAGTCCCCGGCAAGTTTGAGCGGAGAGGGCTGGGGGTGGAACCAGAATACGAGATGGGAAGGGAATTTGATGCAAGAAGACAATAGGAGATCAAATATAAATAAAGGGGTTTTGGGATCGGGTGATATTACGAAAATACCCTGTCTGGTGGCTCTTTGAATTGAGAAAGTAACCGATGAGAATTTCCAAAGCCTTTCCTTTTATTTATTATTTATGCCAAAAAAGGCTCTCCTTTTCACTTTTTTCAAGTTTCATTTTAGGATAAATATCTCATATTTTCCTGTTGCATAGGGAATTGAAAGAAATGCTCCATTATTCAGAAAATAATTAGAATATAAAATCATAATATTTTATAGAAATAAATAAATATTTGAGATTATTTTATAAATTTAGAAAAAAAATAAAATATTCTATCATAATTCCGATAATTATTTAACCACATAATATATAAAATAAAACCAATTCAAAAGTTCCAAATATGAATATAAAATTTTCAATAATTTCCCCATTTTCGTGTGTGATGTATTGATTACATTTGTACTGCCTTACAAAGTTTGGTGATAGTGTACTGACTTTGTTTAATTCCTCGGCTGTCGTAGTTGACATTTTAGGATGTTTCATTACAAACTCTAATGGAGGAACTTAATCAGAACACGTAAGCAATCACTGCCTTTTTTATTTTTTAATTAATTACGATATGTTAAGCATAAATGTAGCACTCAACAATGGTGAAATAAGTTATTCATTCCTTCTAGCTTGTTTTTTTTACAGAGAATGAATACAAATATATATACTAATGAATTAGGGTTACAGAAAGCAAGGAGCTAGGGTATTTAGTCATTCTTCATCCTTGTCTTTTTCTTCCTTGTTTTCAGTAATATGGTAACAGTTTTTCGGCTCATTTGTACAACTCACCATGGACAGCTCATCATGGTTTAACATTTTCTTAGTTTTTTTTGTACAAAGAAATCAAAGACTTTTAAACTGAGATATGACTGTAAAAGGCTTCAAAATGTTGGAATGGTACTGGCTTAGTGAGTATATCAGCTGTCTGAAATCTTACCGGGATGTAGTTGACACTCAACATTCCAGAAGCAACTTTTTTACGAATGAAATGGAGATCGAGATCCACATGTTTGGTCTTCACATGTAAGACATGATTGGCAACCATACTTACGGTGCTAAAGTTATCACACCAGATAGTAGGAGTGTGCTGGAGAGGTATGTACATTTCAGAAAGAAGGATTGTATTCAGGTTAATTCAGCAGATGCATCAGCCAAACTTCGATATTCAGCTTCAGCTGTGGATCGTGAGACGACTCGTTATTTTTTAAAGCTCCAAGATATTATATGTGATCTCAGTGTGATGTAATATCCAAATGTGAAGCGACGATTGTCAACATCGTTATCCCAATCAGCGTCAGCATAGACTGAAAGTTGAAGATCAATAGGTGACTGTGGAGGGAACCAAAGACCATGATCAAGAGAGCTGCTTAGATATCTTAGTATGCGAAGCACTGCTTGCCAATGTATGTCAGTAGGAGTCTGCATATATTGAGCAAGTTTGTTGACTGAAAATGATAGATCTGGTCTGGTATGACAGACATATTAAAGTGCTCCAATGATGCTTCGATAAAATTGTATGTCTTGTAAGGGTTCTTCATCATGTTTGCTGAGTTTTGGATATGCATTCATAGGTGTGGAGATGGTTTTTAAGGTGTGAACTCCAACTTTATGGAGAAAGTCTTGTATGTACTGTTTCTGAGTCAGAAATAAGCCATTACCAACTGCAGGAAGAAATGAATATGTCCAAGATTTTTGAGGGAAAAGGTGTCATGAAGATTAAAAATGACCTGCATAATATGATCTTCTGTGTTGCCAGTAACTAGGATATCATCTACATATACAATAATATAAGTTTGTATAGTGGAAGTCTTGAAATATAAACAAGTAGGAATTTGTTAAGAAAGTTTTGAATCTTTGACTACTGAGATGAGCTTTGAGTTTGAGAAACCAATTTTTTTGGGCCTGACGTAGATCATAAAATGCTTTCTTTAACTTGTAAACCAACAGTGAACTCGTATTGAAACAAGTGACAAAAGCAGCTGGTTGATGCATATGTATTGTCTCTTTGAGATCACCCTTGAGAAAAGCATTATTCACGTCCACTTGATGAATCTTTCACTTGTATGTAACTGCTATGGAGATGGGAACATTAACAGTAAAGAAATACATCGCTAGACTGAAGGTGTCAAGGAAATCTTGTCCTAGAATCTGAGTGAAGCCTTTGACAACAAGCCTTGCCTTATATCAAGCAATGGAACCATCAACATTGTATTTTACTCGAAATAACCATTTATTACCTATGGCCTTTTTTTCAGGTGACAATTCAGTAAGCTCCCAAGTAGCATTGTTTTGTAAGGTTGTGTACTTCTGAAGGACAGATGTGGACCAATCTGGATGGAGAAGAGCTTCATGTACACTAACAGGTATACTAACAAACTGTGTGTGATATAGTTTGGGTTTAAAGATACCCATCTTACTGCGAGTAATCATGAGATGAGCATTTTGAACTGGAGCAGTAGGTGGTGGAGTAGCTGCTGAAGAGCCTGTGGAGATTGCACCAACTGGTGAAGTTTGTGCTGGTGCAGTGAAGGTTTCAGCTGGAACATGAGCATCAAGTGGTGAAGCAGCTGGTTCATGAGAAGGTGAGCTGGTAGCTCCAGTGGCTAGACTAGAAGAATCACTGAAACTAATGTCAGGAACAGAAGTGGCAGCAGGTGTTGGTATGTGATCATCAAGTGGTGTAGCAGCTGGTTCCTGAGTAATAGAGCTGGAAGCTTCAGTGGCTAGACTAGGAGGATCACCTGAAGTAGTAGGTGTAAAAGTTGTGACTCTGAAGAGAAAACATGAACTATGGTGGAGAAGTTGTTGGTTCGAGTGTCCACGTTGTACTTATGTGAAGCAGCATATAAAAATACATGTTCATTGAAGATCATATTTCGAGAGAGAAATATTCGATTAATAGTGTCAACACATTGATAGCCCTGATGCTTAGGAGAGTATTCAAAAAAGAGGCAAGATTTTGATCAAAATTCTAATTTATGATTGTTGAAGGGTCGTGTGTGAGAAAAGCATTCACAACCAAACACTCTGAGGAAACTGTAATTCGGAGCTTTGCCATATAAAAGCTGAAATGAAAAAATGTTCCCCAACTTCTTGGAAGGCAATCTGTTAATAAGAACCACAACACTAAGAACTGCATAGGACCAAAACTTCAAAGGCATAGAGGCTTGTGCCAGGAGGGATAGAGACATCTCGACTATGCGTCGATGTTTGCGTTCAACAACTCCATTCTGTGGAGAGGAATAAGGACAGGTGATTCGAAGTTGGATGCCTAACTGTGCGAGTGTAGCATGCAGGAAGTGAAACTCACTCTCACCATCAGTTTGGATGGCCTTTATCTGAGTGTCATGTTGAGTCTGCACAAGTTTATAGAATAAAGAGAAAGCAATAACAACCTCAAACTTGTTAACATATAATATCAATCATTAGATATTGATCATTTAATCATTGTACTGTAATATTGATTCTCGAATTCGAGACCTCAAAAAACAATTGTTCCTTTAACCATTGAACCAAGATGATTAACACAATAATTGTCTAAAGATGTCATAGGATTGAATCATAATTTTTTTCTACTACGTATAAATTTTATAATGATTTAGGATTACGATTCGTGACTTCTTCTTTCAATAATATTTTCTTTAAAATTTAAATTTGATTTTTTTAGAGAACAATATATCTTACTAGTTACCATTACAAATAACATTCATTAATTTTATTAATAAATATCGAAATGTTGAACGAAGAAATAATAATAAACTGTTAAAGTTTATCGTTTGCTGCTTTATTTAGGAAGAAAGTGCAACTTTAACGTTAATAAATAAAACTGGATATTTTTTATAAAATAAATCCTAAAGGACCAAAATTAAAGAAAGTACAATTTTTGAACATATTCGTTTGTTTCTTTAGTAAACCAAACCTATATCTCTACCCTCCCCTGTTTTGTCTTAGGTCTAGACGTCCCCAAATCTATACAAGTACATCCCTTTTAAAGTGAAGTAAAACTTTGGAAATGGGTTACTTCGTAAATTTCATAAACTCTTAGATCCCAATCTGCTAATTTTTCTTATTTGGTAAAAAATATATATTTTTTATTTCCGATTTTTAAAGTTATACTATAATTAGTTTAAATCGATTTTTTTATATGAGTTTTTTAATCTAATATAAAACCGAGTGTTAAAAATAGGAATGATCATAGATCAGGCTAAGTGTCTAACTTGAAAATTCAAAGCTTTCATTCAGATTCGAATTCACCAACCTGATATTTAGGATAAAAATTCGCATTTAATCCACACCAACACAAAAAAATGTTTCCCATTGTATTCTATAAATTAGGAAGTTAATTGAAATATAGAGAGAGTAAGAGCAATAATAAATAATAATTATCTCAATTTATTCAAAAAAAATATATAGATTATTGAAAAAAATAAATATTTAGATATCATTATAGCAATTATCCCTACATATTTAGAATAAAACTATATTATTATCCCTACATATTTAGAATAAAATAAGTATCTTTTTTTTGTTGTTTCAGTTTCTCTTGTTTTATTTTTCATTGTTATGTATTTAGATGTTTTGGACTTTAAACTTTAAAATAAATAAATCTCGGATGGTATTTATTTTTTTTTAAAAAAAAATATTATACGACGAAATTAGACTTTAATAAAAATTATATAAAAATTTTCTAAAAATATATCTAAATCATATTTAAATTTCAAATATTTAAAAGACAAATTACCTCCTAATATCCTTCAACTCATCTTTATTTTACGAGAAATTATATTATGGGTAAGTCCCACTCCCACCGCGTGTCCATGGGACCAACCACCAAAATCCATCCATCTCATCATTTTTTCTATGTCATATATTTTCTCAAGTGAATCTTTACTTGAAAAAAATGTTTTTAAAATGAATTAACAGTAAAAAAATATGACATAGAAAAAATAATAAGATGGATGAATTTTAGTGGTTGGTCCTATGAATGACGTGGTGAGAGTTACCCATTATATAATTTATCCTGTTTTACACTATAAACTCGAATAAAACTATATTACAATAAAAGATCTTATATATATGATAGAATTAGATCAAAACTCGTTATATTTAAATCAAAATACCATCCTTCATTTTTTAAAAAACATGGTCAAGCATATTATGAGGTCCATAAAATCGCCTGAACGTACTCCCAAACCAAATTTGGTGGATCCAACTTTGAGTAATTTAGACTCTCTCCATTTTTATATCCCTTCTAAGCTAGCTTGGTGAATTAGGGATTGTTATTCTATTGCCTATTGCTTTCTTTATTTATTATTTTCCGTTTGCAAATCTTCTTTTGAAGCGAAACCCACTGCTCATAAAACCATGCGCAAGTGTGAACCACTTTGATGAAGTTGGACAGATTCACTGCCCGACTTAGAACACAAATAACACCCAAAAAAGGTGGTGGAGGAATCAGAATGATAGGGAATTATACTTGTAATATAATTAAACAAAAATTATGGATATTTTTATCAAAATTTTTCATTTTTAAAAATAAATTACGTAATTAATATCGTTTCGTTTTAATTTTGATGTCATATTTTCATTACACAAGATAAAGATATATTTTTTAATTCACGACTTTTGAAAAGCATGTTTAACGACAGTGGTGGATTCAAAAATATTTGTGAAGGTGAGCACAAATCAAAATATGTTTTAGGGTGGGTACAAATTATAAAATTTTAAAAATTCAGGTCAATATAAAATTATAAAAAATTTAAAAATTTAAGGATCAATTCATAAAATTTAAAAAATTAAAACTAAATGTATGAATTTTAAAACATTTAAAGTGAGCACGGATTAACCCTTCATACCACGTGGATCCGCCAGTATTTGACGGGTCTATTTTATATAAATGAATAAACAATAAATTTCAAAACTTTATATATTTAAGTAAAATATATGTTTAACAAATAATTCATATTTGTATTTGAACTATAAATATATCTCAAAACTTTATATATTTCAAGATCTGCACGTTGGTTTTATCACCATTTTCATCTCCAAAAATTTCATTTTAGTCTTCGGTTGTAGTTTTTAACAGTGATTTTTAATCGTTAACTGTATTTTTCACTGTTTAAAAATTATTTTTAAAGAAGATGTATTTTTTAATATATTTATCTACATTTACCAAAACTTACTGCAACAACTGTTGTTTGACAAAACGGTCGTGTGGGGGCCCATGTGGTTGGACCAATAGAAACAAGGGAGACAGGACTTGCATCGCACGTCGTTTGGTTGGAGAATTCCATGTTAAGCAACGTGTTGGGCAGTGGCCGGATCTTAAGGATTTCCCACGTTTTATCCACTCTTATTAACATGTTTAAAAATATCTGATTCGGTTAATCTGATTTGATTATTTATTGATTTGGTCTAAAAATTTGATTATTCGGTTTGGTTTTTATTTTTAGACTAGATATTCGATCCGATTTTAAAATTTTTAGTCGGATACGGATTACAGTGTTTTGAGTCTGAATTATCCGAAAATTCAAAAATTTAAATTTTTATTAATATTAATCTTGTTATATTTAAGAATTTATCGCTTATTATATTAAAAAAATAAAATTAAAATTTTTATAAATGTGAATTTTGTTGTATTCAGTAATTTGTTGTTTATTATGGTTGAAATTCCAAAATTTAAATAAATACAACCTTTAAATTCAGAAAATTAGTTTAATAAAATTATATTTTTGATAATCAAATATCCGATTTCCGAATATAAATATCTGTTTTTTTTTATTAGATACGAATCATTATATCATCAATCTAAAAACTCAAATATAAAAAATATTAAATCAATCCGATATCCAACAATAAAAACCCTAGCTCTTACCCCCTTTCATCAACCACCATTGTCACCGGCTACATACTCGACCCTAAAGCTACGCTCAACAAAAAAATTTCAAGGATTGACACAGGGAATTATATATTCAAGTAAGGTAACATGCTTCACAATTAAAAAGCTCCGGGACTAAATTAAACAAATATATATATTCAAGTACCAAAGTGATAATAAAATCCAACTTCAAGGACTAAAATATTATTTAAGCCTAGAAACAACGACTTCTCTATTCTTAATGACATATCATTTTAGGTATACGGGAAAAGTAAATAATTAATTTTTCATTAATTTTTAAGTAAAAGTCAAAGAATAAAACAGAATATTAAGTGTTTATTAATGATATTTTAAAATCTTTCTGCTAAAATAATAAATAATTTAAAATATTTTAATAATTTAAGAATAAAGTTAGAATATTTTAAAGCTTAAATATCATTTTATACAAAGACAAAGTTTAAATTTTCAAAGTAGCTCATAATCTCGTATAGCTATTTAAAATATTTTAAGAAGACGTTTTTTTATATATATTTTTAGAGTTAATTAAATCACACGTTCTCAAATTATGATATATTTTAAATATTTTAATTTCATCTTTAAACTATGACTCTTATTGTAAACTTATTTTTAAATTTTTGAGCATTCTAATTTCAGCCTTAAACTATGATTCTCGTTATAAATTGATCCTCTAATTTTCAAATATTATAATTTTATCCTCAAATTATCAATATATGTTAATCCTATCTTATGTTAATAAAACCATAATGACAATTTTTAAGTCATAGTTTGAAGATGAAAACAGAACATTCAAAAATTTGGAAACTAATTTAAATGAGAGTTATAGTTTGAAGATAAAATAAAAACATTTAAAAGTATAAAGACTAATTTAAAATGAACATAATTTATGAACGTGTATGCAATTAATTTATATTTTATGTGGTATAATGTGATAAGTTTAAATCCATTGTACCCATTTAACCACCCGTTTTCGACTCATTGATCGAGTAATCTAGGGTTTTACATAAGTGCCTCATTGGATGAACCTCCCATTCTAAATTTCTCCATTCACAACATCAATATTCGAACTTCTGATCTTACTTAAATGACCTAGCGCCATGTCCCCTTCTAAATTTTTCGAAGCCTCAAGGTTTGTAAGGTTATTGATTCATTATGATGACTCTCATATGGCAAAGTAGAAGCAGACAAATCCTTCCGGGATGTATAAACTATGATCAAGCTGGAATAAGGAAGTATGGCATTATTCAATAACTGGATTCTATTAATTTACCTCAGGGAATCAACCATTCTGCAATCAGTCTTTTTGCGACGGCATCTATGATGAGCTTTCTGATCAGAGAACGTGTTCTCCCCGGCAGTCTCCGTCTTAGAACATGCATCTGGTGCAAGGATAACACACTCGGTTCATGAAACAACACACAAAAAGGAAAACTTGAGAGAGATATTAAGGGAAAACAGTATTTTCCTAGACAGTTAGCCAGTTCATAGAGGAAAACTTGAGAACGACAACAATATCAAAAACTTAGATCTTGCAGGTATAAACACATCCAGAATGCAAATTATAAGATCAACAATACCAAAAGGAAAACTTTATGATTTATGAGACAGGGTTATATTGCCTTTGGAAGATACAAATAATTGTTTAAAGAGGTTGAATGAGCCTAACAACCACTAAATGTGTGAAAGTAACTTCTATGTCAATAGCGGACAGTATTAGCTCAGTTAACACTGTTGCTGCTGAAGACTCCAGGAGATTACGGTTCGACTTGGAGCCGTCATGTCCTCTTCGAGAGAGTATTATTTATGGATTTAAGAGTTGAACAGAAAATGTATACAAAAATTTGCATCAATTCTGCCACTATTAATATCGCTGCTGCATTACCGGTTTACAATCTAGCCACAACAGTTGTTCTGTAACAAGGATACAAGACCAAAACTCAAGTTGTCTGATCCGATACTCAAATTGCCTTAACACAGTCTACAATGCTACCAAGTGCATGATAAATTTCTCCAACATAAGAACAAAGAAACCTGTATTATCCCACCTGTAAATTATTGTCATCTGGAATCTAAATTAACCATCTTTCAAACTTAATTGATCTAAAATCTTCTCCCACGCAGTTTAGAACTGAAAACGTATTTAAGAGTATCTCTTCATCTTACTAAAAGGACCACAGTCCTCAGTTCATGAAGCAAGTAAGGAAGAGCAGAATCCAGCTCAGCTCAACTCAGTTAAATCGGTATGCATTCTCAAATTAGCGTGCTTAAGTATCACTTACAGCAGCGAAATTTAAGCATCAAAGTTATGAAATAACAAGAAGAATTAGCAATACCTCCAAAGCAAATCCCCAAAACAACAAGGAAGTATCCTCTTCTTCCTCGTCAATCTCATCTCCATACCAAAACTCTACATCCCCACGATATCAAGGCTCACTCCCATACCCAGATTCATTCACTTGGGAATCAAATCCCCCAAGTTGCGCCCCTACGCCGCCTAAACTCTCCTTCTCCCCGCTCCCATTATCGCCTCTTTCTCTACTGGGATTCCGGGCCTCGCTTACATCCGATGCCCAACACGCATCCCCAACATTCCCAAACAGCTCCCCACTGGAGTCCGTCCCAACTGCCATCGGAAAATCAGAGCACGTCCCGTACGCCCCCGCGGAACAACATTTTCGGGTCCCGCTTCGATCTGAACTCCGACCCGCGGCGACGGCGTTTTCTTGCGAACAGCTTGAAGCTACTTCTCTTGGGATTAGCTCCGATTGGGTTGTCGTCATCGAGGAGGGTTAGTTTGGAGAGGTCCATGGAGAAAGAAGTGGCGCGATCGGGAAGGCAAGGACGCTTGGATAGGAAGCCATTCGCGGAGGAGCGTTTTGGGAAAAGGGAGGAGCCGAGGTGGAAAGGTCTCCATGAATGGCGCGAGTCTAGAGCCTTGTGTGACATGGAATGACACAACGGATTCTTCAAGTAGACATCGCCATTAAATTCAAAAAAAAAAAAGGTTTCACACTTGCAATCTTGTAATTTACAAAAGATTTCATCTTTCTTAATTCCACTTGGGTGTTTTTCTTTCGGCTCAAATCCAGACAATCTGACTGGGAATACGGATAAATCCATCCTTCAACGAAATAGTCTACTATTGGCCAGAAATTCAGATATTTTCCAAAATTCACTCCCCATTGTTTTAGGGTAGTTCTGCTGAAAGCCCACTAATAAAAGTCTAAAAAAAGCCTTAATCGGTTACCCGGTCACATTATATACACAATTTCTTACAAAAACTGTAAGAAAAACGATACATACATAAATTAGCACAAAAACAATAAGGATTTGTGTTTGTACACAATTTCCTATAAGAATACACAATATAGCACGAAAACGGTAAGAATTTGTGTTTGTACACAATTCCTTACAAAGTATACACAACGGCTTACGAAAACCGTAAGAAAAAAGGTATGTACACAAATTCTTACCACTTCAAAACCATAAGCTCAAGGATGCTTCCAAGGGTAAGGATTTATGTATATACACAATTTCCTACAAGAATACACAATATAGACGAAAACGGTAAGGATTTGTGTTTGTACACAAATCCTTACAAAGTATACACAACGGCTTACGAAAACCGTAAGAAAAAAGGTATGTACACAAATTCTTACCACTTTAAAACCATAAGCTCAAGGAGGCTTCCAAGGGTAAGGATTTGTGTACATACACAATTTCCTACAAGAATACACAATATAGCACGAAAACGGTAAGGATTTGTGTTTGTACACAAATCCTTACAAAGTATACACAACGGCTTACGAAAACCGTAAGAAAAAAGGTATGTACACAAATTCTTACCACTTCAAAACCATGAGCTCAAGGAGGCTTCCAAGGGTAAGGATTTGTGTATATACCCAATTTCTTACAAGAATACACAATATGGCACAAACACAAATCCTTACAAAGTATACACAACGGCTTACGAAAACCGTAAGAAAAAAGGTATGTACATAAATCCTTACCACTTCAAAACCATAAGCTCAAAGAGGCTTCCAAGGGTAAGGATTTGTGTACATACACAATTTCCTACAAGAATACACAATATGGCACGAAAAAGGTAAGGATTTGTGTTTGTACACAAATCCTTACAAAGTATACACAACGGCTTACGAAAACCGTAAGAAAAAAGGTATGTACACAAATTCTTACCACTTCAAAACCATAAGCTCAAGGATGCTTCCAAGGGTAAGGATTTGTGTACATACACAATTTCCTACAAGAATACACAATATGGCACGAAAAAGGTAAGGATTTGTGTTTGTACACAAATCCTTACAAAGTATACACAACGGCTTACGAAAACCGTAAGAAAAAAGGCATGTACACAAATCCTTACCACTTCAAAACCATGAGCTCGAGGAGGTTTTCAAGGGTAAGGATTTGTGTACATACACAATTTCCTACAAGAATACACAATATGGCACGAAAAAGGTAAAGATTTGTGTTTGTACACAAATCCTTACAAAGTATACACAACGGCTTACGAAAACCGTAAGAAAAAAGGTATGTACACAAATCTTTACCACTTCAAAACTATGAGCTAAAGGAGGCTTCCAAAGGTAAGGATTTGTGTACATACACAATTTTCTACAAGAATACAAAATATGACACCTAAACGGTAAGGATTTGTGTTTGTACATAAATCCTTACAAAGTATACACAACGGCTTACTAAAACCGTAAGAAAAAAGGTATGTACACAAATCCTTACGACTTCAAAACCATGAGCTCAAGGAGACTTCTAAGGGTAAGGATTTGTGTACATACATAATTTCCTACAAGAATACACAATATGACACGAAAAAGGTAAGGATTTGTGTTTGTACATAAATCCTTACAAAGTATACACAACGGCTTACGAAAACCGTAAGAAGAAAAGTATGTACACAAATCCTTACGACTTCAAAATCATGAGCTAAAGGAGGCATCCAAGGGTAAGGATTTGTGTACATATCCAATTTCCTACAAGAATACACAATATGGCACCAAAATGATAAGGATTTATGTTTGTACACAATTCCTTACAAAGTATACACATTGGCTTACGAAAATCATAGTAAATTGTGTATGTACACAAATCCTTACCTTTGGATGTCTCCTTTAGCTCATGGTGAGAAGTTGTAAGGAATTGTGTACATACCTTTTTCCTTACGGTTTTTGTAAGCCATTGTGTATATTTTCTAAGGAATTGTGTACAATATTTATTTGTATATTTTTTATTCGAATATTTTTATTCGAATATTTATTATATGAATATTTTTATTCGAATATTTATAGTCAAATATATTTTATTCGAATATTTTTATTCAAAAATTTTTATTCGAATATTTATTATACGAATATTTTTATTTGTATATTTTTTATTCGAATATTTTTAACCGAGTATTTTTATTCAAATATTTTTATTTGAATAGTTATTATACGAATATTTTTATTTGTATATTTTTTATTCAAATATTTTTATTTAAGTATTTTTATTCGTATACTTTTTATTCGAATATTTTTATTACAATATTTATTATATGAATATTTTTATTCAAATATTTATTATACAAAACATTTTATTCGAATATTTTTATTCGAATTTTTATTATACGAATATTTTTATTTGTATATTTTTTATTCGAATACTTTTATTCCAATATTTATTATATGAATATTTTTATTCGAATATTTATTATACGAATATTTTTATTCGAATATTTTTATCCAAATATTTATTATACGAATATTTTTATTCTAATATTTATTATAAGAATACTTTTGTTTGAATATTTATTATACGAATATTTTTATTCGTATATTTTTTATTCGAATATTTTTATTCGAGTATTTTTATTCAATTATTTATTATATGAATATTTTTATTCAAATATCTTTTTATACGAATATTTTTATTCGTATATATTTTATTCGAATATTTATTATATGAATATTTTTATTCGAATATTTATTTTATAAATATTTTTATTCGAATATTTATTATATAAATATTTTTATTCGTATATATTTTATTCGAATATATAAAAATATATTAGATAACCATTATTTATAAAAAAAAGAAGTTAAATTGGAACCGGCTAACAGCCGGTTCCCCATTGCCCTCCATTTGAGGGCTCTTTTTAGGCTTTTTATAGAGGGCTCTTTGTAGCCTCACCCATTATTTTAACGGTAACGCGAGATTATTTAAATCGGAACCATTTTTTATTTGGCTATATTTAATTTTATTTTAAAATTTATTTTTGATTATTAAAGTTTTAAAACATAATTTATACAAAATTTAGATATTAAATTTTGATTATTTTTATTAATTTTTAATGATATCTATTTATTGGTGAATAATTTTCCCAAAGATTTGAATAATAGAGATCTTCATCAGCATTGATGATGGAGGGAAAAGATTAGTGAGAAAAAAATAAATAAGTCCTTGTGGATTAATGAAATTCGTGGTATTTTTTTAACAATAAAAGTTAGATTTAAATTTAGGGGACAAAATAATATAAGTGGTGACTATCGGATATTAGTAAACAACGATTGAGTGATAATATTTAATATCTATATCTTAATAAATAAATTAAATATTTTAAAATTTTAATAATCAAATAGATTTAAGAATAATATTCAGTGGTAATCTTTTTATATTAGTCATTAAAATTTTAAGAGTAGTCAAAATTCAATAATTTAAACTTTTTATGGTAAAAAATTACAGAAAATAAAAAGGTACATAAATAATTTATTTTATTTATTTTCTTTTATATTCATTTATATTTTTATTTAACCATCTCTTCTCACGGAGAAATTATATCATGGGTCAGTCCCACCACGTCATCCATGGACCAACCAATAAAAATTGTTCACCTCATTATTTTTTAATTTTTCAAGTAAAGATTCACTTGAGAAAAAATTATGACATGAAAAAATTGATAAAGTGGACAGTTTTTATTGATTGATCCCATGAACAGATAATGAGATTGACCTATGATATAATTTTTCCGGTATCACAGACCACAGTTGCACAGGTCAACGGTCAAAAATCAAAATTGTATCATCGTAAACTTGACGCCGTTAGATTTAAAGAATATCTACAGCGCGTGAAAGATTACTATATAAGCCGCCACACACTAACCCCTCCCACATTCTTTTTATTGATTTTCGCTTAACTTACCCGTCACTTTCTTCCCACATTAGCTTCGAAACCCTAAGAAAGGTATATTTCGAAAATCTCCGTCTCGTTGTCTCGGAACAACCTGCCTTCACGCCAGTAAAAACCCTAATCCCCGAATTCAATCCCTAAATCGATACATCTTTCTTTCTTTTTCTTAATTGCTAATTGAACTCTCTTTTTCTTTTAATTCCCCAGGAAAGTGAAAAGATGAGTAGCCGTTCCAGCAGGACTCTTTACGTGGGGAATCTTCCTGGTGATGTTCGTGAGAGAGAAGTGGAAGATTTGTTTTACAAAGTTAATAACCTTTCAGTTTTTTTATTATCTTTGCAATTTCACCTTTTAACTCTTAATTGTATTTGGCTACATGAAAGCTTTTTAGTTTTGTTGTTTTCTGGTGAAATAATTGAATGGGGGCAAGCATATCTTTTAAATTGCAACTTTTAACTCATAAATATAAGCGAATTTTTGGCTTGAATTCCTTGCTTAGGATTAACTTCTCCTGGTATATTGAGTATCAAGGAATGGAATTATAAAGACTGCCTAATCAGGTATACATAAGAAAGAGAAAGTTGATGAGCGCAAAAGTTGTCGTTCTGGTATCTACAGATGTCATCTTTAATCCTTGACATCCGAAGAAAACCTAAATGTAGTTGTACCCATACTTACTATATATGGTATGCTTGGAGGTTTGCTACTTGAATGTATGCGGTGGGTCACGTTTACTACAATCGAGTTTAGTCTATTTGATATGTGTTTGACTTATTCTTAGCATGCTTTTCTTAGACCAATGGGTAAAATCTCAGCTTGTACTCTTCTTTATCTTTTTGTTGCAGTATGGTCCTATAGCCCAAATTGACCTGAAGATTCCACCAAGACCTCCAGGTTATGCATTTGTTGAGGTGAGTTAAAGGTGCTGGCTTTTCTTTTATTGTTCATTTACTTATTTTTGTAAGGGGATACAATTGTTTTTAAGTTCTATTCATTTTTTTACCTATCTTTTTTTTTTCTAGTTTGAAGAAGCTCGAGATGCTGAAGATGCCATTCGTGGTCGTGATGGCTATGATTTTGGAGGACATCGTTTACGGGTTAGTTGCTTTTTCTTGCATGTTTTAGCATCTACTGTGTAATAAATTTGACATTATAGGGCATCTTTTAATGATTCTCTTATTTACAGGTTGAACTTGCTCATGGCGGTCGCAGCCGTTCATCCTTAGACCGTCACAGCAATCATAGTAGTGGGCGTGGGCGTGGACCATCTAGGCGTTCTGAATATCGTGGTTTGAATCTTTATGTTGCCCTTTATAATCCTTTGTTATATACAAGTAGGCTGATTATGATTTGTCTCGATTGCTATGATGTGCAGTGTTAATTACTGGATTGCCATCGTCTGCTTCATGGCAGGACCTCAAGGTAAAAGTTGATTTTGTTACTTCTTAACCACCACCACCAAAAAAAAAACATAAAAAGAAAACCATATATCTTGAAAAGAGAAGTAAAAACCTAATCATTCCTACATGACGTGCTTTTTTATCAGGATCACATGCGTCGAGCAGGGGATGTCTGTTTTTCCCAAGTTTTCCGTGATGGTAGTGGTAAGACCCTATGTTTGTTGTTGACTTGCCGTTTAGCTTTTATAAGAATTTGGTTAAAATTGATAAATTTTTAATTGAATAGATCAAAACAATTGTTTTGTTCACGACTGTATAACTGCAGGTTTACTCACATATGTATTTTTTGGGTTTTGCAGGAACTACAGGGATTGTGGACTACACCAACTACGATGATATGAAGTATGCTGTAAGTTACCTTTTTTCCTTTCAAAGCTTATTGATAGCTTGAAAGATCTTATTTAACTTAATGTCATGGAGTAATATGTGCAAAAAAACGTCTTCCTTTTCTGCAGATAAAGAAACTTGATGACTCTGAGTTCCGTAATGCATTTTCTTGGGCATATGTTCGGGTATATGATCTTAACCTAGTCTTCAAGAAATGGAATGAAGATTATTCATTTTTCAATTAATATATGTTTGCAATTCAAACGTAGTTGACTTGTTTGTTAGTTTTTATGTTATTTCTCTCCATCAGCTTTTATTACATTTCATTTTGCTTACTAGAATTATTGCCTTTAGGTTAAGGAATATGATTCTAAGAGGATTTACTCCAGAAGCCCTAGTCGTGGCCGTTCTCTATCGAGAAGCCGAAGCCCTGGTCGCAGCTATAGCCGAAGCAGGAGCCGCAGGTTTTTCTTAAATCTTATAGAATATAAAATTTATTTATTCTTTAGACATTGCTTGTTAACCTTTCAAGTGTAAACCAGCAAATCTCCAAGAGCAAAGTCTTCGCGCAAGTCACCTGTGAAGTTAAGATCAAAGTCTCCTCGCTCCCGCTCTGCATCAAGGTCTCCGTCTTTGTCAAGGTATTCTTGCTTCTCCCTTCACATTGTCTATGCCTTTGTTGTAACAAGGATAATGCTATTGGGTATTCTTGTGGTTGTCAGTGTCAGCTTTTGCTTTCGAGTTGTGTGTTCCCTTCATCTAGAAGATGGGCTATCTGAGAAATTGGTTTTGGACTGTATCCCTCCTTTGAACTACATCCACTTTTTTTTCATGTTGTCATATGAAAGTTGTCTTATTTGTCTTTTTAGATATGGATTTATGCAGCAAACTGGGGATTACATATTGGGATCTTGTGGGAATATGGTTCAATTGCATGCAACTCATTTGGTTGCAGAGGTATGCTATTTTTTAGATGGGAAACTTTAAAACCTGCATTGTCCCTTGTCTAATATGCATAGCATCATAAATGTCCATGGGTGCTAGATTGGGAACAAAGGAGGCAATGGACTGCGATAATAAAGCTGGAATCCTTTACAAGGAATTGCAATAGTAGAGCTGGATTTATCGTAGTTCTCTGGGATTTGCAGCTCAGCATCATTGAGCAGTACAAATATTCCACTGTCGATTTCAGCTCTCTGGATATTGCCAAGCTAATAGGATATGCTTATTGGATTACCTGGGAATTGCAATAATAGGGGAGAATGCTCATTCACTATACACTGGTTTTGGAATATGAAAAATTAATTCTTTTACGAATTTCATTTTATTAGACTAGGCGTTTTTAATTATGTATGCAGTTTGTGAGCTGTCCCCTTTATTTCCTGCTTATCTGCTGAAGTTTTATGCTTTACGTTTTTACTCTTTTCATATACGGTGATTCTGATGTGGAAGTAGCATCAAGGCTCTTGGACAAGAAAGTTGTTAAACGGAGCGTGTTGATTTTAAACTTGTATTCTTTCTGGAACTTTTGCAGATCTCCATCAAGGTCCAGATCTCCTTTGCCTTCTGTAAGTTATCCCTTTGACTATATCTTCTGAAGTTTTTGAAATTCAATCTGTTTCCCCCTCACCATTTTTAAATACTGGTTATGTCCCATTGTGCAGTTAATCTATCCAGTTTGCTATTCCCTCCTTTTAATGCATATTCTCGTTTATATGTTTTACACTATATTTACCGGATTCTCTGCAGATCCAAAAAGGAAGGAGTACTAGTCCCCAAAGATGCAGCATTAGCAGGAGCAGGAGCAGGAGCAAGAGTTTATCCGGGTCTTGATCTGAAGCCCCTGTATTGTCTTTGATTGGTATATATTGTCCGTTGATACTCGGTATCTGCAACAATGTTTTTACCCATACAAATTCCCTGGAAACTGTACCCTATTTCATTTGATGACAGGTCAGAAGCTGTTGCAGAGCTGATCCTCATGTCTCAGAAGCTGGAGAAGATGCGTGCCTACCTAGTTTTCATTTCAGATAAACTAATTAGACTTGTATCCTTCGCTGGATTTCATATGCCTATATTTAGAACATGCGATGTTGGGTGTGTGTTTTTAACTAGATTGTTACATGCTTTTGGCACTTCGAAATATGATTTGATTGTTGGTCTAGGGTTGGTTTGATATTGTTTTTAAAAGTATGGTATGATTATTAAAAAGTATTTTTTAAAAGATAGAGGGTATAGTTTATATGTTATATTATAAAATTTAAACTATAATAAATTAAATTATATTTTGATTTACTAACAAGATGATATATATATTACTATAATAATATAAAATGTTTTATGGTAGCTCATTATTAATGTTTTTAGGTTGAAGGGAATAAATTAAGAGTCATTACTTTATCGTCAAAGAAAATAGAGGCATAAAGAAAAAAATTAGCTTTTCAATATTCGTTGATTTAAGATTTTAACGTTTTAAATTATTTTAAATATATTTAATAAAAATCATTAGTGAACCAACAATCATTTTATGTGATGTAGCGTATTAGTTTAATGATGTGGTACCTTTATAAGTAACTAAATAATGATATGATGTTATATATTTTAAATTAACTATAAATATATTTTATCAAATTAATTATATAATTTAGATAAGTGTTAAGCGGTACCTAATCTTTGTGTTTAAAAGCGGAAAAAATAGTGTACAAGAGAAATAGAACCTAAAATTCTTTGATAAACGGACAAAATAGTTTATAATAGAATATTATTATATTTATTAATATTGAATATCACTAATTAAACGTTATTAATGTTATACATCGGTAATTTTTTTAATAAATATTATTTTTATTTTTAATTATTTTATATTATTGTTAAATAATTGATTAAAATAGAAAAAAATAAAATTTTAGAAATATCAATTTTATAATTTAAAATATTATATTAAAAACAAAACATAAAGTTCATCACATAGATAAAATCTAAATTATGTTATAATTAAAAGCAATCACAATATAAACTAATTAAATTTAATGTTTGGTAATAAAAAATAATATAACAGATAAGTATGCTACGAAAGTCAACGGTATATCTACTGTCAGTTATAGACAATGATTGATTGGGAAAACAATGATAATTTAAGAATTTTGGGTTTTAGGTTAGGAGTTTGAGATTATTTTGTAAAAATTTAAAATTATCAATTAAAAAAATAAGATTTTAATTTTATTTAAAAAATAATTAAAAAAAATAAGTTTGTCACTTGTCATATTTTTATTGGTAGATGGCTTTTTTTATAAATAATTAGATAACTTAAAAAGACTTAAATTAAAATTTTAGACACATATTTAAAACTAAAAACCAAAAATAATTCAAAAAAATATTTTAGACACATAATTGGATATTAAACCTTTATTTTTTTTTTAATAATAACTTAATTAATCAACCCATCACTTTTACTTTTTATTGTCGTCATCCATTCACAAATATCAATTTCGTTAAAAAAAATTATCGATCGGATTATACAATACCTTATGAACAAAAAAAATATTAATAATTTTTAAGGATATTTGATTTACGTAATAAAGTCCAATTGAATTTGTTGTTTGTGCTGAGAACGTTGAATTGCTTTATTGATCGTACTGTGTTGTCCCCATCCCATCGGATTTTGTCCCAATGCCACTAGGATTTAGGTTCTTCGCATAGGACTCTGTTTCCATTATCACACGACAAAATGTTGAATACGACACAACAGGGCTTCTTTCACTTTAACAACAAACAAAACATCACGTCAACAAATTATATCAATCATGAGCTCAACTCATCACGTCAATTATAGTATCATCCAATTATAACTATTTATTTTATTATTAATTTTTAATTTAATTTTTTCAACAACGATTTTTCACTCATAATTTTTATGTCATTTTAAAAACATAATTTCTGAAAATTATATTAATTATATGACTGGTTAGTAACGGAGTGAATGATTTTTATTAGTTAGGGACCACGACTGATGTGGTAGGTCAGACCTATGATATAATCTCTCCATGTCGTCTGACAAGGTAACATAAAGTTAGTTACAATCGGAATATAACGTAGTTTTATTACGTATAAATTGTTTATCTTCTAATCGTATTTTTATTAATATTTTATTTAAAAATAGTGACTTTATGATTTAAGGTTATAGTTAGGGTAATAAAAATTACGAATATAAAATATCTTTTAGGATATAAAATTTAAGATTTAATATGTAGAAAATAAATCTTACGATTTAAAATTTAATTTATTAAAAATTATTAGTAGGGCATAAAAAGAGACATGATAAAAAGATAAAATATTTTTACTCATTTTACTAATAATATCAGTTAGGACAAAAAATATTATGTTATAATAAATTTTAATTTAAAATATTATATATCTATTTTATATATAATTAATAATAGTTTTTTGAATTGAATAAAATATAATATTATTTGCCTCGTTAAATATTTTCTTTAATCTAAATGAAGGAAAAAGAGTGCATATAGTACCATTAAAGGATCCATAAATTTAACTTGACATACAAATGATGCAAAAAAAACTAATAAAAATGCCCCGACTGGCTGACAGTATGATAGACTAAAATGGTCACGATGAAAAAACGAGATGACTTAATCGGATATATCATCTAAAATCTCTAATTAAAAATAAAAAAGAATAAGTTTTGACAAACAATTTACAATCATATTTTATTCAAGCGACATCCGCTTAAAGTGAAGAGATCAATTACGGTTACACAAATTAACAAATAGTTTTAATCATATTCAAAGGACTATTAGCAACACTAATATTAAACAAATTTTAATCTCAGACTCTATTTTTAATTGCGTTTAGTAACCAAAATAGACATATATTCAATATTTTCCTATCAAATAACCAATAATTTATTTATAAACGAATATTTGATTATTTATTTTAACGTCTAAACGAGTGTTTACTGATCGCATATAATACGGCAGCCTAATTAAACTTTTATTTTTTTTTACTTCACTTTGATTCTTACTAATGTTACTCCACATAATGGTACAGACATTAGATACTGCTCTATGTTCACTTTTTCAGTTTCTTAGGATTTTTATGGTATTATTCGAATAAGGATTAAAAATTATAAATGTATAATTATATAAATTATTTTTATTTTAGTGATCAAAATAAGATTAAACTAATAAATTAAAGACTATTTAAGTAATTTATCTTTCTTTTTATTACGTCATATTAACTTCTCTTACTAAGTTTAACCACAGTTGAGTGATTTATACTAAAAATATAAATGATCTTATTAATCGATTTTAATATCGATGATTAATTTTATACCGAGAAAAAATATATGTGACCATTCGATAATTAACCCTTAAATTATTTTAATCACTTGACATTTATTTTGAGCTTTGTATTGGTGGTTGTTGAGTCAGGATTTCAAGGCTGTCGGTGTTAGATCACTTTATTATTTTTATCCTTTTCATTCATATATTAGAAAATTAGAAGAAAAAAAGTTTTGAAGAAGATTTTATTAGGGATGCTCAAAATATCCAATTTGGATAATTTAATTGATCGATCTGATTATAAAAATTTAGATTTTTTAAAGAAAAATAAATATCATTTCGAATACTTGATCTGATATTTTTCGAACTAGACCTGAATAATAAAATAAAAAAAAATCTTGGATACTTAATATTTCAGGTATCTATATCTACATTATTTATATATTAAAATAAATTAAATTTTTATTAAGCCTCGATGTTTTGTTATGAATTAGATTATACAATTTGGATCTTAAACTTTATGTTTAGATATAATTAGGATCTTAAAATTTATGTTTAGAAGTTGAATTATATAATTCAAACATTTATTTTTTTGTATGATTTTAAAATTAAATTTAGGGTTATAAAAGTAAAAATCCAAGTACCCAATTATCTAAAATACCGCAGAATATCAAAAAATATCAAATCAAAATATAAATCATATTTTTAACTATCCAAAATTTTGAATATTCAAATTTAAACATCCTTAAATTTTACCATATTACTTTTCATTAAACTTCTTTCAAACAGAAACCTATCATTCAAGTTCAAAAAAAATCCATGTACATGTTCTAATAAATTTTAAATATTTGATCCAACATGATAAAATAAAATCCGGATCAACATTTAACATTAACTCAAAATTTCAAGTTGTTATAACAAATGTATGTATGATGAACATAAAAGTACTTGCTACGATAATAATGTCGTAGGAGCAATTATACAGATTTTATAAAATAATATATCAATAAAATTTTTTTATGAAATTATATAACATATATACTTATGATGTATCATTTTATTAAATTATATTGAATTATTTTACATCAGTTGATTAATAATTTTATAAGGAACCATTTAACATAAAATAAAATGTTAAGATCTAAATAATAATTTAATAAAAATTAAGGACATTTTTTAGCATATAAAATAATATGGTAAGATCATCTGAGATTACTATCATCAATATTTGCCTCAATTATGAATATATATTATCGGATTCTACAGTAACGAAGAGGAAGAGGAAGAGGAAGAGGAAGAGGAAAAAGAAAAAGAAAGATGAAGCTGATACGTTGGTTGTTCATTCTAAATCTGCTCAATATGGGAGCAGTGTTGGGAGTTGGTGACGATAAATACAGCAAGCATGACTTCCCACCAGGATTCGTCTTCGGTTCTGCCACCACTGCTTATCAGGTCTGTCTCATCTCTCACACATCACCACTTCATTTTGCGTTTTGTCCACTCTGCAATTGCAATTTTCAACCCATTGGAAATTCCAACACTGATGATGATATGAACATATTAAGGTGGAGGGAGCAGCAAGCCAAGATGGGAGGACTCCCAGCATTTGGGATACTTTCACACACGCTGGTATTTTCTGCTCAGGATTGTATATATATACTATATCTAATGTATGTATGTTTTAGCATGTAAATTCTGATTCACCACTGCTGAAAAAAAATCAGGGTATGCTAATGGAGCAACCGGAGATGTAGCTGTTGATCAATACCACAAATACAAGGTGAACATTCCATTGCTTTTAGTCCTTGTATGGCTGCCGATGAAGAATCCAAGTGTGCTTTCTTAACTTCCTATTGTGAGTATTTTGCATAATGGCTTTTATTTTCCAGGAAGATGTGAAAATCATGGCAGAAATGAGCTTGGATGCCTACAGGTTTTCCATATCCTGGTCAAGACTCATCCCAAGTATGATTTTCAAATATTAATTTACTTATATAGTAGCCAAAGAAGGATACTGGTTTCAGCTTATGTTATTCCATATCTTCTGATTTCATTTCAGATGGAAGAGGGCCTCTCAATCCTAAGGGTGTTCAATATTATAATAACCTCATTAATGAACTGATCGGCCATGGTTGAGACCAATTTTCTCCAATGTCTTTCAGTAGTTCAATTAAAGTTTTTGTTTTCGAAGTTGAATTGTTTCCCAGACTGATCTCCATATGACTTGACCGTGCAGGAATACAACCTCATGTTACTTTAAGCCATACTGATCTTCCACAAGCACTTGAAGACGAGTATGGAGGATGGATAAACCGAAGAATAGTGTAATTTCTGTGATCTTATCATTTTAATAACTCCTTATATGTTTTCTGTATATTAGGCACAGTAGCTCTAGATGAATGCAATCGAATCATCCTATTATTGATGCAGGAAGGACTTCACAGCTTATTCTGATGTGTGCTTTAGAGAATTCGGGGACAGGGTTTCATATTGGGTTACTGTGAATGAGCCAAACGTCTATGCGGTTGGAGGTTATGATCAGGGAGTTACTCCTCCTACGCGTTGCTCTCCACCTTTTGGAACAAACTGTACCAGAGGCAACTCCTCATCCGAGCCATACATAGTGGTTCATAATATATTATTGGCACATGCATCAGCTGCAAGATTATACAAGAGAAAATATCAAGTAATAAATAAAGTTTTCATGTCAACTATCATTTAAACTTCCGTTATCTTTCAATCTTTGTATTTCTTCCACTTGCATTGACTCTAGCTATGAGCCATCTGCTTGGTGCTCTAGCATTTCATTTTTATATCCCATTTTTTAATGCAGGAAAAGCAGAAAGGCTTAATAGGTATTAGCATATTTTGTTTTGGGTCTGTTCCTAATACAAACTCAACAGAGGATGCTGTGGCAACTGAAAGAGTGAATGACTTCAATATTGGTTGGTAAGTCCTGTATTTAAGGTGTTTTTTAAGAAAGTATGCATATCTGTAAAATTCTAGTGAAATGTGTTTGTGTTATGTTTTAGGATTGCGAGTCCGTTGGTGTTTGGAGATTATCCCGACACGATGAAGAAATTGGTTGGCTCCAGAATTCCTACCTTTACAAACCATGAATCTGAACTTGTTAAGGGTTCGTTTGATTTTCTTGGAGTTGTACATTACACAACATTATATGTCCAAGATGACCCTGACAGTCTGTTAATGAAAGAAAGAGACTATTTTATGGATATAGCTGCAAAGATAACTAGTACGTTTTGGAACATATTCTTGCTAAATTCACTTCACTTCTTGCAATAATTCATCTGATAATTTCTGAAATTCAATAAGGTAAACACTAATTAATGCATTCTGTTTGTGATAGATGTCGATGACATTTTCGTGACTAAAGAGGTGAGTTGCAAGACATTGTTATTAGAGTTTTGTTTCACCTTGGAGCCTTGTGTTTGATAAATCTGCATCTTTTCTCAGTACCCTATATTACCTTGGGCCCTGCAAGGGGTGCTGGAGCATTTCAAGCAAGTGTACGGCAATCCTCCGGTTTACATTGTTGAAAACGGTATCTCTCTCTTTCTCTAATCTCACACATGCACGCATGAACATGTTCATGTAATCGATGGGCATGGTGTGTTGACAGGTCAGAGAACCAAGCGCAATTCAACCTTAGAAGACACGTCGAGAGCGGAATATCTGCAGGCATACATCGGGAGTATGCTGGATGCAATAAGGTAAACACCTATATTGATCATGGTCTAGGCAGGTGCATTCTAAATAAGATGCAAAATGGAAATATTATAACCGCAGGAGTTGTTAATCCTTTCTTAAAACTGTTAAAAGGAATGGATCGGATACAAGAGGGTACTTCGCATGGTCGTTCCTAGATGTGCTGGAGTTGCTAGATGGTTACGGATCTAGTTTCGGATTGTACTACGTAGATTTAGATGATCCCGAGTTGAGGAGACAACCCAAGTTTTCTTCATATTGGTATTCCCATTTTCTCAAGGGAGGAAGTGTGAGTCCGGACATACTGTTCCAGCTCAACACTAATTTCTCTGCTTCCCGTGGCCACTTCTTCCAGTAGCCTTCCAGCTCTCTTGTTTTTTACTTAATTTCGGTTCTTCTGTGGCCAAAACAACCTTGACAAGTTGCTGGTCTATAGTTTACTAGTTTAGTGTGGTTTAGTGGTTATGATGCGTCCGTATCATTTTAAGTACTAGAGTAAAAGAGGTTGTTTTAGGACAACTCTGGGAAGTTGATGCAATATGAATAAAATGATGTAATTTTAATGATAAATATTAGGGTTTATGTAATTTAAATTTGACGATTTCGATGTATATTTCCGTAGTGATGATTAGTGTTGATTAGAGATTGAAATTAAGAGTGAAATTTTCTTTCACTCTGCTCCTTAAATGTAAAATTTAAAGGGTTAATTTAAAGTTTGTAAAAAAGTAAAAGGGTCAAATTGATCATTTAACCATTACCTAAGTTAATTTAATTAAAAGATAAAAATGAACAGATTTTTTTTTAAAAATACGCTCGCGCTACTTTTTATAACTAGAGAAAACTATTTTCTTCTGATTCATCTTTTTTTCACGAAAAAAGAGAATCTACTTGATCCAATACTATATCATCAAGGGCGAACAACAGTGAAAAGGAAAAGAAGGGAAATAACATTGAAAACAAAAAACAATGGATAACAAGAAGTTTTTTTTTTTACTTTCTTAATTTAATTAAGTATTGGTTAACGTGATTACACATAAATCTATTAACAATCATTCATAAAAGAGGTTGTTTTAAGACACTATCCAATTTAATTAATTATAATAAAATAAATATAAAGTATTTATTTGATAACAAAAATTACTTCTCAATTGATGATAGTTAATAATGAAATTGTCTTGTAATTTAAGTTTATTTGACTTCAACTTGGCTTGGTTTCAATGGACAAGGTCTCAATCTACAGGGAACAGGCGGCAGTACCATGTTAAACAAAGTCTAATTCTGTTTTGACTTTTGAAGCAATCAAAGAAGGTGACTTTCCCACCTCGCATCCCTCATCATTTACAGTCACCGCCGATCATAGCTGGCTCAATTGGTTACAGTACACTCGAGATATCCTCAAACCGTTCAAAGGGAACAGTGCAGGAAGAAGCAAGGGGAACTGGCTAAATTGAAGTTCTGCATGAAATACCAAGAGTACATGCAAGGACAAGAGAAGAAAATACCTGGGGTTGGTTTTAAGAACATTAAGAAGATACTCAACAAGTGTAGGAAAGGTTTTCAATCCAACAAACATCTCCATGAAGGGCTCCTTGACCTTCAATATTTCTCAGGTCTCAAACATACACATAATAATATATATATATATATAAAACTTTGGTGACTATGCTTATAAGTAACATTCCTTTTTTCTTATGTGTTTATAAGTAAAATTGTTGAAAATATTACATAATTTCAATTCAACTTAATTAAGATTTTAAAAAATATCTATATTTTTAAATTTAAAAGTTTTGAATGCTTTTATTCGAATTCATATTAGGATTCAGATTCAGACTTTTTTATTGAATTTAGATATTTTTTTTAGGATTAGATTCGGATTATATTAACTGACGGGACCTTTTCCCCTTCCCTTCTCAAGGAAATGTCTGATGTAGTAAGGTGCTTCAATGAGCGTGACCGGAAATTGCTTGAGCTGCACCTTTCTTCTGGCTTCACAAAGTGCTTGATTTAGTTCAAAGCAAAGCTCTAAGGAAGTCATATTGCCTGGGTTCAAGGAAGGAAGGACCTGGTTCACTGTGCATTGGTTAATGCTACTGCAATCAGGAAAATACTCAAAGAAATACGATAAGGTATGCTTATTTTCTCTTCGGAGAATGGTAATCTGGCATGATTTCCAGCTTAAATTTTATCTGATTTCCCAATGGAATATTATTGCAGGTTCATTACTCCAAACAAGGGCAAGCCTTCAGGTCACCAGCACAAAGCTTGCACATGAAATCCTTGGCGCCTAATCTTCATTCCTTTCTTTTACCTCTGCAAATCCAACTTTCCTTTTTGTTCTTACAATGCTTCTCTATTGATGTAATTAATTTGTAAATGAAACTTACCATGCAAATGAATACAATTTTTATATATACACCTAAAAGAGATGTTTATATTTTGCTGAACTTTTATTGTAAATAGAACATTCCCCATAGCTGAAAGTATACTAGGTTAATTAGCTGCTACAGCACTTGGATGTCACCTTTGGTACATAAAAAATATAGTCACCTATGGGATTCTAGGTGTTGATGGTCTGAAAAATCCGTCACAACACTCGGTTACAGTCCAGAAGAGCGGTTGGCATATTCCTGAACCAGTGCGGCGAAGAGCGTCGGCCTTTCGAGCAAGCGTGATGGTGAATCAAACTCTTTAGCCTTTCCTGTGTTATTGAAAAACGGAGGCATTAGATAGAGAATTCACATGACAAACTGTACCCATGAATGCTTCACATTGAAGTTTGGCATGGGTTTCGTGCTAATGAGCTGAGAAGAAAAAGAACGACGAACCTGCATCGATGACTAAAACCCTATCACAATCCATAACTGTTGGTATTCTGTGAGCAATGCTGATGATTGTGCAGGCAGCAAAGTCTTCCCTGATGATCTTTTGGATTATGGCATCAGTCTGCGAATCTACGGATGCAGTTGCTTCGTCCATGAACAAAAGCCTGCTGCGCTTAAGCATAACTCTCCCCAAACACAGAAGCTGCCTCTGCCCCACGCTCCAATTATCGCCATTGTCAGCCACTGGTAATTAAAATGGCTTTAGTTAGGCACTACTTCGGTGACTAGACTCCGAACAAGTTGATAGTCACTTACCTAAAGAATCGAGTTTATCCGGTTTTGTAGCAACCACATCTTTAAGTTGGCAGCGGTCAAGGCTCTGCAAGAAAACAATAAACTTCCCAAGTGAGAAGAAGAAATATCTACAAATAAGCTAGTGTGGACTAAAATGGCTTATATTGTTGTTGGAATAACATGTTCACCTTCCATATCTCTTCATCTGAATACTGTCCTACAGGATCAATGTTGCTTCTTACAGTTCCTTCGAATAAGACAGGTTCTTGAGGGATGATTCCGAAGCGTGACCTAAGATCATGAAGTCCCAGCATGCAGATATCTATGCCATCAATAATTATTTTCCCACCTGTTGGCTCAACCAGTCTGAAGAAAACTTGGATTAAAGTCGACTTGCCACTCCCAGTCCGACCAACAACACCGACCTTTTCACCACCATTTATGCTCAGAGAAATGCCTTTAAGTACAAGAGGCGTGCTTGGACGGTATCTAACCTGTTGACCAAAATTGTTAGCAGTCCAGTTAAAGAACTGATATGAAAGCATGTAGTTCGAAAGAAGTTATAGAGAGAAAAGTGTAAGGGCAAAGTTACCTGTAGGTCTTTGAGCTCAACATTGCCTTCGGCAGGCCAATTCAGAGGGGGGAGACGGTTATCAATATGCCATGCTGCTTCTGGTTCAAGCCTTGAAAATTGCTTTATTCTTTCGACAGAAACCATCCTGTTCTCGACGAAGCAGCTCATATATATGGACCAGAACAATACACTGTTGAGGGACAACCCATAGGAAAGAGATAACCCGACATTCTCTGCATTATGCAAAATAAGTCATTTTTTCAAACATTCTTATACTTTGATGGTACTAGGACGATGCACATATATAATGTGTATCAAATGATCTTTTGCCGGCCTTCGGCTGAGCTGAGCCAGGCACGTGATATCATCAGATGACCACAAGCTAGTGCTACAGATGAAAGATCTACTGTATAAAAGTGGCATGCCAGTGAGCATTCAGCTGCTTTACGATTCAACATGGTATCGGGACTATAACATACGTTCAAGGATCAAATGCTTTGTGTTTCAAGAAGGAAATCATGAAGAGGTGAGATTACCTGGCCTGACAATGCTGCTAGGTAACATGATCATAAACAAGGTAGAAAGGCAGAGAACTACACTCCCGATAAGTTCCAAACGGAAGCCCAACCATTCATTGGATCCGTTGTTGTGAAAATCCATGCGTAAATTGGAATTAACTCTGTTAATATTTTCCTGACAAAAACTATCCTCTTTTCTGAATGCACGGATAGTCATAACTCCAGAGATGCTTTCTGAGAAGTGATGAATGACAGGTGCTTTAGTGATCGAGTCAAGGCGAGTTAGTTCTCGAGATGATGCAAGGTAGTACCCCTGTATGCAAGAAAAAACGAATATCATCAAATGACCTAAGCAGATAAACAAACTGATGTTCCAGATATCAAGAAAGAAACTAGATCTCCATGCTAAAGTTTAATATTTAACATGAGTTGGTGCGAAAAGAATTCCTTAAATTTGCATGTAATACCCGATACCAGAAATTCAGCCAACCAAGAGGAATTATCAAGAATACTGTTGGCCAGGCATATTGACATGTGATTATGAAGATACTGAGCAGTGTAATATTCATAGCAACAGTAAGCCCCATGACAAATGGAACGAAGATATCGACATTGGTCTGATCAGTTGATGCCTGTTGATTATAAAAAAGAGGAATCTGTTAATCCAAAGATACCAAGATATCTGATTACTTTTTCTTGGAACTAAGATTCCAATTGTTTCTTTTCACCAATATTATAAAAATGACAGATGGTATGCAGATACGTTGCGAAGTGAAAGCGCCAAAATTCAGTCTTCAAAACCTTACCCGACTTAAAATTCTTCCTGAAGGTGTGGTATCGAAAAAGGACATAGGGGTATGCAAGATGCTTTGAAGGATTTGCCCGAAAAAGATTTGTGCTGTCTTCAGCCCCATGAGCGTAACAAAAAATGCCCTGAACATTATCAACACGATAGACACGGCTGCTATAATGCCATAAACAGAAATAAATACTGAAGGGTTGAATGACAGAGCTCGTTCGGCTGAAGTTTCATATGACAGCCAATAATCAGCGGCCATTTGAGAACCTTGCCATGACAGAGAAATTAACAGCACTACAGCCACACCCCACCAGCCAAAAGCCTCAGTGCAGTACGTTTTGTACACATGCAGACCGACTTTACCAGTTTCCCTCTCTTCATCTTTGATTAGTTTAGAATCCCCCTTATTGGATTTTGTCTTGTCTTGAGATTCACCATTTGCTTCCCCAAGGTTGGGAACACCTTGAGAAGGTTTGGATGTTTTGTTGGAATTTTCACCAGGCATGTTGTTGCCTGCTTCGACAAGTTCCATAGCTGTTTCATGTGCAGCTACTAGAGCTCCGAAATCCAAGCCAGAGTCGAGTAGATCATTATACTTCCCCGACTGCACTATCATACCATCTCGCATCACCTGGAATTTACACACAAACATTTTAGAATCGCCGATACTCTTATATGAGTGCATGTACATGCCTGTGTCTTTTCCAGGAAACAGATTATACCTATCCTACTTACCAAGATGAGATCAACATTGTGTAAGAAATCCACTTGATGGGTTACAAACAAAATAGTCTTCCCCTTGAGAGCCCCTCTCACACATTCCTGCAGATAAAAAGCATATAAAATAAACAACATACCAAGCTTTCATAAGCGACTATTCAACATCGGTGATGAATCATTTCTTTTCAACAATTGCAAAGCTTGAAAAGAATCAGATAATATTACCTTAAATATGTCTGTCCCTGTATGAGCATCAACGGCACTAAAGACATCATCAAGAAGGTAGATGTCACAATCTTGGTAAACAGCTCTAGCAAGTTGTATCCGTTGCTTTTGGCCGCCGCTGAGGTTAATCCCACGTTCTCCGATCTCAGTCTGATCACCAAACTCCATCATTTCCAAATCTTTCTCCAAACAACAAACTCTTACAACTTCCCTGTATTTCTCCGCGTTCATCGGCATACCAAACAGGATATTCTCTTGAATTGTACCATTCTGAATCCAAGATGTTTGAGCTACATATGCAGTTGAGCCACAAAGCTTAACCTGTCATGGAATCAACAAAAACTGTATTTAACAAGAATTCCTTGTCTTTTACATTGTTATGCTGATCTTATTCAAGTATTCACATTTGCATATATCGGGGGAAGGGGGGGACTTGGATCCCATACCTTTCCTGATATTTTGTGCATCTCACCGAGAATTGAAGCCAGAAGAGAAGATTTTCCCGAGCCCACAGTCCCAGCTATAGCAGTAAGCTCCCCTTTCTTGACCTCCAAGTTAATATTTTTCAGAACCTCCTGTCCTTTCTCATCATCCCAGCTAAACACCCCGTTTTTAACTTCCACGGCAATTCTACCATCACAACCCTCTTGTCTCTCCACCGATGAATCGACCAATTCCTTGCTCATCATGTAAGTATCCAATCTCTCCAACGAAATCATTGCTTGTGAAAGCGAGATCATAGACTGCGGGAAGATCCTAATAGGCTCCTGCAAGATCTTGAAGATCGTTGTTGTCGTGAACACGAGCCCTGCATCAAGCTTCACTCCTAATAAAAGTGCAGTCCCAAATGTGAGGGTGGATATCAGTAGTGGTGTTGACCACATCACTATGATGTTTCCAGCAATTGAATACAAGAATTTGCTTAACCATCCGAACTCGGTTTCACGGAAAGATTGGATTCTTTTATTGAAGTGTTCTTCCCACGCCTGGAACTTGATCACCCGCATGTAATTAAGCATCTCATTGGTGGCCTTCATCCTCTTGTCACGATTCTTCATTACATTGAACTGAAACCGGTTGTTCCTTCTGGCTCCCATTACCACAAAGACAAGAACACAGAGAAGTCCGAGCACTGTAGTGACAATCGCAACACCAAGGTACCTAAACAAAAGCACCAAGGCGACCGAAACTTGCAAAGGAGTCAACCAAATAGAATGGAGCTGCAACATCATATCAGAGAGCTGTTGAGCATCTACAGCCATGTAATTCACAATCTGTCCAACACCATGAGCCTGACGTGCAGAGCAAGTTAACCTTAACCCCTTCTTGTATAAAGAAGTGATAAGAGTGCAGCGAATGAGCATCCCAAGTTTCTGAGAGTTGAAGTTGAATTGATGGGTTGTCAACACTTCTACAAACTTCGCCACAAGAAGAATCAGTATAAGATAGTATCCTTCATAAGGCGAGCTTCTTTTCCCGGCGGTGTAATCAACAAAACCTTGGATCAATACAGGACCGACATACATAACGCAGAGCCGCACGATAGCAAGGAATGCAGTGAGAGCAACTTCCCTCCAAAAGCATCGTAGCAATGTAGTTCGAACAGGGTGGCTCAATTTTTCGTTCGGTTTAGGCCAATTCACTTCAAAGAGCTTCGACATCTTCTCGGCCCTATGTTCGGGTGACAAAGTTGGAACTTCCTCCATTTTGAGAGGGGATTTGTAACCTTGTCTCAACAGAGGATTCAGCCATATCCAAAAGGCCTTTGATACTATAGAAGCAGAAGCAAAGCCACTCACTTTCTGTTTGCTCAAAAGAGGCTCAAGTAACTCTTCTTCTTCTTCATCCATTGTTGGTTCGGATTCTCTGGTCACCGTTATACCAGTTGAACCTCTAATGGCGGCAACAATAAGAGGAACTGATAATGGAAAAGAAACAAAGGAAACAATATCATCCAACCTCAAATACTTGTACTCATTCGTTTCAACAGATACCACACGAACGATACCGGACACCGCGAACAACGAAATGACGATAAAATTCGCAAACCAATAAGCTCGAAGAGATAAAGGATGATTAACAGCCTCGAATCTCTTCTCATGGATGATTAAGATTGCAATCACAGCATGAGTTACGGCTTGAACTAACCAAAATATCCCATCAAATTGCATCCATGGCTCCTGGCTACTTTTTGTAAATGCCAAAATGCATACAATAGTGTAAGAAAACGCCAACACAGCCGTCACAACCAAAGAGAGTTTGAACCATACGGTTGTCTTGAGAAGAGCCCTGTTATGTCTCACGAGAGGCTTGTTGATGTCGGAGCCGCCATGGCTATTGCCTGAGAATCTAGAATACAGCTTGTGAACAGCAAAGCATAGGAGGGTGAGCAAGAACAAGAGATCAACAGCAGATAAGAGAGCCCTTTGAGGACATGCGGAGAGGAAAATGAATCTCAGACATTGGAACATAACAGGAATAGATGTCGTCTCCTTGGAGGATTCAATCACAGAACTCGAACATGAAAAAGAAGTAATCCAAGTAGTTGAAGACATAGTGAAATAAAACAAAAATCACCGTTTTATGTTTCAGAGATCAACGATTCCAATCAATACATATATATTCCCTTCCCTTCCCTCACCTGCAAAAAAAAAGTAGCAATACATATCACTCATATGTCTGCAAAAAAAAAATTGTTCAAATAAAAATATGTCTGCAAAAAGAATGATCAATAAGAATAATAACAACAGAAGAAGAAGAAACCAGTGAAATATTCACAAGGAAAAAGTGATGATGCAAAAAATAAATACCTCAAAAAGCTTTGAACTTTTAAGTATGGACTGCCATCTTTAACGTGAATCCAGCAAAAAAGAAGAAAAGCTTTAAGGCAAAGGTGGGAACAAGAGGGGGACAACAAAACGTTGCCACAATGGTCTCAGCTATATAAACTGAAAAATCAAGGAACGAGTCATACTGGAGCTCTTATGAGCCCTTGAGGCGGCTATAAGTCAACAAAAATAAAATCTGACCACCCATGTTCCATATTTGTCAAACAAGTAAATCGATTAGAATCAATTATTTATATTATACGTACAGAATCTCTCACAGGTCATTTTTTTATATTTTTGGACTAAATATATTTTGAGACATAAATCAAAGGAACCAATGGAATGAAGTCATGGAAAAAACACGTCTCCATTAGCAAGAGAAAAGAAAGAAGAAGCCATGGAAACGAACCTGTGTAACTAAGTTCGAGAAGAAAACAACAGCCGAACTAAACATTTCTGCAGAGACTTTGCTTGCACCACAAGGAAAAGCCAAAGCCAAAGCCAACCGGCAAACCACCACGTGAAGAATCGGTTCAGCACGTTTCAAAGTAACCCAAACATGCAGTAGCAGAAACCAGAGGACGTTTGGTGGTAAGAAAACAAATGTTCATAAATGCAAAAACACTTGAACTGCATTGATTTTGCTGTTTTTGTTTATTTGTTTGGACTCATTTGATATTGGAATTGGCTGTCCAAGTTTATAAACTTTTTAGTGGACAAAAATCAATGTTTGGATTTCCATAAAAAGACGTGGAGATAAGGCGAATAGCCATGGGGTCCTGACAGACTGAGAAAGGAACTTTTTGTGATTTTTTTTTTATTTGGTTTCTCTTTTTATTTTTATTATAATTTGTCAGCGTGATAATTACAAATCTAGAATTTCTGGGTTCCTGCACCCACGTGCGATACTACTCGCGTGTGATTACTTTCTTGACGGAATTGGCCATGTTCGTTTGGATTTGATCGAGGATGTTTGACCTGAAACATTTTTTATTACAACCTTATTATTGATCTTTTCTAAAAGATTTAGGTTGAATGTAGGGTTTGCAATAATGGAGAATTGGATCTTAATATTTAAAATAAAATATTATATGTAAAATAATTTAATTAAAATTATATTTTAAATAATTATTAATTATATATTAAGTTTTTAATATTTTAAATCTTTATTATTTAATATAATGATATTCAACGTTAATGATATTTAATGGTATACAACATCCGTCGTAGAATTTTACTAAAAAAAATAATAATCTTTTTAAGAATTTAAATTCAAACATTTTATGTACAAAATGTATATGAATTTTATACAAAAAAATGAACAAATAGTATAAGATAACTTTAAAAATACTCAAAAAATTATTTATGCTAATAGGCATGTTGTTCACAAGTCTCTTTAAATTATAGTTTCGTGAAATAATGTACGATTATCGTATCTATTTTTAATCAGGTCAAATTCTAATATAAAAATAAACAATCTATTTCAAATACAGTATTTTAAAAATAAAATAATTGATATCCTATATTAAAAAATCTTGATTTAAATTCCAAATACATTTTCCATATTCTAAACATAAATGCCACAAACCAAATAATTAATCCTTAAGAAACAAAATCAATCAATGACTGAGGTGGGTGTAGATTAGGACAGAACAGGGTCCCACGATTGGGTCTACAAGTACGACTACCACGACTCATCACTCATCGTTCGAGTCTTTGAAACGCAGTGTCTGAAAATCACTGCAAATTTCGACAAATCAACAGAAAAAGACATGTACGAAATGGTAATAACTTCCAAGTAATTGTAATGGTAAGGCTGGACTCCCAAAAGCACAGTTTTCGTCACACGTGACGTCAATTAAAGGAACAGTCTTCAAGAAAATAAGAAAAATTATATAACACAATTAAATACGTTAATACTAAACATTGTTAAATATTATTAAATTAATTAATATATTTTATAAAATTAATATATAATTAATAAAAATAATAATTATTAATCGTATATTATTTTTAAAAAAATATTAATTAATTTAATAATATTTAACGTCTTCAAAACGTTAAAAATCCTTAATCGCTTAAATGAGTTCGTCCCACATGACATCAAAGAGACCCAAATGGACAGATCTACAAAAAGCTCCTTAAAGGGAGCCTAAAAAAAGCCATGTGATAATGGCAATAGGGAACCGGTTGCTAGCCGATTCCAAAGTAAACCCTCTTTTTTTATATATAAATAATGGTTATCCAATTTATTTTTATATATTCGAATAAAAAATATACGAATAAAAATATTTATATAATAAATATTCGAATAAAAATATTCGTATAATAAATATTCGAACAAAAATGTTTGTACAATAAATATTTGAATAAAAATGTTTGTATAATAAATATTCGAATAAAAATATTCATACAATAAATATTTGAATAAATATATATACGAATAAAAATATTCGAATAAAAAATATACGAATAAAAATATTCGTATAATAAATATTCAAATAAAAGTATTCCTATAATAAATATTAGAATAAAAATATTCGTATAATAAATACTCGAATAAAAATATTCGAATAAAAATACTCGAATAAAAATATTCGTATAATAAATAAAAATATTTGAATAAAAATATTCGAATAAAAAATATACGAATAAATATTGTACACAATTCCTTACAAAAGTATACACAATGGCTTACAAAAATCGTAAGGAAAAAGGTATGTACACAATTCCTTACAACTTCTCACCATGAGCTAAAGGAGCCATCCAAAGGTAAGGTTTTGTGTACATACACAATTTACTACAATTTTCGTAAGCCGTTGTGTATACTTTGTAAGGATTTGTGTACAAACACAAATTCTTACCGTTTTCGTGCCATATTGTGTATTCTTGTAAGAAATTGTGTATATACACAAATCCTTACCCTTGAAAGCCTCCTTGAGCTCATGGTTTTGAAGTGGTAAGGATTTGTGTACATACCTTTTTTCTTACGGTTTTCGTAAGCCGTTGTATATGCTTTGTAAGGATTTGTGTACAAACACAAATCCTTACCGTTTGGGTGGCATATTGTGTATTCTTGTAAGAAATTGTGTATGTACACATCCTTACCTTTGGAAGCCTTCTTTAGCTTTTGATTTTGAAGTGGTAAGGATTTGTGTACATACCTTTTTTCTTACGGTTTTCGTAAACCGTTGTGTATACTTTGTAAGGATTTGTGTTTGTACACAAATTCTTACTGTTTTCGTGCCATATTGTGTATTCTTGTAAGAAATTGTTTATATACACAAATCCTTACCCTTGGAAGCCTCCTTGAGCTCATGGTTTTGAAGTGGTAAGAATTTGTGTACATACCTTTTTTCTTACGATTTTCGTAAGCCGTTGTGTATACTTTGTAAGGAATTGTGTACAAACACAAATCCTTACCGTTTTCGTGCTATATTGTGTATTCTTGTAGGGAATTGTGTACAAACACAAATCCTTACTATTTTTGTGCTAATTTATGTATGTACCGTTTTTCTTACAGTTTTTGTAAGAAATTGTGTATATAATGTGACCGGATAAACCGGTTAAGGCTTTTTTTAGTGGGCTCTTCCTAGAACTACCCGACCCAAATCTTAAAAAAAACCTTGAACTTTGATTGATTGCTTCCATGACGTGGATTTCTGCTCTGCCCCCACCAAATCCAACCCGCATTCCTGCGAGTCTCCTACTCATTCTCCACCCACCACATTTTTCTATATAAAACAGAAGAAATTGTGATACTATTAGTCCCCACCCTGCATGCATCATGCACATTCAAATGGAAATTGATTTCAGTATTTAGGGTTTAGGATTTCAGTATTGAATAATTCCAAAACGTCAGTTTCATACTTAGTATAGAGGAACGTAATTTGGGATATTTAATGGATTAAATTAAAACAGACACTTCTTCAAGAAAAGAAACTTGGGTTACACAAAAGACAAGTGAGAGGAAAGAAGGTAAGTTTATTTATATCTTGTTGGAACAAAAGACTATAGCTTTAATAAGCAATAACATCACATGGAGTTTAATAGATCTTACAGATCAAAGTCCTAAACAAGTTTAAAATGGATCTATTAAAAAACAACCCTTCGATCTATTCTTTTAATGTAATAAAACTGTTATTAATTAATTTTACATCACAACTTTAATAAAATAATAATAATTTTAATTAATTTGTATCAGAATAAAAAACGATAAACTAAAATCTTAAAAAAATCAACAATTACATAAATGTCTTTTGAGTGACACAAACATTAGGAAAAATAGATCATAAAATATTTCATTATCACAAACTAAGTATTGTACTTCAACCTCTTAGAGTGTTAATCTTTATCCCTTCTTACATCATAAACATCCTAAACAAACAAGAAATAACCAACCAAACATAAAAATTTATTTCATAAAAATAATATTTATAAATTTAAATATTAATATTAAGGTTATGTAATATAATAACTTTCTTATATAACATATTAATGATATATCACCGTCACAATCTTCATTCACAGTGGAATAAGCATATCACACTCTTTATTAATAGTGAAACAAGCATACCTCAATCTTTATTAATATCGGTACCTCAATCTTTATTAATATCGGAACAAACATATATTTTTTCAAAAAGTCTCTTTGTCCTAAATAAATATAAATTATATTAAAGAATAATATAAAATATAAAACCTATTATATACTTTAATATTTTAAAATTAAAAACGAATTTTTTAATAAATAAGTAAACGGATGGTCTAGAATCGAATTTCAGCGTCAAATTCAGATCCAGATTTATACTTTAATTAAAAGATCCAAATCCGACCCAGATCCGCCGATCTAAAATTTTAAGATCCAAATCCTATAAACGAATTTAGATCTACAAATTCAAGTCGGGTCCCTAAGCCCCGACTATTGAAAATGTTGTTTCAAGAAATTAAATATATTTTCACGCCCCGCTGAAATTTAGAAAACATGCATCGTTACTCATGTTACTGCTAAACAAAATCTAAAACCCAAAACTCTAATCCCAACAACTGAAACTCTTAACCCCTAAATTAAACTGAAGTATTTTTTTCTTTATAAAATACGGAAATGAAAATTGAAAATAATAATAATACGAATTGAGTCATTTCACTTCATTTGCGTATTACAGGCAGAGGGCCTGCTACATGAAAGTATAAAAATGGGCAAGAAATGATGGGGGGAATGGCTTTTAATGAAGTTAAATCAATTTGTAAAATTGCAAACAGAAGAAAACATACCCTATGTATAGATTATATATAACTATAATACAAGGGGGGTTGGAGGTACCTGCAATGAAATTCCATGAACAGGGTTTCTCCGCTCTCTCTCAACTTGACCAACCTTTTTATAGGCGGCAATGAAGAATGAAATGAAAAAGGAATGATAATGATGATGATGCCTATATGCTTATTCACAAACATACCTCCTCTCTCTCCTCTACATGAAGTAGCTTAGAGGCTTTTTCTTTCTTGATCCGCCTTCTCCATATAAATCATTCCATTGAAGCAGCTCAGTCATATTTGTAGACTCTGAGGACACACTGGCACAAACCTGCATTCAGTACACCAATCACACAACATTCAATGGATAACAATCAATGATTTTAAGTAGCTCTAGAAAAATAATGATCAAGAGCAACGCAGGGTACCTGCTCATGTGCGTATTTAAAATCATCCATCTTCAAAGGACGAACATCAGCGCTGCTATACAATGTCGGTGCAGGTCTATTCTCAGCCACTGCAGATGCTCTCTCCTGAAATTGCAGGACATATATATCAGTCTGCAGTCTGGTACAGAATTTAAACGTCCATGTAAATATGTAAGCAGTATTTCATAGATAGGGATAGGGTATGATTATCAGTCACCCAAGTATCATTTTCTTCTGTGGGCATAAGTTGCAAAAGAAGAATTGGATTCTTATACGTTTGTATTACTAATTCATTTTACTTAAGAGATTGTTTCTTTCCCTTGTTAATCTCTTAACCCCAGATGTTAGACAAATATATTTCATCTTCTTGGCTTAGAAGATCAAGGTTCACACCCATTACCTAGAACTACATAGACCAAGAGTAGGCAAAATATGTAATACTACTAGCCACTCAAAAATAGCATCAGGACATGTAATGCTCATGTCCATGACAGATGCGCCACTTATTAGCACCATTTGCAAAACCAACATGATATCATATATATGACGAATAAGCTAAAATATCAAACTGACCTCTTTTTCCTTTTCCAAAATTTCTCTTATTGGACAATGGGCAGCAGTCACACAAAGGTTCTGCAATGTGAAATATTACATAGGGAAATAAGCATCAATGAAAGAGACATTAACCAGGCTTGCTAAGAATGTGTTTTGCAGTTGACCAACCCCTGTGCTTCTCTAGTTCACAACACTCCTTTACGGTTCCAAAGATAATAGAATCAAGTAAAGAGGTGAAAAGATAAACCTTAAGGTCACTTCCAGAATAACCATCAGTCATATTTGCAATAGCTTCCAAATCAACATTGGGTGATAATTCCTCTTTGGCTAATATTACTCTTAGAATCTTCTCTCTGTTTGGAACATCTGGCAGATTAACCATCAATCTGCACAATATTTGACAGGGGAAGTTGCTGGAGCTTAGCATCAGGTCAGACAACAGCAACTCAAAAGAAACAAGATGAGAAAGTTACCTTCTAGGAAGCCTCCGGATGACTGCCTCATCAAGGTCAAATGGCCGGTTTGTAGCAGCAAGAACTAACACTCTTTCTTTATCTTTGGTACGAAGACCATCCCAATTTACCATAAATTCATTCTTCATTTTTCGCATAGCCTCGTGTTCACCTGGATTCTCCCGTCTTCCTAACATGCTATCAACCTAAAATAACCACCCAAGTCAATAGAACAACATATCCTAGAGAATCAGGAGGAAACTTATAACAATGAAGTGAAGAAACACAAAATACCAAAAAGTAAAGGATAATTATATCAAATTTGGCCAAACCTCATCAACAAAAATAACACTTGGTGCAATTTTACTGGCAAGAGAGAAAACAGCTTTAACATACTTCTCTCCTTCACCAAACCACTGCAAGTCATAAAATATGTCACATACATATACTGAAAGGAAAGCTATCTGACAAATGAGGTAATGACATAGTTTTATGCACTTATAGTACCTTTGAGGTGATGCTTGACATTGATATGTTAATAAAGTTTGCACCAGCTTCAGTTGCAACAGCCTTGGCAAGCATTGTTTTGCCAGTACCAGGAGGCCCAAATAGCAATATTCCTTTGCAGGGCTGCAAAAGCAAATAGTATATCATTATGAGTTACTTCGAAAGTGCAGAGCATTCTAAATAACATACAATAAGCAAAACTACATATTGAAAGAACCTTTGTCAGCTGCCCCTTGCAAAACAATTCAGGCCTTTGAAGGGGAAGCATCACCAATTCCTTCAAGGTGTCTTTGACATTCTCAAGGGCTCCAATATCATCAAAACTAACCCCAATATCACTTGGGGGAATAACATCCGCAAGAAGTTTCTTTTCAAATTCATTCTCAGTGACCACATCCTGGAAATAAGGAAATTTAGATCTTGTTAAGTAACAAACTAACCTTGAAACCAGAAAAAATTATGGACAATTGTAATGTGAGAAATGGCCACAGAGAACCTATGAGAAAGAAGACAATCATACCTTAAGTGATTTCTTCAAGCTTTTGCTATCATTTAGAATGCCTTGCAAAATGTTCAGCCCATATTTGATGCTGCAACAGAAAATCAGAGAGGAAGTTGGTACAAAAATAAAATGGAGACATTTCAGTTCAAATAATATTATCTCCTTTAATATTTTAGAGATCTAGGCTGCAGTAAATTAACATAAAATAGGACCTTTCAGTTGAAATTATTAATTTAGCATCTTTGGTCAAAGCTTCAGAAGAATTCATGAAGTGGTGACTCAGTGCCCAGCCTACCACTTTCTCCACGCCTACAATGGAAGGTAAAAAATTAGTAATTTGAAGTAAAAACATATTACAAGATTTTAGTAATATATCCTTTGGAATTTCAGGGAACGGTTTTATCATTGACAGCCTTTAAAAAGTAATCAATTTTAAATATATTTTTTGAAAAGGACTCCTGAAATTTTACATATAAATAACAGTAAAATGTTAAAAACTAAGAAAAAAGGAATATACGTATGAATGGATTTTGAACATAGTAAGAAGTTCAAGGATACTAACTCTCATTTGTAAGCGTCTGATCTTTAATGCAAAGTGTTTCAAGATAAGGGCAATCCAAACCATTTCGACTGAGAACCTGATAGCACAGAACTGTTATGAAATCTGCAGATAGAGACTAATACCACAAATGTTCAAATAAATGAACTGATCATTAATTTCTAACTATAAAAAGGGCAAACAAGACAGCTTCTATCTATTTTAACCCTCTTCAAGTTTCTTTTAGTTTCTAAAATCTCATCACAGCAGGTTAATTATCCTACGCTTCTGAGAAGTATTAAGTAAGAGTTTGTTATACGCACTGAGCGAATGCTAACAACATTTGACTGTGCTTTAAGAGTTTCAATATCACGTTCCAGTTGCTGCTTCCAATCCAAAAGTACAGCTTCATCCTGACAAGATTCAGGAATAGTAAATTAAATATTTCAGTATTCATAACAGGATAACCAATGCAGAAACAGACTTAAATGTACCTGAGGCAATTGTATTGTCACTTTGTTAGGGAAAAGCCGAGAAAGTTGTTTCATGGTTTTAGGTGCTTCTTTGCTCCTGTCATGAAGTCTACCAAAATTATCCTGCAGAAAGAATGACACTAGCATTAGACATTTATGTGAAAGAGAAAGAGGGGGGGGATACTAGATCAGAATGCACGAAACATGTTATCACATTTGAGGACACTCTTGCTAAGGATGATCCTCACTTGCACTATGTCACTTTGTTGGGGACTGTGCTTAAATGCTCTCATTTCAATTGCAGTATAAGAACGCTATACAATGGCATCGGCATTAAGCCATGTTAAATTCAAGTGAGGATCATACCTAAAACTTTTAACAATGCAATTATGGAACTGTTTGAGAAAAGAACATTCAAATTCAAAGTATAAACATTGAATGTTAGCAAATAATCAGACATGGTCCTTCCAAAAGTTAACATAACTAGAGAGTTAGAAATCACCAAGGCAGTCAGGCTTACAAAGAAATTAAGACAGTAGCATAAAACTCAGCTCAGTCATTAAAAATAACCCAACATTTTTTAAGAAATACAAGGCAAAAGAAAGATTTGTTGCTTGACATACAGGAAATGCAAGATCAAGTAATGCAGTCTGATTGGATCCAAATTTTGTGAACAAGAGGCCACCAGGATGAGACTGCAGAAAAACAAAATTGCAGAAACAAACAGTTACAAATACTTCATAAAGCATCAAAGAAAGATAGAGCTGAACAAAAAGTTCCATACTTTCTCCTTGCGATTATCCATCTGGGTATGAGAAGCCATCACAATAACGTTAGCTGGCAGATTCTCAACCTTACTCTTCAGGGAAGTATATACATCTGAATTTCCAGCCATGGATTTCTCAATTTCTTTCACAAACAAAATCAAGGGGCAACTCTTGCTTTCATTCACCGCAACCTATGAAAGTGAGACAATTCAGAGCTTAAGGCTTATAAATGTGCTTATAAAAGCACCGATGCATTAAAAATGAGGCATACCTCAAAAAGTTCATTAACAGCTAACTTGTCAACATCATCCCCTCCGGAACTATCCAAACGAAGCGAGCTAGCTATAGATTGAAATGAGTAAGATTGGATAGAAGTCCAAAATGCATCATACTAGATGTTTGAAATTAATGAAAAGAAACAAGATAAAGTTATCACACCAGTGCAGAAGAAGCCATGATCTTCTTCACAAAGCCCACCAAGATCATTTCCCTCTGGAATAGATCTGTCAAATCTGACCCCAATTTTTGAGGAACCATTTTCTTCAAACGCAAGGAGAACTTTGCCCCGAAAACCAATCGTTGGTCCTCTACACAGAACACAAATATATACTAATTAACCTTCTAGCAAAAGAATAATCAATAAGACTAATAAAATCTGCCTTCAGAGAAAAAAAAAATACATGTTCTATCTACCATGCCAACACTAGCAGCTGTTCTTAAAACAAATATGAACATCTCAGATGCCTAGCAATGGTATAAAGGACGGCAATCAAACCGGGTTTCAAACATAAGCTAGCAAGGACATCACCAAAATAAGATAAAACTCCAAACCTAATTTAAAAATCTATAACAAGGTACTTGCTATGAAAGAGAGAACACCCATATGGCTAGCTAATTATGGAGTATAAGAAGATACCTTAAAGAAGGTTGTAGAGAGGAAAGTCCAGAAGGTGATATGGCACCAACAAACTTAACCCTATCACCTGAAAATTTTAAATAAGTAATTTTAGATAACCATATTAACTTTTAAGAAAGCTATGGCGTTACAAAAAAACTAAGGTAACTATCCTATCTCAAGGAAGTGAAATACCTTTCTTAAATGTATAATTTTTAGATGTTGCGGTAGAAACTTCCTGCTTTGGCAAAACTAGGGAGTTCAGTGAAGAACCCCCTGTTATATCAGCTTCAACACTAGAAGCTGGTCTCTTTTGCTGCAAAGCAGCAGTCTGTGCAGCTCTTTTGGCATATGCATATGCCCTCTCAGCCCTTGAAGGTTCCTTCACAGGATCAGCTTCTTTTGATGTTGATCTCTGGATATATTGGGAAGAAAATAATTGAAGATATATACCACAAAAATGTTCACGCATTTAGAAATTCGAAACAATAAAGAAATTTGTGCAGTCACAACACAAGACTCTGTACAAACATCTTGCTTTCATAACATGATACTTTTCCCAAGAATCAAAACAAGTTGAGAGGTGAAAGAAGCATACTCCAGGCAACAGAAGAGAATCAACAATCAGCAGTCTAGCACCAAAATGTTTAGCAAGTGCCTTTGCCAATGTCTCCTGATATATTTCTGAACCTATACATATTCAAAGTCAATTAATTGAAATATTAGATACAAAAATATACAGAGCAAATAGGAAGAATTAAACATTCTTTCAGGGATAATTATCAGAAAACAGCATCCATACCTGAAGGACCAGATAACAATACACGAGGACTCATGGTAGGAAGATCTGAAGTGTACTTTACAAATTTATTACACTTCAAATGCACATAAGTTGAGGCTATCAAAACTTTCTTTGTTGTATCACTGTCACAAATCGCAATGGAATTTTCAATAACATTAATCAAATTTCCACAACACAAGAAATTTGATGAATATGAAAAGAATTAGGTATAACATAAACAGAGAAAGATAATGTTGTGTGGCACACAAATAATTCTATTCTCTGCAACATGCAATGTTGGTTGGTCAAAATATTCACTGCATACAGACTTGCAAAATTGTGAAAATTAGATTGGCAAATTAAGTAAAAGCAATAATACAAATTAGGTTTCCCAAATTCTAGACAAGGAATCATAATAATAAGTTTCTGAATAATACCAAAGTGCAAAACACATATCAGAGCAAAAAGCACAAAATTTACCTCAAATAGTATGGAAAATTTTCAAATGAGACATCTATATTGTCCGAATGGAGAATGCCTTCCCGTAAACTATCTTTAAAAGCTTGCCGCTTAGTTGACATCAAAGCTGAAGGGGGTTCAAGTTCCTTAAGTGTCTCTCTAAGTTCCCTTCGCTCCTCAAGAATTTTAGCAATGCTGCCCAGGTCAGTATGTGCTCCAGCAAGCATACGCAAAAATGGCCTTAACGAGTAGCTTGCCCCAGGGATCTTTGTATTGTCAACATCCATACAATCATCAAATCCAAGTTCATCAAGATTAGTGTTTTCATTGGCTGCATCAAGTGTAGGAGGAATGATTTTCTCCCTTGAAGCAGTTACTGGATCAGTATTACTAGCACTATCCTTCATATCCACCTCTGGAACACGGTCGTCTGATGCCTCACAACAAGAAGGTAAGGTAGACATCTCTGAATTCTCTTTTGCTGACAAAGGGGCCAATATTGTTGCTGCCCCAGCAACAGCCGAGGGGTTACCTGATCGTTCTTCAATAATCCCTTTAATAGGAGAGGTCTGAGCTTCTAAAACGCTTAAAGAAGAAGGTATGTCTGGGGCAGCTAAGTTATCAGTGGTGAGCTGCTGAAAAATCTATGTTTCCATTAAGAAATTAAAAGGTTGCTAAGATTTAACATACATCAAAATAAACTCAATGCTGGAAGACGGTACAAAAGAGATTCTCGTTTGAGAGCGTAGAGTACCAAAATTTGTAACAACAATAAAAAAAAAGGATACATAAGCATGGTTCCCTGTACTAGTGAAAATCAATTCATCACCTGCACTTAGAATTAAACTAGAATTTTTACGGTAAGTCTTCCCATTAACCTGAACAGAGCCTTTTCCTCCTGAAATTTCTAGTAATGCAATTGAACTCCCATCACTCTGCATTAGGAAAAATGAAAATGATCACTCTCATAACCCCATGAAAATTGAAAAATTATGAGCAAATGATTTGCAAAGATCCATACCTCTATGTGCTTCACTTTGCACAAAACAGTGCTAATATTGGGGTCTTTAAGACATAAATTACACTGACGACTTTGGCCAACAGTGAATATAGTGCCACACATGACCACGTGGGGGTTCTGGGGGACAAATTGAACATTAATAAGAATTGGAAGCATAGTAGTTCCGCTTGAAATTATCATAAAGAATTGAGACCTATATGAAGTGGCAAAATAGCTAGCAACTTGGTGGTATGCCATGTATAAGATCGACACTTAGGCATTTGAACAGAAAGAGTAAAGATTACCTCCTCATGACTACATAGTCAATGGATTAAACAATAAGATGATGAAACTCGCAATTGGAAGATACTCAAATGGCAAAAGGCAAAAACAAAAACAACTGTTTACCATGCAAAAGAAAATGTTACTTCAATTTTTTCAGCTAGAAAAGAGAGAACAAATTGTCTGGTTCACCATTCCAATTGTTGAGATGAAAATGACAAACCAAAATAGAAGACGCTATGAAAGCAAGCAACTTACTGAGACAACTTAAAAGTAGTTTTCCCGGCAATTACACAAGTGTAACAATAAAATCTTGCACAGAGGATTTTACAACCGAAGATGCACAAATAAGAAATCTCCCCATAGAATTAAATCTAACAATAACTGAAACTGCTCTCTCAAATTCACAATTTTCCTCAAAAAAGAACTTCCATTGAACTAGAAAAAATAAATAAACAGAGTTCCCAATGGATCTAATGAACCTACAGACAAATAAACTGCAAGGTTAGACCACTGTTTTCAGAACCCCAAACATAATTGACAAAATAACAGTATGTTTGGTAAAGTTCTTAAGGACATCAAGTTAACATCCCATTCACATAAATGATTTGAGATCTTTTCTCTGATGAATAAAATCCAATGCATTTGAGTTTGTGTCTCTTATAAAATAGGATTTCAGTTTGACCTATACTATTATTTAACTCCAAGATTCCACTCTATGATTAAAACCGAACAACGCAAATTATGCAGTGAGATTTCATTGACATCTAAAACTCCCGGTCCCAAAGTTCAATATCCTTCGCCGTTATCAATTATTTGGGGGGGGGGGGGGGGGGAGGTGACCCATAATTTTTGTTTAATGGTTTTGCTTTAATAGAAGAAAGACCCAGAACTTTAGAATACTGAGATCAGAGAAAATACCTGAGAGTACTGAGAAAGAAGCTTTCCCCAGGGAACTTTAGAACTTGATTTAGCATGTTTCGTCGGCTTCTTCTTAACCCGAGCGGAAAACCCTGCACCAACCACCTTCGCGTTCTCCGTATCTATAGCAGGTTCACCTACGCAACCAGAAGTAAAGACATCAAAACCCCAATAAAAAAAGAACACGTAACCCTATAAAAAAAATCAGAGTCCCATAAACCCAATTGAAAAATCAATCGAGGATCAGACCTAAAGATGGCGGAGACACCAAAACAACGTTCTCCACGTCAGCATCAACAGACTTATCAGGGTTAGATACATCAACGGCCTTATCCACATCGGATACCGGCAGATCAGAAGATCGAAGCTCCGTTACCCGTACGTCCGACCCGGATTCCTTCACCGGACCTAGAGCTTCGTTCAACGGCTCAGACACCACCGCTCCATTGGTGGAAGACGACGCCGGCTCAGATGCCTAAAGGGAAAACAAATCAGTACCAGATTCAAATCTAAAGAGATTTTTTTACGCGCATGCAAATTGAAAACCCTAGAATAAAAAAAATGGATTATCAGAAAGGAGAAAACAAAGGTAAGACCTTGGATCGTTTACTAGAGGTAGGAAGCGATGTAGCCGACGAGGAAAGGGGCCGTTTGGAAGAGGAAGAGCTCCGCCGCGTTTCAACCATCGCCTGGTTATATTAAAACAAGGGGATTCTTGAGGGTTTAATCACTCTGGGTTTTCTCTGATCCGAAAAAGTAACGATCTTTGGGTCTATTGAGGAATAAAAAGGGAAGAGAAAGAATCCGAAAGGAAGAGAAAAGAGGTGAATGATTGCGGGGATATCAGTTATCAACGTCTCCGTGCTGTGTGTGCATATATTAATATTATTATTATTAGGATAAACTATCCTGGCAGTTACTGAATATTTATTGTTTTTTTATTTTAGTCACCACATTTTTTAAAACGTGTATTACGATCATTAAACTTTTAATATATTTTTATTATGGTCACTTTTGGTAGTTGTTGTTAAAAATGGTAATTTAATTAGAAAATTTAAATGTTTAAAAAATGATATTTAATCCTTTAAATTTTAAATATCTTATTTTTTCTTTTAACAAAAATTAAAATTATTATTATAAACAAAATTATATTAAATTAAAATTGATATTTAATTTTTTTATTTAATTCTATATAAAGTTCTTTAAAAATTTTCATTGTTTTTTTTTTTATTTTGCTTAAACTCTTAAAATTTTCAGAAAATTTTAAATTAATAAATTGTTTTGAAAAATTCAATATTCGTTCTTTTTTTAAAAAAAAAAACTCAAGGTAACTTGTCATTTGTCAAGATATGCCTCTGCAATAAAATCTTCTTCAACAAAACAAAAAACCTAAAATTTATGTTATAAATGTCAAATTTTCGATGAACAAAATAGTCGGTATATTTTTTCGGCTTAAAAAATAACACAATTAATTTTAAATTAATTTAACAATTAAAATTTTAAAAATTACCTTTTCAATTGAGATTTAATTGATAATCGAAGAGATTATGATATTTTTAACGAAATTAAACTGATAAAAATTAGGAAAATAAGAAGGGTTGATCATCTCAATCAATTAGAGAAGCCACCAAACAACGACAAAGAAAACCATGTTAAAATTTTTGAGCTAGTCAAGTTTATAAGTTATATTTTAAGACTTAAATTTTATTTAATTTTTTATTTTAATTCAAATTTTTAATTTATGTATAAATTTAATTATAATTATTTATGATGTTATTATGCATATTAATTATAATTTAAGCATATTTATATATCTTTATATAATATATCTTTATTTATATATGATACATATCTATTCATGTGTTTTTATACGTGGTATATATGAATTGATCAACTAGACTCAAACATAAAAAAATATCAATTAATTATTATTAATTATTTATTTTAAGTTTTTATTTTATAATTTATATTTTATCTATTTTTTTTTGTTTAACTTATAAAATTTTAAGTTAAATTAAGACGAGTCAAGCTTTTTTAAGTAAAATCAAGTTTAAAAAATCTTTTTTTGTTGAGTTTTTATTCACCTCTAAACACGTAAGTTTTTTTAAAATGGCGGTTGATGATATTGATCGTAATGAGAGCGATTTTAAAAAGTTTATTGATTGTACTATAAATTTTAAAAGTTTAATAATTATATTGTGAACATCCTAAAATGCAGGGACTATCAGTATAATTTATCCATATTATTATTACCTAAAAAGTAGAAGCCGTATTTCTTTATCGGTACTTACCAAACAACACCTAAAGATTAAGCGGTAGCAATGTTTGCCACATAAGACAAAGGAATTAAGAAAGTCTCTCCTCGATACATTGATTTGAACAGGGTTACAAATGAATCCAACATTCAGTAAATTATTTGTGAATTATTCGGTGAAAATTTTATTTATATTCGTTTAATATAAATGAATGAATATAAATATATTTTTTGTTCGTATTTTATTCATTTAATTAAATAAACAAACACGAATAAAGGGTTAATCGATTAGATAACATTTATTTATATTTATGAACGTTTGGTAATCAGTTCGATTATGTTTATTTAAATTTATTTATATATATTTAGGGGTATTTATTGTTTGGTTAAACCGAATTAACTGACCGAATCAAAATAAAATAGATCTATTAGATGACGTTAGGATTCAGCTAATAATAATATTTTTTAATTTTAATTATTAATTAATTTAATTTAAAATTAATTAATTAATTAATTGAATTAATCAAACTAATCCAAAATATTGAATATTTAACGATATATATATATGTTTGTTTGTGTTCGTTTATATTTATTTGTGTTGATTTATCATGTTAACAAACAAACAAGAACAAGCTTCATTTCTTAATATACGAACACGAACAAAAAAATTTAGTATTCATTAATGTTTGTATTTATTTATTTATTTGATTAAAATTAAACGAGCGAATATTACATCTCATTCGGTTGGTTTACGGCCATAAATTCAAAACAAGTAATTTGTTCACCGTTTCGCGGCGGCTCCTTCTGTCTCCCAACAACTGTTTTCAAAATATGTGTCGGAAAACAAATCAATCTTCAGCTCCGTGTGGCATTTTGCATGACAGAGAAACGTGTTTTTCGAAAGCTTTGAAGCCTCTTTCAGAAATTCCCAAATCCTGAGGTTCTCAGTTTTTCGATCACGTATTGTTTGGGCAAAGAGGAGGTAGGTAAAGATGATAAACAGGTGCTTGGGACCTCAAAATCTAGAGATCCTCGGAGCAAGGCACCGATTTTCTTCCTCGTTGTAACTGCCGTAATCGTCCTACGTGGCACCATCGGTGTCGAAAATTCACGGTTCCGGTGCAAGATTTCGTCGAGATTCGCGACCAATTTTTCTTCCGGCCAACGTGCTAAGCCGTACTATGTCCTTGATGAGGTTCAAACGACGTCGTTCGATAACCGCGGTGTCAGCGTCCACACAGTGAATCACATTGATTTCTATATAAATAGGATCCTAATCCTGATCCTGATCCTGATTGTTATCTAAATACGGTTCCTAATCCTGATTGTTATCTAAGTCTCTCGTACCGTCTAAAATTATTATAGTATAAAATAACGGTTCATAATAATTATAATTTATTTATTATTATTTATAATCGTGATAAAAATTTAGTGATTTAATTTAATATTCGAGTGTGATCTAAATGGTTACAAGACAACCCCAACTCCCCAAATTTCACCGGTCCAAATAAATCGTTAAATTATTTAAGTTTTTAATATTTGGTGACTAAAATATTAAAATATATATAATTAGGAGAAAAATATAAATGCGGTAATAATTAGGTGGGCAGATAAGTGATTTACCCTGGATTCTAGTAAAATACAATTTTATTATTAAACTAATGTGGATGACATAAATTTCGCCGGCCCTGTCCGGTCCATTCCTGGACAGCCCGGCCGAAAGCTGGAAAACCCAACACACAATTGTAACTGAGCCCAACGATTTGAATTTTGAGTGTACTTTGCCGATCGAATTGGGTTCGAATCAACATTCTCAATGACCAAAATGCCATCGCTATATAATTTATTCTTTATTATTGTCATTCTTAACATTTGTATCAGGATAATATTTAATATGGTTTTAAATTTATATTTTGATTTTGATATAATAAAATTTTAATTATAAATATATTTTTAATTATTTAAATTTATATACAAATGAATAATTATTTAAACTAAAATATTTTTTAATTTTTATATTTTTAAATATTTTGATGTTCAAATTAGTCATTCTAATAACGGATTATTAATATAATTTTATGCATATCAATATAATTTTAATTTTATTTTATTTTTGTATTTTTTATTAAAATTTTTAATTGTCAATTCATTCTCGTTTTGATCATCTGATCAACTCAATAATTGGTATTAAAACTATACTCATTAAAAAAATTTTTATATCTATCGAATAAATTATACCAAAAAATTATTATATATAATATTTTAGATATTTTATTTTAAATATTAATGTATGCTTAAATTATGGTGTCTATCCCCAAAACTTTCACAATTTTTAAAATAAATAATTAAATTATAACTAAAAAAAACCATTTATAATCAAACTAATAATGGAGTGATTGTTGTATTTCAAGAAAAGAAAAAAAAATGGAAGAGATAGTGGCATATACGTAAATTAAAGGCATAGGCCGGGATAAAAAAGGAACGGGACCATCCATCTTTAAAATAAGCAAAGCAGCATTCACTGGGGGTTTCAAATTGAAGCTCCGGTTAGTAACTGAGGTGCGACTGAACACTGAAAAGCTACTCCCTAGCAATGGTAAAGTTTATTTACTTTTTTTTTAATTATTTTTCTAAATTCTAGTGCTGATCATCTCCTTCCCTATCATTTCCTCTAATTCTTATAATTTTCCAGAAATTGTACGATCTAGAATTGTAATCACGGTTCTCGAAGTTTTGACAAAAAGAGTGTTCTTTTGAACTTGTTCCAGACCCCCTTTTTTAACAACTTGTGAAGCTTTCTGGGTTTTTAACAATAATGATTTTACTTCTCTGGTTTGTTTTTTCTAATTTTATAAAAATAGTTAGCTTTTTTTGATTAAAATTGGTTGTGCTTGCAATGATGGTGCTAGAGTTTTGCTTTTTCTAGGATTATTATGAATGCTAGTGGACGTTTAGTGCAGTAATTTTGTGTTAGTGGCAAATCTTTATAAATCTAGGGGTGGAACAGCGGCGAAAATAGATTTTCAATAGAAATTTTTTAGATCATATAGGAATTTCAAATTTTCGGAGTCGACCGCCTCCTTCGGCCCCTGGTTCATCCTGGTATTATGGTTTTGAGATATTTGACAATTTGATCAGCCAAATGCTTTGTGTTAAACAATCTGAATTAGTGTTTTTTTTTTGCATGTCATAATGCTAATGCTGGCGTGGTCTATGCAGGACAGACATAACTCTGAGGATTCAAAACAAAGCACTTCTGATATGACTGTTTTCGTGAGTTCATAAAATCCATTTCATAACATGAAAGATGACTGCTTTTATGTTTGTTGTTCTGCCAGTACCATTTGATGTGTTTTTTTGACATGCCAATCTTTATTAATGCTTTCTTTGACTACCTTTTGCAGGTGCAGAATCTTCTTCAACAGATGGTGAGTTTATGTATTTGGACTTGGTTGTTGGAGTAATTTCACTGTTATTGACAAATAGTTTGTTGCAGCAATCTAGGTTTCAAACAATGTCGGATTCTATTATCACAAAGAATATCCTTTTCACTTGCTCTTAATTTTCATTGAAGTGTTTTCATTTTTTCCCGAGATAGCAGCAAATGTCGCCGAGCTGCTTCATAGATGAAGTAGTAGTAAAAGTTCACACGAATTTATCTTTTTTTCACTTCATTCTTGAGCCTAAAGCAATATTTGCTTTTAGTTCCTTTTGTTTACTTATTGGAATATAGGGAAATATAGTCTATAAGGCTATAAATCTATATGAGACCGTGAATGAAGCCTTGAACTGACCAGATTTGAACAAGCTATAACTTTGTTATGTTTTTGCTCTGTTCTAGCAATACTTTAACTAGAAATAGATAGTTTCTTAGAATGGAAATAGTTTTCTACTTCTGTGTTATTGCGAAATATGGGACATCTGCCATTTACTTAACTTCCAAAGCACTTGATGAAATGGGAAACCGTATAAACGAGCTGGAGCAGAGCATCAATGACCTAAAAGTTGAGATGGGAGTGGAGGGCACCCCATCCCCATTACCCCCAGCAAACCAAAAGTCGGGTGACGAAAAGAAAGAGGAAGGCTCAGCATAAAACTCGGCCACAAAGTGTTTTTAACAGTTGGTTATGGTTATGATTGTGATTTGGTGATGTAGAGACCGGGGATATTACAGAGTGTGCCCTTTTTCTCCCTGTTTTATTTGTATTAAGTATTTCTTATGTGAAATGGGATTAAACAGTTATCTGCTTTTAGCACCAGTAGATACTGTACTGCCTATTTGTCAATTTATAGAGGGAATTAATGAAATGAGGTGGCTTGTTGTTAACATTTCTGCTCTAAAATCCCAGATTTTAGTACTTGGATGCTTTATGAAGACAACATTCTTAACTTGTATTTCATCCAGAAGTACTTTCTGGGAATTGGGAAGTACTTCAGAACCGGACATAATTATATGTTGTCACAATGAATGGTGAATAACATTCCAGATAGCATCAATCAGAAGGTAGGTTATGATCTGAATTCCAAGCTTGTTAGAAGAGTACATGTTCCTCCATTTTATTTAAACTTGAAGGTAAAATTCCAAACATCAAATTAGAGGATGATACGGAACCTCTTCGACAACAAAAGTAGATAAACCAGTGACACTAAAAGAACTTAAAAAGAGGGAGAAAAACCAGTGACACTAAAAGAACTTAAAAAGAGGGAGAAAAACCTTAACCCTGGCAACGAGTAATGGCACTGCAGCCTCGATTGTAAGGGTTAGCTTGTTCTCCTGGTTGACAGTTATAGTAGGATGCACCCCTTTGCGAGCATGAGACGGTGTTCCTCTGGGGAGCACCATAGCTCATCCTCAGCCATGCATTCACCCATCGAGCCCTGGCAGCCGGACTTGGTCGGTATCCAGCTCAAATGGTGCTCACCACTTGCGTTGACCGTTGACAGGGCAATGATCAAGGACAAAAGGACCAACGGAACAGTCAGGGGAAAACCAGAGGAATTAGCAATGATGTTGTTGATGTTTTTATTTTGTTTTGGGTGTCGTTTATTGTTCTATGATGCAGTTGTTGAAGACGGGACAAGAAGATAAGAGGGATCGGCAACTTGTTTTAAACCTACAAATGGAAGAGTTGGAAGATTGACATTGACTAATCACTGATAAGATTGGCCCCATGATTAGGTTTCTTTTATATTTACAGGCAAAGAACAAACCACCATTAAACCAACAAAAAGGAAAAAGCAAAAGACCAGAAGGCAACATCTGAAGAAAGCTTCACCACATGGTTACTTCAAAACTTTGTAATACTGAATATGATACTATAACAAGCTGAAATCCAAGATTATATGGTTGTTGTTTTCATTGTTATGGTTAATATAATTAATGATAATTTAAAGTCTAAGCACAATCTAACACAACAATGGAAGAACAAAGAAATGTTCTTTTCAGTGATATGGGTAGCTGATATGTTCAAAGACTCTTGTAAAATGTCAAAACTCGACTTGATAGCTATTTAGAAGCTTCCTCGAAATCTTTGTTTTAGCTGTAAATGGACAACCTCCTCAAAACCTATACATGAAAAAAGGTGACAAAAATGGTAATGTGAGAACATGAAAACACATGACCAGTTAATTTTCTTGTCAATTTCTATCAGTTCTGAGTTCCAGGTAAGCAGTGAGCGTTATAAACGGCTTGGGGCCAGACATTTCGAAACACTAATTTCTTCTGCAACACTTTATTTATTTGCAACAGCTGACCGATGTGTTTTATGTTCATTTTTATTTTCAGAAAAGAGAGAGACGAATTCTATTGTGTTCAAGAACAGTAAAATGAAGGCTTAGTGGCAACATAAACTACTCCCATCAAGAACAGTAAAAGTCACAAATGCAGAAAATCCCCTGTTGTGTACAAGAACTCTGAAAAGAAAAGGTGGTTTAATGCAGAAATAACCAGAAACAAGAACTACTCCCATCAGCCGTAGAATCATGTCATGTTCCATCTTAGATTGAAGTACATAAAATAAGGGCTGGCAACATAAATTCAGTCTTTCAAACAAGGAAATTTACCATGATGATAAAGAAAAGGAGTTCCAAAATTGCATTGCTTGGTAGTTAGAATCTTAAATGAGAATATATAGCTTAGTTTGGAGTGATTTATTTAGGGTAAATGATCATTAAACTATCATAAAATGTTAATTTTGATTGCTGAACTTTTAAAAGGTACAAATTGTGTATTAAACTTTGGATTTTGTTATAAAATGAACATTGAATCGTTATGTGTATTAAAAACCTAACTACGGGTTGATTGAGTAAGTAATATACTAGTTGTTACAAAATTGTCATTGAATTTTGTAAATGTTACAAAATGATAATTGAACTATTTAATTGATACAAAATGATCATTGACTAATGAAATTGTTACAAAATGGTCATTGAACAATTTAATTGTTACAAAATGGTTGGTTAATTAATGGAGAAGTTTTGACCACTAAGCTATTTTCTTTCTCAACGATGTCTCATAATACTTACTTTAGCCGAAAAAGATTGGTCCAAACAGAGGTGGTGTTGGTAAAGTGAAGGGCTTGAAGATGAATTTGTACTATTTTATTGCCATATAAATCATATAGAACAAAGCTGTTGTTCAAATTTGAAATTCCTGTTCCTAATGAAGAGGTTAGCATCCATGGGAAATGATATATGGATGTTTCAACTTTCAACCTTTTCACAGCTAAGTTAATACCATCTTCTGAATTCATGTTGCTTATTATAATCGGACCATTACTAAGAGTTCAGATGAGAATTAATAAGTGAACAGATAAGAATTAACAGTCCTAGTAAAACAAAGTTTATGAGGCTGACAAGTCCTGCTTCCCTGGTAGAAGAGAAAGTGTCCTGGTAAAAGTGTTCTTGATAGTGAGTGATGATCTCAGACAACCAGAGAATTCTTGTTTCGGAATTGCTTTAACAACTTAATCCAAGAACTCCCCTATGGGATTGGATTTGTGCTTCATGATAGTACTTCCACTGAGTTCCACAAGAGATGACCCTTATGAGCACTGAGAAAAGAAATTGTCAAAGGCCATTTAAATTGGACACCAACACTGTTGGTCTCGCCATATCTGTATCCAGTTTGAGTAGATTTCTTATCTTTCAAGAACATCACAGAAAAAGTTACATGACCTAATAAGTAAGCCATTCTCCATGGTATAAGCTGCTCGAACCCGAGTCTACTAGGGATAACAAGGTTCCCTTATTGAGATCACTCAATAGGTTTAAGTAAGGAAGAATTCTAAAATATCAAATAAATAGGAACTTAATACTAATAATACACTTCCAATAATAAACTCACTCCTAGTAAAATACCAACTTCTCCTAAAATAATAATATTTCCTTTTCCCTGAAATATTCACGTAATTCTGAACGGATATTTCCTTATGGCAATCCCCTTGAGCATCTCAAGTTTGCTTGAATGGTCCAGATTGTTTCTTGCTTCCTTTAGGAGCTTTTGCCCATATTCTATGACTGAGGACAAGGCTTGAATTTCTTGCAGTTAATTTCCATGTCCTTTAGTATATGGTATTGAAGAATAAACTTTTTGTTAATGGGAATTGTGATTGACCCTTTTATACCTGCAACTTGTCAACTTGACTTGCTTTGAATTATCTTCCTTGGCAGCTTGCCATTGAGAGTACTATGGTTTCGAGTTGGCATAATGCTAAAAATTGCCCCTAACATTTAACTGAATAGTTATTTTGACCCATATCCTTCTTTTTGGAATCGCTTGATAAGTGCTCAAAATAGTTAATATTTTGTCTTTAATTACTCCTTGATTCAATGATTTATATTACTGATCTTGGTGTTTTCGTGTGTTTTTATACAGGGCTGTGAATGCTGATAAGTGTACTTAAATGGCTAAATTTTGAAGGTATTTTTGGAATCGTTTTAACCCAATTTTTCTTTTTGAGTCAAAAAAGAGTAGGGAGACTATTCAGTTAAACAGTAGGTGATTTTTTTTACTTTATGCCTTTCCATTTTTATCCTTGTTCACGTCACTTACAGGGAAAATAAACCAGAGAAAGAGAACATATACTAAAAGGAAGGAGTTTAATTTCCATGGCTTTTCACATGGGAAGAAGAAATGTGAAAAAGCTCCATTTTATGGACAATAACTGATGTTAGAACTGGAACCAGATACTAACAACCTTGCCACTGTCTCCATGGTATTTAGAATATCGATATTTGTCACAGTTCTCTGACTGCAGTCAAATTGAAGAATCAGTATGATATACAATTGTGCAGTGCACATGACAGCATCATGACCATTCGGTACAAGTTTTCAAGGTTACACTTCCATCTTTGATGAGATGATCTTTACTCTTCTTTCCACGTACCCTTTACCGTTTTAGCTTAAATGTTAGCTTCAGAAAGTAGAATCTGATATAATATATTATTACATAATTTACTAAAATAACATTTTCACTATACTGTTGGATGAGGTCATTGTTTCTAATCAAGAAAAACAAGTGAGGTTCCACAGTACAGTACAAATCAAATCAAGCACGATATCGATTTATCTAAAAAGAAAAAACGAAATCAGCACAATATATGCTTGTGATGATCGGCCTGTAAAAAATCTGGTGAAAAATACGTCCATTATTCAGCAGGTACATGACAACCAAACTCAGTATATATAGAACCTCTAGCATGTAAGTTGTGATCAAGAGCTTTAGCTCATCATCTTTCTCTTGTGAACTCTCTACTTGTTCCTTTTTTTAACCATAACATGGATGGGAAGAAGCTGGAATACAAGGGGGAGGATGCCTTGAAGGAGATTGAAAAGTTAACTGCAGCTGCTGGTGAAGTTCAGCAAGGCATCTTGAAAGAAATTTTAAAGCAAAATGCAGGAAGTGAGTATTTGAATAAGTATATGAAAGGATCTAAAGATGTTTCTTGGTTTAAAAGTTGTGTCCCGGTTATTATCTACAAGAATATATATCCTTATATCCAGAGAATTGCCAATGGTGAAGAGTCTTCCCTCATTACTGGTCACCCCATAACTGAAATTCTGTGCAGGTTTCCTCTTTATACCATTATCGCTTGTTCTTTGTTTCTTTCTGATAATATTTTATGTTCTATGTTTCGAGTTAATTGAAACATGTTTCTCAATTTGCAGCTCAGGGACGTCTGCCGGAGAGCCTAAATTAACGCCATCAATAGCTGAAGATCTTGATCGTCGAACCTTTCTTTACAATCTCATCATGCCAATAATGAACCAGTTACCTTTCATCTTCTTCCTTTTCTATGTTGTTTTCCATTGAATATTTCATCATGCCAATAATGACTGTGTATGCATAGTATTTGCATGTGAAATTCGTAACTGTGTTGTTTCTTGTTTTTGAGAGGAGAGTGCGTGTGTGTGTAAAGATATTTTATCCACTCATAAGTTGCATAATAGCCTTTAAAATCTAGATCATGTTATTAGTGCAAGTTGGCGTGTAATGCATGAAAAAAACTGTGTTCCCATCCGCATCCGAACTTTTTGCATAGGAACATCCGAATCTGACTATGAGGCTTTTTAACCAGGCCTGAGTTCTTGTAAGAAAAAACATTCAGGTTAATGAATTAGATAAGGAATTTCTCAGTAAGCACACACTAACTATGAATTATTCAAAGAAAGGTAGTATGGATGTTTTGGTTAAAGTGACGCTTGTATTGACATTATGATTTCCAGGTACATTCCCGGTCTGGATAACGGAAAGGCCATGTATCTATACTTTGTCAAGGCCGAACTATCTACCCCTTGTGGTCTTCCATTTCGCACTGTGCTCACCAGCTACTACAAGAGCAAGCACTTCAAGTGCCGAACACGAGATCCATTTAACGATTTAACAAGCCCAGATCAGGCAATATTATGCAATGATAGCAGTCAAAGCATGTATTGCCAGTTGCTAGCTGGTCTGGTACATCGTCACCAGGTTATGAGACTAGGGGCTGTATTTGCGTCGGCTTTCCTCCGAGCCATCTCTTTTCTGGAGTGTAAGTGGACTCAACTATGCAATGATATCCGCACTGGCAATCTTGACCTATCAATCATAGACCATGCATGCCGGGCGTCCATGATGGCTGTAGTATCAGTACCTAACCCCCGTCTAGCTGATGAGATTGAGGACATTTGTAGCCGGCCATCTTGGAAAGGAATCCTGTGTCTCCTATGGCCCAATGCCAAGTACATCGAGGCTGTAATCACTGGGTCCATGGCACAGTATATACCAGCTCTCAAGTATTACAGTGCAGGAAAGTTGCCTTTAGTTGGTACTATGTATGCTTCCTCTGAGTGTTACTTTGGTGTCAACTTGAAACCCATATGTGACCCTGCAGAAATATCATTTACTCTCTTGCCTAACATGTGTTACTTTGAATTTTTACCATTGGGTGAAAATGGAACACTTGCCATGGACATAGATGAAGAAGAGACAGTGCCATGTGACATGCTTGTTGATTTGGTGAATGTTAAACTTGGCTGCTATTACGAATTGGTGGTTACTACTTTCTCTGGTCTGTATAGATATCGTATGGGAGATGTGCTCCAGGTGACAGGATTTCACAATCAAGCCCCACAATTCCGATTCATCTGCAGGAGAAATGTTGTGCTGAGTGTTGACAATGACAAAACCAGCGAGGAAGATCTTCACAGAAGCGTCACGACAGCAAAGAAATTGTTAGAGCCCTACAACGCTTTGCTCGTGGAATACACCAGCTATGTTGACACATCCTATGTCCCCGGACATTACGTACTCTTCTGGGAAATTAAAATGGTAGACTCAGCCACCTCACTTGATGCTAAGCTGCTAGAGCAATGTTGTGTGACTGTGGAAGAAGAGCTGGATTATGTCTACAGGCAATGCCGTACCCGTGAAAAGACCGTAGGACCACTCGAGATACGGGTTGTCGAGCCTGGAGCATTCGAGGCCTTGATGGATTTGTTCATAAACCAAGGGGGCTCAATCAATCAATATAAAACACCAAGGTGCATCAAATCTAGTAGTGCTCTCAAGTTGCTGAATTCTCATGTCTTGGCATCATTCTCTAGTCCTAAGGATCCCAAATGGATTCCCTTGAACGGCAAATAAACGAATCCTAACTTTGGCTTGTATGGTTTGGCCAGTTTATCAGACTAATACCTATGAGCCATCGCTCAGCCTGTAATCTTCATCTGATTTGCAATTGAATATTTCTATTTTCTACCTTCAGTTATAATTACCAAACTTTAATGTGGAAAGGTGTCAAACACCAAGTGCTTAATGGTTGTATGAGTATTACCAAATACCAAACCAGTAAGGTTCTGTCGGCACGTCTCTGCAAAGGTACCGTACGTATAGTACTGGATGACTAGGAAAGCTGCTGTCTACCTTTATTCCACAAAGCATTGGTTTGACAGGACAAAGCAAAAGAACACTATACTAATGGCCATTTTCCCTTCCTTTCATTGGCGCTTAGGCTTAACAGTTTGGTTTTGATTCCAACCACATATCAGCCAAAAAGGAGAGTGCACCATCAGAACCGAGATAATTAACAAGAGATTGGGTTAGAATCAATCTCACCCCCAAAATCCTGTAATCCTCTATATATATTTGTTTGTATATATTATGTAGTATATTTTTAATATGATCTCTCTATTGGATTTCTCTGCTTGTGTGACGGATAACAGACAACAGTCTGTCATAACTATTGAGTGCATGCATGTGCATGTGCATGTGCATGCGCTTGTATATAGCCAAAGGGTACGGTCATAATCTTACAATGATTTATAGTTGACGAGGCTAAGGATTTCCGGATAATTTGGCACTTAAGTAGCTTTCTTTCTTTCTTTGAACATGTGCCCCCCACCAGCATCCCGGCTTTAAATCCCTGCAACTGCACAATGATCATCGCTTTAACCATTTACTCCCACATTTCCAGCTCCAGCGTGCCCTATGATATGCGCATGCATCTTCAACTTTTACGTCACTTTCACTTTGAAATGATGGATTAATTGGAGAAGCTATGGCCTATGGCTATGAGATATGAGATATGAGCCTTAAAGCTTTACTTTTCCATCACATTTTCCTGGAATCTGTAGCACCTTCTAGCTGCAATAATGATGTCAAATCCAACAGTTACACACTGTGTTAGAAATAGATATAATTTAAGGCGGTTCCCCTTCAAAAACATATTTCATTACCCAGGGCCATGGATCTTTGGACTTTGTGTTTTGCAATGGAAGAACAAAAACATGTTTCAGACTGCCAAAGATATGATCTGTTGCAGATTCGATCTGTAATTGGAAAATCGACACCGCCAAAAGGAAATGATGTGAATGTGAAATTTTCAAAAGGAGAATATTGACTGTGGATAAAGGTGTCCATCGTATGGGAACAAACTAAAGAAGAAGAGGAAAATAAATGACATTTGATTCCCAGTTTTATATGACTGGGTTTTGCATTAAGAAAGAAAAGAATGGTGGGAGTTTGAACTTATAAAATGTATTCGATTTTGCTTGTTTAAAATTTTTTATATATAATTTCTGATAATTAATTAATTTTAAAATTAATCTTCGAATAAATATCTAAATTATATTCTTTTAAATAACTATTTAAATTATATTTAAAATCAATAGATATCTAACATTTTATTTTATGAATTATTTAAAAATTTTCATCTTAAAAAAATTTCTAAGTTCAACAAGAACATATCTTTTTTTAATCAAATCCTCAGATCATATCTTTTTTACCATCCATCATCCTACATCGATGGTTTTATCGCTCATTGTCCAAGTATCGGGTATCTTATTGTTCAATATTTCTTACCCTTTAATCGTCAATCATAATCTAATCGGTCTTTTTTTTATTGCTAGGTGTTCGTCAATGGTAAAATTAGCGGTTAATTTATCGATTTTTATGACGAGAATACGAGATAATAAGATATTCAGTAGAGAGTCCAATAAAGATAAAGATACCAATCGTAATTGAATCAATAATCAAAGTAAACGTTTTAAGAATTTAGACTTTGGATATAAAAAAATAATGTTGGACTAATTAATATTTTGTCATTTTATTTTTCTATTTTTTGGATCTTAATTTTAAAAATGATAAATCATGTCATATTTTCAAATTTTATTAAATAATAAAAAAATAATATCTACCGTATAAAATTTTAAATAAATCACAAAATAAAACATTAAACATTTAATTAATTTAAAATATTCTTTAAACATTTATCTTAAAAAATATAATTTAAACACTTATATAATTAACCACGCTTTTAAAAATAACAAAAGGTTAGTTTGATAACTTTTTTTAAAATACAGTAAAAAAGCATTTGTTTGTTATTTTTTTAATTTTTAGTACTTTCTTCTAATTAGTAGTTAATTTTGATAAATAATTTTTTAATAAAAAATTTTATATATACAACGTCTCAAATTTAAGATTAATTTAAGTAATAATAAATTATTTATTACCAATCTTCATTGATATAGAAAACTTTATTTAAAAAGATGTTTTCGAATTATTTAATATTTAAGTGATTCTCAGCTGTGCCCATGGGCTTTCACCTTATTTATTACAACTACTGGGCCTTATTGTACACAATTTTAGGACTATGTAAAAATAAATTATATAAAAAAATTCTACCTAGTAATTAAGGTTAACCAATAACTAATATAGTTATATCAAGTAACTATATTATACATTAGCAATAAAAATTAAAAAAAAAATAAATGTTTTAGTTTTAAAATTTAAAGATTTATAATTTAAGGGTTTAAATTTAATAATTATTGTTAAATTTAATAATTATAGATTAAACCTTAAATTTTTAACTATATTATTTGAAATCCTAGTTCCTAAATTAAAACACATAAACCTAAACTAATAAATCTTACATCCCAAATTAGATTCTCAATTCCTAAAACTAAGACACTCCTGAAAATTTTGTTTTCATGGGTAATACATGTAATATTTTCCTTTTATAACGGACAATACGTAGTGTTACCTACCACTAATTTACATATTATTAATATTTTAATAATTTTAAAATGAATATTAATTTTTTAAAGAATTTATCGTACAATTAACTATATTTCAAAACATAATTAAAATTTTAGTCGGATAAATATTAGACTTGTTGCAATAACTCTTTTACTACTTTAATGTGTCCATTATTTCTCCATCTTTCAATGCCTGGTTTACATGCCCAGTCATGAGCAACAAAGTTGGGGGCAGTTGAAGATGAGCAACAAAGTTGGGGCAGTTGAACATGATATCCCAGGTTGTCTGTTCCTGGGATGGAAAAATTATTAAGTGAACTTTGTTCACCACGTCATCCATGATTTTAATTAATTATGATTGTTGATTTTAATTTTTTTAAATGAATCATCACCTCTTTCCTACATGTACTTAGACTCTGTTTAGTATTGTTTTTCAAACCAGCTTTTGAGTCAAAAATTGGTTTGAAACGCAGAAACAATGCTAAACAGTTAGTTTTTGAATAAGAAACTGCGTTTGAAAAGTGATTTTCAACCAAAACGTAAAAGCTAAAATTTTTAGCTTTTGTGTTTGGAAAGTGCTTTTAGGAGTCATATTATAATTTTAACCTTCATTTATTATATTTTATTATAATCTAATTTTTACAAATACATAATTATATTTAATACAAATTATTTTTTTAATTTAAAAATTATATATATTCATACAAAATTATATATTTTCTCAAAAGCACTTCTAAAAATCAATTTTCAAAATAATTTATTTATTTATTAATATTTTTATATTTTATCATGATTTAAGTTAATATTATAATATAAAATAATTTTATTATCATTTAAATATATATTTTTAACTTATAACATCATGTCTAAAATAGTCATTTATTTTCTCAAAAACACATTTTGACAACAATACTAAACACATATTTTTTAAACTAAAATTTCCAAAATAACTTTTCCACTACACTTTCTCACCGCATTTTTTCATCGCACTTTTCAAAAACAATGCTAAACTGACCCTTAGTGGGTGAGTAGTTATTAGGTGGTTATTTAAAGATCAACGGTCCTGATTACTTGGACCATGGATGACGTGATGAACATGGTTTACCTAATAATCTCTACTTTGGATGGGTTTACTGGATCAATCAAGATCCTGGTTAGGTTTATTCGATCTGGATTTAGCTACACAAAATATATAAATATATATGTTGAATTAATTATAATAAAAATATATAATAAAGGGGACCAACGATCACTAAATCAAACAAAAATAATTTTTATTATTAAAATTTTAAAATATATATAAAATAATTATTAAATTTTATCAAATTATAATAAAATAATTATTAAAATTTATCAAACTAATTCAAAATGTTCTTTAAACTTATCAAAATTTATCACAATTTTCGATCAAATTCAGTTACTGACCGATTCCAAAAGTTTTCTAAGTGAGTCATCACTCACGATTTCGGATCGGCTTGACAATTCAATCCACCGTAAATACGTACATATATTAACAAAAAATCAAATGTATATTTTATATAGAATAGAATTAAGTTATGCTATATAAAATTCTTTAAGTTTTATATTTTTTTCGAAAAATTAAGTGATTAAAATGGATGACTCAGATTAATAATTTATTATTTAAAAATTATCGCTTAAAAAAGAAATAAGAAGTTAATCTGAGTCATCCATTCAGTCATCCAACGATTCAAAAAACGTGTAAAGCTTATAGAATTTTACACTGTATAACTTGATTATATCTCATTTTATATTAGTATTCATATATTTTCACAATTTAAATTAAATAAAAAATTCTATTTATCATTTAAATCAAATTTGTGTCAAGTTAAGATAATTAGAGTTGAAAATTCACCTCTAAGTTATAAACGGGTCTAGAGTCTAGAATGTGGCCACTCACTTAAAACATTTCATGTTGGAGATTACTTAAAGAGCAGGTAATAGTTAGCCATACAATTATATATAAGCCCTAGTTTGTGAAAGCTAAATTCACAAGCCAAAACTAAAGCCTGAAAACCCTACTTTCTAACAACTTCCATGGCCATTCCCCATCTTGCTAAAATCCCAACAATTGATGTTGAGGAAGATGAAGAAAATCTACTCAGCAATGAGTGCAAGGAGTTGATTCATTCTTGTCCTAAAGAGAAAGGTTGGAGAACTTCCTTTATTTATAAATTCCAAGGCTTTTGGTGTCAAACGAAAGAGATTCAAGCCATCATTTCTTTTCAAAAACACTTTCGAGCAAAACGTTCCGATGTAGTCCTTGCTACCATACCGAAATCGGGTACGACTTGGATCAAAGCCTTGACATTTGCAGTCATGAATCGAGAGAGTTTCCCGATTTCGAATGAAAACCATCCATTACTAGCATCAAATCCACACGATCTAGTACCTTTCTTGGAGTACAAGCTTTATGCCAACAACCAAAACCCTGACCTATCCAACTTACCCGAGCCAAGAATTTTCGGGACTCATATTCCTTTCGGTTCGTTGCAAGAATCAATCAAGAGTTCCGATTGTCGGATCGTGTACGTATGTCGAAACCCTTTCGACACATTCATCTCCTCATGGCATTATTGCAGCAAACTAAGGCCGGAATCCCAACCTCCACTTCCATTAGAGGAAGCTTTCGACATGTACTGCAAGGGAGTGATCGGGTTCGGACCCTTTTGGGAGCACATGTTAGGGTATTGGGACGAAAGCTTATCGAGGCCGAATAATGTCTTGTTCATGAAATATGAGGACATGAAAGAAGACGCCATCTCCCACTTGAAGAAGTTGGCAAATTTCTTGGGTGTCCCTTTCTCCATTGAAGAGGAGGAAGCAGGTTTGGTAGAGGAGATAATGAAACTGTGTAGCTTTGAGAATTTGAAAGATTTAGAGGTAAATAAGAGTGGGAAATCCATTAAGGATTTTGATAACAAGTACTTGTTTAGGAAAGGAGAAATTGGAGATTGGGTGAATTATCTTTCTCCTTCCATGGTTGAGCACTTGTCCAAAATTATGGAGGATAAATTTGGTGATTCTGGCCTAAAATTCAAGGTATTTTCCTCTGTGTCTTGAAAGGGCATGCAGTGCTTGTATGTGGGGTTGGTAATTCATCTAAATTCCTTCAAAGTTACGAAAAATGTTTAGTTTCAATAAATTGTGTGAGACCACTTTGTAAGATGAATTACCACTAATGATGTCCTTTTATGATTATAATTTAATAAAGATGTTATTTTGTATATTTTCTTCCTAATCCGATTCTACCAATTTATTAAAAATTATAATCTGATGTTGATATTTTAATAAAAAAGTGATTAAACATGATCCAACCCAAAAATAAAATATTATATATTATATATAAAAAATATAATAAATATATAAGGTTCAGTCGGAGAATTTTTACCCTAACTTGATTCGACTTTATTTTTTCAATAATTCAATGATCCAAACTGTTGGGTATGGGTCCCACTACGTGGGGAACCCAAACTTTCTGTCACCCTAAAAGTCTATTTTTGACTTTAGTCTTAAAGGACAATCATTTTGCCTTGGGATTGTGAGAGTGGGCAACCATATACCTTTACTGAAAATCAGTTTTGTTTTTTTGCAGAGAAAGTTTCACTTTTGAGAGGGAAAAACCAGTGTAGGAAAACCTTTTTAAGTTAGTGCAGTCATGATCAAGTCTTCGATCGAAGGTTCATCCGTGGTCCGATTGAGCTGATTTTTTGACAGCAGCTAGGTGACAAGGTGTTCTTGACTTTGTACGGTCAGATTTTTCATCCGAATTCTGTAGTGTCGGAAATAGCCCTTTTACAGCAGCTGCGTTTTGGTGATCTCTCATTTTTCTCTCTTTTGTTAAAGACTACTTGTTATTAGCCTTGTTGGAGCTAAATGCTTGTTGTAGGTTGGATATTGTAGTCTTGTACTTGAACATTTGATGATAGTGGAGCTTTTGATTGGGCTCTAAAGTCCCGTGGTTTTTACCCTTGATTTAGAGGGGTTTTCCACGTAAAAATATCGGTGTCTCGTTTTATTGTGTTTTGGTTGCATTATTACTTGGTGGTTGATTAGTGTTGCTTGAAGAACATATTTGTGTTGTTTTTGCTTGCCATAATTATTGACTTGAGTTATAGGGAGAGAAAGAACACCGGTTGTGCTTCCGCTTGGTTTCGATTGTTCGGTTTCTTCCCTAACACAAACCCCATTTTTTAAGTAAAAATTCGTCCCTATTAAATACATTAGATCAGAACCCGTCGATTTCGAGTTGAATTACTATCTGTATGTAATTAAAAAAATGATAATATTTTGTAATTTGTGTAAAGGGTTACAAAGAAGTTTCAATATTAATTTTAATCGTAAGCTAATAATTCATTTTAAAAAACATATTTCTTATAATATTCTGATGTAATTATAAGATAATATATATTTATAAATTTTATTCATTTAATAACCTATAAATTATACAAATAATTTGTTTAAATTTATCTCATCTAAGAATAATAATATTTTTTATTAAAATCATTTGATGGGTTTAAAAATTTTATTTTATTTTTAGTTTCAATAAATTATGTGACACAATCTTATAAACTTTGACCGACTCAGTTCTGTGACTTCATTAAATTAATTTACAGCTATTCATGAAGCTTAAATGTAATATGCAATTTCATCAATTAGGTGGTAGGCAAAATCAAAGGATTTTTTTTGTATACTAGGCTGCCTAACCTACATTCCCTTCCAAATATAAACTTTCATAATATATAAGGAGGGTTTTTTTAATAGTCCGATGAGTACCTAAAGATCAAATAAATTTAATATCAAATAAATCGTCGTCCTTCCGCATGCAGCTCCGCTTATTTCCTTACCTTTTTTACTCAACTCAATTCTGTGGTTTCTTCAAATAAAATCAGCCATCAGAGCTATTGTAATGAAGTTTCAATATACGGAGATGACGATCTAGCTTTAGCTAAATAGCGGGGAGCGGGCGGTTTGGCGTGTTAGTAGGATGGAACCATATGGGTTGAAGCTAGAGTGCGTAACTTTTGTTTGGTTGCATGTCTAGCTGATGCGGGTAAAATCCATCTCTTGGCCCATCCGGGGATAACTGCGTGGGGCACATGGAAGTTTGGAATTGAGTTAGCGAGACAGATTACTGAATGGAGAGAAAGGAAGCTGAAAGAGATTATTTGAGTCAATTTTTTCTGAGTATTTTTTTAAAACAAATATATGAAAAGAAATCTAAGTTAATACAGTATTTTTTTAAAAAAAAGTCATGTAATAATTAAATTCTTTTTATTTAGGTGAAAATACGTAACAAAAAACTTTTTAACTTTTAATCAATATTGTAAAAACAAGACCAATGGTTAAACCATCGATTTATGCAGTTCAATAAGTTCGACCAATTAAATTACTGACATATCAGAAAGCTTAACTCCCACGTCTAAGAATAAAAAATTAAACAATGAACAGTTTGAGATTTATTTATAGTTTTTTTGGGGGGGTGGAGCCGAACTTTACACAACTATAGGTTTGAATATTTACAAATTACAGAATGCATGATGGGATAAAGATATACAACATATTAATATGGCCCAAGAAATAGAAAAGGAAATGTCCCACATCAGAAAGCTGACTCGGGTTTCAGAAAGTTGTGATATTCCAGCTGAGTCATTTCCCCACCAGTCACGGGGTCGAATTGGCAGCGGTAGAAGCTTCAGCATCAAGAACACAAAGAACCATTCAGTCACGGGAATTTATCTCATTTAACAAAACAAGTAGCAGCAGCAAAACAAGTATAATAAAGATTTATATCCTATCCACTGACGGTGAAAATTGAAAGTTCACACATACGGCTTAGTTTTAAGATCTAGAGGTTTAAGTGTAAGAGTTTAGAATTTTAGTTGGAATTAAAGGTTTAGGATCAGATGGAGTTTTGTTTTTAGGGTAATATAGCTGGGATTTAAGTTAACTTATAAACCCTTAATTATAACCCTAAACCCTAAATTATAATCATTATCTCTCAATTTTAAACCCCTACACCTAAACCCATAAACCCTAAACTAAGACCATAAACCTTAAAACTAAAGGACTTGTCACCAGTATATAGGATAATAATCCTTATAATAACACAAACACATGTATATATTAATATTTAATAATCCTGTTAGTATTTTTTTTTTCATTTTTCTTACCTTCCATCAATACCAAGAATTACCACCGTATTCTTCTGGTGACCAAAAGCAACAATGTACTGAGAACCTTCAACCAGACGGAATTGGGCCACTGACCACTCCGAGCTAAAGTACTTGGGTAACACACCTGAAACCAGAAAGACAAGCTAGTGTTTAAAAGCTTTCCGAAGTTAACTCACAAAAATCAAAATATAAAAGTCGTATAAAAATGCAGACGCAATGGATCGAATAGATATATTTGACACAATCTGGATAGTTGTCACATTCTATTAAGTGTGAGTATTTCCCAGTTGGGTCATACTCATCATCCAACTAAAATTTGTAATTTTGTTTCTCATGCAAAGGTCACAATAATCTCAGAAATCAGAAAAAAGGGGAAGGTGTAAGGGGAAACTGATATTTTGATTTTTTTTCCATGAAAGATTCTATTCTCTTGCAATAAAAAGTGCTTATAAGAGATTAAGAGCATCCTTCGAATTTGCATCATTTAATGGCAGGAAAATGAAATTAAATGTTTGTTTGAAGACAAAATTACATGTTTGAAACAATGACAACAGAAAAAGTAGTAGGCAAAAGAGGTAACTTTACCTTTGATAAAAGAAAGAGAGGAATGTGGCGGAGTAACAGGTTCGGATGCAGTTTGTGGCCTGTCAATACCTGGAGATCCACCATTAATCTTAAGGCTGAAAACATGGACTGTGCCCTTGTCACTAGAAACTGCTAACCATTGGGCATTTGAAGAAAATGCCAAACTATAAATTTCAGCTCTATCTGCACCCCTCCTTACCTATAAGTATATAGGTACAAGAATACTTTCAGAATGCCGGCAACTCAAGTATTTTGAATCATGGAAAGTGAGATAACAATTCTCAAGTTCAAATGCAACCCAGAATCATATAAAACACTACATGCACTAAATCTTTTTGCAAATATCTTAACATTAACTGCATATAGGAAATTAAAAAGAACAATTTCTTCACACTCGTTACAAGATAGCTTAGTAGAAAGCCGTGAAACAGCAGGATTACTTAAATACATACTTAACTCTGATCCTGTTAGAATTCTTCATCTATATGCTAGCAATACCCTAAACTTGCTCCCAGTTTCTCACATATTACTCAACATGCTAGCATTTACAAGTAACCGTAAGAACACAATGTTAACCTTTTCTTCAAGTTAACGTAATCAGATTGAAATAGACAGATGCCGCCAAATATGCAAATTTCTAATTTCAGCATAATTAGGCAAAGATTATAATGGGATCTCTTGAAAATTATGTGTCTTCATGTTAGTTTAACTTAAAAATTACTTGCATTATGTAAAAATCATACCCAATTTTGCCCAATTCAGTTCCAAAATCAACGATACAAAATAGCGTTGATAGTACTAAAAGGTATACCTCTTGCAGCAAGGTACCATCAACAGTGTTAAAAATTCTAACCAGCGTCCCCTTCGAGCTAGCGGTAGCAAGCATTTTCCCATCCTGCGAGAGTGCAAAGCAGGCAATTCTCGAATCATGAGCCATAATAAACTTAGTCCTCTTCGAGGCATAATGCTCAACCCTAACTTGCCCCTTCTGCAATCCAGGACAAACCAGAACCAACGACCCAGCCCCCTGAGACACAGCACAGAGTCCCTTCGGGTTCGTGACAGTCTCAATCTGGTGCAACAGCTTCAGATCAGCAAAATTGTAGACGAAAATCTTTTGTTCCAAAACGACCACGATTCGATCCCTCCTAAGCCGAACCGATTTCACTTCGGATCGGAACGAAAGCTCCCCGATACACCGGCTCTGATGGTCGTCCCAGATCATAACCTTATTAGGCGGGTATTGCGGGTTGGGTCCACCGCCAACGAGAGCCAAGATATTGCACCGAAAAAGCATCTCCACAACCCCGATACCGCCCCCACGATCGAAATCTCGGCGAAAGATTTCTCGGAAAGGATCACAATTGTAGATCCGGAAGCCATGTTCAATGCCGGCGGCGAAGCAACCATGGTCCTGGTTGAAGGAGATGTGGAGAAGAGAGGGCAGAGGCGCGGCAGGAGTAATCGCGTCGGACGGGGCTTTGAAATTAGGGTTGGAGTTCGTGGTGGAGATAGGGTTGGGTTTGGGGTCCATGTGATGGAGGGATTCTGGGTCGTCCTCGTTTTGATCCGTGGGGGAACGGAAATTAGGGTTGAGATTAGGGTTCGGATAAGCTGATAGGGTGGCCATGGAAGGAATTGTAGAGGGAATTATGGAGGTTTCTAGGTCCCCAACGATCGAAGGTTAAAAAAGACGACACGACAAGGGAGAGGAAACAGATGGATAGATTGTTGGAGGATGTTGTCCTGCTGGAAACCGGAGGAAAGTTGTTTGATTTGTACAAGAAGTTACCGACAGTTTTACATTGTTTTTCAATAATTTTTTTAACAATTTAATTTAAGAATAAAAATATTTAATATTGTTATTAAAATATTTTAAAATAAATAAAATATTTATTTATTTTAAAATAATATAATTTAGGATAAAAAATAATTTTGTTTAAAATTGTCTTTAAAATATAAAGATTTTTTTTTAAAAAAAATATTTTTTAAATCAAATTTAAACATTTTGGTCTCAAGATTATTTTTAACCCTAAAAATATTTTTTCTCAGACAATACAGAACGGAGTTGTACTCGTTTGGGGTAATAATATATATTAAAAATAAATATTAATATTTAAATTTATACAAATTAAATAATATAGATATTTTTTTATTGTAAGAGTCAATTTGATATTATTTTTAATGAATACGGTAAAAAAAACTAAAAAAAATTAAAAAGTAATTTTAAATTATTTAATTTAAATATGAATGTAATATTATTATAGACAAGTACATTTTAAATAAATAAAATATCTGAAAATTTTAAAATATAAAATAATTGATAATATAAACGAGAATAAATATATAATTTTATTTAAAAATATTATTTTAAAAATTAAAAAATTTAACTTCTAAAAATCATATATATGTCTAATTTTAAAAGTATATATTTTATATTATTTTTAAAACTAATTTTAATAAATAAGCATTGTTAGTCAATTGGTTGAAGCTTTTCACTTACTCTTATTTTTATTTTTTAGATCTCAAATTCAAAATTAATAAAATTATCTATTCTATTAGAGTCTGCTCTTTTCTTTTCTCTTGATAAATAGAAATTACTTTTATTAAAAAAATATTTTTAAATTAAAAATATTTTTTAAAAATATAATAGAACTATGCTTAAATCAATTAATTAATTTCGATTGAATTGGGATGAAATTTTAAAGAAGCATTCGCGAACCAGAGAAGACGTGTCGACAAAAACGGGAGGGTTTCGCTTTCTTCCGACGCCACCTTGACTTGCTATACTAATAAAATAAAATAAACATGAATAGTTCTAATAAATAAAATAAATACAAAATGATTTTTTATTTATTCTAAAAAAGTTTAACAAGATCGCAAACCTTAATTATCTCTTTTAGAGATTTTTTTTATAAATTTTAAATGTAATTTTAATTTTATTTAGATAAAAAAATGAATGAAAATATTTTTAATAAATTTTAAAAAATATAAAATATAAAAATAAATAATTTAATCAATCAATTAAATATAATTACTATTCATAGTTTCTAAATATGTCAGATTTAGGGTTGATTTGTTATCGGTAACACTTTATTTTATATGAATATGTTTTGGGTTTTTGTTATCTTTTTGGTTTTTATAGACAATATTTTATAAAAAAAATTATTCTGAAATTAAATCCGATGAATTTAACTTAATTTAAAAAAATAATTAATTTTAAAATTATATTTTAAAAGAATTTGATTTTATTAAATGGAATCAGATCAAATTAAGTTTATTTTTTAAAGTCAAATAAATATTTTTTATTATAGTCGATGATGACATCGAATGAAAGTAACTGATGAACGACGTGATGAAAATGATGGATAAAGAAATATTTAAATTTAATTTTATATTTTCATTTTAAATTATTTTTATATTTAATTATAAAAAATATCATATCATAATAAAATCATAAAAAAACATTTCAGAGCAACTAATAGAGGACTAATGAGAGTTACTTGATAAATTAAAAAAATTGAAAGATAAGTGACTAAAATAAAAATAAAAAATAATTAAGCGATGAACTTTATAATTTATCCCTATACTATTACGCCAATGAATAATGCCAATTTCCGTCGCAAGTTCAAATCTTTTTCCCTCCCCCCTTCCCTCAACCCACCAAAAAGTAAGCTATAAAAACCTCTGTAAATGGGAGATCCATTTTTTCCCGCACAAGCGAGCTAAGGAGAGAGAGATTTGGGTCTGTTTGGTTGATGAAGAGAAGAAGAGTAGCGAAGCGGCCGAGTAATAATACGATGAAAGGGGCATTGAGGAAGCACTTTCCGGTTCAGTTCCACCCTCTCCAATCATCTTCCACCGCCTCATCTTCTCTCTTCCCCCAGAACCTTCTAGATTTCGGATCCCAGGATGACCCTTCCACTTCCGTTCCGGCCTCGACACCGCCGATGACAAGGATTTCATTCTCAGTCAAGACTTCTTTTGGTAAATCTTATGCTCTTTGGATATATATTTAATATTCTAAATTTCTTATTTTGTCTCTTCACTTTTTTTTTTTTGATTGTGGGTTCAGCACTCCTGATAATATCACCCCTGATAATCAGAACTTACTCAACGGATTTGCTTGCAACAAGGTACTATTTAATACTTTTAAACATTCGATTGTTATTTTTTTTCCGAGTTTGAAATTGTTTTATTTTCCGTTTAAACTATCGAATTCCACAGGAAAATATTCCTTGCCCTAAGTCGCCGGAAAAGCTGAATACTCTCAAAAGAAAGAGACTTCGACAAGGTATGATGCAAGCAATTGATGAGAACTAGAAGATTTTAGAAGGTTCGATTGCGGATTTGTGGTTGTTTGAAAACTGTCATATTTTATATTAATGATTTGCCTTCTCAGTTTTATATTCATAAATTTGAACTCCGTTGTTGGGAAAAGAGACGATTAATCCACACCTTAGTTAAAGTGATCTGTACAGATCATTCTGAATGATATTCTCATGTTGTTATGAGAAATAAAACATGTAAAGGTGATGGTTCATTGTGAATGATGAAAGATTCTGTACTTCTATCACATAGCACATTAATTACTTTAGTCATCACTCATCAGTCAATAGTTTTCATATTCATTCTGGAAATTGGAGCTTGGCTAATATCATAGGCTTTCAAATATGAGCCATTCTGCTTAAGGTCATCGAACATTTGTAATGATCAGGACCAGAGTCTTTGGTATGACGATATATGATATGGTGCTCATCTTGTAACATGGAAGTTTAACGGATGGAAAATTTGGGTGCTGGTCTAGAAATGATTCAAGCTACTGTTAATAAACATCAGTCAAATTGCTCATAATTTTCATGTGAAGTATATAATTAAAGGAGTGTTTGAGATAACCTTTTCTGGGGTTGCCGAAGCAAGTACAAAATAGAGATTAGTGATCACTACCTCTAGCTGCCTGTCATTCTGATTGCTGCACTTTAATTTGTTCTTCCTTCCGTCTACCAGTAGTCATCCAAAGTCATATTCCTGTCTTAACTCTGGAGATGTCTGCTGCCATCACTTCATTTCTCCTGTTTTCAGTCTTTTATTTCCTAAGAATTATGTGGTTTCCGACTAGATTTTATATCTGTTAATGATCTATCAGTTAACACATATTATGGTAAAAAAAATTAGGCTTAAGGGTTTCCTTTTCTTGTTTGTTTATATTTACACGTACAACAACTTATGAACACAAGTATTTTTCAGCAATTTTCAATTGAATATCTATTCTTTTCTCAGATGGCATCCTGACAAATCCCCTCAGACCTTCATTATCTCCCTCCCATCAAATAGTGGAACTTGCCAATGACAGCTTTGATGCAGATGAAAGCAACCTAGAAAAAACAATCATACCCGGAGCAAAGAAGTCTAAAAGTTATGTTTCTCAATCTGCTGTTGCTCTAAGGTGTCGGGTTATGCCACCTCCTTGTATTAAAAACCCATATCTAAGGGATGCTTCAGAAGTTGACACTGATCCTTTGGGAAATCAAAGATCAAAATATGCAGGTATGATGCTAGTGTTTAAGAAACACTCACTGACTCACTTCGATATTTTATGCGAAACTTCCATATCCATTTTCAGTACCCATTAGGTTAAAGAAGATTACCACTCTTGACGTCCTCAAATTATTTATCTTGAAGGTTTTAATAACATATCACTGCAATCTACAGGTTTCTTCCCTGCAATTATCGGCGGGGATGGCCTTTCATGCTATCACACAGATTTTCATGAGATTGAGGTGTCTATCACTATTCCATCAGTTCTGAACTTATATAGAATCATTAGCTTCAATTCATATATTAAATATCTAACCTCCAGGCTATCATATCCTCTTTCCTTTTGCCTTGCTTTCCAGCAAATTGGTACTGGGAACTTCAGTCGAGTTTTCAAAGTTTTAAAGAGAATTGATGGCTGCTTGTATGCTGTGAAACATAGTACCCGACAGTTGCATCAAGACACTGAGAGGTAGCTTTCAGTTTTTTGTTTCTTTTTTTTTCCCACATGTTTTTTCTGCTAATTGTTAGGAAAATTTTATTTATAAAATAATGTTAACTCTTTTCAGGAGGAAAGCCTTGATGGAAGTTCAAGCTTTAGCTGCAGTAGGTATAAATTTGTATTTACTCTCATTTTCCATTTCATTAATTTTGTTTTGCTCAATTTAAGAGGAAAATTGGAATTGTTGCCTCGGTCATTGATACTAAAGCAATCCTTTCCAGGGTCTCATGAAAACATTGTTGGATATTACTCTTCTTGGTTTGAAAATGAGCAACTTTATATTCAAATGGACTTTGTGATTACAGCTTGTCCAGAAAAACGTCTCATCAACTGTCCACAGAAGGAAATTTCTTGAGAACCTTGGTTCAGGTTAGCATTAGCTGAAATAAAACATCTCTACAAGAGAAAACAGGATGGGGTAGGTCTCATTCCCATTTGTTAGCTTGGTTGGTTTGAATCACCTTTTTATGACTTAAACTCAGATACTTATTGCCAAAGATGATGAAAGCTATATTTACTTTTCTTTTCAGCCCTTTTGTTTAGTAGGGGCCACATCTCTGATCACTTTCTCAGCAAGCAATTAGAATAGTACCTCAACCTCTGAATTTCTGCTTACATGGTCAATACTTGGAAATTCAGAACCAAGCAATAGTTTCTGTGCTACACTCGACTCTTCATTGTATCCTGTTCTATTTAGAACATTTTACTGTTTAATGCATTTTCTTTTAACACCTTCAAAGTCAATATTTTTTTTTTTCTTTTCTTGTTATCATCTTCTGCTCTGATGTCAAAATGTTTGCAGATGGCAAAGGCATTGCAGTTTATACACGAAAGAGGAATAGTTCATTTGGATGTAAAACCTGATAATATATATGTCAAGAACGGTGTTTATAAGCTCGGTGATTTCGGATGTGCAACTCTCCTAAATAAGAGCCTGCCAATCGAAGAGGGTGATGCACGTTATATGCCTCAAGAAATCCTAAATGAGAACTATGGTCATCTTGACAAGGTAGATATCTTCTCATTAGGAGTTACTATTTATGAGCTCATTAGGGATCACCTCTGCCAGAATCTGGAGCTCAGTTTCTTAGAGAAGGAAAGCTACCACTACTTCCTGGGAATTCCCTACAGTTTCAAAATTTACTCAAGGTATCCCATTTTCTACTCTTTTCTTGAGGCAAAACTGCTCTGGAATCTGGTGTTAGAAAAAGCTCTATCGTACTATAGACCACAGAATCTGACCTGTTTATTTATATATGCATCCTAGTTAATTTCTCAGATTAGTATATATAATCACATGAAACATACAGATTGATTTCATGTAAGTTTCATGTGTTGACATATGATCAGATTGTTTAAATCCTCTAAATATAGGTAGCTAGAATACTTTCGTTGGCTTATTCAGATGTGTCATTTTTTTTATCAGGTCATGGTGGACCACAATCCAGCACGACGACCGTCTGCTAAAGAATTAGTTGAGAATCCAATTTTTGACAGGGTTCCGAAAAATGCAAAGACATGAGAGCATAATATGTCTTGGATGATCTTGCTTAGACTTGTTCGGCACTGTGAAACACTGTTTTAAATTTTGTAAAGTTGGGTTAAAGCAGGCAGGAGTTCTCGTTTGTTGCAGTCGTATTATGACTAAACCCAGCTCCTGTCCAAATTTTGTAAAGCTAAAACGTTCAAGGTCAGTTGCCACAAATGCCATGGTTGATATATTTTGTCATAAACGTCCTCAAATTATTAGTGTTGATGGTGTTTTCTTACTGTTTGCTTCTTATCGCTCCCGGTCCAAGCTGTTTCACAAGGAAGCCAAGGTACATTTCAAAAAATAATCAATTTAGTCCTTTATTTTTATTGTTACTATGAATTTAGTCTTATTATACTCCACCCCTCTCACTTTTTATCGTATGTTGATTTTTTATGAAATTAAAAAATATATATATAGTGTAAAATAATTAAAATGACAAAATTACTTTTAAAAAGTTAATTTTTATTTATTTTTTTGAAAAACTAAAAATTAAATTTAAATTTATATTAAAAAATTAATTGAGTTTTTCAATGTGATACGTTAGACAAGGTAATTTTAAAACTAAAAAGTGATACTAAAATTATGATAAAAAGAGTATAATATTTTAAAAAATAAAGTTTTCTTATAAAATTATTAAATTTTTAAAAGATTCCTTTCAAATATGCTCGTAATATTTTAAAAGATTTTTAAAAATAATTATATATATAAAGTTCTAAATAAAAATAAGGATTAAGTTTTATTTAATCATTCATAATATATATCGTATTAAAAAAGCCCTGTCGTGTTTAGCAGCAGGGAAATCGCGGATTAATTACTCTGTCAAGTTTAGGGGAAACTTGTTTTCTTGTGCTATAACTCTAAACAATAGGAATAATTGAGGAGAAAAATAAAATAAAATTCTACATTTTTTTGACCATTGAATTTCTCTGGAAATTGATGACTTTTCAATAAATTATGTTTATGTACATTTTTTATTTCCATCTCGTTTTCCTTCCAGTCTGCTTCTATCGTGGAGTCGTAGAAAATTGCAAGTTGCAATGGCAATGGCATTTAATAAGATGATAGGAAAAAAATTCTACGAGGCAATTTTTTTTTTTAATTTCTTTGATTTTTTTATTTAAATTGTTTTCGAGATAATTTTATCATCAATTGATTTTATAAATAAATTGAATACGATATCGAAAATGAATTCGACCATCGAATCAATCACAAATGTAAAATTTAATAAAATAAATCTCTAAATTTATTAAATAAAATTATAAATTAACCATATAAAATAAATGAATCCAAATTTCCTACGAATCCTAGTCTAATCTAACCTTTCTTCTTCTCGTTGTAAAATGCTAAAAATTCCCAGATATTGAAACCAGACATAAACAACACTACTTTTACAAGCTCCAAATTCCCTCTCTGTTGCTATTTTAGCCTGTAATTGCTTCACCTCCTCCCCTTCTCAGATTCTAATCTTCTGCAAACGATAACGCAAGGATTGAACGACTCCATTCATTTCTGCCTGTTGAGTTGTAAGTAATATTAGTTTCGATGTTGGATTATTGTTTTATCTGAAATGTTTTTAGTTTTAGGGTTTTCTTCCCCATTTCCTCTTGTTTAATATATATGGTATTGACTTTTTTTTTTACTATGTTCTATTTTCGTGTGTTGCCATCTGACGTTTTGAGGTTATGATTTCATTTGATTTTGTTTTTCGTTTCGTAAGCGTTTGACCTGAATTGTTAAATCGTTTTTTTTTCCTATTTATGTGGAACTCGATTTGTTGCTGAATTCTCGTTTGTCAATTTTCATGCTAGGGTTTTGTTGATTGTTGTGGTTTGATTTCCCATGTTTTTTTAATGTTGTTTTGTGATTTTCTTTTCGTCAGATTTTAATTTGAAGATATCTTAGCTCTTATTTTACACCAATGGAGCGCAAGACTATTGAATTAGATCAGGGATGGAGTTATATGGATAAGGGGATCAAAAAGCTGAGGAGGATATTGGAAGGACTGCCGGAGCCTCCATTTACCTCAGAAGAATATATGATGCTTTACACGTATCCCTCTTTACTAATCTTCAGTTGTGTTGTTTGCTTTGAGCTGTTTAGTTAATATTTTCAATTATCTGATTTTTTTTTAAATCCTCATCGTCATTACTTTATTGGAAACTATTGCAGGACTATATACAACATGTGTACTCAAAAGCCGCCTTTTGATTACTCTCAGCAGCTCTACGATAAGTACCGAGAGGCATTTGAAGAATATATTACTTCAACGGTAAGGAAGTTGGTATTGTCTCAGACATGATTTGGTTGCTGACTGATTATCGGTCTGGTGTAGATATGTTGGTGTCATGTATAAAACTTGGTTTATTTTGGAGTCTTTGCAATTTTCTTTTTCAATAGTCTTCTGAGGGAATATGCATCTGTTTACTCTTTTTGTGGGTGAATGTGCTTTTTGTCTAAAATTTCCTCTTGTTTCTTGGAATTAGGTATTGCCATCTTTAAGGGAGAAGCATGATGAGTTCCTTCTGAGGGAGCTTGTTAAAAGATGGGGAAACCATAAAGTAATGGTCAGGTGGTTATCACGCTTCTTCCATTACCTTGATCGCTACTTCATTTCCCGGAGATCACTCCCTGCACTTAATGAAGTTGGTCTGACCTGCTTCCGTGATCTGGTTTGTGATTAGTTCTTCTAGTAACCTTTATCCATCATTGATTATGATGTAATGGGCTGGGTTGTGAGAGCTGTGCTGCCCAGTACTTTGAATTTACTTATAAGTAATTGTCTACAATTTGTTTTATCAATTTCAGGTGTATCAGGAAGTGCATGCCAAAGTCAAAGATGCTGTAATTGCCCTTGTAAGTTGACATTATTGCCTCTTAGTTGATTCCATAATTTGGTCACATTTCAAATAAAAAGTGATGCAGTACATTCAAGATTAATTTAATTTAAGTTTTATCTTTAAGATCACTTTATTATTATCAATTATTTTTCTGTTAGTTTTTTTTTTAGCCTCATCTCGTGTTCTTTTAAATAATTATGTGATTAGGATAGGAGTCTTACTAAGACTTTTAGTAGGAAATAAATAATACTCGTAGTGATTATTTTATTATAAATACTGCACTAGAAGGTTATTAGAGAATTATCATTGTTATTATTTTCTTTGAATTAATAGTAAAACTAGAGGTCTTCCATAACTTACGTTTTCTACAGCTCCAACTTTTCTATTTGTATTTCAGTCATAGTTCTGCTGCTGTTTTCCTTTTAAACTCCATCAGAAAGTTAAGCGGAATGATTACCTTGTATCAGATTGATAAAGAACGCGAAGGAGATCAGATAGACCGTGCATTATTGAAGAATGTGTTGGACATTTTTGTTGAGATTGGCATGGGACATATGGATCGTTATGAAGATGATTTTGAAGAAGCTATGCTTCAAGATACTGGTGCTTACTATTCACGCAAGGCATCAAGCTGGATTGTGGAAGATTCTTGTCCTGAGTACATGTTGAAAGCAAGTGCTAAAGTTTTTCTGCTTATATTTATGTTTAAAATTTTACTCTGATTAATTTAAATGGTTCTAATTGTTTTATTTACTTGAGTGATAACTGCAGTCTGAAGAATGCTTGAAGAAGGAAAGGGAAAGAGTGTCTAATTACTTGCATTCAAGCAGTGAGGTGAAATTGTTAGAGGTGAGTTTAATGGTCAGTGATTAGTGAAATTGTTTAATTTTCTGCTCTAAGAGGGCGACTTAAATGAGTGGTGTTTATATTAAGTTCCTGTCAGCCAGCTCTATAACTCCTAGAGCATTCTATTGATAACCGTTCCTTTTTTTTATCCAGAAAGTGCAACATGAACTGTTAGTTACATATGCCAATCGGCTACTTGAAAAGGAGCATTCAGGATGCAGAGCCTTGCTTAGAGATGACAAGGTGTTGATCAACCCTTTTTCTTTTCTAGCAATGCTTAATCTTCTGGCTGTTAGCTCCAGTAAAGGTATACATTAGATACTTACTTGAACTTCTTTACACTCTGTAGGTGGAGGATCTTTCTAGGATGTACAGGCTTTATTGTAAAATACCTCGAGGCTTGGATCCTGTTGCCAATATATTCAAGCAGGTCTGAATATCTGTTCTACAAGCCAAATGGTCTTCCTTCTCTTTCCTTAAAACCTAAACCTGAAATACGTTCTTTTTGCAGCATGTTACTGCTGAGGGTGCAGCCTTGGTTCAACAGGCAGAAGATGCTGTAAGCGACTGTTAATTTTGTTATTAGTCTCCTATGATAGCAAGTATAATTGTTGAATAGTGGATACATTTATTGATTTTCTTCTGCACTAAAGATACCCATGGAGTTTCTTTCTATATAGTAATTTAGAGGGGATGAAATATTTTTCTTTTAACTGACAGTATGGTTGCAAAGTAGTATTTAAGCATTTCAGTCCAGCACAGCATTTATTTATTATGTTTCTAGTTAAATATTTTATTAATAAGCCAAAAGGTTACAGAACCAGCTAAAAGCTAGTGGGATAATGCAAATACACCAGAAAAATGATACCTAAATAATCAATTATTATTGTACTTGTCAAGTTCCGTCAACTGTTAAGTTTGATATGCCTTTGGTCTGCCAACCACTGTAGACTATGATTTTCCCAACCTTTGATTGATAATATATGATAATCTGCATAATTTGTTGTTTCTAATTTTCACCTTTTGGTTCTAAATGCTGATATTCACTCATTTCGACAGGCCTCAAATGTGCCAGGTGTACAGGAACAGGTAAATATCCCAACTTTCACAGTTATGAATTCTTTAAATCATTTTGGATGTTGAAAATCTTTTACTGCTGTTATCATCAGGTCCTTATAAGGAGAATTATCAAGCTGCACGATAAGTATATGGCATATGTGACAGACTGTTTTCAAAATCATACTCTGTTCCACAAGGTTTGTGTTGTAGTGCCTGAACTTTTAATCGTAACTTGTTCAATCATTTCACTTAAAACACAAGTTTTTGAAATGTCCCATAGGCTTTGAAAGAGGCTTTTGAGGTATTTTGCAACAAAACTGTTACCGGCAGTTCAAGTGCAGAGCTTTTGGCAACTTTCTGTGATAATATTCTCAAGAAGGGTGGAAGTGAGAAATTGAGTGATGAAGCAATTGAAGAAACACTTGAGAAGGTGTCTTATCCCTCATTTGATGCTAAATTTGTGGTGATCTCATCTGTAATTTTTTCTGAACTATTTTTTTTTATTTCTGCAGGTGGTTAAGCTTCTTGCCTATATCAGTGACAAAGATCTCTTTGCTGAATTTTACAGGTGAGGCTACTATTTTTGTCAATAAGTTTCTCGTCTTCTTGTTTAAAAAATTATCATAATGACACGGTTTTGCACACCATTTGATCCTAACTTTATTGTGTGCAAACATTAACAGGAAGAAGCTTGCTCGTCGACTACTATTTGACCGCAGTGCTAATGACGATCATGAAAGGAGTATTCTTACTAAGCTGAAACAGCAATGTGGTGGGCAGTTCACCTCAAAGATGGAGGGCATGGTGAGTTGGCTTGTCTTTTGCCTAGTTTGTTTGTCACTTTGTCTACACTAATTATGGTTTTAACTGTGGTGAAACTTGTCGTTTATCTTCCTAACAGGTCACAGATCTGACATTGGCAAGGGAAAACCAGGCCAGCTTTGAGGACTATCTTAGGAATAACTCAGCTGCACATCCTGGGATTGACTTAACAGTTACTGTTCTCACGACAGGATTCTGGCCAAGTTATAAATCATTTGACCTCAATCTCCCTGCTGAGATGGTAATGACTTAACATGATATTGCATAACAGCAGTATTAAATATTTCTCCATGATGTTTTCAGAAATGTTATTTGTATTTAATATTTTGGTTTCAGGTCAAGTGTGTGGAAGTTTTCAAAGGGTTTTATGAAACAAAAACAAAACACAGGAAACTTACATGGATATACTCACTGGGAACTTGCCACCTAAGTGGCAAGTTTGATCAGAAAACTATTGAACTGGTTGTTTCAACTTATCAGGTGAACAAAATCTCTAAACTTAATGCCCAAATATATTCCAACACTTGTAAATTAAAACATAGCGATTTCGCTTGGATTTATGGCCGTCTCTGGCTCAGTTCTGGTATTGAACTTTGATTGTTGAATCTAATTGTCTATGTGAACAGGCTGCTGTCCTCCTGCTTTTCAATGCTTCTGATCAGCTGAGCTATTCAGAGATCATGTCTCAGTTGAACTTGACCCATGAAGACTTGGTCAGATTACTACATTCACTGTCATGTGCCAAGTATAAGATTCTAAGTAAAGAGCCAAACACAAAAACTATCTCCCAGAGCGACTCCTTTGTGTTCAACTCTAAGTTCACAGACAAGTTGAGGAGAATTAAGGTTCGGTGCAGTTTGCATTCCTGTCCTTTTACTAATTGTTGCTTCTTTTTTTGTATCTATCGGAATAAGAAAAAAAATCAACTTTGGGAATCATCTTATGCAGATTCCTCTCCCGCCTGTGGATGAAAGGAAGAAAGTTGTTGAGGATGTAGATAAAGATCGGCGTTATGCTATTGATGCTGCAATTGTACGCATAATGAAGAGCAGGAAGGTTTTGGGGCACCAACAATTGGTTTCAGAGTGTGTCGAGCAGTTGAGTCGCATGTTCAAGGTAAACTAACACATCCTAGCCCTTTGTTTGAAAACATGAGATGTTTTAGGTGTTGTTTTTTTTATTTGCATACGCAATTATGCATATGCAAGCACTGATGTGGTGGTTGTGTATGCTTGGTTGCACAGCCTGACATTAAAGCCATAAAGAAACGAATTGAAGATCTGATCACGCGAGACTACCTGGAGAGAGACAGAGAGAATCCCAACACATTTAGATATTTGGCCTGAATATTTACAGGAAGAGATGGATTCAAATCCTTTTTGCCTTTTGCTTTTATTATATTGTTAGTATCATGTAAAGTTCAAACAAGTTTTAAATGTTGCTAAAATTATCAATGGTATCTACTACCTTCTTCAACATAATACCATTCTTATTCAGTGTTTCTGAATATTTGCTCAGTAATTTAGTTTTAAATGGAAAGCAATGAAAGAAGTAGTCTGTTAAACCATTGTTCTTGCTGTTGGCTATTATTGGTTCACTGTATAAATAATGCTTATGGCCAACCAAGACAACATGTTTCCTGGATGGAATGGTTAGCATACCGGCTGCACAACACATAAGTGGCACTGCCGTTGCCATTTCCTTCAATCTTGACTCGAGAACTTCAAATCCAAGACACAACCCGAGGAAAGTGGGTTCGACTCAAGGAAAACAGTTTTCCAATGAAGTGAGAACAAACCAGAAGATGTTCCGCGTTCTGCCTGTAATGATCAGATTTACTGCCGGAAATCATGGAGGTCAATCCCACAAGATTGATTACAGAAACCGAATTTCCTGATGGCTCTGCCCCATCATGATCTTCCTTTACACGGAGAAGCACCGATGGGAACAATGAGATGTAGTCCATCAGCATCATCTCTCATTGATATGCCAGTTTCTCCCTATCCAATTGGATCTCTGCTGACTACATTGGCCCCATCTTCCACTTCTTCCGAGTTACAGCCCGAGCTGATTACAGGGTCTAAGAAGGATTATTATTTGAGCAGAATTCCTTCTTCTCCTATCAGAATAATCACGGGAGTCTGCCATTACATCAGGTCAGCCTGTTACTATCCTTTCAACTTGAAGTCTTGAATGTTCCATTAATCAACATGTATGAACACTGTTGAACTTCAAGAATCACTTTATAATTATTGGTTAGAATTGGTGGAGACTCCAGTCCAGCCAAATCTACTTCATTTCTGATAAGAATTTGATGGATAATGACTTGTAGGGAAATCGGTCATGATTTTAGAGATGAAAACATGGTTCCATAGTAATCAGTAGCCTTGGCTGCTAAGATATTGGGCTGTGTAGTGATGAACAATCCCACGTGTAATACAAGCCTTGGGGTTCAATTATTTGGACTGACGAAGACAAACAGCAATAAATGTGTATTGGTAGTGGTCAGTGGTTGAAGGAGAAAAATAATGCTCATTCCATATTTGTATAGGCAAAACAGACTTATCCACACCAACTTAATGAATTATGTGCATCTCCACACGATCACCCATCCAAGCTTCCCCGCAATGGCCATGGGAGAGAGGTTTTTTTTATATAGGATTTTGCACTTTTACACCTTAAAATAATAATATTTTAAAAGGTATAACAAGTTGGTATCTAAGTCAACCATTTAGTAAGTATACAAGTTGAAAGTAGTGATTTATTTAGTGCTTTGGTTAATTTTTTTGGACTCAGTAATCTAAACTTTATGTACCAGAGATAGAGTCAGGATTCGAGGTTGAAAGGCAAAATACAAACGATTGAAAGTGAAAGAAAAAATTCGTAAATAAATCAAATTTTTAAAACTTAAATAAAGAATGATAAAAGTAAAAAGAAATCTTCGGATAAGGACGATTACCTTTCCTCATCCCACTTAGCTTCGTCCCTGGCCAACACCAATGATTCAAATTTCAAAGCTGTTTTGGGTTTTATAGCAATGCCCAGACATATTTCAGATTTCCTGGTCAATGTATTACTAGTGAGCAAACAAGATTTTAATTTTGTATCTTTTAAAAAATTCAGTGATTATCCAAATACAAAGATGCCCAACCTTCTCTCATTTATTTATACTCCTGGTAGGCGAAGTTCCCTGTTCCTTTCTAGTTAAATAAAAGAAGTGGAAATCTGATGGCAAAAAACATGGAGTTGCAGCAAGTACTGAGATGCATGTATGTGGCATTGCCACCTTTCTAGAAGCAAGTCTCATGATGGATTTCTTCAGGTGGCCATATAATGATTTGGTTTCCGGATATTTTAGTTTTAAAGGAGATGGGGGGGTTAATTGTTCGAATAAAATATTTTTTGTTACGAAAAAAAATCTATATAACATCTTCATGATGTATCTTAACTATTAAAATTAAATATAATCGTACATAATAAAAATATATTAAGACTAACAAAGAAAATATCACGAAGATAATATATAGATTTGATACATTAACACGTATATCATTAATGAAATTTTAGGGTTTTTACCAATCCTATTTTTCTCTATCAATTTTGCCCCGCATGTAAATTTTTTTATTTTATTTTTCATAAACTGAGGATTAATAATTTTTTAGATATTAATTATCGATGATCAAGATTTATTATTTTTTTTTATTTTTTTATTTTTAAATAAAAATCTCTATTGGTATAACACGTCTTTTGTAAAATAATTTGACACACCAAGATCACACAGATTTTGAGCATTAATTTGTGTATATTTTTGTATGATTAAGTGAAATTTGTCATTATAATTAAACCAACACCATTTACATCTAGATGCATAATGTTTTGTAGTTAAAAAATTTCCATCTAGGGTTTAAACCAGTCATATATGGTCTAAAGTCTAAAAAGTGTCATCCTCTTCTTTAGGTCAAATTTTGTTCTTGGTCCCGGTACATGGACTAAACATAATCAAATAAGAATATAGAGACTAATTCCACAACTTTCATATAGTAGAGGGACTAATAATAGAATTAAACCTTTTAAGGTAAAAAAAGGGAACATGTTTGCCCAAATCAACAGTAGTATAGCAATGAAGTTTGTGTAGGGCAGAAGGAATGAAATCTGACAATGAAGAAATTCAGGGAATTGAATAATTATTAAGGTAATGTCATAGTGATTTTGGCAGCAAAGGATTTGAAGGCATAGGCCTCTAGGATGGGAAAAAAATAGGCTATATGTATATATTATATTTGTTTATACAGTATAATTTTTTTAATTTTATATATTTTTTAGATTAGTAGACGAATAAAAAGAATTATTGATATTAACAATAACATATATAAAGATTTTCACTTTGAAAAAAATAAGGAGGTGAATCCTAACCCTATATATAGAGATATGATCAAGTTACACTACAACTTTTTAAGTTTTACATGTTTTTTAGATCATTCGCTTATTAAAATAAATAATTCAGATTAACTTTTTAATTTTTTTTTTCTTATAACAGTCTGTTAATCTCAAATATATTTCAATCATTCAATATTCTAAAAAATACGCAAAAGTTTTATACTGTGTAATTTGATCTTCTCTTATATATATATATATGCATAAATCTTGTTGTGTGCTGTATTAGAGTTGAATTAAGCAAAGGTCTTTTTGTTTGAATTACTTCCAAAAGCAATGATTACTTCCCCTAAAAGCACTGCAAACCCAACAGGAATTCTGCAAATTAAACAAAACAAAAAGAAAACCATGTCAAGAAATGCCATGCTCTCACTCACACACACCACCTTTCACCGAAAAGTGGAAGGCTCACTCGAACAGGTTCTTGACTTTAGATTAAGCACACATTATTATAAGCACTCATTAAAAGCATTGTGGTGTGTTTTCAAAGTCCTTTAATCCTGCATGAGTTCATCTGACTTTTACCTCACTCCTGCCTTTGGGATCCCTAGGACAAGATGAAATCTGGAATTTCTTGTCAGGTTGGTCTGTGAGGAGAAAATGGGTGTTGTTACTGTTGCTGAGCTCAAACCAAGTATGTCTGGAAAGAGATCTTTTCGACAAAATTCCAGCACTATCAGGCATGCCACTGAATGGTAACTTTCTTCTTCTTCCTTGGTGTTTAACTCTGAATAATTCTGTTTTTACAGTACTGGTTTTAAGTTTATGGTTGCTTTCACACCTGCATCATGGACAATGTATGGCAAAAAACTTGGGGATTAGATTGTTGGGTGTTTTCTTTCCTATGTATTGAGTATAAGATTCGAAATTGAAGCCTTACTTAAGCGATACCGAACTTCTTACCGGTAGACACAACAATTATAGACAACCGTGGTAAATTAAAGACAACCACCACTCGCTGATAAGCCTGGAATACAGACCAGTCAGGGTCGAATATGACAGATGAACCGCTTCTGTGATGTGATCTTCACCTTATTGCTTACCCTGCTTTTTTTGGTTGTTCAGCCGGCACATGTCGCACATCTGATTTTAAAGGGTGAGCTTTTCGGTAAGAATTTTTTATGTAACCAAAACTTCGAATCGAACTTAAAACTCTACTTATCATTTGGACTAATCCGGTACAGCTTACCCTGCTCTTTGAAACAACACTAATGCTATAATTATTGACTTGTCAGTTTCCCCATTTGGGCCCTCCATGTTGAACCATAGAATCAAGATAGATTTTGTCCATAGGTTGTTGAGATGTTCATTGAATGTAAACCAGTTGACTAAACCACTGGAGGGATTTATGGGTTCAAAACTGGGTTGCAGGTGTATGACAAAAGGAACAATTGGATATCCAAATTGTTGGCACTAACAAGCATGTAGAAATGACTTCACAACTCTCTCTTTTTCCTTTGCTAGCTTGAATTTAGTCACTATGCAGCAGCAATTGATATAGTTATCTATCTTGCAGGCCTATTTCTGATGTTTCGAGTGATCTTACAGTCGAGGTCGGAGCGTCGAGCTTTGCACTTCACAAGGTAAGATGAATCGGTTTTCACATATTTTAGTGGCAAATGTTTAGTTACCATGATGCCTATAAGTACACCTGCAACATATAGGTATGATCTTACCTTAATTGCCTAGAAACTGGTTGGCACTACTGAAATAGAAGCTTTAGTCATGCAGTTGCAACTTTTCTTTTCAGTTCCCTCTAGTCTCTCGGAGCGGAAGAATCAGGAAGCTGTTGATAGATACGAAGGATGCGAAGATTTCGCGCATAAGTCTCTCTTCTATTCCGGGTGGACCAGAGGCATTCGAGCTAGCTGCGAAGTTCTGCTACGGGATAAATGTCGAGATTTCGTTATTGAATGTTGCAATGTTAAGATGTGTATCACATTTCCTGGAAATGACAGAAGAGTTTGCAGAGAAGAACTTGGAAGCTCGTGCGGAAGCTTATCTGAAGGACATGGTACTCCCGAACATATCGAGCTCGATATCTGTTCTTCACTGTTGCAAAAGACTCTTGCCTGTATCTGAAGAGATCAACCTTGTTAACAGGCTTATCAATGCAATTGCGAATAACACATGCAAGGAGCAGCTCACTTCTGGCTTAATGAAACTTGATCACAACTTTCCATCGAAAGCAATGCCGAACAAGGCGCCGGAAACGCCGTCTGATTGGTGGGGAAAGACTCTGGCAGTTCTTAGTCTCGATTTCTTCCAACGAGTTCTACTAGCAGTAAAATCAAAGGGTCTAAACCAGGATATGATCATCAAAATTTTGATAAATTACACTCAGGATTCAGTGCAAGATTTGGCTGTCAAGGAGCCTCACTTTGCTAAGGGAAGCCTGTTGGATTTTGAGCTGCAAAAGAAGCAAAGGGTAATTGTTGAAGCCATTGTTAGCTTACTACCTACTCAATCAAGGAAGAGTCCAGTTCCCATGGCATTTCTCTCCAGTTTACTGAAAACCGCAATAGCCTCATCGGCATCCACTTCATGCAAATCGGATTTGGAGAGGCGAATCGGTCTGCAATTAGACCAGGCAATTCTTGAAGACATCCTAATACCGGCTAATTCGCATGGAAACAATCATATGGCAACGTATGATACAGAGTCAATCCTAAGGATCTTCTCCATCTTTTTGAACTTGGATGATGATGATGATGAAGAGGAGGATAATCAATTGAGAGATGAAAATGATATGGCATATGATTTTGACAGTCCTAGATCTCCAAAACAAAGTTCAATCCTCAAAGTATCCAAGTTATTTGACACTTATCTTGCGGAAGTTGCACTAGACACAAATTTGTCGCCGTCGAAATTCATAGCACTTGCAGAATCGCTTCCGGACCATGCTCGAGTCGTTACCGATGGATTATACAAAGCTGTCGATATCTTCCTCAAAGTGAGCTTCTCACAACAAAGAACTAAATCGTTCCGTAGCTAAGTTATCTTTAGGTGTTTCATAATTTCAATTGCAGGCTCTTATAATCATTTTCTGCTTCTGTTTACAGGTTCATCCTAACATAAAGGATTCCGAACGCTATAGACTATGCAAGACCATAGACTGTCAGAAACTATCTCAAGAAGCCTGTAGCCATGCGGCGCAGAACGAAAGGTTACCGGTGCAGATGGCAGTCCAAGTGTTATATTTCGAGCAAATCAGGCTTCGAAACGCGATGAACGGAGGCCATAATCAGTTCTTCTTCGGTGCAACCAATGGTCAATCGTTCCCTCAACGTTCCAGCAGTGGTGTAGGAAGTGGAGCTATCTCACCGAGAGACAACTATGCATCGGTGAGAAGAGAGAACCGGGAGCTTAAACTCGAAGTCGCGAGAATGCGAATGCGGCTAACCGACCTGGAAAAAGATCATGTGTCGATGAAACAAGAGTTTGTGAGATCCCATCCCGCGAACAAGCTACTCAAATCACTCACCAAGAAACTAAGAAAGCTCCACTCCTTGTTCAGGATCAACAGCCTGAAACCTGCAGGGAGTAAAATGAATTCGGAATCTCGATTCTTGTCCCATAGGCGTTGGCGTTACTCAGTATCATGACTATTGTGTGGTGTGAGATTTGAGTGATGGAATCTGGGGTTGACTTGTTCAGTGAATCCATTGCCATGCCATTTTGAAAAGAAATCTGTATATGAGTGAAAGTAGGCAGATATTGTGTTCAGCCATGAAAACATGTTTCATTACATGTCATTAATGTTCTTCAAACATGTCAAACAAGATCGATTATGATATGAAGATGGAATTCTTTTTCTTTCATTTCGCACGATTCTCTCCATTCATCTTCGGACACATAGACAGGGGAGGCGTTTTAAGACATGAATCAGATGAGATCGGAGAGATGAGGAGAGCTAGCTTATATCTAACCAATTCTTGCATTTGATAAAAATATAGAGCTATAAAACCAGCATGCAAAGCAAAGGTTAATAACTTCCAACTGCAAAAAACAGACCCGAACTAAGAAACTCGGACAGTGGACAAAATTAACATGAAAAAGCAACCAGTAGTGTACCCCCAGCAATAGCAAACAACCATCTGAAACCATATGAAGGAAGGACAACTCCTTTGGGGTTTCAACATAGCTACGTCCCTAATACATCAAACCTCAAAAGAATCGAAAGAAACCAACTGAACTCAAGATTTATGACCCAACAAGACACACTTGGTCACTTACTTCCCCTCATCTACCTCCAGATACTGTTTTCCTCCACGTGCTAAATATAGCATAAAAATACTACAGTAATATTTTTTATTGACTTAAATTTAAAAATATCTTTATTTGATTTGAAAGTTTAATTAAAAATTTGATTTCACCTGAATTGATTAACAAAATTTTTAATTTTTATACTTTTCTTAAATACAAAATAGTCAAATAAAATACTAATATATTTAATTTAAAAACATCATATTAGATACATGAACCATTGAACCCTTAAACGTCTTTTGACCCAAGTTTTTTTTTTATCACCAAAAAAGCTATGTACGGGTTGATTTAAGTGATAAACAGTTTAATATCATTTAATTAAGTTTTGTGTTTAATATCTTGTGCATGCAAAAAATTCTCGCCGGAACTTAGTAGACTCACACGCCAAAATCAGGTGTTTAACGAGGGTCGGATTAATCTGGGAAAAAAACAAGATTATGGTTTTACAGCATTGCATTGGTGTGGGCTGCTGCATGCATATTTGGGGGAAAACCTTATTACAGGGACGGAACACCCTCCGCTTGAGGGGGGGGGGGACAAAGTCCGACCGAACACAAGTAAAAGTTAATTGGCAGTTTCAGCTAAAATGGGAAGAACCTTCACAATCTGCAGCTAATGCTATGGCCTGATCAGTTCTTTTAGGCCATATTTGGTTAGTGCCAGCATATAATAGCAGATATACCTTTATTTAGCATAGACAAGGGAAAATATTACACGACCAAGTTTTGATACAAGTTCCTCCTAAGTTTTAGTACAAGAGAAATATATACCAAGGCTATATATGATCCTGGCCAGCCCCAAAAACGGTGTACAAGGATATGCTCTGCAAAAATATCACTGTATATACCACAGAAACCAAAAGGAAATGCAGACAAAGCCTTCATTTATTTTTGTTTACAGAAAGTTAAGGCTTTCCTGTCTCAAATCCATATGGCTCCAGCCCTTATGAGTAATGGGACAAGCTGGTTCTTCACTTGGAGCGTCATGATTTGATTAGGACCTCCAATAAGTTTCTGCCCTATGAAAACAGCCGGTACACTTGGCTTGCATCCCATTTGCTGCAGTTCTCTTTCAACTTCTTGCCCGTCTTGGAGTTCATCGAGCTCGTAAACCTTTGGATTCGCCCCGAACCCACTTATCAGAGTCTTGATGGTGTGGCTCATGCAACATGTGGTCCGGCTAAAGATCACCACTGGTCTGTCGGCAACCATCCTTGTAACCACTTCCATTGTTTGATGCAGCAGAGAAAAGTACTTTAAAATGTGTGTATGCGCCTATGGAGCTTCTTGGAAGGGGACTTTGAAAGTTTAGTAATCTGCTTGAAACTAATGAGGAACGTCACCACCCTGGAGGCCTATTTATAGCATCCATGAAGAGATATTACCCTTGATGATGATTTGATAAAGACATCTATATCTCCCTAGATTGAGTAAATAACAAGTTTACTTGCATACATAACATGTGACAATAAACACATTTAAAATGACTGCACTATCCCAATTCCTACAATGTCAACTCTCTATGTTTGGGATGGTCCTTTTCAACGATACCGTTTCTAAGTTTTGAAATTGAATTATCGTTCTAAGAGAATAATGTGACTTATCAGTGCACCCGACAATTATTGATCGAAACCCGTAGTCACATTTTTTGGTCTAGCTTTCTGTGCCAATTGTATCTACCCATCATACAACTATCTGTATATGCATCTATCTGTCTTCTTGAGGCATCTCAGTTGAAGTGGAAAAAGAAGTTGGATTTATCCAATTGAATGGAACCTTTTTTTGTTCCTTTCCTTTTCCTACGAGCTAAACTTAAGACACCGAAAGCTAAGCAGAGAGAAAAAGTAAAAGGAGAGAAGAATCGGAAAGAAAACATATGCTATAACTATAAAGATATACTTTGCCCTTAACACCATTGAAGGATTACAAATACAAATGTGCATGATGTCCGTACGATGAGGAAGAAGATGCCTTGAGGACCCATGATGAACAAAGTTCATTTATCTTTTTCCGTGTCCCTTTATATGTCTCACTAACGATTCTATGTCATGTGTATTAATGTTTATCCTTCTCACGATTTTATTGATTGATTATGTTTTACGGATAACGAATTTTATTCGACTGGCCAAATTATCTCCTCTTTATCAACATGATATGAATTGTATGCAGATTAATTTCCTGGAAAAAGAAAGATACAAATGAAACTTTGATATTCTTGCAAATGGAATACCATTGTTAGTGCTATAAACTATTGCAGATTCCCATGTTCATGGTAGCAATCAGCCCTATGATTTGGGTTGAAAAATGGAAAAGTGTGGATTTTAATACAAAAAACAGCCATCTGTTTTATCTGCTGTTTGACTAATGCAAAATAGTTCATCAGGGAAACTTATCAGACAAGGAAAAGAATCTTTTTAGCTTAATGTATTAAAATATGAAGTTTTCAGTCTTTCCACAGCGGCCAAATGTAGTGGTGCTCGACTAGCTTTCGGTGATTTTGGAGTTTTGGTCGGTATCTAAGCATCGGGAGCTAAAAATCCAAAGGAATGCCACTTTGTTCAAGGTATTGGATTTCATCTCATCATCGATGTGGGATCAGATTATCATCTCTCTGCATAGTTTTCAGTACTAATTTATCCATTCAGAATATGTTCCATTCCAATATCATCTGTCACGCAGCATATACTTTGCTGGAACTTTCAATCCCACCGATATGCATCACAAATCTGATGCATCTGCTTTTTCTTCTTTGTCTGATGATAGCACAAAGAATGTACGTATATATAATCTGTGAGTACCAGATACCACCACGTATATCAGTAGCCAGACCCTTCCACACAGAAAAACAAAGGGTAAATAGGGCTTGCGTTAACCTGGCTCGAGCTAAAGCGAAAGGCCAGGGTCACTTGAATAAATGAAACACTTATCTTCACCAGACATTGAGTTTATATATTCCTACACACACACATCTATACATATATAGAGAGAGATTCAAACTTGAAATTTCTTTGATTTGCATGAAAGAGAGAGAAGAAGTGAATATATCCATATATACATAATATGATAACGAAATTGATTGTCGTGGGGAATGTCAGCTTTGGTGGATTAATCTGTAAAAGGAATTTGAAGATATTGATAACAAGTTGCAGACTTTGCCTACAATGCTTTTCTTTCTGGAAGCAAAGCAGGAAATTTTCGATTTCCTAGCACTAGGAGTTCGATAAGAATATGCAAACACACGACTAAAGGCTGTTCATCTTCTTACCATTGTTGATGAAACTAAGTCATTAAAAAATTTATTTTTGAAGCTTGAACTGGGTGCATGCCACCAAGATTCGCAGGGAAGGAGGATGACAGCAAGGCTGTTCATCATCTGATGTGAAAATGATGATGGTCATGCATGGATAATCGAAGCATTAAATTTTACCTAAATGATCAGTGCTATGTTCTGTGAAGAAAGTTTCAAGGGACTGGGCTCATGCCCCCTCCAAAATAAAAAATTAAAATTTGGCCACTAACATTTTTTAAAAAATAATGTGTCTGTAAAATTTTTAAAATTTTATACTAAATTTTAAGTTTTAAAATACTTTTAATTAAACCCACTTTCATTTTTTTAATTTTATTAAAACTTTAAAAAAATATTTAAAATTTTAATTAAACTTTTAAATTTTTTAAAATCTCAATTTAAATGTCTAAATTTTAAAAATATTTAAATTGAGCGTCTCAGTCTCTTACCAAGTTCCACCGCGCTATGATCCTTTAAAGAGTCAGGCTTTGACCCTTTGAAACGTCCTACTGTCGTGCTTGTCTATTGATTGGACTAGACTTGGGCCTCGGGTCCGTTTGGTGTATAAGTTGTAAATTAAAGATAATTATATTAAAATATATTTGAATTTATAAACTTTAAATTATATCAATCGGGTCAAAACTCGATTGATAATAAAAATTATCAAAGAGTAGATAAAAATATCTGATATAAAATTTAAATATTCTTTTAAATTTTCTTGTTTAAATTCGTACAAAATATAAAATATCTAAATAGAGTTTACATATAATTTACAAAAATAAGGTAAAACTCGAAAACTTGAGAACTCTCGAATCAAAATTTGATAGATAATCCGTACGAAGGTAGATGAGATACATGGGTGGGTGAGTTTAATGTACGTTATGTTATGTTTAGGATGTAATCAAAAATGATAAATTTTATCGATAAATTAAAAATATTAAATTTTTTAAATTTTAATACTTTTAGTTTATTAAAAGCTAGCTTATCGAGGATTTTTTCTTTCAAATATCTCATTTGTAATATTATTTATGTTCTTAACATTAAAATAAAATTATTTTGTGATTTAATATATTTTAACAAACTTGTTTGGTTGACATGATGAATTTTATTAAATATAAATAAAAGTTTATCAAAAATATATAGATTTCATAAATTACATGCCGATATAACTAATTTTATGAATTTTATATTTTTAATAAAACTCGTCATATCAATCAGATAAATTTCTATAAATAATACTAAATTTAAAAATAATTTTGTTTGATTGTTGAAAACATAAATAATATTAAACATAAATATTTGGATAAAATAGCCTAGAAGTATTGTATTTTTGTTTTATTTATCTTTTCAGTCCTAGTGTGGCTACAGTATTCTGCCTTTCCCATCGTTGCAAAGGCAATTCTATTCATCCCTCCAATTTTTTAGGCATGGATAAGCCTCAAAATATTCTCCACTCCCAATTAGGCGGTAAAAATTATCTACCTTTTATCATATTTTTTTGTTAAAAATTTTAAAAAATTAAAATTTAAACCTAATCCTTATTTTTATATCTTAAATTTTATACTCTAAAAAATACACCATACCCCTAATTTCCTAAGCCCTAACTACAACCCCTAACCTTAAACTCTAAACCTTATCCCTAAATCCTCTAGTTTGAAACGAAGGTACGAATGAAGGCATGAGAAAGAGGTAGACAATTTACACCCTCACCCGGCACCCATAACACATGGTAAAAATCATATGCCTCTTTATGGTGCATTCTTCCGTGCCTCCTTTAAAAATTTTCTAAAAAGTTCAATTTTCAAACCATAACCCTTATTTTTTATATCTTAAACCCTACATCCTGAAAAATACACCCTATCACTAATTCTCTAAATTCTAATCATAACCCTAAACCTTAAACCCTAAACCATCCTAGCTACATTATTTTCACCCCACAATACAAGCCTAATCCAATTATTATGGTATTTCATGGTGGGATAAGAATTTTTTTCTCAGTTAAAACAAGTTAAAAATGTGTCAAACTCAATCAGAAAAGGCACTTATTCTCCTCATGATCATTGACATTCTGAATGAACTACAGTGAGAAAAACAATCCATCTAGTTTAATTATTACAAATATTTTATCATTTGATCCCATGATTCTGTTCTTTATCAGCAAAAAAACAATATTATTATACCAGCACTGCAAATGGCTACTAGCCTTTGCCGAAAGTGCTTGTATATTTTATATTTGACAGTGTTTAAAGATTAACTTATTAATATCACATATATTCCCAAAACAGTTCAGATGTACGGACAATCAGATTTCAACTTGTTTATTACAACAGTGTCATCACTAACTACAAGATCTTGTTTATTTTCCCCTTATCCAAACAAATATCTTATGGAATTTGTTTCCTTTTTTAAGCTACTTTTACATTAAACAATGAATGCAAACATCCAACTCTCCCTCCCCACGCCTTATAAATAACAGATGATGCAGTCTCAAACTACACCAGAGCTAAGCCTGCCTGCCTGCCTGCTCCATCTTTCTTAATTTTCAGCTTCTTTTATGTTGTAGTAATGGACAAGGTCAGAGATTTGGCATCCAAGAAGGCAGCTGTGATATTCACAAAGAGCTCATGTTACATGTGTTACAGCATCAAGACACTGTTTTACGAGCTCGGTGCTAGCCCTGCGATCCATGAGATCGACCACGAGCCTAGTGGGCGAGATATGGAGCGAGCTCTACGAGGGCTTGGGTGTGATCCCTCGGTCCCTGCCGTGTTCATCGGTGGAAGATTCATAGGCTCAGCGAAAGATGTCATATCGCTTCACTTGGATGGATCACTCAAACAAATGTTCATAGATGCTAAGGCCATCTGGTTCTAGTAATATCCTTATATCCATGTAAAAAAATAAAAATGGAAAGCACTTAATTGCCTATTCTTATTGGCAATTAAACTTTGTAGTTAGTACTACTGTGAAATAACATCAACTTCTTGAGAATACCCTAAACCTAATAATTAAAAAAAGTTGATATTTCGTTTCAGTATTCACTGGTACCGAATCATGCATGCTTATGCAAGAATTTAAACACAGACTGATGATACGTACTGAAGAAGCATTTGACGTTGTAGGATTCTTTCCTATCTGAAACAGACATAACTGCATGGCCTGTAATAAAACTTGTGATGGATTCCATCCCATTGGAGAATAGAATATAATGGAATAAAGTTTCCACAAAGCAGAAATGCGGTTTGACTATTGTTTCTGGTAATGAAGAATCAATAATATTGATTCAATATTTCAAAAGCTTATCCCCTCTGAAGTGAATTGACTATACCTGCAAAAGCAACACCATGCATGCTGATGACATTCTTCAGGGTATAGATTACAGATTTTTCGGTTCTTAGAGAATTAATTTAAAAAAGGTTACATCAAACTTGTTTCCGTTGACTATATATATGATTCTGAAATTCGTAAATCTTCTAACTCTTTCTCATGTCTTCGTTCGTGTCTTCATAGGGTTTAGGGTTTATGGTTAGCGGTTGTGGTTAGGGTTTAGGAATTAGGGGTAAAGTGCATTTTTTAAGATGTAGGTTTTGGGGTTTAAAATATAGAAAATGAGGGTTAGAGTTTAAAATTCAAATTTTAAAAAATTTTCATCAGGAGGTATGCATGGAGGCATGATAAAAAGGCAACGAATTTATATCCGATTCGGAAAAGGACACAATAAAACAATTATAAAAGATTTTTATAAAAAAAAATCCAAAATGAATTGAGATAAATGTTTACCGAGGAAAAACAAAAGATTGATTCCTAAAATCTTTGATCCGTCCTGAATACATACTTGACCTATGGTCAAGAGGTTAGTTATTTTTTAACTAAACAATTTAGTTATTAATTTTATATAAAATGATGTGTATATGGTAATTATGTTATTCAGATTTGAGTATACATATAATATAGGAAGGGACGGAGCTAAAGAAGGGTGGGGAGGGGTAATCGCCTTCACCCCGATTTTTTTGTCTCCTAATTTAAATTCTTTTAAAATTATTTTTTTATGAATCCCCCCACTTTTAAACATTTATGTTTTACCTTCCTCAACTCAAAATTTTGGCTTCGTCCCTAGACATGGGTATAAATAATTTTTATATTCGAATACGGACACTTTATGAAAAATGAAGATGGTGAAGTTTGAAAAGCATAGGATTGACCCTGAGAGACACAAAGGTGATGGTGGATGATACACAACTACAACTACAAACACAAAAACAGGCATTTAAAATAGCTACGTATACCGTATACATACAAATAGCATACTCATTCTTCTACAATTGTGCATATGACCATTCAAGTCAGACTACTTCTATTCTTTTACAGTAAGGGATAGCATTAATGAGGATGGAGAATCCAGTCCCACATCGATGAAGGAAGAGTTGTTGTCATTGCACACGTGTCTGCGAGGCTCACTCGCACATGTGATGGCGCTACATATATATCATGCAGGGTGAGACAGGGAGCCTAAATGCACGTGGGAAGAAGAAGAATCATGCAAGTTGGTGGGTGCAAGATGCACACATTCGCGATCTACTCCGTAATCTTTTAAAAAATATTTTTCGATGTCTCTAGTTATATATTTTATATTAAAAATTTAAATTTAAAGTTTAAATTAAAATAATTTAAAATATAGTATAATTTTTAAAGTTTAAGATAAAAAAATTAAAATTTAAAATTATGACTTACGAAATGATTTTGTTCGCAATCTTTCTGCTTAAGAGATTCAAAAAGGAGATGATTGTGAGAATCTGGTTTAAAGTGACTTGCTAGCCTCGTAATTTTCTACTTTTGTTGCATCTTGATTGAAATCATTAAGTTAGGAAGTGACGGATTGTTCTTTGTTGTTGTTGTTGTTGGTCTGACTCGAATTGATTTTTATTCATATATATTTGAACCCTTCTCATTTTAAAATTTATTTGATATTTTCAGTCCAATCCTGCATGTCACAAAATTTTAAATTTATAACATATATTGATCACTGGTGGATCTTAGTAAGACAATATGAAGGCTTGATTGTAAATTTGTGGGGTTTAATGATAATTTTTAAAAGATGGGATTCTAATGAAAACATAGAGTTACTCTTTGCTGTCCCTATAAATACTCTACCATGGGAGCTTAAATTTTCAGCAACCTCATGCTTTGAACCCTTTTCTCCCATTCCCTACTCCACCTTCTCACTAGTCCAACCTCCTCCCGCCACCATTGGATCCATCACTCCGAAATCGATCCAACGCTACTGACCTTTTCTTTAACCAAATTAACATTGTGAATCAGTACTTTTTTCAACATGGACAAGGTGACGAGGTTGGTTTCGGAGAATTGGTTGGTGCTATTCAGCAAGAGCTCATGCTGCTTGTGTTATACGCTCAAGATTCTATTCCAAGAGGTCGGGGTATCCCCGACGGTTCACGAGCTCGACCAAGACCCCGAAGGGAGGGAAATGGAGAGGGCGCTCATGAGGTTGGGGTGTAAAGAGCCGGTTCCGGCCGTATTCATCGGCGGAAAGTTTGTGGGTTCTACCAATGAAGTCATGTCCCTCCATCTAAGTGGAGGGCTCAAACCTTTGCTCAGGCCCTATCGGTCTATATCAAATTAAGCACATTGAAGAAATGAATAAAATTGGCTCAGATCACTTAAAGTGCTCACTTTGATCGAGCAGCAATATGTATTGTAGTAATTTATGTAGCTTTCTATGTGTCTCATGTGCTTTGTCCGTAGCTTGTAATATGTTTCTAAATTCTTAAATTAATGAAGTCAACTTTATATAATCTTTATTTTGGTTTGTGCAAGGCATTTTTATTTTAGTTTTTAGTTTTTTTAAAATAAATTTATTAATTATTCATTTATATACATCTTTTGAGACCCAAAATAAAATCAAAATATTTGATAGATTTTGATATAATAATAATTTAATCTATGTAAAAGTAATTATTTAAATCTAAAAATATAAGAGTTTATTAACTATATAATCTAATAAGCGTTGAATTAAAGAAGAATGAGTTCGTATCTTTATTATTTGGTTCAGTAACAATTTGGATCCTTATAAGTTCAAATGTTAGATAAATTAGACATTGTCCCATAAATTTTGAGTTTAAATACTTAATAAATCCTTGTATTTTGAAAATTAACATTTTGGTCATTATCAATGTTCGATCATAGCTTCGTCCCTAGTGATGTCCACCTAAAAATTTTTAAAATTCATATATGATTTAATTTTTCTATATATTTTCTATTAAAAATCTATGCTTACCCCTGAAACTTTATAAATTTATCTTTCTAAAATTTTATAAATTCGTCTTTTTAAGTAAAATCTTGCTCTCGTACCTGATTCCTTGCCTTTTTATTACCTTTGCTTCAGCAATGTTGGACAACTGTCTGTCATGTCGATATCAATGGTGTAAATCTTCGCCTCAGACTTGGCAGCAGTCTAAGAATCTGATGCTATATATACAGAAATTTAAAAGATACTGAGGGTAAGATAAACCTTCCCTGATCCATGGAATAGGAGCATTTACAGGCTATAAATGTTATAGAGATTGCATTATTTTATCGGTCCAGCAGAAGAGGAGTGGGAATATGCTGTCTTGAGTAGACTCCTCCATTGTTTATGGAGACAAGCATATGCCTGGTGGTGTCAAACAAGAATCAATGGAGGTGGAAAGTAGGGAATTTATAGACAGATTGGAACTGATCGCCAGCTTTGTAATAGTCACTCTACAAACTGTTTTTGAATCTTTTGATGCTAACGAGAGGGGATGGATCGGGGACGGAGTTAAAAATTTATATTTTATTAAAAGTAAATAAAATTAAATGATAGATGTTAATTTGAGTATCGTAGCATTTGAGAGGCAAACGCATGAATTTTTGGGTCTGGCGTTGACCGATAGGTGAAAGGATTAGCGAAAGAAGAGTAGCTAAATGTACCTGACAAGACTGGTAGTGGTTGGCTTATTGTTTTGACTTGTAGGACAACACCAAACACCAAAATAACTACATAATGCTTCCAAGGCTTTCCAGGGTCACCACTATCACCAGAGGAGAGGATCCACTCGTACATTTTCTTATACATACAACTCCGTTTCAAGACTCAGACTTCTCGCTTTGGCAGCGTCTTCTGACCTGACTGAAACCAGAGCTTGCAGTTAGCAATGGGACCTGGCGGACCGGGAGGAGGGCCTGGTGGACCTGGTGGGTGGGGTCCTGGTCCTGGAGGACCTGGGGGGTGGGGAGGTCCTGGGGGACCCGGCGGCTTTGGGCCAGGAGGTCCCTGGGGCCCTGGATTTGGAGGTCCTGGTGGGTTTTTCGGTGGCTTTGCCAACGGTTTATGCAACATGATATCTTCATGGTAAGTAGTGCATCAATTATCCTTCCATGACTAGTTGAACTCGTTTTGATTGAGCTTTGAATTGTTTGGACATGCAGCTTCTACTGCCTTTGCTGTTGTTGGTTGCTGCAAGACTGCTTTGGGGGACCCCGTGGCTATGGCCCTCCACCTTTCTAATCACTGTATATTTATTCATCAGGAGTCACCTAATCTCATGGCATGGGTGGCTGATCCATCTCTACTTATGTTGTCTAATGCCTTTTAATAAACTCTGAGATCTACTTTTACACTTTCTAATCATTTCGTTTCTCATTGTAGTGTTGTTAGGTAAAACAAAAACTCAACTTAAAAAAATAATTTTTTTACTTTAATTTGACACGAAAAAATTAAATTTATGTTAATATATATTTTTTAATAATTAGTAGATAAGTTTTATATTAAAATCAAGTCCCTAAATTTTATTTGGTATATATATACCATATATATAAAAATATATATATGTATCATATAAACTATTTAAACTAAAATCAATCAATATCGTACAGTATAAATATTTTCAATTAAATTCGAACAACTCATTCGAATTTCTTAAATTTCAACTCAGAAAAAGTTTAAATAAATTTTGAGCTATAAAATAAAATCAATCAACTCAACTAACTCAAAAAATTGACTCGACTTAATAAGATACGCACCTTCTCATTACTATTTTTGCCTTACAACTTTATAAGCACTGATAAATGTTAGACTAATTGCAATGTCTATATGAGCAAATGGAATTCTAATCTAATTGACTAATGGCAATTCAACATTAAAATTATTACAATGGCAAGAATTTCCACCCAACTTTAAAAGTGAATATCAACAGTTCTTCAAACTGGTAAAAAAAATTAAGCTTTTAAGAGGCACAATTAGAGAAGTGAAGTGTGCATAAAAAATGGACTACTCCATTAACAAATTCGAAAAACCATTCAGACAGTTTTCTAGTTTTCTTTTTGCTCAATAATCATGTTAACAAAGCACACAACCAACATAACATGGTGGTCATGTTTCGCTCGCTCTTAATACAAACAGTTATGTATACAGCAAATAACTAAAATACAAGTTAAATCCTAATTACTCGTATCAAAACCGAAAGCACTGAAATACCAACAAGCTTTGTAGCAGAATATGTCAAGCCCATAGCAAGACTATTACCCTGCAAACCAACTATTTCACATCTACCTGCAGTTCAAAATTGGGAGCTTCAGCTACTCGAGATCCATAAATAAATTCAGGATTAAGATTAATCTGCTGGTTGGAAGTATGTGTTGGCAGGATTGGCAACGCAATACTATATGTGACCAAGTTACAGCCTACAGGGTAGATTCTTTTTCATTTTTGGTAGTCACACGACAAATTCTACAAGTATTCTAGAATTCTAGGCTAAAAATGGAGTAAACCAACTCCTCTATATACATGTTATAGCGAAGTTGAAATTTGCAACACCTACGATAGCAACCAGGTTATTATTTGTCATAATCCAGAAAATAAAAGGGATTGATAAAAACTAGATGCTTACATTGATAAAATTTTCAAAGTTCAAAAGTTAGGTTAAGCTCATACCTGTTTGCATATCACTCACAAGCAATCTTAGTGTCAAAGCTACTGAGGCATATAGCAAATGCCTGAAAAGCTGAGATTGGATATTGGTAATCCATAGTGAATACATCCTTCCCCACTTTCCCGAACTGGAGAATGACATTCTCATGCTCATGCCCAGCAACTCCATTTTCTGGAGATGCAACCAGCTGAAAATTTTTTACTGAAGCAACTGTCACCCTTCCATTAAAGTTCAGACACCAGCACTGGAGTTGTTCATGCCACCTGGGTGACTTGTTCCTCAATACCAACATTCCATCTTTCGGCTCAGACAAAGGTCCAGATCGGAAACTTTCTGACCTGGTTGATTTTGATCTAAAGAACATCAGTGATGGGAAGGTATCCAGATTACTGCGGAGGAATTCAGTCTGTGTGGGAACAACACCTCCAGGCTCAATAGAAGAGGTTGGGATGGCATCCATTACACACTGCATTCTCCTTGGACCTCTATGGTGCAGAATATGTTGATTTTAGTAAGCATAAAAGAACTAGGTGCTAAACGATGACCACCCCATGACAGAAAGAGAAAGAAAGAACAACTTTTCAGATGCTCCTTACCTAGAACCCAGGACATTCAACTCATAAGAGATGTGAGCGACAGGATAGTTGCCAGCTGGGACACGAGGAGAAACTTGTTTCATATTAATTAGCTTGGTGGAGGAACTTTTGGTAACCTTGGTTCCAGCATTTGGAGGCTGTGCATCATAGACTGTGAATTTGGTTCCCAAAAAGTTTGATCTGTTAAAGCAAATCAAGGTAAGTTTAGATTTCTGAAAGGACTAATGGATGATGCATCAGTAAAATCATAAGCCAATTGACAATACCTCAACTTTCCAATGTAGGTACTGCTTCCTTTTGACACATCATTGCCATTTAATGAGATGATATAATCTGTGCAGGTAGGACGGCGGCACTTCCTTGCAGCGAGAAGAAACTTCCCATCATCATTGGAAGCTGCCAAGTAAATAAATAAAGCAAAACAGCACATACACAACTAAGAAAAGATACCAAAAGACCAATCACCTCAAAAGAAACATAAATAAAAGCAGCTCACCTTGATTCAAGCCAAGATAAAGATAATATGTTTGGTTGCTACGGCTCCGTTTTATGTAACACTGGAGGAGGGAGTTCCTTGGACCAGGCTGCAAAAGCAAAAAACAAAAGACTTGAACATATATCCTACCTTTTCACTTACTTTATCATGGATAGTTAATGCATAATGAAAACTGATCAAAGTCGAACCGAAGAGCTTCTAGTCTATTCTCCATTATATTAGATAGGTACCTTTCAAGCAATTATACAACCCAGCAACTCTCAAATTTGCAATTATCTCAGGAGAATTTCTACCTTTAGAATTCAAAATTCATGATTTGATCACTTATGAAAAAAAATATCTTCTGTGATGCGGCCTGATAACAGAACAGTACCCAACATATTTCTAACTTTAGAATCTAAACTTCCTAATGCGTATCGCAAGTCAATCCTAGAATTCAAGACACATCTGAAGTCAAACAAATCAGCAGAAGGTAAATATTTCCCTCTCATTTTTCTCATTTTAAACATCAGTGCATCATCACCCACCATCACTTATGAAAACCTCACACCTGTAAAGAGAATATAACTGCAGCAAGGGATTGTCACAACTTTTGTAAATGCTAGGGAAATGTTCCAACTTAAAACAAACTTCAGAAAAAATAAAAAGGAAAAAAGAAGACGAACTAGAATGTGAATCCCACCAAGTGGAGTCATCACCTACTGGTGTTTTTATAATATACGTAGATGCTGCACAAAGGGGAATTTGGAGGAAAGTCTGGGATCCATTTTACAATATTCAGATGGTTGTACCATAAATGCTAGGGGCAGGAAAAGTAACCCTATTTTAAGTGTACTTGCAACGAAAGTTATGGCTATAAGAGAATGAATATTTTTTTTCTCAGGTTATAGGCATTTATAATGTAATCATCTTAAATGGTCCTCAAGGATGGAGGTGTCAAATCATCCATAGCAGAACACCTGGATCAAGAATCTATCTCTTTCCTTGAGGGCGATGGGAACACCATAGCAAATTCTTTAGTTACATACTTTATTGTTATGTGGTGAAGTTGTGTGGGTTGAGAATAGTTCATGATTCCTGATACGGTGTTACCTTATCTTTACTTGCATGCTATTTCAGTTGATTATGAAATCTTTGTAAAAAAAATGATTCGAAGGTAGAGTATAACAAAATCACTTTAAGATTCGGTGAAAGCATTCAATCTAATAAAAATTAAAATGCAGTTAACAGAAAAGAATAAAGGACGGGCATGCATCTAGTACCTGCTTCAGTGAGATTGGGAATGTCAATTTGCAAGAAATTTCAGGGGTTTTCACAATTTCCTTCATAATCTCTCTCCAATTCCTACATACACCAGCACAAACAACCACATTCTTCCGTGGAGGCCAAGTACTCTCTGATGCTTCTATTCTCATCAACACATCCCTTAAAAGCTCAGGCGGCATGTTTGCCCAACAACTCTGCTTGAACACATCAACCAGAACTGAGCTATCTTGTACTACCCTGTGCGACCTCGATCGCATACCATGCCCAAACTTGACATCAAATCCTCTCGATATACTCCCCAACTCTCCCTTCATGTCCAGGACAATGCTCCTAAACGACATCAGTGCCTCCTATCCTTTAAAATCCAATGATAACCTCTAAAATTTCTAATGACCAAACAATTAACCTAAAACATCCAATTCCAGAACCTCTACGCCATACGACCTAACATCTCCAAAATCGAAGCTTACAAACACAAAAGAATAACAGAATAAACACTAACGATTTGAATTTTGCAGTTAAACTCTCAAAATTCATACACAAATAAGCTATGAGCACTAAACAACACGATCCAGAACTGGAAATCTAATACAATCAAAACTGTAGAACTCTCTTCTTATCCTGACCAACCAAAGACCATCAAACTACCAGATAATAAGAAATAAGACGATTATTGCAAATTATCAAACCTTACACAGATCAAAGCACGTGGAAGAACATCCAGGTCAACAAGGATCGAGGTTTTAGGGCGATGGAATCTGAGGCCGCCGGCCTTCGCCAGTGCGAAGGAAGGTTGTTTCAATGTTGGTTGGGTTTGGTGTACTTTTTGTGTGTGTGGAGGACTTGGACCAAAATTTCACTGTGTCTGTGAGAGTGCCATCTGCTCCTTATCCGATACTTGAACCGCACCTTTTGTCTCACCCGAATGTATAAGGCCGCCCGGATTCGGTTTCGGCTTTATTTTGCTGCTTTTAATTGTGCTGCTTTTAATTGGGGAAATATAACTTTTTGGTACCTAACTTTAGTAATTATGTGCAATACTGAACCTAACTTTAGTAATTAAATATCATATTATATATAGATGTTAAAGATAGGAGAAATTATATTATAGAATCATGGATTATTTTTGTCACGTTATGCATGGAACCAACTAATTAAATATATTTATTTAATTAATTTTTGTTTATATTTTTATTGAGTGAATCTTTACTTGATAAAAACTATTTTTATACTCAATTTATAATAAATATTAATTAAGATTCACCTGATAAAAATAAAATTAAATAAATATATTTAATTGGTTAGTTTCATACGGAATAACCAATAATATTATTTATCCAAAGATAGGTATAATTTTTTTTATTATTTTTTATGCATTTGTTTATTTTTAAAAAATGTATATTTCAAAGTTTCTTTGAAATGTTCTTTTTTTCCACGGTATCACCTCGTAGGTGCGGAGGAAAATGTTACCCAACACGTGAAAAAAATGCTTGGTTCTTTTTTAGTTTTTCTAATATATATTTTAATATTAAAGAATAAAATTTTAAATTTTAAACTTTAAAATTACGCTCTATATTTCTATTTTAATTTACTATACTTTAATTATTAAATTATTTTTTAATTTTAAATCCTAAATTCTTAATTTTTAGAGTTACAGTTTGACAAAATTTCTTCTTATTTTCATGTGAATAAATGGTGCGACTTTAATGATGTTTTCCTAATTTAATTTATTGATATTTACTTTTTAGAGTAATGATAAAACATACAATTTTAATAAGATATTGTGCTCCATAAAATTAATTAAAAGAATAAAAAAAATACTTATTTAAACTATTACAGTAAAATCTATGATAATATAAATATAATACCATATTCTTTTGATATTATTCTTTAAAAATATTATCTTATCTTACAATTTTATTTGTTATAACTCGTGAATAAGACTCAGAAGTAAAATAATAATTTTTAAAAGATAATATTAAAAAATAATATTATACTCTTAATACTATAAATTTTGTCGTAATATTTTAAATATACATTTTTTTTATTTTTTAATTATTTTTATGAGTATAATATCTCACTAAAACTAACAATAAAATAGCACATGCTTGGCCCCAATCAGTGCAGTTCATTAGGGGCTGTTGGCTACTTGGCTAATGGCTATGTTAAATCCAAGTGGTTTTAGGCCCTCACACGTTCGGGTGTTATGACCTGGGAACTACTCTAACATGGGTTGCGAAGACAGGGTCCCACATTTGTTGTTTATTTAATTTATATATTTTATTGAAAAATTAAAATCCAATTATTAGCGTTAATATTTTAGTAAATTTATTTAAATATGTAGTATGATATACTCCTATATATTGATTTTGATTTAACTGTGTATATAAAATTTTAATTCAAGTTTAAGAAATAATTTTAATCGTGTTAATGGTTAGATTTAAATTTTAAAAATTAAAAATTTTAAAAAATTCAAATTTTGAAAATAAAAAATATTATCGGAGTTTGGAACATTGGTGAATTTTGTCTGAGTGTAGTGGTTCACCGGCGTAGTGGAACATTTCTGTACTTTTTACTAGCCGTAAAAAAATTACCCGGTGTGTGCAAGTTGCTAAGCGGGAAAAAACACGAGGCGGAGAGCACTGGTTGGAAGAGGAAGTAAGCCGACGTTTGTACCCTCGGTTTTCAGGCAAATCTACGGTTGTACCCTCTCCTACGCTTTTACCCCCTTACCCTCCTCTTGATCGTTACAAATAGGCTTAATACACGAATATTATAAAGTAAAATAAATAAATAGCGTTTAATTAAATAATTATTTTAATTGATATATTTTTTAAAATCAGTTAAAGTTTTTAAAATTTTGTTTTGATTCAAATAATTCATGTGTAAACAAAATTTTTATTTAATTGACGATAAATAATTTATATATTATTTATATAAACAAAAATATTAAATTAAAAATATTATGTCTATTAAAATAAATTTGTAAAATTATTTTTAATTTAAAATAAAATATAAAAAATTAAATTAATATGAAAAATAATATAAAATAAAATAACTATCATTTCAATCAAAACACAATTATTCTCTAACGTTGCCCTTTTCTACACTTAATACCTAATTATTTATTTTGTTATAAACGTGCTTAAAATATGAAATATTACCCAAAATTGTCTTAAAAATCTGACGCATTTTGTAAAAAGAAATTGGACCGATAACATTACGCTACATTATTGACGTTATATATATTTTTATTTATCTAGTGAAAATTTAAAATAGTGCTTATAAATAAAATAAAATAAAGTACTGAGTCACTCGGATCTCCCGCAACTTTTCCCCACCAATCCGTCCCTTTCACCGCCATCTTCGACCCTTCCTCATTCGATGAATCCCACTCTCTCCGTATAGCCCGTAATGGTGGGAGGGTTCTCTTTTGGAAAATGTAACCCATGCTGGTGATATTATAGAGATAAGGCTTGGGGTTGGTCAACCAGCTTCCTCTCGTTTTCAGTTTGACTTTTGTCTTTTATTTGCTTTTTCCTCTACACAGAAACTTAACTCGGTCGTAGCAGCAGGGTACAACGTTTAGAAGATTGGTCTAAAAACAAGAGAAAGTTCTAAAACGAGGATATTTTTTGCTTTTTGCGGAAAGTGATAGGAACCCGGGACTTTTAATTTATTTGATTATTAAAACGAAGAAATTATATTATGGGTAAGTTTTATATTTATGGATTAATACTAAAAAATATCAGTCTTATTAATTTTTTCATGTCATATTTTTTTAAAATAAATATTTATTTAAAAAAAATGACATAAAAAACATGATACAGAAAAATATGATGAGATTGATGATTTTTAGTAGTTGATCCATGAATAATACTATAAGACTTATCCATGATATAATTTCTGATATTTTAATATATAAAATCAAGTAAAAGAACTACACACTTAAAAAAAAACATTACCTATCAGAACAATTTTCTTTTACATATATATGTCTTTTAATTCACTTAAGTTAACGTGAAATTGTTAATTATATCTTATTCTTTTATATTTGAAAGATGTAAAATAAAATTTAATAAATTAATTTTTAATCAATTCAACTTGACTCGAATCCCATTAATTTCCGTAGCTAAGCTTATGCACGACTATCTTGGTCCTCATTTGAGATGCCACTTAGATATGCATGATAAAATAGTGCGTTTTAGAGGAGAAAGCAAATTGGATGAATTGAAAATTAAAGGAAAAGATGAGAAATTCACTTTTCTTCCCATTAATGTACTTGATAAAAATGGTGAGAAATTTAAAAAGTACATTTTATAAAACAAAATCTAGACGACAGCATATATTAATGAGTTGAAATTGATCCGCTGGCCGCAAAAAATTATTAAATAAACCATATTTATCACGTTATTTGTATCTAATTAATCAAGATCATTTATCTTAATTTTTTAAGATAAATCATTATTTTTATATATAATTAATAAATAAATAACTATTAAATAATTATTTAAAAATAAACATTTTAATTACGTAAATAACATAATAAATAAGATTTATTTAATAATCTCCTACCGGCCGCGAGTCATATTTTTATTCAAAAGCAAGACAGCCAATAAGAATCATTATATAAAATAAAAATTGACAAATAAGACAAAAGAAAATAAAAAAGGATAATCACGTCATTCAACAACGACATCCCTTCAAAGTATATCAAACTGAACAGCTGTAATGGCAGTGTCGTAAATAAAACCAAACACCAACCCCACTTTTGCAATGTTTTTTAATTACATTAAATCCATTGAATATCCTACTTTGCCATGGAGAAATCCATTCTTTCCCACCCAGGCGGACGACTCCAAAAACTAACGAAATAAACAAATCCGCTAAAATCAAAGACAAACAATCCGACAAAATAGAGGAAGAAGAACAGGCATTGATGGCGGAGGAGAAAAAGGAGAAGAACACGACGGGAGAAGAGAGCGTGAAGCTGTTCGTTGGTCAAGTGCCGAAGCACATGACGGAAGCTCAACTTCTTGCAATCTTTAATGAGTTTGCTCTGGTCGATGAAGTCAACATCATCAAGGACAAGGTTACTCGCGCCTCCAGAGGTTCAACTTCCTTTTCTTTTTTCTTAACAAATTTATCGTTTAATTTCAAATCTCTAGCGATTTTCTCTTTGTTTTCGCGGTTTTTTAGTGATTTGCTTGATTTGTTTAGTTTGGAGTGAGATTTGTGGTGTTTAGAACCTTAATTTTGAGGTTTTCTCGTGTTTGTTTTTGTTTTCTGTTGATTAAGGATGTTGCTTTGTTATATGTCCGTCGAGAGAGGAGGCCGATAAGGCAGTCAATGCTTGTCATAATAAGAAGACTTTGCCTGGGGTTAGTTCATTTTTTTAATCTAATCTCCATGTTTTCCCTTGCTTTTAGTGATTCGTTGCCACATTGTTAGTCACTGACTCACTGTTGTGAAGATCTACATGGTACTGTCCAACGTTGGGCGTAGTTAGCTTATTTTAATAAACATGACGCTTGTAACTTATTCCGGCAGCTAATCTATAAATGTAGCACCCAAAGTCGACAGCATATAGAACTGTTTTGTGTGTCCACTAAACCTACCTTAAATTTGTGTACATTTAGCTTTTTTTTAGCAAACTTGGTAGAAGTTCATAACTGCTTTGGCATGCTGATTAAGGTTCGTGCAGATGATGCAGTTGTAGAATGTAGAGTATGTAAGTTGATAATTATTTATTCTAGCTCATCTGAAGTGAATTGGGATCTTGAGTTTTACAGAATGAAAATGAGAAGTTGTCAGAAATTTTACTAGCATGTGAAAGAGTTAATTATTTAAACCATGAATTTGTCTGAATTTCGAATAATTAAGCAAACAATAGGGGTTTGAGTCATACTTATAGTGTATTACTTAAGGCTAACTACTCTCAAGCTGTTTGTCATTCTACCAGATCATTTCGGTCAATACCTTTCGCATTTTATTGACCTGCATAAAATTGCAGAGCAAACAAAAACATAGCTTATCATTAGAATTATCCTGTAACTAAAAACAAGGTAGTTGGTCAACCTTCCTTCAGATGTTATTGGTTACTTGTACGATTGGATTAATTTATGTCTTAGCCCTCAAGTGTTGAGATCCACTGTGGCATTTCATGTTTACATTTTTTTTTGTGATTGATTATCATACATTCTGATGTGGTGGTGTAAGATTGGCCTTTTCATACAACACAGCCCTTCCCTGGTCTAAGATTTAGAGTGATTGATAACTTAATGCCTTGATCCTGTCATTCATACTTCCAATGAGATGTCTTGGGTCAATTAAATTCGAAGTTCTTTGTCGTAATCACCTACATACTGTCATATACTTGAGCGTAGAGAATCAGAGATCACTTTTACTATGTGTCTTATTGTTCAACTGCTCAGAACCCATTTTTTTTCCTTTCCTTTCTGAATCAGGCATCTAGTCCGTTGCAAGTGAAGTATGCAGATGGAGAGTTGGAAAGATTAGGTATGCATTACTTCAGTGAAATAATTTCTTATAATATTGCTTCCTCTGAGTTTGGAAAGATTAAGTGCACATAACTATGATTTGTTATCTTCTTTCACTAGAGCACAAACTCTTTGTTGGCATGATGCCAAAGAATGTCTCAGAAGCTGAAGTTGCTGCTTTATTTTCTAAATACGGAACCATAAAGGACCTACAGATTATAAGAGGTTCTCAACAAACAAGTAAAGGTACTTATTCTTTGATCTTGGATTTCCTTTTCTTTAAGGAAGAAAATGTTTTAAGTGATTAATTGTATAAACAATAAAGCCTTAATCTCAAGTTGATTTGAATATTTGAATTGTAGTTGTACTGTTTCTTTATGTCAGGCTGTGCCTTTTTGAAATATGAGACTAAAGAAGAAGCCCTTGATGCTCTTCAGGCCATCAACGGGAAGCATAAAATGGAGGTTTGTATTCATTAATGTTTCTGCTGTTGAAAATAAACAAATTACCCAAAACATTGTTCCGAGTTTCTAACCTGTTCTATATGGTGGTACCTTTTGCATATTAAATGTTGCAATGGTTTGAACTATAACAGTTACGTATTAATAAACTATTTTACATGCTCATTTTTATTCTGAGAAAGTAAGTTATGATATCAAAAATTAATTATCCCTTTATACTTGATTAGCTTTGTGAAAAAGCTCAAATCCCTGTTATGGATTGTAATCCAAGAAAAGAAAGTCATCATGCCAACAAAACCGTAATTTTAGTGGCAAAGGTTCCATCTCCCTCAAATGGCAATTAAGCAAAAAATACATCATTATGTTAATTGCATGTTGCATTGTATCAAAGTTGTCAAGCAAATATTATATGGTTAGAAACCCATATTTTATCTCGACCAAGATACACTAATGCTTACATCTGAATCTCCTAGATTCCTACACCCTAGCGGGTTTTGTTCAAAACGCATGTACACATTTGGAAGCATCGTCTTCACTATACCTTGATCGTTTAATTGATAGTTGATCTTTAATCAAAGGCTTAGGCTTATCTCTTGCCTTCCAAACATTAGTTAAGCCTATCATGTCTGGTGAGTGAGTTATTCACAAATAAAGGTGTATTATATGCCGGTCTTTATGTTCTCCTATTTTAGGGTTCAAGTGTCCCTCTCGTTGTCAAATGGGCAGATACAGAGAAGGAAAGACAAGCACGAAGGGCACAGAGAGGCCAATTTCAAGATTCAAATAATCCAAATGCTGATTCACATCATCCTTCATTTGGAGCCTTGCCAATGGGTTATGTTCCTCCGTACAATGGATATGGATATCAGGTAGTTTTTCCTTCTCTGCATGGGGAAATTTTCAAATTTCAGAAATGCATATTTTAGCGAATAACCAGTGGTTCTTTCCCCCCTTTTGGCTGAGAGAGTTGTGCCTTTTTTTTCATGATGTTCTGACATAGCATTGTAAATCTTAATGTGATTGATCATCTCATCATTTATTAGGCTCCAGGAAGTTATGGATTTATGCAGTACCGCTCTCCACCAATGCAGAATCAGGCTGCATTTCGCAATATGATTCCTCCGGTAAATCAAGGTAGTGCTTTGCGAGGTATAAGAACTAACTTTGCTCCCAATATTTCTCCTAGAAATTATGCTATGTCTCCTGGAAATTATGTTGGCTCGGCTTACCCAGGTGTGCAAGGCCTTCAGTACCCCATGGCATACCCTGGAGGAATGATGAGCCACCGTCCGTTGACTGGTTCACCTGGTTCAATGCCACAAGTAAACACAAGCAGTAATTCTTCATCATCTTCCAGTGCTGGCACAAGTTCGGGAGGTCAGATTGAAGGTTTGCTATCTATTTTCATCTCAGTTTTGTTGTCTTATCCAAAAGTATATTCTTTGTTGTGAGATGTTACTAATTAATTAGTCTAAGCTTCTGTCCTAGGTCCTCCTGGAGCAAATCTTTTTATTTATCACATACCTCAAGAATTTGGTGATCAAGAATTGGCTAACGCTTTTCAAGGATTCGGCAGTGTCGTAAGTGCAAAGGTCTTCGTTGACAAAGCAACGGGGGCTAGTAAATGTTTTGGTAAGTGCATTTTCTTTTACTTCTCAATCTGATACGAGCAACAAAGAGTTTTCTCTCTCAAGAACACCCTCATTGCAGGATTTGTTAGTTACGACTCTCCAGACGCCACTCAAAATGCAATAAACATGATGAATGGATGCCAATTAGGTGGTAAGAAACTGAAGGTTCAGCTTAAGAGAGACAACAAACAGAACAAACCTTATTGATTGGGAGCCTAGTGATGGACTGAAGCCGAAAATGTCCATACACGTGATTACAGGTAACTCGGATGTATCTGCTGACTGCAGTCTCATCATTCTGGATGGATTAAGGATATAACCTGTGGTTATATGTTTCAATCCATCCTTGTACTTGATTCATGGGATCAAAATCCCAGAAACTTGTATGATTCATGGCGCAATCCGTGCCCTACATAATTTGTATTCTATGTATCATTAAACTCCATTTCAAGTACTAATTATTAATTTATTGATTTTTCCTCGAGATTTATTTGTTCATAGTATAATTTTGTGGGGACATGCCATGACCCCTAATTTGTATTCTATGTTCCTTGACGTGCTTTGTTTTTGAATTTATTTACGTATTTTATTATTTTAATTTAAATGATATTATATAAAAAACTAATAAAATATGTCACATCATATGTAAGTATTAATAAAAAAAGTCATGCCATTAAATATAACATAAGAGCAAATCGAAGTTGAGTTATTATTATTATTTTTAATTTTAATGACCAAAGTAGAAATGAGGAAAACGTTGTGTTGAACGGTGTAATTTACCCTTAATTATGCTTGTGATTTTACCTCGTGGATTTTAATTATTTGTTACGGTCCAGTTTGTATCTGGGTTATGATTTATAAGAATGGGCCTGCAGGTGGATATCCATTTTGGATGTCGTTTTAACCTGAGAAATTACTAGAACTTTTACAAGTCTGCAACGACGACGTTTTGACACCGACTGTCTGTCATCTTCTCCCACAGCCAAAGCGATCCATATAAAAGATGCTTTATACTGTCATCCCAATCCAAATCCCTTCTTTCACTCCAAGCATCTGTTGTTTGTTCCTATAAATACTAAACAAATTCAAAAACCTAAATTCTGACCCATCCCAGATCTCATCAAAAAGTCAATTAACTCTCGAATTGCCATACTTTTTGTTCCAAGATGATGCTAAGAATCCGCAGCCGCGACGGCCTCGAACGGATCCAAATCGACGGCCCTCATTTGTCGATCTCCCAGTTGAAAGCCCTAATTGAATCCCAACTCCAGATCCCCGTCCAGAACCAAACACTTTCCACCAATCAAAATCTGCTTTTAGCTAAAACCCCTGCCGATCTCCTCCGGTTCTCCGATATGGCCGATCCTTCCACCTCGCTCTCCGCCCTGAAGCTTTCTCACGGCTCCATTGTATTCCTGTACTACCAAGGAGAACGCACCGTTCGCGGCGGCCCCGCCGTTATTCCCGCCGGCTCGTTCGGCCGTAAGATGACAATTGACGACCTGATCGCTAAACAGACCAGGATCACCCGCCAGGAATCCCCTCACTGCGACTCTGTTTCCTTTGACCGCGATTCGGCTAATGCTTTCCAGCTGTACGTCAACGAAACGCTAGCGTTTGCTACCAAACGCGGAGGGTTCATGTACGGTACTGTCTCGGAAGAAGGTAAAGTGGAAGTTGATTTCATTTACGAGCCGCCTCAACAAGGATTGGAAGATGATTTGGTTCTTTTAAGGGATCCCGAAGAAGAGAAACTGGTGGATGCTATTGCGGCAGGGTTAGGGAGGAAGAGAGTGGGGTTTATTTTTACCCAGACAATAATGCAAAGCAAAAAGGACTACAATTTTTCCAACAAGGAGATCCTACAGTCGGCTGAGCTTCACGCTGAGAGTGAGCTGAAAGAGTGGGTAACTGTTGTGGTGAAGCTGGAAGCCAATGAAGATGGGACTGCGGATGTGCACTTTGAGGCTTTTCAAATGAGTGATATGTGTGTTAAGTTATTTAAGGATGGGTGGTTTGTTACAGAGTTTGGAGAGGATGATGATCCAAAGCTTTCGAAGATGAAGAAAGACGTTGTCGTCGGTGGGAAGGATGTTAAGGAGGTTGATAATGATTTCTTCTTGGTCGTCGTTAAGATTTTCGATCATCAGGTGCGTAATTTTTCGTCCATTATCCGATTTAGTCATTTTATATTGTGTAAATTGTTGCTTCTATGATTAATTATTGTGATTGTATTCGTTATTTGGTGGTTGCTTCGCTCCCTTCTCAAATGTTGGAATGTTGCATTATTATGTTTGCATATACATGAAGTAACATGTAAGATAGTAAGTACTGGAAAAAGAGGTTATTGTCAGTTGCTCCCATGGAAGGGTGGGATTGCGAAGGTGTGTTCATCAGAGAGGAGTATTGGTGCAGACTGGAGTTGTTTCTTGCTTGCTCCTAGTATTCCTTTAGGTTGCTTTGCATTTTGTTGACAACTTTAAGTATTGCTTGGGTTTACTTGATAGAAGTGATAAACAAACAATAAATGATTCATCAAGTGTCATAAAAACATTTTGGCTATTAAAGTCTTGCCAAGGATAGAAATTAAGGCTGTCGCTATTAGGTTGCTCTTAAATTTTTGGCTATTCTTGCTGTTATAAAACTACCACTAAGTTTTGCATTGTTGTTGTTACTCCAATGTATATAGGTTACCCGGAATTTTATATTCCTGGAACTATACCCGGGAATGGTAGCACGTCGCAGCAAGAAAGGAAGATTAGCAATCACTTCTTATAGTTCTTAAACAACTGAAAATACCCATGTTAGATGTGTAGATATCTACCGCTGCAATATACCTATTGGAGTCCAAGGGTTAAAAAACATCATACCATGTTAATTTCTGCCATTTGAGATGTGATGTGCCTTGAAGGGCTCCATCTGCATTTGGTGCTATTCTAACATAGGATACAATAGTGGTTCTCATGTTTTTATTCCGAGCCTAGACAGTTCCATCAATCTCTCTGCCGGATAAATAGAAAGGCCAGGGGTATTTCGGGTTATATTTTCTGCAGATTTTGTTCCTCTGTTCTTTCACTTCTTTATAAAGTTACAAGCACTTAAAAACTCGACTTGCATAAATGCAGGGACCTCTTTCTTCAACCTTTCCCATTGAGAACCGAAACAATCTTGTGACTATGAAGTCCCTAAAGAGCCATCTAGATAGAACCAAGAGTCTTCCATTTGTGAAGAGGATTTCTGATTTTCATTTGCTGCTGTTTCTAGCCAAGTCTCATGGTCTTGGCTCCGATGTTCCTGCACTTGCCGAGTGCATCGCGACACAGACGGCTGTGCCAGAAGGTTATCAGCTCCTCATTGAATCAATGGCGGACACATCTTAATGTCATTCAACAGGCACGTCTATGCTTTAAGTTCGTATGTAGTGTATATTTATGATTGTAACACTTGCCTACTTTATGCCATTGTTGATTTCAAATTCCTCTTCCATGGGAGCAGAGCAGATAATAACAAGTCGTTGAAGTTTGGCAGTCATATGGCTGGTGCTAGTGTTAACAATTACTCTTGTTAATTAAAATATTTTATTTTAATTAGAACTAAAATCATAACATTTTTTATTATATTATTTTAACATATTTAAGATTTTTATATTTATACAATAACCTAATATATATATGTCACATTATAAAGTTAATATTAGTTACTTAAAATTGTATTTAACAAATACAATCAAATTGTCATCATACAAAAGATAAAGACAATTCTTTTAGATTCCTGATAAGTGATTTTGTTGAATAAATCTGCATGTGTAAACAAAACGTAAAAAGAAAAAAAAAATTTATTGAACCACCATTGGCTATCATACAACAAATCTATATAAATATAAATCTACCGTATGTCATATCATAAGATAAAGACATACCATAAGATTTAAATAAAAATAAATAATATATGTAAAAAATCAAAATAACAAAATTATAATATAAACATCAGAAAAAACCAATAAAGCGGATGGCGGATGAGGGTAAAACCTAGAAATACGCAAATTTTGGTACTGCTCTTTTTAAAATAATAGTATGAGAAGTGTAGAGAAAAAAAAATGCTCAAAGAGACTATAAACTATATTTTCGTGACTAAGTTGGTATTATTTTAAGAATATAAATGATCTGTTCAATCTCGATCTAAATTAATTATAATATATTTTACATTGATTGATTTGATTTAATATAATAAAAATATAATTTTATCTAATTTGATATTAATATTTTAATAAAAAATATAATTAAATCCAAATCAAATTTGATAAAATTAATAATATATAATATATAAAAAATAAAAAATATATTTAATTGGGTCGAGTGGATAATTTTCACTCTTTAAACCTGATTCTACTGAATTATTTTTTATTTTAATTTGATCTGAATCGAAAGTTAAAAAATATTAAAAGAAATCTGACCCTATCCGTTCGGGTCGGTTTGAAACCCGTCAGATTCGTTTTTTTTTCTCATCCCTAGGAGAAACCCGTCCCGCTCCTAATTTAGTAAAAAAAACACTGATTTCCCTTTCTAAATTTCTTCTTCTTCTTCTCCTCCTCCTCTAAACCCATATCACAGAATCTTGAAATTCTTTCCATTTCCATTCGGCGCCTACCATTCTACCTCTTTTTGCATTTAAATTTCCCGGACAACTTCTCCTTTTAGTTACTCAAAATCGTAGGCCATGGATGGCGACACGCCTCTAGCTTCCGGAATCACCACTCGACACCAGGTAATTTTGTATATGTCTCTTTCTCCGCCATTTAAATTCCATTTGTGTAGTGTATCAACTAACCTAATTTTGGTGAAATTTGTGTGTGCGCAGAAACGGGCTAGGGTTGATACTCGAGTCTCCGGAGACGAGCCTAGCAGGGAAAAGGGTGACAACGGGGAGAATCAAGATAGGAGCAGCGATGGAAGTGATGGGAGTCCCGACCCAGGGGAGAGAGAGGGCTCACCAGATGATTTTGAAGAAATTCGTCCCAAAACTAAGCGGATGCGAGCTGCTGAGGGGACTTCTGATGTCCCAAACAGATCCGTAGAGAGACTAATCGGTAATTGGATTCATAATTTCTTCTGATGTTTTGCGTGTTTTACCCCTTTCATAAATTACTCCTGTTAAGTGTTAAGTACTATATCATAGTATAGTGTTATTTTCCTTGTGCCTACTTCACGTAGGAATGTAATTAATATAGTTGGTTTAGGAATTTGGCCTATTAATCTTTTTTTCTTGATGTGATTTTCATCAGAGGTTATCAAAGGTGACGGCAAACATATTTCTCAAGCTGTCAAGCGTTGGGTTGAGCGATATGAGAGGAATCCGAAACCTGCTTTGGTTGAACTATTAATGTTGCTTTTTGAGGTAATTTTTTGTGAAATTACCAGTAGCGCTGCTCAATGGAGAGTGAAAATAAGTAAAATATTGATGTTCTTAGTTCTGACAGAGTGGCAATTACAGGCAATAGTAATCTATAACCTTGATGGAATCATGGAAACTTCCCAACTATCCCTGATACATTCTTAATTCTCTGAATCACTAAACCTCCTTGTGATTCTTTGTTGACTTCATGCCTTTTTCTCAGTTCGGGTTTTGTGACTGAAACTAAATATGTATGATTCCACAGGCGTGCGGGGCAAAGTATTACATCAAGGAAGAGTATCTGGATGAGACTGATGTTGATGATGTTGTGGTTGCTCTTGTCAACATTGCTAGAAATGTATCCTCTTTGTGTTTTCTTTGTTTTATATAATGTTTCCCATTTTCTCTCTTTGGAGGGGGTGGGATTGGATTTTTTTTTGGAGTTTCGCTGATAACAAGTGATATAGCAGCAATATATTTTCTGTGACTGTAATCTGTTTAAAAATGCATGTATTAGGTGCTTTGCACTGCACCCACAAACTTTTATGGCTTTAATGTTTTTCTCTATGTTTAACATTTTCCATAATGTCTTTATATAATTCATTCATTTTTAAAAGTGTATCCTTATTCCCTTGTTTTTTAAACTCTGCATTAATTAATACTACTTAATAATAATTCATAACCATCTTTTTTGTAAAAGACTTGATAACTCATTTTAATTTCAAGCATGTGGATTTTCAATATAACGTGTTTGCTTAACTATGAAACTTCAGGGTGAAGTTGAAGATTATCAGGGTTCAAAAAAGAAGGAATTCAAGAATTTCAAGGAGAATCTTGTTTCATTCTGGGACAATTTGGTTATTGAGTGTCAGAATGGGCCATTGTTTGATAAGGATTTGTTTGACAAGTGCATGGACTATATAATTGCATTGTCATGGTTAGTACAGTACCATTGTGAACATTATCTTTTGTGCTGCATTTTTGAGGTGGCTTATTATGATTTACTTTTTCCTGGTATCGACACCGAGCAGCACACCTCCAAGAGTTTACCGTCAAGCTGCTTCCATGATGGGTCTCCAGCTAGTAACATCTTTCATTTCTGTTGCAAAAAGGCTTGCTGTACAGCGTGATACTACTCAAAGACAGTTAAATGCAGAAAGGAAAAAAAGAGCTGATGGACCTCGTGTGGAGTCACTAAATAACAGGTTATCAGCAACTCATGAGCAGAAACTTGTAATAGATGAGATGATGCGAAAAATCTTCACTGGGTGCGTTATTTGTTTAGTTTAATCAATTTAAGTATCACATAATCAATTCCTGTTCGATAACTAGTTTCGTTTGTATCTCACATGTTCCACATTTTGCTTTCTGAAGGTTGTTTGTGCATCGATATAGAGATGTTGATCCTAATATCCGAATGTCATGCATACAGTCGCTGGGTGTTTGGATTTTGTCATATCCTACATTGTTCTTGCAGGATCTATACTTGAAGTACCTTGGATGGACTCTAAATGACAAAGTAAAAATTGCTACTTGATTTGGGTTGATATTTGATTTCTAGTAATCCAGTGTGATCTTATTTTTTTGTTCTCATGTTATTCTGTTTGAAGAGTGCTGGCGTAAGAAAAGCTGCTGTCCTTTCTTTGCAAAACCTCTATGAGGTGGAGGATAATGTGCCCACTCTTAGTCTCTTTACTGAAAGGTTTTCTAACCGGATGATTGAGCTTGCTGATGATGTTGATGTTTCTGTGGCTGTATGCGCCATAGGGCTTGTAAAACAATTACTTAGGTAGCCCCTCTTATATGTGTGTGTGTATTTCCTTTGTTTTATTGCTAATTTTCTCAATGGAGATGCCTGCCCACTGAAATTGCATCTTTTTGTGTTGTGCAGGCATCAGCTTATACCTGATGATGACTTGGGTTCTTTGTATGATCTACTTATTGACGATCCACCAGAAATCAGACGTGCCATTGGAGAATTAGTATATGACCACTTAATTGCGCAAAAATTTAACAGTTCCCAATCTGGCTCAAAAGGTTTTTCCCCTCTTCTTCTTTAGACTTAATTATCCATTGTTTATCTTACTGCTAATTCCTAAATGTTTACCCTTTCCAGGCAATGAGAGTGAGGTTCATCTTGGCAGAATGTTGCAGATACTACGAGAGTTTTCAACGGATCCCATTTTAAGTATATATGTTATTGATGATGTCTGGGAGTACATGAAGGCCATGAAGGTATATTTTAATTTTCCTAAAATTCTGGGATAGGGAAAATGAAGTATTGGAGCCACTATGTTAGTTGGACTTAGGCGTGGGCGATAGAACCTGGTCTGTTCAATTTCTTCCAATTTTTTCCATGTATTGGAGGGTCATGTCCAGAATGTGTCTAACATGGATATCAAACAGGGATGCTTTGAGAAAAAAAGAATATTTAGAGGTTCAAACCTACTCAATCTGATTGATGGTGGGCTGGATAGTGGGGGCAATAGGCACATATCAACATCCTAAGGTTGGGGTTGAGAGGCAATCAGGCCTGTTGGGTAGAGTATTTGTTGCATACAATGTTCAAGAGGAAGGAAAATGGAAGTAGCACTTATGATTTAACAAACAAAGAAGTCTTTAAGGTCTAGAAAGTTTCATCTGTACAAATTTATATGTTCCAAGGACATTTTTTGTCCTTGTGGTGCATGTTAATGTTTAGTTATTCTAATTTGATCTTTAAAATGCCAATGCTCACTTGATTGTCATTATGGAGAAAACTAATTAGATGGAATGTCCTGGGAGTGTGCTTCCGCCCCCAGTTGAGTAACTCTGGCCCTTTTTTTATTCTTTGGAACAATCACCTCATTATTACTAAAGAATTTAAGAATTTGATATGCTATAATTATATACCATCTATGCTAATTTTGTAATTTGTTTTTTCCTTGCAGGATTGGAAGTGCATCATTTCCATGCTTTTGGATGAGAATCCATTAATAGAGCTAACTGATGAAGATGCAACAAACCTTACTAGGCTTCTTTTTGCTTCTGTCAGAAAGGCTGTTGGAGAGAGGATTGTGCCTGCTTCTGATAATCGGAAGCAGTATTTCAATAAAGCTCAGAAAGTATCTAATTTCTTATTCCGATTCCTCCTCAGCTCATATGAGAATTTATTTTCAATATTTTGTTTTATTTTGCATAACTAGTTGGTGATATCTCTGCTATGTATTGCCACTCGCAAAGAAAACTAAAGTTCAAATTGCCTTTTTTCTTAAATGCCAGGAAATGTTTGAAAACAATAGGCAGGATTTAACTGTTGCCATGATGAAGAACTACCCATTACTTCTTCGTAAATTCATGGCTGACAAGGCTAAAATTTCATCATTGGTTGAGATTATTTTATATATGAACCTTGAGCTTTATTCTCTGAAGAGACAGGAGCAGGTAGGCAATAAAGTTGCTTGTTAGTGTCTAATAATTAAACACCAACTAATGTGTTTTCCCTTTCAGAATTTCCGAAATACCCTTCTTCTCATCAAAGATGCATTTTTCAAGCATGGTGAGAAGGATGCATTGAGATCTTGTGTGAAGGCTATTACATTCTGTTCCACTGAGAGTCGAGGAGAGCTGCAAGATTTTGCTCGTAACAAACTGAAGGAGCTTGAAGATGAGCTTCTTGATAAGCTTAAGTCTGCAACTAAAGAAGTGATTGTATGTTTCCTTCTGAGCCTTTTGTTCTTAATTGTGGCCTTGATCACCAAACATATACGGTTGACACGTTTTAAATTTGCAGGATGGAGAGGATGAGTATTCTCTTCTCGTGAATTTAAAAAGGTTGTATGAGCTTCAATTGTTAAGGCCTGTATCTATTGAGGAATTGTATGGAGATTGCATTACAATCTTGCACAGCTTCAGAAACTTGGACGATGAAGTAAGTTAGATGAGAAAATTTTAGAAATTGTTTTGCATTTTGTGTCCCTTGCATTAATGACTGCTCATTCTTGTTTAGGTTGTCAGCTTTCTGCTGTTGAATATGTCAATGGATGTAGCCTGGTCTTTTCACTCTATTATTAACAGTGAAACTGTCTCTGAGGGAACCTTATCCTCTCTTCTGTTTAAACGTGATACCTTGTTGGAGGAACTTGAGTATTTTCTTAATACCCCTCCTGAAGTCAGGGAAGGGAGTAATTCAGGAAATCAGCTAGCCTGCTGGGTAATCCGTTTACCCTAGTATATGAATTTTATAAATCCCTAAGATTGTTTTATCTAATGAAATTTCTGTGATGACCCAGGTTTGTATTATACTAGCAGATATCTGGTTTCTATTTAGGAAGACAGTTTTTTCGTCAACAAAGCTTGAAAGATTAGGATATTGTCCTGATGCTCCTATTCTTCAGAAGTTTTGGTCTCTTTGTGAGAAGCGGCTCAAAATTTCAGGTGGCAATTTCTTTCATTTCCTTTTCTGAGCTATCTGCCTATCATTTTTGCACCCTTTAGATGTTGGTTGCATACATACTTCGATGATAATTCATTCAAACTTCACACTGCTGTTTATTTGCTAATTTTAGTTAAACCTTGCATGCATCTATTCAGATGAGACAGAAGATGAAGATGTTAACAGAGAGTATATTGAGGAGACAAATAGAGACAAAGTCATGCTTGTTGCTGCAAAGTTGATTGCTAGTGATACGGTCTCAAAGGTAACTGTATGTTGCAGAATTTGATGTCTTTTTCTTGCACTCTGAGCAAATGTAGTTGTTTCAAGTCACTCTTATGATTGCTTAAAATCTGCATAAAATTTTGCATGCAATACATATCTTTTCTTAAATAATTTAGAGAAGTATCGGATCTTACTGCAGGATTATCTTGCACCTGAGATAATTTCTCATTTTGTGATGCATGGAGCTGGCATTGCAGAGATTGTAAAGAATCTGATCACAGTTCTGAGGAAAAAAGATGATAATGTCTCTGCGATCTTTCTAGAAGCTTTGAAGAGGGTAGAATTTTCTACTTCAAATATTTTGGTTAAATTTAGTCATGATGCTGCAATTTCTTTCTTTTTTTGCTGCCTGAGCTAATTTTGACATGTCTTTTGAAAAATATTTGCTTGCATGCTGATTTTCCGCTGGGATTTTGTTTATTTTTCATCACAATTCATGCCGTACGTTATGTGCCTAATGGCCCTGTGGTTCAGCATCAAAACAGACAAGTAATGCTGTCTCTTGGGTTCACGGACATGAGGCAAAACTCAAAGACCTGTTACTTGTTGGGAGTAAAGTGGAATGGCTTTTTGGATATGTTGTTTGATAGTATACTTGCATAGAAAAGAGTGAAAAATAATTTGTGATTGGAATTTCCTAATGTTGATTATAGAAGAGTGGGAGCATATTCTTTGATCATCCTAAAATTGATATGTGGTGGAAACGCTGTTATATTTCTCTCTGTTTGTGTATCCCTTATAATGGTCACCTTTGTTTTCCACCAGGCTTATCATCGTTATTTAGAACTATCTGAAAATGATGATGAATCCTTGAAAAGCGAGTCTTTCCAGGAGTGTAAGAACCTGGCTTCTCGGCTTGCTGGAATGTTTGTCGGTGCTGCTCGGAACAAGCACAGACCTGAGATTTTAAAGATTGTTAAGGAAGGCATCGAGTATGCCTTTCAAGACGCTCCAAAACAGCTGTCTTTTCTGGAAGCTTCTGTACTGCACTTTGCATCAAGACTTCCTCCGCCTGACATCAGAGACATGTAAGAATTTCTCTGATCTAATGTAAAATGGTCTATTTCATTCTTTAAATGGGGATCAACCATTGTGCATTACTTAATACTTTATTATTTTATAGTCTTAAAGATGCCCAGAAGAGAACAGAGAATGTAAATACAGAAGAGGATCCAAGCGGGTGGCGCCCCTTTAATATATTTTATGATACTTTGCAGGAGAAGTGTGCAAAGAATGACGGGATTCAAGGTACTAATACAAGGCCACATTAAAAAACAACACTTAACAAACGTGGGATAGCACCAATTAACATGTGATCTCAATCATTGATGTTTTCTTCTAATAAAAAATGTATATTTTGATCATATCATTAGTCTTTTCGTTGGATTTCAAGTTAAAAGCAAATTGTGTTGTTTTGCAGATGAGAAGGAATTGACTACAGCCAGACGGAGGGGTCGTCCTAGGAAGCGTCAAAATATCGAGGGTAGGAGACTGTTTGATGATCATAATTCAAGTGAAGAAGAGGATTCCATTAATACATCCGACCAAGAAGATGCTCAGGTTGAGGAAGACGAGGAAGAGGATAATGCTCCTTTGATACATTCACTCAAGTCCTCTGCTAAGTTGAGGTCATTACGAGTCTCCAGACAGGAAAATCGAGACAAGTAAAGGATTGGATCTTCTGTAAGAGCTACGGATAATTAACCACTTGGGATATGTGAGGTATGAAATGCATTTTATGGTTTCCTTGCACGAGTGGGAGAATGATTTTTTGGCCAAACCTGTCTTCTCTTCATCCAAACGACCCATCCCCTAGTCATGCCTGGAGATTATAGAATGCAGTTCACATACATGACACACATATCATCTAATCTATCATGTGATTATCCTTGTGTAACACTTATGTATGACATGACATCATAACTTTGGGATTTATGTAGTTGAACTAGATTGGGATACAATAGGCCTCACGTGTCTGTCTCTGTTAGTCTGTTTTCTTCTAGTTTTTAGGTTATTGTGTTCGCTAATTGCTTGTGGGAAACACTCACTCTTGTGATTCTCCTAGTGAGTTTCTTATGCATACCAAGACACCGTACCAATGGGTGAATCAATTTATGTGCGATCACTGAAACAACTATAAGTACATGTGAAAAATATACCAAAATTTATAAAAAAAATATGCCACAAGAACAGTGAAATACTTATCATAAGGACAAACGTTTTTATTTCAAATAAAATTAAAAAAAATAAAATAAAAAACAAAGTATGAGAAAACAAAAAGATAAAGTTAAAAAAATGCAGCTAGAGTTTTTCATGATTTGAAATTCATATTTTTTAGTGTTATATATATTAATTGATAATATACGAGAGCTGTCGAGTCCATCCTGCCAGTCGCTGTATCCAACCGATTATTTTCTCAGAAGAAGTAGACTATACATGTGAACGAGCAGAAGAGGAGTTGAATTTCAGAAGTCACCGCTATTTTTGTACGAAGGCAGCCACCACCATATTCTCTTATTAGAAAATTTGGAATGATCAACGTTTACACTACGACTAAAACAAAGGAAAGAAAAGGAAATCCCGAGTTTTGGGTTCTTCTTCCCACAAAAACAACAATTTATTGGATTTAATTTCTAAAAACCAGACAAAAAGGAGGGTCCCCAGCGGCCACCAAGAAATGAGGCTCACCATTGAGCTCCGATGTCTTGGTTATGGATTCTTTCGTCCATGTTATTGCCAAGGATCTTAGGATTGAAGGTGTGATATCGTTTGCGAGGGATGAGCAAGAAATGAGAGGTTTATGATTTAAGGTTTAGTGTTAAATGATAGGGGTTGTGGTTAGGGTTTAAGAAATTAAAGATAAAGTATAAGATTTATGATATAAAAAATACGAGTTAGAATTTAAAATTTAATTTTTTAAAATTTTTAATAAGAGACATAAAAATAGACATGATAAAGAAACAAATGACTTTAATATACGGATTAAAATATTTTCCTGCACCTGCCTTGTGAAGGACAGAACATTGTTTTTTAAACAATAAGACAAACATTATTATTATACTAATAAATCGTTTAATAATAAATAAATAAATAATATATTAAGTATTTAATTTGATTTTACCTATGGGAATTGAATCTGTGAATGGAGGAAGCCGACAACTGGTGGTGTTGGTGGTGGAATAGATCCGCTCCTAGTTTTGTTGACCCAACGCGGAAGACGAAAGGGTGGTGGGACGCTCGTAAACTTACTTTGAACCCCCCGGTTTCACTACCAAACAAAACATAAGAAAATAGACGATAGAAAAGCAAATTAAATATATAATTTTATAAATTTTATATATTTCTTTCGGACTATTTCTAATGTATAGTATTATTTTTTAAAAAATTAAAATTTTAATTATAATTATTTTAAATATTCTAATTTAATAAATTTTATAAAATATATATTTTAAACTACTTGATTAAGGGTTTTATAATATATTTTTAACATGTGACTTCTAGAAATAATAATAGTTTCTTTAACCATTGAAGTTAAATGGATTAATTTTTTAATTATTAGTGTTTGTATTAATTATTATCTTATTTTATAAACTTTGAATAAATAACCAATATTGAAAAAGATAAAGCTTTTCGTTTAAAAAAGAGAGAAGAAGATAAAGCTACACGTAACATACGTCAAAATATATATACTTATCATCGTTATAAACGTGTTTGGTTAGCACGAACTGTTGTTCCTTTTCACTTTCGGAAATGAAATTTCAATTATTTTTAATATTAAAGTATTAATAATGATATCATAATTTCGTCAAACCATCGTCACTATGACGAATCATTAAAATAATAAAAAAATAATTAGTTTAAACAAATATTGGTGTTCCCTTTTTCATCGCCCAGATAGCGTTAATGCAAGTGGACTGGTTGAAACCGGAAATAACCCAAAAAGAGAGTAAAATATTCATTATTGGGACCTCAACTTTGGTTACTTTTCATATTGGCCACCAAATTTAATGTGCCTTTCAAACCTGAAGTGAACTCACTATCAGGACCCACCTAAAAATTGAACACGTGGTCCGGACACAGAGAATCCAAACCGGTTATGGGTGACGGTTCCCTTCGTCATCACATCAACTTGTTCGAACAGACCCTCCGACTCCGAGGAAATACTATGTGTTTGAATTGGGCCCCTCTCAAATCATGGAAGAATCCAGGGATGCCACGTGGTTGCATCCCCACGCTTGATTATATACACACCTCCTAAAGAATACGACAAAATCCTAAAAAATTATATCATGAGTCAGTACTATCACCTGTTCATGAGACCAACTAATAAAAATTGTTCATTTTATCAATTTTTCCATGTCATAATTTTTCCGCAAGTGAATTTTCACTTAGAAAATTAAAAAATAATAAGATAAATAATTTCTATTAGTTGGTCCCATAAATGACGTAGTGAGATTGACCTATGATATAATTTCTCCAAAACCCCACATTAAGATGAGGTGACGTCAGAAAAGTAGAAAAAAGAAGAAAAAATATAAATAAAAAAACAAAGAGGAATATAAAGGGAATGCAAAAGCCTCCCTTCCTAGACTGATAAAAAAACGTGCTGTCACGCGCTTTACACTAATGGACAAAACACTCGTCGTGATCGGTGGCTGTTTCGTGGTTTTGGGATGGGCGTGGAGGGTAAATTCGGAATACCAACATGGTGGGAAAAAGTGTGGAGACGAATAATTTATCGCCACGTATCCTGATGTCGGCTGCACGAACTCTGGTCTCCGTCTATTCATTTATTTTTAGGTAAGTCTAAGGTACGAGTTATCTAAATATTTAATATTTTTAATTTATAAATAAAATTTAAGATTTAACATTTTTAATATTATTTTAAATATATCGTATATTAAACTCACCTTTATTTAATTAAAATATAAATATTTTATTTTTTATTTAATCAAAAAATAATTTCATATACAAATTATTTATCTAAAAATTGTATTTTATAATATATTTATGTTATAAATGTAATAAAATTTGTATACCACCTTATAATATTTAAATAATATTAAAATTTTTAATAAACCTAAAATAAGTAATAATAAAAATAAAATATATTTTTTATATTTTCATTAATACTTCTAAATTTAGGTTTTAGAAGAAAAGAACTGGGAGAGCATAGGAACCTACATAAACAGTTAAATTCTGCCGCCCCGTTTTGTCGTCTCTTTCGTCTCCGTCCTCTTCGTTTATTATTTTTTTTTTTTTGCCTCTGCAAAAGATCTTCTCTCTCTCCTATGTACTTCCTTTAACATATAAATATATACTTATTTGCTTTCTCTTCTATTTTCTTGGTGGTTTCGTGTTTCAGAAAGGAAGTGTCTCTTTTGTTCAGGAAAAACACCGAAGCACGAGGAAAATCAATCAAAAAAAGGGGACGAGGGAAAGAAACTCCAGTACAAAAACAAGACACCCAAGAAAAAGAACATTCAAGAGAAGAAGGGGGAAGGGTAATACACAAAGCCGATCTCGCTTTAGTTTCTTGTTATTATGAGCTTCTCTTCGTGAAGATCAGTTTCATTTCCTTCTTGGGTTCCCTTGTATCTTCTTCTTCTTCTTTGAGTCTGTTTTGTTCGAGCCATGGCTGGCAGCAATGAAGTGAACCTCAATGAATCCAAGGTATTTTCGTACGTTTTCTTTTTTTCTTTTGGGGTAGACAATTGGGGTCCATTTGGGAAAAGAATTAAGTGGTGTTTCTCCCTACCGAGTTGATGTTATGGTAGATTTAGTAGGATTGTTTTGATTTTACTTTTGATTTCTTCAAGAACTATTGATGTTGAGATTTGGGGTTAGTCTGATATGTTCAAAGAATAAGTTTATTGTCCCCACTTCTTTTTTGGTCCATGGGGTATATTTCTCTCCTTTATGCAATATGATCAGTCCTTTTTTCGATTTCCAGCTCTGTGATTATATTATTATTGAAGATCAAAGTTCCTAATTGCTTTGGATTTGGATTTTATGTGATTTCTTTGGCAGAGGGTTGTTCCATTGAATACCTGGGTTCTGATTTCCAATTTCAAGCTATCATACAATCTGCAGCGCCGGCCGGATGGAACCTTTAACAGAAACTTATCGGAGTTCCTCGACCGGAAAGTGCCTGCCAATATCAATCCGGTTGATGGGGTCTTTTCCTTCGATCACGTTGACGGAGCCACCGGTCTTCTTAACAGGGTTTATCAGCCGTCTCCTACAAACGAGTCTCAATGGGGAATTGTTGGCCTCGAGAAGCCTTTGAGCACAACCGAGATCATTCCGGTTATCGTCTTTTTCCATGGCGGAAGCTTTACTCATTCCTCTGCAAACAGTGCCATCTACGACACCTTTTGTCGCCGCCTAGTTAGCATGTGTAATGCCGTCGTGGTGTCCGTGGATTATCGCCGTTCGCCCGAGCATCGGTACCCTTGCGCATACGATGACGGGTGGGCGGCTCTCAAGTGGGTTAAATCAAGAACTTGGCTTCAAAGTGGGAAGGACTCTAAAGTGCACGTATACTTGGCTGGTGATAGCTCTGGTGGGAATATAGCTCACCATGTAGCCGTGAGAGCAGCAGAGGCCAACGTTGAGATATTAGGCAACATTTTACTTCATCCAATGTTCGGCGGGCAGAGACGGACGGAATCCGAAAAGAGATTAGACGGCAAGTATTTCGTCACACTCCATGATCGCGATTGGTATTGGAGGGCTTATCTACCCGAAGGGGAAGATCGAGACCATCCAGCTTGCAATCCGTTCGGCCCTCGCGGCCAAAACCTCGATGGCCTCAAATTCCCCAAAAGTCTGGTCGTCGTGGCTGGTTTGGATCTGATTCAAGACTGGCAATTTTCATACGTCGAAGGGCTTAAAAAATACTGTCACGAGGTGAAACTTCTTTTCCTAGAGAAGGCGACGATCGGGTTCTACTTCCTACCGAACAACGACCATTTCTATTGTCTGATGGATGAGATAAAGAACTTCGTAAACTCTAACTGTTAATACTCACCTTTACATTCTGAACCTTAAGTTTAACTATACCTAACCAACAAGCTTTGTTTTAGTGCTTTTACTTGGTGGTGATGGTGGTGGGGAAGGATGAGCTGAGCCGCCACCGGATATAAAGAAAGGGGGCGTTAACCCAGTCAGCTTCCTGACTCAAATAACGGGAAACATAGTTGATGACGGAGCACTCTCCACTACGTGGCACAATCTTAAAAAGTTGTAGCTATTCGAATGTTTTTTTTTTTAAATAAGCGGACATATTCATGATTAAAATAAGAATATATTTTGTCACATGTATTTATATATTATATATAAAAATATTAACTTGTACAAAAATAAGTAAATTTGGATCTGTTTATCAAGTTATTAATTAATATTTTTAAAATTTAAATATATTAAAAATATTTATTTTCTTCCTAAAATTTTTCTTCTTATATCATTTAAAATTGAAATTAAAATTTGTTTAAAAAAATCCTTACACTTGATGTGTACACCCAAAACATTCCCCCTTTTGTTGTTTTTATGATCTTCCGACCCTGTTCGTGTTTTATTTTTATTCTACTCCCTTCCCTTGTCTTATTCTGAATCTGTCCCAGTGGAGATGAGCTGTTTTGTTTTGTCGTTCGTATAAACTTTTACCGCCATACTATTTCGCTTCTTCTTTCTTTCTTTTATTTAAAATTTATAATTACGACTTTATTTAAAAATTATTAAATTATAAATTTATAATATTTAATAGAAATTAATTTTAATTTAAATAATTTTTTTCTTTTTGTATATAATACATATATATTTTTTTATATTTTTATATGTGATATATACATAATATATTTTATAAAGAATTACGGGTTTTAAATTAAATTTATAAAATTTTAAATTAAATCAAATTTTATTCACTCTTTTGCAGAATATTTATTATGGGTTTAAACCGGGAAAGCTAGTCAATTTTTAATCCAAAGAAAGGTCATAATAAAAATTTTCTATCCTATTAAAATCTAAGCAATAAGGCACAACAGAAAGTAAACCAACCTCGTGGTGTAGTGATGCAGAGTAGTCAATAAACTGTCTCTGCAATTGATTGACAACATCCATGGCGGCATCGTGGCCAAGCCTCCCTTGTAATCACTAAAAGAATAGAGACTAGAACATGGAGAGACAAATGGAACAGTGGATTTCTGATAACTTTGTAGCCAGGAAGACACCACCAGCCCATGTTTTTTTTGGTCGTTCGGTCCAATTCCAATGTTATTGGATAAAGGCTTCGACTTTGCTTAGTAAGATGAAGATATGGTAATTGAACCCCGACCAAACCCATATAATTATTCCACAAAAAGGGTGCACCATTGAAGTTTCCAGGACCTGCCTTTCATATGGACCAAGGAGGCATAGCTCGATGACATTGATCACCAAAGATGGTGAACTGAAATAGCTGGTCAGGAAGGGAAATGAGAAGCACAAAAGACCATAAGAGGTAGTTGTCCTTCTGCACTGTGGTATCTGAGAGTAGAACAACAGTATTTGTGAAGCAACTTTCTTAATTATGATTTACGAAACTCGATTCTCCGTTATCGAGCCTAATCCCATTCAAGATCTTGTAAGCTGATGGACTTATGTGGTCAACCATTTTATTTCCTAATTACTGGTCAAATTTAAAGTAAAATACACTCAATAACCTGGAGTATAAACTATGCAGCACAAGGTTTTGTTTCTTAATGAGCTTAGTCTTGGAAAGGTAAATAAGAGAAACAGATGATGTGAAAAACACTCATAGATTTTGGAGTCATGGAAACTGTGGAAACCAAAGGAGAACCAAATTCTTTAAACTATTTCAGTAATCTTTTCAATTACAAGTAAATTTCATATCAGATATCAACTTCAGTTTCTATTGTAAGCTGTTCACCATATACAAAGTCCAGTAGGATGCAGATTCAAAGTCATCTGCTCCCTAGAGTTAATATCAGATATCAATTATGTGTTTTCCACATGCATTTTGATGAATTATTTGTTTTCTTCAACACTTTTCTGTTTTTGTTCTGGCTGCTGTCGCTTTGTATCGACGTTTTCTTAGACATTATCATTTACTTTTATCATGTCGACTTTTACTATGTGATGATCTGAAGTCCCTTTTGATGACAGGACCGAATACGACCCTGGAACAAACTTGTATGGTGCATTGGGTGATGCTAGTATGTAATCAACCCGAGAACCGTACTTGCACGTTCCCTGTACATCTGCATCGAATTGAAGCAATTTTCATGTCATGTCATGTTATGTTATGTTATGTTAAAGGGAAAAGTTCAAAGAGAAAGGTTTCAAACTCTGGCCTTTGGCAATCACCACAACAGGCTCACATTCCCCTGCAAAGTCCTTAGCATCAGTATATTGCTTGTTCTTCAGAAACTTCATCACTTCAACCTTTGGTATGGGTTTCCCCATCTCCTCATAGTACTGCAAAAAAGACAAGTTCATTCTAAAGATATTGCTTCAAAATCCTGACAGATAATGTTCAGGAAAATGTCCCCATATAATGTATATACCTTTACAATATCCATCCACCTTTCGTTGGAGTAATCCGTTTCTTCCAAGGAATTGAGGCCTCCGGCTAAAATGTGTGGACCGTCACTCGATTGAATTATAGCATTTATCTGCTTCATGCGCCAGTTCTCATCAAGATGATCAAGGTGTGTGCAATGGAAGTCGACTTCTCCGGCCTCAGGTACATCAATAGTTGCCTTTAGGACATTCCTGTCATAGAAAACCCCAAGCCAGTCAGCATAAGCTTGAGTTCCGAAACTTTCGATCTCTTCGGACTTGTTCGGAAAAAAGGAATTCCCAAGCTTTGTTCATAGGTGTCTCTTTCAGTGTGTTAGTGATTTATCTACAAAGCTTAACTGGTATTCCAGATATAACAACAATCATGTTACCAAACTTTACCTGATATACTTCCAAACCATGATTTTGTTTCCCACTAACAGCTATAGTTTAACTACTGATCTTTGTCATAATCTGATCATTTTCTGACAAGAAAAAAACTGCCAAAAACTGTGTGTTTGGTGACATGCATCAGTCTATACTCAATTACACCCAGATTTCCCACACGCAAGTAAGATTCAACGTTACCTGAAATCTGTATCATCAAAGATCTTCTGCACTTTCCACCGCTTGATCGGCCACTTGGAAAGCACGGCGTTGCCGTATTCCGGTGCCCAGCTCTCGACAAACACATAGTTCATCCCCAAAGCAGCAGCTAAATCAGACAAAGGCTTCATTGCTTTCTCTTCCTCTGCTTTCACATCTTGCAGAGCTAATATATCAGCATCCAGCTCCTTCAACACTTCAAGCACCGTTTTCCTATTTACAAAACACTCAAAACCATCAACCCCATTCCCCATGTTTTCCGAAAAACTCGCCGTGTTTCTCAACGGAGCTTTGTCTCTTCATGTTCCACTTGAAGAACCATCCTTTTCACGTCCTTCCGCAAAGCTCAGTTGTCGATTTCGCAACAAAGATATCTCGTTATCCGGTAAATTGATCGATACCCTGAGCCTGGATTTCACATATTTTTGCTGCCGGGAGAGATTCTCCTTGTAGTTCATGGAGTTCGGATGCAGCGGAGATTGCTTCAGTATACTTTTTGGTCTATCATTCGTGGACTTCGAGCGTCTGCCATCCGGAAAACCACCATTGTCGTAGTCAAAACTCGAAGACCTATCTGCTTTAGGCATTGCAGGAGCCATGGAAAACAGGGAAGCATTGAAAGTCGCTATACGTATAGGCCTCGACGAGTTTATACCATCCAATTCGCCATCTTGGTGAACTTTCGAAGATCCATTATCGGTACGAGCCTTGGAGCTTGTCTTACCAAGCCTTTTAACGACGACAGAAGACTTGTACCGGCGGCGAACCGGCCACCGCAGTCGGGAACAGAGGCGCTTGATTCTCTTGTTGATGAGTTTGAGCATGACGGCGAAGTGGGTGGTGAACAAAATGTGGTTGTAAAGTTTCTGAAGATTGCATGAGAGATTTAGAAAAGGAAAAAGTGTTTCTTTGTTAATGGCATTAAAAGAACTGGTGGCAAAGGAGGATTAGGTTAAGTTACTACATAAAATATGGCTGCTTTCTTGGGGTTCTGCTGCTGGAAGAAGACAGGAAGATGGCTTTCGGGAAAAGATTTGCTGACACGTGGCAGAAAAACAATGGTTAAATGTAAGTTGAAAAAAAATATTTTGGCAAATTAAAAATCTCTACAACATTGAAAAATTAAATGTCTTAAAATAATATATAAAATAAATAAAACCAAAAAAAATGTTCTTATTTCTTTTTTGTATATTTCTAATATTTTTTATTAAAAAGATAAAATTAGTAAATGATTATTGGATTATCTCAAAATAAAATTTTGAATATTAAATTTTAAAATAAATATTTTAGTATAGAACAAATATAAAGTTATTAGATGTCGGTATCAATTAATGATAAACTAATTGAATATGCTCATTTAGTTAAAGTATATTATTTATTATAAAATGATTATTAAATTTTATAAATATTAAAAAATATTATATAAACTGTTCTTAAAATCTCATTTATAATCTTACCCAATTAAATTAACCCACAATATTTTTATTTTTTCATATAATATTTTTTATAAATTAAAATTTATAAATCATATATTCTTCCTCATAGAGCATATATTTCAGGCCGAATTCGTGCTTGGCCATGTCAGAGCATCTTCGAGTCAAAGTGTTGTGTTTTCTTTTTATATATTTCAGAACTAGCATCATACAATTTCAGGCCGAAAACCGTGTTTGGCGTGGTCAAGATTGTTAAATATTATTAGTGTCTGTCCAAATTGTGTTTATTTAATCGATGGAATAAGTATAGTAATTTCATTTAAGATTGGGTTGGGATTAGAATGTAGTGATTTTATTAATTATAATTTTATTTTTATCATTTTTATTTATGGGTTAAGTTTCCTTATTATCCAAGATTTTCTTTAATATAATTCTTATCTTTCTTGTTTTTGTCAAGTTTGACAGTGATATCATCGAACGTTGATGATCAGTTGGTCAGAACTGTTCACCTGCTCCCATTCCTGTCTTGTAAGTCTCGAGTTTATGATCCCGTCTAATATTACTTCTCCGTTAAATAATTCAACGTTCGTCAAAGAAACATTGTCGAACGTGCCTAAATCAAATAAAATTTAATATACAGAACAAAAGATAATGTTTTACAACTGCCATTAAGAGAAAAATGGTATATCTCCAATACTTCTTTTGATCAGGTACAGCAGCAATAATTGCCATTAAGAGAAAAATGGTATATCTCCAATACTTCTTTTGATCAGGTACAGCAGCAATAATTGTGTGTGTATATATATATATATATATATATATATATATATATATATATATATATGTATATACTATGTAAGTTCAATGGTCACTATAATCTGTCCAGCAAGTGGTAGTTGAAGTAGTCCATATCTGCAGAAATCTTATCGAGACATTAATGGTGCATGCAGCTGGAATAATCACGTGGTTCTGCTGCATGGCTTCAGCCTGTGTATGGGGTACCATGGATCGAGACATTAACAGAAAACAAAACAGCACAAACCTGACAGACTGTTTGTTAACTAACTCGTCAGAATCATTCACTTGACAACAGAACTGGAATCAAAATCTTAGACAACCTCCCTATATGTTCTCTTGGAAGAAGAGTTCACTGGTTTATTTTACATATATGGGTCATGTTGCTCAGACTTTTCATTTTCTTTTTCAAAGTACTCGTGTTCGATACTCGTGAACCATGACCGGTGCCGAGCGGCTTCATACATTTCACCTGAAAATAATCTAACCAGACAATCAGATTCAAGACTTTGGAGGCTAAGAATTAACAGACACTTGAAGAAGGTTTAATGTGAAGTTAAAGTACATTAAGGAAAAAATCAACTTTACAAGATGGGTATGAGCTATAAGCTTTCGACTCTCTGTCTACTTGTTCTTCGTTGCGTCAAACTACCGGTATCGATACAAAGACTCAAAACAGACAATAAAAAAACACAATCAGTTTGAGTGGATATCCGTAGAGAACATTCTCGTCTATCCATCATTTAGTCACTGCTTCTCTGCTGGACAGTCTACCGAAATCGTTTGGCGAGCTATGGCCTATGATTCAGCGAAACGTGCACGTATACGACAAATAATTGGGGCCCTACAAGCAGGGCAGTCCTTCATCCCTTGTTTATGGTGCAGTTCGCTGCACTTGACACAGAAGACCTGATGTGAACATGGTAGGAATACCACTATCTTCTCTTCTGTTAAGCACATGACACACTCACGCTCTTGTTTCAACCCTCTGCTTCTAGGATATTCGTTGGTGTTAACTGCCCTTTTAGAGAAAATCGTAATCCGGTCCCCCTCATTGACAGAAGAGCACTGACCATTGCCACCATCAGAGCCTCTCCAAAGTGAGGATATTTTTGAAGAATCAAGCTTCAACTCTGATAATTTGTACTCAAGCTTTTTGATCTCCTCTCCATATTTCTGCATATCTTTCTCTGCTTTCATTTTAATCTTACCCTCCTGTATTTTTGCTGCAGCTTCAAGACATTCTCTTTCCTGCCTTATGGAGGCAGCCTGTGCAAGAAATTTCTCCATTGTCATCCTCTCCTGTTTCCATAGCATCTGCAAATTTTCATCATGAGAAATATAAGTTGAATAGAATTTAGTATTTTTCAAGGTGTAAACAGCTAAGGCAGTTATTCTTGCACCTTCGTACCTCTTGCTTTTAAACGGGGATGGAAAATTTTAAGACAAGTTGCCATGACCATTAATAGTATCTGATTTTGTAAATATGAACAATATTTTCCCATTCCTTCTTATTTTCCTTGTAACCCTCAAATTTAATGGATGTAGCAGCAGAATTCAAGCAAACATGTTAATTTAGCACATTAAAGATCAGGTTGCTGATTTAGCTTGATATTGTCAATGATTGACTTGCTGGTTTATAGAACTTGAGGATAGACGACCTAGCAGGGGTTTGGCAAAGCATTTCTGCAATTTTTATGGTCTCTTACAGTTGTATACTTTATCATTTTCATTTGGTGGCTTTTATTTTATAATCTATCTTATCCTCAACCTTACCATTCTAGAACCTTACCAATCCATTTAGTTAAGACTAGGAACCATATGCGAGCTTAACAAGGTAGAGCTTACGCCGAGCAAGGCTTATTTAGCAAAATTCAAGAGTAATGTTCTTAAAGGAGAAGCATACCATAGTTTGATTGTGCATTCTTTTAGCCTTGCCTACTTTCCTTTGCAGCTCAGCTACATTCTTCTTCTCTGATGCAAGCTCCTCCTGAAGCAAGTTCCTTTGTGCATCCCATGATCGAACATCCTTAAGTGCTTTCTGTTCTCTCTCCGATGCTTCTTGACAGCTTGAAGCTGATGCTGCGGACTGTAATTTAGCGACCTCCATCTCCATTTTCAGCGCGGAATGCTCCACCTCAAGCTTTTGAAGTTTAGAGTGAGCATCCTCAACCTGATTAGTAGCATTATCCAAGGCAAACTCCATCTCAGACAACCTCTTCATGGTGTTCTCCTCCTTGAATTTTTTCTTCCTTTTTAGCCGTTCTGCCTCTTCCATCTCTTGCCTCAGTGATTTAATTTCATCTTGGTTCTTGTTAAGCCTACAAACAGCCTGCTTGACCTTCTGATTGGCCCATTGAGTCCAGCTATCTAGCTCATTCTGCACTTCCTGTAACCTTGGAACTAGCTTCAAGATCAGTTCGTCCTCCTCATCTTGTGGGATGTATTTCCCCAGAGACTTATCATATGGAATTCCAGCAAAGTAATCAGTTGACATAGATGATGTAGAAGTTATTGCCTTGGCTTCAGGAGTAGGCTTTCTTTCCGCACCATTGTCAGGTGTCATAGAAGATTTTGAGGTTCTGCCTTCAGATTTGTGAACAGATTTAACTTCTGAAGACGACAATGATGATGATGACGATGATGATGATGATGATGCAAGCCCAGTTTTGGGGGTAGGAACTGCAGATTTTGTACCATTCGTAGGTAATACTGAAGTGTGATCTGACACATATAACCCATGTGAAGAATGAGTTAAAACATGATGACATTCATGAACTAAACATCCAGCTTCGTTGATTCTTTTCGATGAAGCATTTTTCATATGCATGACTGATAATTCAGATGGACACCTAGCTCTCCTTTCGACAACTAAACCACCAATGGTAGCCAGTTTATCAGCTCTAAAAGCACATTTCCCACAAGCCACCTTGCATTTTTCTATATCGAAAGACTTTTTCCGGAGTGCAGCTAGATCCTTTTTGGAGCACCCCCTTCGACAAGTCCCTGTTTTTCCTCCATGGACGGACACAACTGGGTCCCTAGAAGCACCCACACAAGCCAAACTGTCTTTCTCTGGTGTTAGTGCTTCATAAGCAACTGGACCTTTGCAGTTAGTTAAATTGGAAAAAGTTCCAAATTTCAGTGTTTCAGGCAGGTAATGCTTGCAACAGTGCAATGAATGTTTTGAGACATGCGGTCCATTTGGGCATGGAAGAATGGTTTCTTGGTTTTGTGATTCTGATCTCAACTGGGGGTTAGAACTAGAGGAGCTTTCTCCTAAGACTTCTTTGCAACCAACATCATAGAATATATCACCTTCCACTTCACAAGCCATTGAAATGTTTAGGTCAAATATTAACAGCCACCACATTGCTTCTGCAATCGATAGAGACGGTTTAACCTCTAAAAGCACGTTAATCATCTCCAGCATCGTGTACTCAACTAGCTGCTGCAAATCCTCAAACGCATCACCCGAAATATCCTCTCCTTTTCCTTTCTTCAAGGAAGCCAAGGCATCATTCACAACATTAGACACAAGATCTTTTCCGCCTTGATAGAGGCCACGCCCTGAAATGGCCTTTTTAGCAACGGCTTCCTCATATCCACACTCTACAATCTTTTTAATTGCATTTTGGAAAATTGGGTGCATATTTGATGATAATAAATCCACGAGTTGACAAGCGATTGGATCATCCCAATCTCCAGGTTCAGAATTTTCTCTAAGAGGTTCCCCAGAGGATCCCACCTCTAATGGTCCAACCATTGGGCTTTGGAATATCTTGGGAGAGAATTCACTCATCAACAAGGGAGCATTAACTGGATTCTCCAGAGAAGGATCATCATCTAATTTTCTCTTGTTTTTACTTCCTTTGTCCAGATGTAAGACAGAAGAAGACCCTAGTTCGCTAGCAACTGCACCACCATTATTGATCTTCTCATCCATCTTATGAATAACAACAAGAAATCCACCAATTTCCTAGCAAGCTGACACTCTCTTGAAAACCCTATATGGCCAAGAAAAGCGAGCAGAAAATGAACAGTCATGGGAAAATCCAATAAATTTTTGAATCGACAAAAAAGTCAGAAAAGAAAACCAATTAACAGATCGATAACACAACGAACTACAATGCAAAGTAGATCATGCAAAAGTGTGAAGAACAACCATTCACCAATAAAGCTACCTATAGCCTACATTACATATGAAAACAAAAATCCATACCTGTAAAAGTAAGAAGATGGGCAATGAGCAAAAGAACCTTTGTCCAGTAAGCAAAAAACTGAAAGAAAAAAAGGCTATTAAAACCTACCATCACATAGCAAATAAACTTGACAGAACAAGCAAACTCAGCTAGTTCAAACTTCAAAACCACATCACACTACTATACAGAGCCATTTTAACAACTAGCCATATCATCAAACAGCAAATAGACAAATCACACAATTCACTACTCATCAAATGATTAGCAAATTGGATCGTGCATTCCAAATCGGAGATCATTTCTGATCTGGTTCGGGAACGTAGAAGAAACATCAATTCATAGAATTAAAGAATTAAAGAAAGAGTTCTAAGTAACCTGAAAATATAAGACAACAAAACTGAAAGGAATACACTCCTATGGAAATTTCCCCTTCTCTGAAATGTGGTATTATTTTAACTGAGCGAGTTTTAGTTTTGAATTTTTGATTATCATATATTCATATAAAAACGAAAATCCAAAACATATAAAGTCAACGAGCTCAATTTCGGACTGTCTCTACAATCACATTTGAACCTCTTCACTTTTATGAACCGATAACTCCATAGTTCGTATTGTGATTTGTGAATCAAGATCACAATAAACCATCTTCTTGAATCCCGTTTTTCACAAGGATCAAGATTCCGTTTTCTCTCTACCACGAAATGAATCAATATGCGTTTTCAGATAACATTGACAAAGATTCATGAAAACCTAACATTATCCTAAAAGAAAACCCAGTTTCACGTTTCAACGATCAATAAAAATAAATTTGTCTCCATCTTCTTCTCATTAGACAACAGGAGCTAAAAAGAAGCAGAAATGACAAGTTTCTCATACCTAGAGCTGGGTTTGGCAAACGAACAAGAAGAGTAGCTTTGCCTTGTCTTATTCCATCACCGTGGCCGCTTTCTGAAGTAGCTGCTGCTTCAATGGCGATGCTTAGCGTGTGCTTTGCTTCTTCCTTTTTTTAATATCCTCGATGTGGGTATTGGGCAAATAGGTCAATTCACAAACTACTCATTTCTCTAAAGATAAAATTAGTAAAAAAAAATTGTGTATTTCTGGTAAGAACAAAAACAATCCAATCAAAATTCTTTTTGTCCGATCACAATAAAGGCTCGTTTGTAAGAAAAAAATTTATTATGTCGTATATGAAATTTTTTATTTTATAAAAATTTAAATATAAAAATTTATAATATAATGAATTTTTATATATTTTTTAAATTGATACTTAAAATATTTTTATTCTTAAATTAGTATTTAAGTTTTAATTTCGTTATATTTTTATTAATGATTTTAATTTTTAAATTTTATATAATTAAGTAAATTATAATAGAATCATTCGGTTATGGATAGGGTTATATTTAGGTCGTCTAATTATTAAAAATTATATTTGAATCACTTATTGATGAATAAAATTATATTTGAATCACCCAATTATTATAGATTACATTTGTATCACTCGATTATGGATAACTTTATGAATGTTTCACCCTTCATATTTAAAAAATACACCAATTTGGTCGTTTTTCTTCGAAATCACTTCTATACCCTCGTTAAAATTAGAGTACTTCATTTGAAATCATTAATTAATCTAATAAATGAATTGATAAAATATTTTTTTAAATATGAAGGTGACCGAAATATAACATTACTTATAATTGAGTGAACTAAATGTAACCTTTATTGATTGGGTGAACCAAATGCAATCTTACCCATAACTAAGTGACTCAATCGTAACTTTTAATAATTGAATAACTCAAATATAATCGTACTTATAATTGAGTGACCTATGTTATAGTTTACCCATCAATAACTACTTTGAATAATATTTTTTTTTGAATAAGCTTTGTAATTCATTAATCCCAAAAAAGTTAAATAATAATAATAATAATATTAAAAATTTACCCAAAAAAACTTGTCACGTATACATGAGGGTTTTACGAAGAAAATACTACACGGAGAACTAACTTTTTTCGTGTGCTATTTTAATTTTTTTTTTTATAAAAATATTATTTTTATGATTATATTTATGCAGCTAAAGTATATATTTATTATTTTCTTTTCCGAAAAATAAAAATGAGTGAAGATGCCGAATCTTAAATGTCGTAGGCTGAAAGCAAAGCGCGCGAAACTTTCTTTTTAAAACCGTTGTCCTGTCCTTTTCTTACGTATAAATTTAAGCATATTAATTTAAAATTGTATTTATATACATAAATTATATAAAAAATTATATAATTTTTATAAAATTTAAATCATAAATTATAGACCTTAAACCTTAAATTATAATTTTAAGTGATCATACGAGACAACATGGATTTATGTTAGTATTTTTTTAATAAATTTAATTTATATGAGAATTTTAAAATTTATCATAAAATATAAAATTTAAAATATTATAAAAAATATAACATTTTGATTATACGATCCTACTTTAAATTATATATTTTCTGACGTTTTAGATTATATATTTTTTTAATCTTAAATTAAAACGCTATACCTTAGACTCACTCCAATTAGTGGATTTCTTGTGATATTTTCTTTGACCATATAAAAAAATATTTTTATAAAAAAGTGAAATAAAAATGAACTATTTGTTTGGGCCTTCCTATCCTATTCACGTGTAAGGGAATCTATCATTTTAAACTGATTTTGGCTTTTAAGTGAAAATTCTATGCAAGTGAGATCAGTCCCGGATGACATGCCGAGCTCCCATCCCTAGTGGCGCGTTACACCGAAAGGGACATTAGTTCCCGTCGGGTATGGCTGAACCAACATGGCCTAGGGAAGCCTTGTTTGAGGCTCGACTCGAGGAAGCCTTGTGCCGTCGATCATCTTTGGGCACCGTATGATCGTTACGGCTCACCGGTTCAGTCTTTGGAAGAATAAGGGAGACATTGAAGGATATTTCGGAGACTAAATAGATTAATCTAACTTTCTTGTGTAACATGTATCTTCAAACATGGTGGTAAAGACAAAATAGATTAACCACATTTTAGTTTATGTAAGAAGATTTAACATAAATGACTCGATGACTTAATACAAAACCAATGCCCTGTAAGTTGAGAAAATTCACACTCCCAAAACTTAAAAGCTCAGCTAACTCTAAAGCCCTACCATGACATTCAACAAGTTGTTCATAAATTGATTGAACCTGGCTTAGATGTGGAAAAAATGAAGGGGCGGACAAACAAACTCTTACAGTACTTAAGCCGCACGAACAATGCTTAACTTTGACCGAACTTCAGTTCAATGTTGATCGGAAGTCGTTTCTGCTACATGTGTTTCGATGGAAGAAGGCAATGCGAGCATGTTTCCTTTCTGGGCGCGCGGTGGAAGGTGCTTGGTAGGCTTTCTTGACCGCATGGTCCAGGGCAAGAACACGCCTGTACCGCCACGAGGAAGTTTTTTTGGGATCATTATCATTGGACTCACGGGAGTTAGCATGACGACAGGACCCTGGATAACTCCCAGGTTAGACATCATATCCGGTGTCTCATAGCCATTCAGAGCTCCATTTGAAATTTCATACGACATTGGCACACTCGGTTGCCAGAGTGTCATCGGACCATTCTGGGGAGCAGTCGATGGTGAATGAACTTGGTTGGTGTCAGGCCGAACTCGGAAGAATGTAATGCTAACCCTCTTGCTTGGAGACGGGCACATGACATGTCTTGCCATGTCAGAACTGTTTCCCCTCATTACTAGAAGAGATCTGCAGAATATGTTACAAACTTACATGTCACGTAAGAGCTATTACCATAAGAAAAACACTAACCATATTAGAATCAAACAATGCCACTCCATCACTAAAACCTTGCCTCATATTCAAATAGGAAGGAGCGAGCTCCGAAACAGAATTTGCAGGATTTGCAATTCTGGTAAGAAGTTGCTTCATCGGTGTCAACTATTATATCTATATATTAAACAAATACAAAAGCATACCCTTCTTTCAAAGAAACTTGGAGTGCCCCCTTATAGTTGCCTTCACCGTCACTCACAAGAGTGCGCCCGAAAGCCATTGTTGATTCAGAGAGAAGAAGAGTGGAGATGGGTTGGTCCAAATGTGGCGGTTTAAGAAACGGCTGCGAATATTCACCCTGCATGAAAAGGATACATAACCATATCAGTTCCAGCTTCATAATGAAAGATATGATGGCATATAGCAGAGCAGCAAAAATGTATACCTCATCGAAGAAGTTAATGATGCAACCATTTGGTCTCTTATACTCAGGTATAAGTTGCCATTGGATCAGGTGTTCTATAACACCTTGGAGAAGACCCGGAATTGGTTCTATGTTGACTGTAAAACATTTAAAGAAAGATAAAGAAAAGGCCAATATAAGAGCTGTTTATTGCACCAAACTGTATCACTAATTTATACAGGTGTGTCTTACTTGTCCGGTTGGGCTCCTCCGTAGAGTGTCCGAAAATCGGAACACCGAGCTGAATCAACTCTCGCTTGTTTCCTTTAATTTGTTTGTTGAATAGAATGAAAGTCTTGCCTGCCCGTTATCCAGAAATATAAGAAAGAAACATGAATGATTTCAAATCCTCGTGTGATATTCTAAAAACAGAGTCGATTCGGGTAGGCTTTAAAGTGGGATTGAACCTGACAGTTCCCCGTTATGGCCAGCGGATCGAAGCTCACTCACAAACTCACTGATCTTAGCCAGCTCTAAACCGGTGAACACTTCCTCGTATAACTTCAATCCTTTCACAACATTCACCTGCATTGCAGTAACTTACAGAAAAAGTAAACATACCAGCATCCATCGTTTATATACATGTATTTCTGATTCGATATCTTCACCGAATTGCGAAAGACGAACTCACCATGTGTCCTTTTACATGCTCCTTGGCGGAAAAACCTTTCGTCAGCTTGATCTGGGAAGCGCGTGCATCACATTCTTCATGGTTAGAACAAATGTGTATGTTTCCCTCAACATGCTGAACTTCCTGAGGTCCTGCATTGCCAGAACAAGTGAAATCAACTATTAACAATAGAATAAAAGTAATGACAGGGTCAAAATTTGAATTACTTGTCACATTCTCAGCTTATAGACAAGAGATTGTATGAAAAACACCAAATTCTCAGACAAAGTAGCATGTTTTGTCACAGTAAAAGATGTGTCAGCAGGTTTTTGCATGTAATCTAACCAGCAAAACAAACTTTCTATAAAAACTTTCTGATACAAATTATCAATCTCTTAATCGTATTTTTATTAATGTTTCTCCGTTGACCCATCCTTGTCCACGTGAAATCAGCCAGCAGTATCCGTGATGTGAACATTAAAGATCGACAGTTCTAATCAGAAGCTACCCACCATTAAAACCAGTGCACGCATTCCCAGGCAACGACCCCGAAGATCAACGTACTGAGAATAACTCTGCAACACTGAGTGCCGCGGAAGACAAGACCTTTTCTTTTCCGCCTTCACCTCGAAAGACTCAAAACCCACGGAAACATATAAACCATATTACCATATTTTAAACCTACCGTCTAAAAATCTTATTAACCATATATGTTTTGGAAACTATTTTAATACAATAATTTTTACGTATATTTTTAATTTAAATATTTAAATTTAAATTTAAGGTCTAAGGGTTTGATGTATAAACTATAAAATTTAAGATTTATTGGTTAAAATTTAGATTTTAAGATTTAAAATTTTTATTTTAAGATTAAAGATTTAAATTTTATAGTTTAAATATAAAAAAATAATTTTTTATACAATTTAAGTATCAAAATATAATAAATTTATATATAATCTTGGGTGAACCAAATTCGACACAATTTAAAAATTTCAATTTATTCAATGCAAAAAATTAATAATTTATTCGATGCAAAAAATTGACTTGACATGGCTTGAACGTAATTTAATAAATTAAATTAAAAAGTTAAAATAGAAATTGAATTATGAAATGTGAATTTAAATAATTTATAATAATTAGCGGATTAGTTTTTAATTTCAAGTGAAATTTCACAATTTTTTATAACATATGTATATAGTATACGGAAAATATATTTATATATCGTATACGAATATAAGAAGTCATTTAAATTAAATCAATATTATAAATATTTATAATTCTATTCGAATTTTATAATTTTAACTTAAATTTTATAATCGAATTGAGTCACAAAAATTAAATAAATACTAAAATATCAAATATTTTCGATTTGATTCAATTAAATGCAAACCCTAAATCTTTCGACATTTCTTTTCAAGAAAGCGAGAGTTTTAAAGAGTCTTGTTGAATTCGACCAAACAAAGATAAAATAACCTTGTTGAAGTGGAAAATTTTAAGTGGATGGAATAGGGTAAAACGACATCCATCAGCATCATTGGTCTGTAGAAAGATGCATGTTTTTGTTTGGCTCCTCAGAAAATGAAGGAAAATAAGATTTAAATATGTTTGGTTTATTCTGAGAAAAACTTTCACTCTCTGGCTTTACCTAAACAACCCAATGATACCAACGCCTTACGACATACGAATCTCTGCCTTTCAGACGTACCCAGAAAACAGGCCCCAAGAAAACGAAGGAAAATTTTAGAATTCAAGTGATTAAAAAGGAAAGGATTGAAATAAAACAAAAAAGAGCCAAGTTCGTAGATTTACCTAACGGTCAACTTGGCAGTTGATAGATCAAAAAAGAAACAAATCAAACAGAGAAACAGCACGTAATCAATATATATGTATAAAGAATCAACCTTTACGATCGAGGTAATAAGATTATGAAGTTACCTGAATCGGTAATATCACTGTCAGGGGAATCTTCTTTTTCGTCGCCAACCTCATTTTCCATGATTTTCTTGCCAACTTTGTGTTTCTCATCCTCCAAACAACCACCACGTTTCACGTCCTCCTTGTCGAATCCATCTCCTTCGACGGCCTTCTTGTTAGCCACCTTTTTCAGCTCCTTCACCACATTAGCAATGGAGTGATACTTCTGCATCTGCAACACCGGGATCCAGTTCAGCCTCCTCCCGTGGATCGCCGTGAACACTGATTCGTACTCCGATCCTCCACCTCCTTGAAGCTCTGCTAAATGACCGCAAAGAGCGTCGATGATGGCGTTGGCCGCCGCGAATTCCCCTCTGAACCAAGAAATGACCCTGTCCTTAGCCAAAACGTCAGAGACCGACGGCACGGGTTGCATCATCGGTGATGTTGGCCCCGTCGGCATTGGCATCTCAACACTCTCTACTAGAACCAAATATCAACCAAATCCTGCAACTTCTGTTTCGTTTCGGATGCTCTGAAGTTTAGGGATTTTGGAGAAATTACCTGTCAACCGAAATTTCAGCTGTTTGGTTGAGAGAGTGAAGAACAGGCTTAAATCAAGAGATGGAGAGTTGGTGGCTTTTGTTTTTTGGTGTTACAGCCGAGGAGGAGACTTATAATATGCTTTTAGCTTCTAGAGAGTGACATGTCGGAAAGTGATGACGTGGAGGTCTCTGGAATAGGTGACGTGGCCTAATCAAATGGAACTTAGGTGGCGAAACGATGATCGGGGAAATGTCTTACGCTTCAAAACCTGATTAGTTAGGTTTTGGGAATTACTTAAAAATTTGCTAAAAAATTAATTGTTCATCTATAAGTAATGTTAATTTTCCACCTAATTTTAAAAGTTAATATGTTTAGTATTTTTAGTAGAAAATCATTTTTAATACAATTTTTTTTAATTTTTAAGTATTAAATAATATTAAATATATTTATTAATATATTAAATTAACATTTTAATATTAAAAAATAATTATTAGAGATTTAAATTTTAAATTATAAACTATAAATTATTATTATGAACCTTAAATTCTAACAACAGTTTATCAATTCTAAACACTAAGTCTAAATACCGAGAAATTGTTACATGAATTCGTTCCACCACCTACGATATAGTCCTCGATCAATTAAATTAATACACATCATATATTTTTTACATATCATATTCATGAGAAATTATATTATGGGTAAGTCTCACCACGTATCCATGGGACCAACCATAAAAAAATCATACACCTCATTAATTTTTCCACATCATTTTTTTTCAAGTGAAGATTCACTTGAAAAAATTATTTTTAAAATGAATTAACAGTAAATATGAATGAAAATTCACTTAAAAAAAATATGACATAGAAAAATGATGATATGGATGTTTTTTAGTGGTTGGTTTCATGGATGACATGGTGGGACTTATCCATGATATAATTTCTCCATATTCACACATAAACATTGTCCAAATCATCTATTTTAATGTCTTTGATTTGAAATGAGAAAAAAATATTACCAACGATTTCTTGTGCTATCTTTCTCTTTGTTCTTCGAATTTTTCTTTAATTAATTTTTTCTTCTTTATAGATTTGGGGTGTAGGGTTTAGATTTAAGATTTAGGGTTTATGTTTAGGGTTTGGGATTTGAGGTTGAGGTTTATTTTTAATGTTTAATTTATGATTTAGGGTTTAGGATTTAGGGTTATGATTTAGGAGTAGTGTTTATGGTTCATGGTTTAGGGTTAGGATTATGGTTTGGAGTTAAGGTTTGGGTTTAGGGATTATGATTTAGAGTTTAAGGTTTAATGTCAGTGTTAGGGGTTTGGGTTAGGGTTTAGAAAAAATAATTAAGAAAAATTTTGAAGAATAAAGAGGAAGACAACTTAAAAAAATTTGGTAATGTTTTTTTTAAAATCAAAGGCATTAAAGTGAATGATTTGGACGATGTTTATATATGATTATGATATGAAAAAATATGATGTACATTAATTTAATTGATTGAGACCATATCATAAGCGATAGAACAAATTCATGTAATAATTCTTTTTAGATACCTGATCTTTAAATCATAAATATAAAATTAAAGTATTTGTGGAAACTTTTAATTTATATCTATATGTAGTGAATATTTACCCTACATTTAAAGAATCTTAAAATTGGATATTACAAAGAGTCCATCGCAAAAAAAAAATTCATTCTACCATGGTTTAAACTCTGTTTTGATTAGATATTTCACAGTATATATTATGAATGTCAGAATCAAATTTTTTTCACTTTAACGTGGTTAAAATTTAAATTTTAATATTATAAATTATATTTAAATAATATTTAATTTAAATTAATCAATTAATCCAACATTATACGAAAAAAATAATATAAAACTTAAAGTTTTAGAATGTCATTTTCTTTGCAATAAATAATAACTAAGTGTGGTTTTCAAAGATGATAAAAGCTATATCCCCCTTTTCCTCTTGCTCTTCCACTTTACCATCAGCTTTATTTAATTACTTTTTACATTTTTTATTTCGTAATTTCATTTTGACAATTTTATTTTAAATTGAAGTTAAATGCTGTAAAAATTGAAGTTGTCATTTTCCAATATGCCATCCATGTTAAAATCTAACCCTACTTTTGACAGTCTTTTCTTTGTTTTCTTGATTTAGTATTCAAAGCATAAACATAACATTCTAGAAAGAAAATTTAAAAAAAATTCCAATTTTCAAACTCTTAGAAATATATCGTATTTTGTCGTAAAAAATAGAAAATTAACATATTTATTTATTTAAATTAATAGATAATTGATCCATTCACGGACAGACTTACTGAAGAAGAAAGGTTTCAGAAATTGCAACACAAACCCTAAAACATAGAGTTTGTCATAAACTTTAGTATTATTAATATGTTTGACTTTAAACAGGCTTTAAACATTTTCATTTATAAAAACTGCAGAATCTGAGTGAATGCAGCTAACATGTGATCACCAACTAACTGATTCCCTCATTAAACTAGTGATTTATTGATTTAAAAATTAAATATAACTTTTTTAAATAAAAATACTTGATATTTGGTTATGAAAAAAAAGGGTTTAAACTGCTGCATGTTTTAGTTAGGACCACCAGCTCGATCTCCTAGCTTTGGCAGCAGCTTTTCGTTTATTTATAATGAATTACATCTGACTTTTGGATTCAAACAAACATAAAACTGGATTAAGCCTTAAGCAGAAGTTGATTAAAGAAAGATGATGTGATTTATATTTAGACGTGTACTTTAGTCCGGTTTTGGACATGGAGAAGAGCAAAACTGGTGCATGTCCTGTCAGCAGCTGCACCATAGTTTTTAAGGTCAAGCATTAATTTAGTTTAGGGTTGGGGGTCTGAGGGGGCAGAGGCAATGCATCGGATTTGCTCCCTGAGACCACCCAAAGGTCTCTTTTTATTTATTTATTTCCCAGAAGTGGTTTGTGTGGGTTTTAGGACCAGTTCTTTGTCTACTTTCATGAAGCTGGAAGGCTGTCTTCATTGATTAGGAAATAATTACTCCCCAAACCATGATTATTTGTAATTAATATTTAATCATGCATTAAGAACAACGTCAGATTTATATATGTTTTCTAATGGTCAAATTTCATAATTAGTCCTTATATCATGTATAAGTTTTGGATTTAGTCCATACATGGACTAAATGATCAAATTATTGGGGTTTAAGATGATCAAGTTGGAGAACATGAGTTTAACAAATTTATTGTCGACCATTTGAGTCGAGACCGAAATTTCAAAATTTGAAAAGTAAGAATCCGAGTCGAGTGGTCCTAATGAAAAGGAGAATGATGTTACCCTTAGGCGACATGAGTTCGAATAACTTATTTTCAGAATTTAGAAGGCTAGAATGAATGACATATATAATCTTATAATCGCACCAGAAAAATAAAAAAACCGACGGATTTAAGGTTTAAAAACTAAATTTATACACAGTACATGGGCTAATGTAGGAAAAGAAAAAGTCCAGTTAGAGAGACAGAGGTAGCTGATACAAAGGAAAATCCAGTAAATCTGGGCTGTTGACAAATCCAACTTTTGGGCTTCTCTCTTCATTGTTAAATGGTCAGATTATGGTTTTGGTCCCTCTATCATACAAAAATTTGGGGTAGAGTCCATTTTATAGGGTCAACAGTAAATTATGAGGAGAAATAATTTGGACTAACCAATAAGAACATAAAAGTAAAGCAACTAAATCTTAAATTTGATTATAATATAGGGACAAAATCATAATTTTACCTATTAAATTATTGAATCAGTAACAAGTAGGTGTTTGTAGAGAAACAGTAGACTTATACATTGTCTAAATAAGAACAGAAATATGCAGAGAATTTCCGGTTTATTGTATCTGTCACGTCTCACGTGGAGCAAATTCTAATCGGAAAAACGATGATTCTTATCAAATTCCACCACCACCTTGTCCAAATCCTCCTCCTCCTCATCTGACATGATCCTCTTCTTGGTTTCTTGTATAAATTCATCGAATGAAGCGTACTTATTGGTTAGTTTCTTAGCTTCTTCCTTCTTTGGCTTCTCGGTCGGAGTAGGAAAAGAGGTGGTGGTGGTGGTGGTGGAATAGACAAACTTGATGGGAACCGCCGCTCCTTGATCATTGTCTGCATGTTTAGGGAAGTGTGGAGATGCCAGCTTCACAGAGTTTGGCAACGGTTGAGATGGAGCCTGTTGGAGGGTCGTTGGTGGTTTTGTAGGGGTTGTGATACTCCGGTGAACGGTGGTGAAAGAAGGACCGAAAGCGATTACCCTAAAGATTTAATAAGGAATTGAATTAGTGGTTTGAGATGGATACCAACACAAACGCCGGTTTTATACTCAGTGTAAAGTGGAAAACAAATAGTAATAGTATTTCATTTTGGTAAAATCACCTCTTAGGTCTCTCAAAGTTTAAATTTTGACAAATTCGTCCCTTTCATAAACATAAAGCAACTCGATCCTCTCAATTCCAAAACTAGACAAATTTAACCATCGTTTTCTATAATATTATGTGAATTCGATCACGATTCTAAATATACCAACACATAATTATTTATAATTTTTACGTAGGTCAAGAGTTAAATTTATTAACTTTTTAGAACCAAGGCATCAGGGATGAAGCCAGGATTGAATAGTAGGAGGGATAAAAGTCTACTAAACCTTTAAATCTAAAAATTGAGAGGGGTAAAAACATTATTTTATTACTATCTAAATTACGAAAGACCTTAAATGTAATTATACCAAAAAAATTTAGGAGGGACAAGAGCCCCTCCCACCTACAACATAGCTCCATCGCTACAAGGCATAATATATAAATATAAAATCTAAATTTAGGGTCAACTTTACGAAATCACACTTAACTTTAATATATGTATTGAAAATATCATTGAACTATAAATCAATATTATTATATCATTAAACTTAGATTTTAGTTTCAATCCAAATATTTCACCGTTAATCATGTAATATACCGTTAAACCAAAACCACATCAACAATCTAATAATATTAATTTATTATTATATCAATAGAAAACTTAACTTATCGTTGATTAATTTTTTAGTGACTGATGTATCCAATTATAGAATTTGAAAGGAACCTCATAAGGGTTCCTTTTACTTTTACCCATTTTCCGTGTCCAAAGTCCAAACAAATCTATATTCTAGACGTGGCTAGATCAGCTGGTTTCGTGGTATATCTTGGAAGGTGATGTGCCTTGGAGGATCAAATTCCCCGACCTTTCCAATGCCACAACCAAATGTGTAGACCTCAGTAACGACAAATCCTGTTCTTTTTTTGACAAGGAAAGGATTGGGAAACAGGTGAAAAGTTGTTGGCATTGGCGGTGGGAAATGGAGAGGGGATCGGATTCAGAAATTGAAAACACACATGGCCATGGGAAAAAAAGGGTTGGAACGGGTGACGATGATCGTCATGGGCATGACGTTGCGACTGGGTGACGCAGATCCAAGCTTTCTCTTCTTACGTCGGGACATGAGTATATGGCATTGGGTGAAATTAGCATAGTACCGAACGTGATTTTTATGTTGGTGCTGGAATCTGGACAACCCCCTGCTTTTGTTAAATTTTATTACTTGCTTTGCTTACAAGCTCCATTATTCGTTTCACAAGCACAGTAACGCAGGATTCTGCACCTCATGTTTCTCGAGGTTCTTTCTCGAATTAAATTATTTTTATTATTATTATTTTAATTTAAATATTTTTAATTATAAGATATATTATAATATTATTTCATACATAACCTCATTGTACTTGCGCAGTCGTAAACCTCTACTCGTTCAGTTTTGGTAGAAGGGCTTCGCTCTATCATATCCTCTCTCGTCGCAGCAATACAAAACCCAGGAAAGGATCGAAATCATGGTAACTTGTATTCTTATTTCCCTCTTTTCCCTGCATCTGGCGCTCAAATCTTCTGTTTGATTTCAGGTTTTTTAAATTCAGTTTTCATAACTATTTCCCCTAATTCCGCTCTAAGTTTCTTGTCGTTCCTTGCATTGTTGGGGGATTGCAGTTGTTCTTCTCGTATTTCAAGGACTTAGTGGGAAGAGAAGTGACGGTGGAGCTGAAGAATGATTTAGCAATTAGAGGAACCCTCCACTCCGTTGATCAATACCTAAATATCAAGCTCGAGAACACTAGGGTTGTGGATCAGGACAAGTATCCTCACATGGTATGCTTTACGCCTCCTTTTTCTGATTATCATTGGGTTTTATCAAGGATTAACTTTAAAGATAGGTGTATAAAGAATTAGGGTTCTTTTTAGTCTCTACTATCTACTCATCCTTCTGTTTTAGGAAAACAGAAATTGGTTAAACATGGGAATGATGGAAGTTGAATTTAGAGGTTCATATTTTCCCCTTTTTAACGTTTTGCCTTCCTTTTATTTAGGGTTTCTTTTCTCTAGCTCATTTTATACTGAATATCTACCATTGGCATTGTGTGCTTTACAAATACAGCTACATAATTTATCCATTGACTTGTATTCACCATTGTTTTACTTCTATGTGCGTGGTGAGCGATTCCGGTAAAGATTTCCTTTTCGACCGCCTAGAGTTCAAAGCCTCTCAACTTAGTTTAAATTATCACTCGCCATTACTTCTTTGCTTCAAAAATGCTTGACCTCTGTTAAAATTGACTCCTTTTGTTGTCTATGGCTCTTTACTTTTTCTTTTATGAATGGTATGTCTCTGCCTTGTGCTATGAATATGATAATGATAATCTTATCCCGTATGGTTTATACGTGAATGAAGCCCACAAGCAGTTGATTTTTTTCATGGGAATGTCTTATTCCTATTTTGTTTACCTATGGTTATGGGATAATAGTAAGAAGAGTGGATTCAGGAACGTTTCGCTTTGTACTACAAAATATGCCTTGTCAATATTATGTATGTATTAACTGAAAAAATTCTGTCCCATTATTTTGTATTATCTGAGATTTTCATCCTAATATTGCCATAGGATTCGGCTCAACTTTAAGAACCAGTAGGGGAGTTGGGATTGTGTTATCTTACATTACCTGCTGAAATATAGGATTCCTTGATCATGTTATCTTTTTGATTCAACAACTTTCCTTCGAGTCGGTAATGTGATTTTACCGATCAGGCCAAATTTTGGTAAGATTGGTCACAATTTTACCCCATTCGTATTTCTTAACAACTTTGATTAATTTTCATTAAACCATCATGAAATTATGATGAATACTATTTCTGAAGGGAACCAATCATTCACTGTTTCAAATGTCCCCATATAGTAATTGTTCGCCCCATATGCTTGGGAAAAGATTAGCAATGTAATCCAACTTGTTTGCTACTGGGAAGTGGGAAAAGATTAGCCGTGTTTGCTAGGTTGTTGGTTAACTTGTATTTTCTTTTTAAATTATATGTTTACCTTTTCTATTTCTTGTCTGGCTGTGTTGCGTCTGGCATTGACCGGCTGAACTGGTGTGTTTCATTCTGTATGCAGCTTTCGGTGAGAAACTGTTTTATCAGAGGTTCTGTTGTGAGATATGTCCAGCTACCTCCGGATGGAGTCGACATTGAATTGCTTCATGATGCCACAAGAAGAGAAGCTCGTGGAGGCTGAAATGCCTTCTTCAATGTATTTTTCATGTCTGGTTTGGAACACTTTTGCTTCAAATAGTTTCTGAATTGAGCAAAGATAGTGACACTGATCCCGCATTGCAGTAACATATTTGCCTCATCGGAGACGCTTGTAGTTGTAAGATGCATGTTGTGAAATGTCCATTGTTGAGTATGAACTTAGGATGATCAATTCCAGTTTGGGAAACTTTAGTATTTATTCTCTTATTGTTTCACTAAATAAATATTATTTATTTTTATTAAATTAATATTAAATCATTAAATAATCAATGTGCTAACATTGTATTGGTCAAATAAAATAATTAAAAAATGAAATATGAGATGCTGAAAAGAAGAGAAAAATATGTGGAAAATAAAAAAAAAATCAGATAAGCATCACAATTAATTTTTTTACATTAGTGATGGTTTTGCTAAAAAAATTTAAATTAGTGATTAATCGCCTTCAAAACGGCATCGTAGTCCCTTCTACCAAAATGTCCAAACCCTTCAAACCACGCGTTTTATATACCAGGAAGTTATTCGTTTTTTTTTTTTATTATTATTATTTAATCTCCGGTGCTGATCCGATGGCCTCCGACGTCGGTCCTCCGAGACTCCAAACGCAAAGGTTCCGTTTCTCTCTTGAAATCTTAAAACTCTTTTTTTTCTTCCCGGTTGCTGCTCATATATTTAGAAAGGGGGAGGGGGGAGGGGGGGATGTGGAGGCAAATGAGCCATTGGTTCACTTACTTCGCTTTTAGTTGATTTTTTAAAAATTTCTGGGCACTAAAGAAAGTAACGCATTTACTTAGTTCCTTTTTATTCTCGTAATTTTTGTGGAGTCGTTTGCTTTTCTTACTTCTGGGTTTTGTTTAGTCGATTGCTTAATGCTACTTTTTCAGCCACAGTGTTGAAAAAGTTTAATTTTTCTTCCTCTAACCTCATGCTTTGTTGTTTCTTCTATTAATTGACACCGAGTTTAAGTAACATAGAAAATCAGCAAGTATAGTTAAACCGATTAAAGTATGATACTGTAGTTTGATGCTTCAGTATCCTTTTGTTCTTGCAATGCTCCGAAAGATTTTCTCTCTATTTGGATCTTTAAGATGATATTGTCTTTGTTTGATGATGATGATCCGTTGGGTGTGCTTATAATGCACTTATGCTATATTTGGTTGCAGTGTTAATTTTTCCTCATGTTTTAGTACATTAGGTAACAATAATTATAAACTACCTTAACTAGGTAGTTTTTAGCCATTCACATGGCTTAATTTGAATGGGTATTATTTTTTACATGGTTTTTTACTCATCTTTCTAACTCCATGTTCAGAGTTATACCAATTCTTCTCTATATTAAGCTTTTTCCTTATATTATGATTTATATGTACCAAACATGCCATTAAAGCAAACGTTTCATTATTCCTTATTTTCTCTTACAGGCACAAATGCCCTGCTTGCTATCAACAATTTAATAGAAAGTTGCATCTTATAGAGCACATGAAAATCTCCTACCATTCGGTTCATCAACCTAGATGTTGGTTGTGTCAAAAGCACTGCAAATGTTTTGAATCAGTGCGAGAACATATTAATAGTAAGAAAATCTCGTACCATTTTCTGATTTCTTTCACTCTGTGTAGATCCATTAGCAAAAACAAATTGTTCAAAGATTTTTGCGGAAAGAGGTTGCAATCATTGTTTAAGAGTTTTGGATAGTCCTTCTGCCCTTGATGAACATAAGCAAATTTGCTGCCTAATAGCTCCTGTTCCCCTTGTAAGTAAGCTTTGTGAAAAAGTGCTAATATAGAACTTATCACTTATAGAGCTTTCCTTCACTTTGCTTCTATAATATTTTTGTTGATTTTGTATTTTGGATGCCTCATTCCTATGTTCCATGTCAAATAAATCATGAAAACAAGGAAAAAGAAGTACATTTTGGCTGAAGTTGAGACTAGATGGATTAACTTATGTATAGGGGCTTTCACAATGCATTCATACTATATTATAACATGTTTTAAGTCATAAATTTATCTAATCTAAATATTATGTTGTTGTTACAACTTACAGGGAACAATGATTACACCTTGTATAGAATCTAATGCCAGTTCAATCATGGACGACATGCAAAATGGTACAGTTCAAAGGGCTGTTGCTATGGATTGTAAAATGGTAGGTGGTGGAAGTGATGGATCAATTGACCTTTGTGCTAGGGTGTGTCTTGTTGATGAAGATGAGAATATAATTTTGCATACTTATGTTCAAGCCCAAACTCCCGTCACTGATTACAGGTGTTCATTTACCCATTTTGATTTAAAAAAAATCATTTTAAAGAGGAACAAACTACCTATAATGCCTTTATTCATATGTTCAGATATGAAGTAACCGGGTTAACGGAAGACCATCTGAGAGATGCCATGACACTTAATGAAGTGCAAGGTAAAATCACGAAAATACTACACAATGGAGAGTCTGTTGGAAGGATACCCCCAGATGGAGGGATGGCTAGGCTTCTCGTGTGTCATGGCATACAGCATGATTTGGACTGCTTGAGGCTGAAATATCCAGGCCATCTGCAGAGGTAGATTGAACTATTTCAAAGGCTATCAATGAAGCGGGTGCATCTATGTTCCCTTTGACAAATGAATCTGTTTAAAATGGTGCCTTTAATTTTTAATGAAACCCTTTGTGGTGAATTTCTTGTGTTTCCTTGCTCCAGTTGGCATAACCTAGTTCGCTTCTAGGTGAAACATGCCTTGATATTAACATATAACTGATTAACGGCAAGCGTCAACACATTAGTACAATAGGGGCAATTGCATATCCTTAACAAATTTTGTGTCTCATTAAATCATATGCTTTATTCTATTTTATTTTCATACCTTTAACCTTCTTAAGATGCAAATATGCAGAAATGCATCCATTCCGCTGCCTTTTTCTATTGTGCAGGGACACTGCAAAATACCGTCCGCTGTTGAAAACAAATCTTGTTAGCCACTCACTGAAGCGTCTTACCAAAACATATCTAGGGCAAGTTGCTATTTCAGGGTCTACAGTATAATTTTAGATCAAATAAATTTGCTATGGCTGTTCCTCTCTCTGTATGTTCTTTTCCCCCTCTTTCTACTCCCTTTCTTCACTAGCTTCATGGTGTATTGTTTTACAGGTATGATATCCAGTCAGGAACTCACGACCCATATGAAGATTGTATATCTGTGATGAGACTGTACAAGCGAATGCGTGGCCAAGACCATCAGCAGTCGGCCAGACTTGGTGATGGAAAAGCTAACTGCGGCTTTGATTCTTTTCGTTCAACGGAACTGGATAAGAAGACCCCGAATGAATATGAGATCTCTATATCTGATTACAAGTGTTGGTGTCTGGACTTGAGCAAAGATTGCAACCGTGGCAGTTGACTGTCCTATTTTCTGTTCACACCAGTATTTCTGCTTCTTCCAGTTTATTATGTTTGGTCTTCTAGGTGGGTTGTTTGGGCAAGGTCAGATCATACAACCTTAGAGTTGATCATGTTCCCGAGGGAATACAAAAAGAATGTTTGATTGTCTCTGCCCGATTTGTATGCAAGTACTAAGTAGGAATATTTTCATGTTAAATCAACTGTTACTGCTACCATGTTTTACATTTATGTTTAAAATTTTCCATAATTTATTGTAAAAAATATCATAAAAGGACAATTTTGGAGGAAGAAATTATTCAATACTAATTTCCCCTGTAGAAACCTGGTCTTTGAGATGAAAGTGAAATTAAAGGAGGCCAGCAAAACACATTTATTCCTAGATTTAAATTTGTTTATGAAATTTAAGATATGGCATATGATTTATGATTTAAAATTTAGGGTTTAGAATTTAATTTTTTAATATTGGAAGATAGAAATGAACACCAAAAAAGACTAAAGAATAAACTTAGGGTTTAGGATTTTATAATTTAAGGTTAGATATTAATTTATTTTTTTAATATTTTTAGTGTTGGGGCTGGGGCTATTAGTATAGTTTATTTGTGTTGTAAATTTTAAATGTTTGATAATCATATTGTGAGTATCTTAAAAGTTTACTGACTACCGATATAGTTTACCCTATAATTTGTTGAAAAGAAGTTGATACGCAGCATTGCTTACCTTGAAAAACACCCATGTTTTTCCATACTTCAATCTGTTGCCATTGCAAAATTATACAAATGTAATGATATAGAAGAAAATGGAGGGGGAAATTGGACTACATTAACTGCCATCAGTATTCATTACAAGCTTCAAATAAAGTGCAGCTGCGGGACTTCATTTCATAAGCAACTAACCCCATCATTTGCTCTGGAACAGGCTTACCATCAACTGAGAAAAAGCCTGGGTATGGTAGAGCTGTATCGACTAATCGACGCCATGCCATCCCTTCAGGAGGTGGGGGTAGAACAATGGTTTCTGCTTTATCAGCTCCGTTAATGGCAATATACAGGTGGCCCTTTAGTTCAGAAGCCTCAGAGCTCAGCTGGTCTTCTGCTTCATTAGCCTTCAATGTCATTGCCAGGAATTTGCATGAGGGGTCTTCCCACCCTGGTGGTGACTGATTGGTTCCACGCCATTCAATGTTTTCTTCTTTGAGAAAGTTCCGTTTTTGAAGAAGGTCGCTTTGCCTCTTTCTAAGCGAGGTCAGAAACGAGATGAACTTTGTTGTTTGAATACCAAAACCTGTTGTCATAGCATTCCAATCTAAATGTTTTCTGCTACCATACGACAGCGAGCCACCAGAAGATTGGCCACATTCATCTCCCATGTTAAGAACAGGAAATCCCTGCGAAATGTACAAAATGAAGATAAAATTACGAATTTGTTTGAGTCTTCTTTCAAGCACGGCAGTTCTACTGGTAGGTCCCTCTTCCCCACAGTTCCAACTTATTTCTGAAGCTAACTCGGCATTACTAAAGCTGACCAAGTCCACAAGAGGAAGTCCGAAATTCTTGGCGATAAAATTGAAAGAAAACGCTGGGCCTCGGCCATCAGAGAATATGTCCCCACTCCCACAAAGCCGTGTAGCAAGACTACTCAGAGCACCCTCACCTCTCAAAAAGTTTCGTATGTCAGTACAAAATTTTGTATTCATTTCTGCCCATTTCTTCCAATGAGGAAAATGCATTTCCTTCGGTGTCATGTCATATGGATCCCAGCAATCTGCAATGATTTTGGCCATGGACAGCACCGGATCAAAAGCTATTGCTTCGACCAAGGGAGGGCGAGACAAGTGTTCACCGTGAAACCCTCTCAACAGACTTGTAGCATTAATGAAACAGAAACCGTCGATGTGGAATTCAGTCACCCAATGTCGGAGACTATCTAAAATCAACTGTTGAACAACGGGATGGTTACAATTCAAAGCATTTCTAGCTTCTGAATCTTCACTACCATTCTTGTGATAATAGGATAAATCATCAAGTCCTTGCAGGGCTCCAACCTCGGCAGTATGGGTAAAAACCACTTCCAGGAAGACCTCTATACCATTAGCATGCAAGTTCTTAACCATCCCCTTCAATGAGTTGACAGAAGATACAGAACCATTAGAAGGCCCATATAGTTTTGTTGGAGAAAACAAATGACATGGGAAATATGGTCCCTTTTGCTCATCAAATGTACAAATTGGCTCTAATAAGACAGCATTGATGCCGAGATCTTTTAAATGCTGCACCTTCTCAGTTACACCTGAGAAAGTCCCTCCAACATCAGCAGTTAGCTTACTAGACTTGTCTTCAGTAAACTGCATAACATTCAACCGATATACCACTAATTTTTCCAAAGCTATGTTTGGAAAAACATCACCACTCCAGTCAAAAGAAGGCTCCTTCAATAGTCTCCCAAGATGTTTCATGAGCAAACCAGACTCATGATGATTAGGAATGGAGCTCCCAATTATTTTAGCATAAGGATCCAAAAGAACACGCTCTGGATGGAATATGTCTTTGTTTCCTTTGCACCGATAACCATAGCTAACAAAAGTCCATGCACTTTCTATTGAAGCATGCCAAATATCACCCGTTCGATTAACAACAGGATCAAGATCAAGCTCTAAAGCAGGCTTTTCTGATGCATTATCATCATACAAGCACAGGACCAAACTTTCAGCATTTCTTGAATAGACTGCAAAGTTCATAGAACCATCAACTGAAAAGGAAAGACCCAAGGGAGCTGGATACCCTTGATCAAAACCAATTGGTACACAAAAACTAGATTTCCTGTGACTCCTGATTTCTGAGCCACTCGAATTTGCACCTGATGAGGCTTTCAGCAGGAACGAGAAGTAGCACGGGATTTCTTTAGCTTCAAATTCCAACTCAAGTGCTAACTCACTGGAAGACCTTGCTATAAATGGGGTTTCAATGATCATGTTTTTTATATCACGATCGGATCTGTACAAACCCCCACTTAGCACCAGCTGTCTGTGGTCACTGGACAACTGCAGCGATGAAACTTCAATATCTACTACATATTTGGCACTTGTCTTTCCAACAAAAACTTTGACCTGACCACCAATTTCTGTACTAAAAAGAAAAGTCGATAGCTTTTTCAGTTCATCAACTTGGCTAGTTTTAGTGGACTGCTCAACAGAAACTCGTGATGCAGCAAAGCACCTCAAATCAAGACTCCAAGGAGGAGGCGTGGCATTTTGTACAATTTCTCCGGGTAAAAACTTTCTTCCCGCATCTATTCTCTGAAGGCTCTGTCCCATTTTGCTTTTACAAAGATAACCAGTGACAACCGAGAATTTAGACAATTCAGTGGCTCCAAGGTTCAGGCCATGGGGCCCTAGTGTAAGGAATGAACAATAAGTAGCCATATATCTGCTTGTAGTAGAGAATGATTCTGAACCAGATAGCGGAACAATATCTTGACAAGGAGAACAATTTTCCTTACTGAATTAGAGATTGTTTTCTGCTCAAAATTAAGAAAGGGTTAGCTCACTCAATCAGTAAACTAAAACAAAATAACTATTTTGGTTGGTTTTAGACACCAAGACCTAAAAAGATTCAGACCCAGAAAGCTGATAAACAGTAAGGGATCAATATTGAGAAGGCACTTCTTAATTCTGATATTTCTCAATTTATTACACAATTGTTTATATACAAACCTATTACAGTTATTAACGAATCAATAACAACTGCTAACAACAGACTCCTAACAGAAACAATTGCCCTGCTGCTTCCTTGAATCAAAAGCAATCACATACATGTTAACCAATGCAATTGTAGAACACCAAGCATTCCCCGTTGAGAATGCAGAAAAAATGAAAGATTTTCATACAGGAAAATCAAAAGTAAAGGAAACCCAGACACATTGCAGTGCAGATTAAGAAAATTTGGAAACTTAAAATATGAAATGTTGATAACGAAAATCTAGCTAATACCCAGTTGTTAAAAGAAGCATACAGAGCCAGTTATGAACCCAGATAACCATGAAATCAAGAAATTAAAAAAATGGAAAAAGAGAACCAGACGAAGAGTAAAATGAAAGTAACACTTACAGCATTTGGATTCTGAAAAGCTGAAAAGTCGAGTGAGCCCAGAATGAGAAGAGAAGACGAGAACCGGGTGAAGTAGTTGTAAGCGTAATCAGCGCAGATTTGTCGTTGCTTGGAATTTATAGCCTTCGCCACCACCGCACAACGCATTCATTTCTGATCTGAAATCCCCGATGTGACTTCAACGGTGCGTTTTGTTGCTAACAAAACAAATATTTCTCCTTTTTTGTAGTAGTGATTGATTATAAAGAAAGGTACGAACGGCACATAATAACCTAAATGCCTACTAAAATTGCATGAGTAAAATTTAACTAAAAAAAATTAAAATTTTTAAATTTAATATAAAATTTATTAAATTTAAATAATTCGAACGTTATAAATATTTATAATTAAATTATTTTTTACTCATACGAATTTTTAGACCATTTTTATATCTGAATTCAAAAATATTTCTCAAATCCATGCATGTATTAACATAACTCAGTACAAAAAACTTGTATACTTATTATCTACAAGAACAACAAGATGATCAAATATGCTAATACTGAACAATGATGCTCCTTTAACTACTGTTTGTAGAACTGGATTCTGCACGCTGTTTACCGATCCTCGTCGTCGTAACAATCGTGTTGCTCTCTTCATCGGAAACCAACTGCGGGCTCTAGACTCTTCCCTTGAAAACTGGATGTATATAAGCATCCTTAAGGTCGTTTTTAAGTTTAAGTTCGGCTCCGTCGCCCGTTCGAGGGTATCTTTGATCATTGCATCCTGTGTTTCAATAAAAAAGAAGTGTCATCCTGATAAACTGAATGTATATAATCAGACGTTGATGCACATCTGGCCAGAATGAGCCTCCACTCTCATATTTTTTATCATACACGTTGATAACCTTGCAGCATGAAACGACATTGCAAACTGAGAACAGGTGAGCATTATACCGAGATATGGAAGGTACAAAGCTTCATACAGCTTAGATTAAATAATGTATATACCTGGTGCCGAAATACCACATAGGCAAAAGCAAAGAAGATGATTATGAGAGGAAGAAGTATAGGTGTGACAGCAGAGCAAACAAGTCCGAGCAAGAACATATTTTTCAGGTGGAAAATGATTAACGGTACTAATCTGAGGATTTCTGCAGCAACCCCAGCCCATCCATCAATCATTATGTAAGTAATGAAAAAGGTGGCTTTCATTGGGATAGATACACCAACGGTTTTCGGAATCCTGCATAACTGTCAATCAGACCTACACATTGTCTGGTATATTAAGATAAAACAGCATAATATAAATAGAATGAGAGGAGAGGTCAATTCTTGGGGGTGCAGACTGCAGACATGAATAGGATCATTACAGAGATAAGAATGCATTGCAATTGAACAGAGAATGGAATGAACTAAATGGTAAAAAGAATGAAACAAAATCAGAGGTCCAACATGGATTAAAAAGTAGAAACTATGAGGTACTGTGCCTCAGTTCTGGTCACCAAAACTATGAATTGACCATCAATTGTTGCAATAGTCAAACTGCTTTTGCATATCATAGTATTAAACGTATTAAACCATCCATTTTTCTGGAAAGTGTTAGGTACATACTATGTTGGAGGCTGGTGAAGGAAAATGTTAAGCTGCTGAAATGCAGCACCAGTACTGATGATACTTCCAAGAAATACATTGACGAGAAGGAATACGTGATATTTTCCAGCTGATCGTCTATCCAAAGATTAGATTGATGGAAATCCTTCTATCTTGGACTGTCAAGAAGTCTCCGATGAGTGCTCAGGTGATCGGTGTTTGAGCCGAAAAGTAAAGAATGGAAGCAAGGGAAGAAGAAAGCAATCTGATATGCTTCTGTTTATTATCATGTGTAAAAGGTATTGAAAGACAACTTATTTATACACATCACAAAGGTGGTTCAACAAATCTAACTACCTAACCACCTTATAAACCGATTCAACAAATTCAGCTAAGCTAAACAAGCCTTTCAACACTCCCCCTCAAGTTGGAGGATGATAGATATCTTTCAACCCAACTTGCTTACAAGATAGTCATGTTGCGCTATTCCCAAACCTTTTGTCATAATATCCGCTTGTTGCTCGTTGGTTGAAATATGTTGCGTAGCCACAACTCCCTTTTGTATCTTCTCACGTACGAAATGACAGTCGATCTCAATATGTTTCGTTCTTTCGTGGAAAACTGGATTCATTGCAATCTGTAGTGCAGCTTGACTGTCACAAAACAAGATTGCTGGTAAATCATGTATAACTCCAAGCTCCTTGATCAACCCTTTCAACCATACTAACTCGGCTACTGTGGTTGCCATGCACCTGTATTCGGCTTCTGCAGAAGACCGAGACACAGTATTCTGTTTTTTCGATTTTCAGCATACCAGACCATCACCTAGTTTGATACAATATCCAGAAACTGACTTACGGGTCATGGGGCAACTTGCCCAATCAGAATCACAGAATCCTTTTAGTTCTGGTTTCGTGTTAGCTGGCAAAAAAACTCCTTGAGCTGGATGCTTCTTGATATACCTAACAACTCGTAATGCAGCCTCATAGTGAAGTTTCTTAGGAGCCTGCATAAACTGACTTAAATGTTGTATTGCAAAGGTAACGTCCGGCCGAGTGAGAGTTAAGTAAAGCAATCTTCCTAACAATCTTTGATACATCGTAACGTCTTCCATCATCTCACTCACTTCTCCTTGTTTCACTTGATTGTCATATTCAAAAGTTGTAAGCTGCTTGTTTTGCTCCAATGGTGTCGAAGCATATCGAGCTCCCCCTAACCCTGAATCCTCTATTAATTCAAGAGCATACTTTCTTTGATGTAATACTATCCCTTCTTTGGATCGATTTACTTCGATGCCAAGAAAATACCTAAGTTGCCCAAGATCCTTCATTTTAAAGTTTTGTTGCAGTATGGTCTTAAGTTCAGCAATTAAAACTTCATCATTTCCAGTGATAAGGAGATCATCAACATATATGAGAAGCACCACCAATCTACCATCCTTTGTTTTAGTAAACAAAGAATAATCGTGCCAACTTTGTACATATCCACTTGCCACAAGAGCCTCTGTCAACTTAAGATTCCATTGTCGAGAGGCTTGTTTGATCCCATACAATGACTTGAGCAGCCTACACACCTGAGGTTTAGACCCCCCCGGCTGCGAAAACCCTCAGGTAAGCACATGTAAACCTCTTCATGGAGGTCACCTTGAAGAAACGCATTAAAAACATCCATTTGAAACAAAGGCCAATCGTGCATGGCAGCCATGGATATCACTGTCCGAACTGTAACCATTTTCGTCACAGGTGAAAACGTTTCATGAAAATCAATGCCTTCTCGTTGATTGTAACCTTTAGCCACAAGACGAGCCTTAAATCTCTCAACTGACCCATCTGAATTGTACTTGACCTTGTAGACCCACTTGCATCCAATAGGTCGTTTACCGAGAGGCAAATCCACCACTTCCCATGTTCCATTGGCCTCGAGTGCATGAATCTTCTGCTGCATTGCCTCAACCCATCTCTTATCAGCAGCTGCTAGACGATAAGTCTGTGGTTCGACAATAGAAGACAAAGCAACAACAAAATGCTTTGTATGGGAAGGTAAATGAAGGTAAGAAACTAAGTTAGAAATAGAATGTTGACCTGCGGAAGGTGTAGTCGATGAAGAAGGATTTGTAGGGCAAATAAAGTCTGACAACCAGGATGGAGGTTTAATAACTCTGGTAGATTTACGAACAAGTGGAACATGTTGAGGATTAGGATGTTGCGAAGACTGTGGAATAGGCTGATTTGGAGGAGCAGGCTGGGGCTCGGGTGATAACTGAAGAACAGGCTGAGGCTCGGGTTGAGAAACAGGCTCGGATTGTGGCTGAGGAGAATGATATTCTTGAGACAATGGTGAATCATCTGGATAGTCAATAGTGGTGGATGACCTTTTTGACATTCCATTAGGTGACAAAACAGGAATATGCAAGAATTCATGATCAACAACAGAAGATGTAGGGGAAATGGGAAATAAGAGTGGGGTGGTCAAGGAGTTGTGAAAAGGAAAAACATCCTCGTGAAACACTACATCACAACTAACAAAAAAACATTTAGTCTCAATATTAAACAATAGATACCCTTTTTGAACACTCGAGTAACCCATGAAAATAGAAGAAACAGCCCTGGGAGCAAACTTATCATGATTGTTAAGTAGGGTGGCATAACAAAGACAACCGAAAACCCTTAAATGAGATAAGTTTGGTGCTTTATTGTGAAGCATTTCAAACGGAGTTTTCCATCCCAAAACTACAGTTGGTAACCTATTGAGCAAGTAACAAGCAGCTAACACACACTCTCCCCAAAACTTGACAGGAACATTCGACTGAAACTTAAGTGTCCGTGCTATATTCAAAAGATGCTTATGTTTGCGTTCGGTCACACCATTTTGTTGTGGGGTGTAAACACATGAACTTTGGTGGATAATCCCTTGTGAAGAGAAAAAATCACAACTCTCATTACTGAAAAATTCAGACCCATTGTCACTGCGAACAACTCGTATGACTTTACCAAAATGAGTATAAACATAAGCAATGAACTGTTTTAAGATGACTATAGCATCACTTTTGAGTCTTAAACGATACACCCATGTCATTCTTGTATAGTCATCTACTATTGTCAAGAAGTAACGATGACCACTATGAGTAGATACTCGATAGGCACCCCACAAGTCAATATGTATGAAAGAAAAAGGTTGTGACTCACGTGTAGTACTAATGGGAAAAGGTAGGCGAGATTGTTTAGCAAAGGGACACACACCGCAAGATTTGATATGTTCAAAATTATCAGAATGTGAAAACAAATGAGGAATTTTATTAATAGTGGACCATGAAGGATGGCCTAGGCGTGCATGCCAAAGTACAGAAGAGACAGGTTTTGGTTTCATAAGACTAGAAGTCAAGCATGAACTTGAATAAGGTATTTGTACTTTTGTCGAACTTGAGGCTGGACTAGGAGGATGAAAGATGTACAAACTTCCTTTGACTCTATCAATCCCCTTCATCTTTCCACTGTAGAGGTCCTGAAATAAACAAAATTGTGGATAAAAAAGAACACAACAGTTTAGTTGTTTTGTTAATTGGGAAACAGATAAAAGGTTGTATTGAAAGTCAGGGACATGGAGTACATTTGATAAGGTCAATGTGGAAGAAAGAATGCAGGATCCAACATGGATTATTTTTGCTTGCTTACCATTCGGCAACTGAACAAAAGATGGCGAGGCACATATAACAGGAGAATCCAAACATTCTAAGTCAAATGTCATATGATTAGTGGCTCCTGTGTCAAGGATCCAAGTTTTAGACGAAGGTTAAAACCAATACCTGCCATGTGTGCGGAGGCTTTGACCTCTGATCCTTTTCCAAGCAAATCCAGGATTTGTTGATACTGCTCAGATGTGAAATGTGGTACCTGAGAAGGAACCGGCATAATATCTATTGGAACTACAGGAGGACCTCCATCACTTGCTTCTGTAACAATCACATTATGAGCAGAAGAAGAATTCCTTTTCTTGGTAAATTTAAAATCCGCAGGATAGCCAATCAACCTATAGCATGTTTCTCGTTTGTGACCCTTAACATGACAATAGTCACAAGTTTCATTGAACTTTCTCCTATTTGTTGATTGTGTATCAGAATTCGAATAGAAGGCAGTTGGTATAGTCTGTTGATTGCTTGTATTTTGGCGTTGACCTTCTTCTTGTGTTAGCATCGAATACGCTTGATTAACAGATGGTAATGGTTTCATAAGTAAGATTTGGCTGCGAACCACGGAGTATGTTTCATTTAAACCCATGAGAAATTGAAACAGACGTTGTTGCTTTAAATTCTCTGTGTTTCTTTGAGTTGCATCACAGGTACAAGTCACAAATGGACTAATTGCGTCGTACTCATCCCACAATAGCCGTAATCTTGTATGATAAATCGCAATAGAGTTCGTACCTTGAGTTTGTGTAGCTATCTCCCGGTGTAGATAAAAGATACGAGAGTCATCAATCTTATCGAATCTTTCCTTAAGATCTGCTCAAACCAGCGCTGCACTGGATGCAAACACGACTCCAGCTGAAAGTTCCTGACTAACTGAATTCAAGATCCAAGAAAATACTAAGGCATTGCAACGATCCCACTGTGGCCGTAATTCTTCTATAGTGCCTTCCTGTGTACAGGTACCATCAATGAATCCCACTTTATTTTTCGCTAATAACGCTATTCGTAAAGATCGGCTCCAAATATTGTAGTTCTCGACTCCTGTGAGCTGATGAGAAACAAGCTGAATCCCAGGAGTATCGGAAGGATGAAGGTAGAGTTGATGCGAATAATCAAGTTGAATTTGCGTAACTGCCATGAATCAGCGACTTGAAACTGGAAAAGTAGACTTACATCAACGATCTGCAGTTCTGGTCCAAATGTCGGAGACAGATGACCGCCGGCGGTGGCTCTGATACCATGTCAAGTCTCCGATGAGTGCTCAGGTGATCGGTGTTTGAGCCGAAAAGTAAAGAATGGAAGCAAGGGAAGAAGAAAGCAATCTGATATGCTTCTGTTTATTATCATGTGTAAAAGGTATTGAAAGACAACTTATTTATACACATCACAAAGGTGGTTCAACAAATCTAACTACCTAACCACCTTATAAACCGATTCAACAAATTCAGCTAAGCTAAACAAGCCTTTCAACATGGACATTATCATAAGAATTGTTGAAAGTAGAATAAGAAATATCTTCAGTATGATCCCAGGAAGAAACCCTTGGATAGACTTGACAGACTCCCTGAAAAGTGTTTTCCAGTAATTGAAATTTCTCCTACTTCAAGTCTTGGAACATTGATTAGAGTTGAAGGGAATATTAAACCTAATGATCATGTTCAGATATCAGCCTGTGGTGAAGACTGAAGATCAGTATGTCACTGCTGCTAAAATATTCATTTTCTTAATTTTTTCTTCCCCTCCCATTGAGAGCAAAGTTCTACATTTAGCAGGTGAAAATTTTCCACAAGTTCACCATGAAACTACACCAAAATGAAGTTTAACTTTTCACACAGGAAGTTAGAAAATTTGACTATTTTACTAGCTGCAAATTCCTGAACAGAAGCAGAAGTAATTGGAACTGTAGCGTTTCCATAAGGTTCAAGAAATAAACAATTGAATACATCCTTCCTTCCATTACAGTATAATATTCGTATTGCAAGATGCCATCTCTTTCCATTCCCTGCTTGAGAAAATGGTTAGACAAGATGGAGATATAATACAGGATACGTTTAGAAGGTCAAATACATGAATGACATATTATATTATATAGAGGAAAACTGACAAGCAACTTACTTTTCTATTAATCGCCTCAAGAAAGGAAAAAACTTCTCAATCCCATCAATATTGGCTAGAGATTGAACAAAAGCTATAGGGATCATGAAGAAGAAAATAAGAAAAAAATAGTGCAACGGCCATGAGCAACCTCCGAATATTAAGATTACTCCAATAATACACTAATTCTATCAGTGAATGATCAGTGAAGAGAAGAAAGGGGGGAAGGGGAAGAGGAATGTTGCGGAGGAAGAAAAAAAGGATGGAAAATTTGTGGTTTGACAAGAATATTTGATGGATTATTTTGATTTAAGATTTAATTAATAAAATATATAAATTTTAAGACTAAATTTATTATTACATCAATTTATATTACTATCTCTATTAAAATTTTAACAATCGATTATCAAAACAGAATTAAAACGTAACATTCAGTGGCGGATCTAGAAAAATTTATGAGGGCGGACACAAATCAAAATATACTTTAAAGTGGGTACAAGTCATAAAATTTAAAAAATTCAGAGTGGGCACAATCATAAAAATTTTAAAAATTTAAGGATTAATTTATAAAAATTTAAAAAATCAAAGCCAAATGAATGAATTTTAAAAATTTTAGGGCGAGCCGATCCGTCAGTGGTAACATTAGTGATGCTTTTGGGTGACCAAAACAAGAACACAATCATAATTAGGTGACTTTGGGTGTAGTTTACCCTTTTAGATTTTAACCAAATGCCTCTTCCCCGTTTACTTTGATCATTTGACATGACCCACTAACTATAGAAATTATAAGATATATCTAGTTCGTGTATAAATCTGTCTATTTTTAAGTATGTTTTTATTGATGTTTTATTTTAAATAAGTGGGTTTATGTTTAGAGCTTAAGGTCGGAGATTAGGGTTATAGAATTTAGGAGTAAGGTGTAGAGGTAGGGTTTAGGATTTTTATAATTAGGGCTAAAGTTTAGAAATTAAATTTTAAGAATTTTGTAGTAGGTATAGAACAGGGCAAAAATTTTTTACTTATCTAATTCACTGTATCATTTATGGTTCATCCGATAAGATTTATATATTTTAACGTAATTATCCACTATTTAATAACATATAATAAAGAGATAAAGATTTACTTTAAAAGTAAAAAAAAAATTATTACTACATAAAATCATAGAGAAATATCATATACTTATCTAATAATTTTTCTCTCGCAATTCTTATGAATCTCCATCGCAACAATAAACAACGCAACAAAATCTCGTCGACAACTTGGATTTTTTTTCATTGAAGTTTGCAGCAACATTCTCATTTTTCCAATTAGTTTCATGACGAAGAAAATTAATTAGCTTTGTCTATTTTTGCTTTCTAATGTGTACGTTTCCTTATCACCACCACCATCACGGCATCACCACCTCCTTGGTTACAGCTTGCATCCCAATGGAATTCAGCCAACATTTGCCACTTTTGTCAGCTTCTTTTGATTTTTCTCTTTTTGCCTTAAGATAAGCTTGATGCAGAACTCCTTTTTCATGCAAAACACCAACAATTACAACGGGACAGTTCCCTCACGTGGGCAGCTGGACCCGCATATGGTTATCATCGATCATCTCCCTTCCCATGCAAGAGCAAACGTGGCACGGTTGCCGCCACCAGCTTCTAAAGCTCTGACCCAACATGTTCACCCTACGGGTCACATCCAGGGCGATGTCAAGTTGTTTCTGAGACTAAAAGAGTGTCTACCCAAAGAGCAGTCAGTGACTTTATGGCATGTCCTCGATGGCCATGGCCACCAGGATAAGTAGGGCAGCAAATTTGAGAAACATGAGGCTTTAAACTGGTTCATTATTACAACCGACAATCATAGTTGGCCTGCATGTCGGGTTGACTAGGACTGTTTATCGGTTGGCCTTACCGACGACATGGAACACGTGACACACGAGAGTAGCAAGCTTATAGTTGGCTAGTGATCGATTTCTAGGCCCTACTTCATCCGATATAAACAAGTTTCGAAAATTGTAAGTTCTCGAGCTTAAGACTGTTGAAATAAGTAAACAAGACATTGCGGGTAAGGTAAAAGCACGAATAGTATTGATGATGCATGCGAGACATAGCTGAGCCTCTCCCATGACATTTCACTTTCACCATAGTTTTGGGGTACCAGACAATCTTTTAAAACAACTTTGCCTTATCTTCTCACTCGAAACCAGTGGGACACGATGCCCTGTGTGACCCTAGCTGGGGGGCCAATCGTTTGTCAGCCACCACATGCTCATATCTTCAGCTGATTTTGTTGGTTATAAAGAGGGGTTCAACTTCAATCTCCTCCACACCCTCTCAAACTCACATTACCTGCAGATATTACCAGAGAAGAAGCTTTTGATTCTGAATTCTGATATGGCAGAAAGCTTTCCCATGAGGAGTATGAAGAGTCGATCGTGGCAAAGGTGTTCAAAGCAAATTAGAGAGCAAAGGGGAAGGCTGTATATCATATGGAGATGTACTGTGTTACTCCTTTGTTGGCATGACTAGAAGATGCTTCAGAGCTGTGGGTGTTGTATAGTTTGGGAATATAGTTAGAATTAGGAGGGGATTTTCTTCTTCTTTCTCAAGGAGCTAGAAGGATTTGAATACTGGGAAAAGATGGGGTTGTCTGGTTTGTTGATTGACGAATTATAAAAGAAAAAGGCTGATAAATTAACAGTTTTCTTTTATTTTGCTCATCAAACCACAACCTTACAGGTTTTAATGGCAATTGCATCTCTCTTCTGGTGATTTAAAATAGGTAAACTACGTAAAAAAAACACTTAATTATAAGAATAAAAATCCCCTGCCTCCTTTATGTACCTCCTTTTATATATCCTTTGCTTTTTAAAAAAAATAAATCATAACCCTAAACTCTTATTTTTTATATTCTAAATCCTAAATATTTCCCTTTAAAAAATACATCCTACACCTAATTCCCTAAACCCTAACCAAAACCCCTAAACCCTCTAATTAAAAGTAGAGGCATAAATAGAAGTATGAGAAAGAGGCAGATGATTTGCACTCTAATTATAAGACTAATAATGAAATTGTTATTATTCTTTAGAAAAAAACAATAAATATATTATTTAATTATTAAAATGATTCTAATATAACAACTTGACGTTAAAAACTAATAAAGTGATGACATGAAAAATTTTATTTATATAAATTTAATTTAATAAATATATTTTTTTCCATTCAAATAGTGATACATGTCACCTATTCATTATATACTCTATTTTAATCAACTATTTTTCTTCGAGAACAAACTAAATATTAAAGGGTTTATTCTTTTTTTAGAAAATTAACCAATAATCACTCGCCCCGACCTATTTGGGATAATTTTTCATAATTTTTAGGGATATTTATAATAATGGTCATCTATTTATAATTTTTTATAATTAAGTCTTTAAAATTATTTTGTATTATAATTTAATTCTTAAAATTATATTTTTTATAATCAAGTCTTTGAAAATTATTTTTTTACAATTTTATCCCTAAATTTATTTTTTTCTATAGGTTGGGTCGGGTCAGATTTTTTTAAAAAATTATTCCGGTAGTGTCAAAGTCAGATTTAGAGTATTTGTGTTCGGGTCGAATTCGGATGAGCCGAAAATCAGATCCGACCCGTGCCCATTTCTAAATCCAATATGTATTGGAATTTATGAGTACAATAAGGTTTTTCAATTTTAATTTCATGTTCTACGAATTAAAAATCTATAAAAATCTTAATCATGGCTAAAATAACATTCAAATTATTCTATGAAGACTTGAAAATTGCTTTCGATTAAAATAATCACAGATAAAAAGTTTACCTTCAACTTTTTGAAGAATGATTTAAAATACTTTTTAAACGGACCATTTACTAGTTAAGTAATAATTATATATAGTATTGTGGTATATTTATATTATAAACTCGATCAAGCATTCAGTGTTAGTGGAGAATATTTATATCCACCCATTTAATAACAACCATAATTTATATACAGTCCGTACATTCAAGGAAAAAAATAATTTATATAATCTCTTAGAGGAGCTTTAGCATCTTCGAATAAAATTTTAATTTTAATTTCCAAACATTAGTTTATATATAAATAAATATTTATAATCAAATAAGGATAAATAATTTTATTATATTTATATTTATTTTTAAAAAATAATGATCTTGGAATATATAATATCAAGACGATTTTTTAACCATTTGATTTCATAATATCAATAATAAATGATCTATAATAAATGTAATTAACTTGTAATAAGAACAATAGGGTTGTGTAAGAAAAATGTCAACCGACAAGACGCCAAAAAGGTGAAAGTAAAAAATGTATTCAGATCATTAAATGGAACGGGCCATGAAATTTGAGCATCTTTTTATTTGTTTCCGGAAAGTGAGTTCCATAAAGTAGCATATCTCCATTATTAGAAAAAAGAACCTTGAAAATGTATCAATTTACTAGTTATTCCTGGGTCAGATGTGATTTTACAGCATGATGCCACAAGGGAGTGATGGCACTCTAATGGTGGGATTGTTGATCAGTGTTTCCGGGTTGAAATTATATAGAAATTCAGCCACTATCTCTGTACTAGGACCGGCTACGAGCTTTTCCCACGCCTCGTCGGCTTTTTTGCTGCGCCGGAGGAAGACTTCAGTGGCGTCCACCCTGTGTATCTTCCAATTCTTCTTGTTCTTCAGCCGGTGGATCTTTTCCAATTGTCGACGAGCTAATGTGCAGGTGTTCCTTTTGATCTCTTGTATTGCTTCTTGCAGCAGTTGGTCACGTTCCCGCTTGTTCAAAAACGGTTCGGCTCGGAAGTAGCGGTCGAATTCCGGGACGCCGATGGCTTTCCTAATCCCCACCGTGTAGTTCGCATTGGCATCAAAGAAGTTCCTCACTTCATCAACCATTCCCATTTCAACCATCTTATCGACTCGGTCCGATATGTATCGATCGAGCACCGGCATTGCTACGTCCACGAATAGGAAGCAACATTCATATTTCGATCGGAATAGGAAATCATCATTTAAGGACTCGATGTACGAATTCGAACCTCCGGCAATGATCGGAACCTGACTGCGTGACAAAATTGATTCTGTGGCATCCGAAGCCATATGGACGAAATCCGTCACTGTAAAATCCGCGTTGGGATGTATCACACCTAACAAATGGTGTGGAATCCCACACCGTTCTTCCTCGGGGATTTTGTTGGTTGCTATGTCAAGCCCCGCATGTACTTGTATCTTATCTGAATTTATAATTTCCGCTGGAAATCGGGTTGCGAGGTCAATCGAAAGCCGGGACTTTCCGGTTCCGGTCGCTCCTAGTAGGAACACAACCTTCTCTTTCTCCCACCTTGGCCTAAAGAAGTTCGGCCTGGTCACCCCGGAAGGCATGTCTAGTACAGACATCATCCGCTTGCACATAGACACCGAAAACATCATGATCGAAACCTGTCGTGAAGCAACAACAATTAATTCAAGTAAAACAAAATCGAAAACTAATGAACATTGAACAGGCAAATCACTAAACCTTACCTTATTGCTTATGCAGCAACGCCGAGAATCAGACACAACTCACAAGTGCACGAGTGGCAACAAGGTGGAGCGAAGCAATTTATATAGTGACTGGGCAAATGCAAAAGGGGTCAACTTGCGGTCCCACCACTCAATCACTCATAGTCAAAGAAACAGTACTATTTATAACAAGACAATGGCGAAATGGGGTTTCTTTTTTCTGATTTGGTGATATGGTATTTCTATATATGGTTAATACAGTACAAGCAAACTGCAGAAAAATATATGATTTGAAGTAGATTTCCTTGTCCTTCATTTGCACGCCTGCTGCTGCAGATTACAGAAGACAAGACCAGAAAAATCTCACCAGCAATGAAAATCTATTCAGATTACAGTGCAGTACACAAGTCAAATGAGGATGTGTGCTTTCAAGTTACAACCTTTGACTATGATTTCCTGCAAGAAGACAAAAGCAGTGTAATGGATTCTTACAGCGACATGGGAATGTTAGAGCTGGTGGTCTGTAGCTGTACTCTAATGGAAATGGAGTTTTCCCTGGATAACACACGATTCCTCATATCCAACTGAGGTGACATTTTCCTGCACGGCTGATGCGAAAACCCCCACCGGCTGTCGAAATCGAATCGTTTATTATAAGAATCCATTACTGATGAGTTGGAGAAACGTCAATCTGATGAGAAATTAAGCAAAGTAATCATCTGATAATTATTGCACTTGTACTGGTTTATTTTTGCGCCAACAGAAAGGTATCAAAGTTTTTTGAAGATGGAGGGTTGGGATTGGAATATGGGAAGTGTATGGTTATCGTGAAGAATCTCCATGATCGGACTTACCAACAACAACAGCAGTGTTGCCTTAATAAGTCAATGAGGTGTGACATTTTTTATTACAATGATTGGCCCATGAAAATTAATTAAAGGGGTTAATTTTGTGAAGAAAAAAAATTTGATATACGGGTCGTGTAAACTATAAAAAATTTTAAATTTTGATTTTGAAAAAGGTCGTACAATATTTTAGGTAGACAATTTATATATCAAAATATAACTATAATTTTATTAGATGTCCTAAAATTAATGCCAAAATGGATAACTAGGTTAATAGAATGAACTATTGATATGATACAAACTTTGATATTTCGAGAATTTAATTAAGACATTTTATAATTTATAAGTTAATTTAAATTTTAGATCATCGTTTCAGAACATACGATTAAATTGACCCTTAATAAAAAAAATTACGTAGTTATCTTAAAGTTATATTTCTATTAATTTTTCACCTTTTTCACTATGTTAGAAATAACAAAAGAGCACGGACCATCTAACTTCAGTAATTAAGAGGTTGTTGTTCTTAGAAGTCATAGGTTCGAGCACCAATAATATTACAACAATAATTGAACGATTAATGTCTAATGATTAAATATATTTTCTAGAACAGATAGTTACTATTGTAATACTGTAACTGATTTAGAAAAAACAACAGAAAAAATCATGTTCGGAAAGATTGATATCTAACGCCATATAAAATTCTCATTTGGAAACCATTTAGACTAAGCCAGGACGTGGAGAAATTATTACATGGACTCGTTCCACCACCTAAGATATGGTCTCAACCAATTAAATTAAGACACATAATATATTATTTCCATATCATATTCACACATAAGCATTATTCAAATCATCCACTTTAATGTCTTTGCTTTAAAAAAAAAAATTATTATTATCAAAGATTTTTTATGTTGTCTTCCTCTTTATTGTTCAATTTTTTAATTAATTTTTTTTAACCCCTAAAATTAACCCTAACCATTAAACCATTAACCATAACCCTAAACTCTAACCCTAACCCTAATCTCTAACTCTAACCCTAAACTCTAAACCCTAACTCTAACTCTAACCATAAACCACAAACCACATAAACCCTAAACCCTAAACCCTAATCCCTTAATCCCTAACCCCTAACCCTAAACCCCAACTCTATAAAAAATTAATTAGGAAAAATTTAAAGAACAAAGAGAAAGATGACTCAAGAAATCTTTAATAATATTTTTTTTTTATTTTTTAAATCAAAGACATTAAATTGAATGATTTGGATGATGCTTATGTATAAATATGATATGAAAAAAATATTATATATCTTAATTTTATTGGTTGAAGACTATATTTTAAATAGTGTAACGAATTTATGTAATAATTTCTCTGGGATGCAAAAGATGGCACTGTTCAGTTCTTTCTTTGCCTTTTTTTTCTATCCAGATCTCAATCATTCAGAATGTGCAAGAAAGTCTTCCCCCTCATACTTGTTAGGCAAAATCAAGTGATGGATGGCTCTAACCTAATTTTAAGATTTGATTTCACCGGTTTCATTTTGGGAATGGTCGACAACCAACTGGGGAAAAGGGGACATGGAGAAACAATTTCTGTTTATTATTTAATTTCCAACTATCTAATTTATTTATTTATTTTTTTGACCAGAACTATCTAATTTAATATGAATATCTACGAATCATTTTATTTTAACAACTAAAGGAATGATTATTGTTTTTAAAAGTTATAAATTCAAATATTAATATTTGCGACACTCAAAATAAAAATAATTGAACACATAACTATACATATAAAAGGAAACTAGCGTGTGTGTCATGCAAGTGTTCTATATCTTGTCAACTTTTTATCAGTTGCTGGCTCTGCATGTGTACCCCGTTGCCTAGCATTATGCACATATGGAATAGACATGATGAGTTGAAAAACTTGAAAAAAAACAGATTTAAATAATTCACCTACTTCGTCTGCTTTAGTTTTATCCGATACGATAAGAATTATGGTTATGCCGACCTATGATTATAACTAGATATACCCAATAATTTAAATAAAGGTATTTTTTTTTTCGATTGATTTTTATGTAACCTAACTTGTATTGTGGAAATAGCAAGATCTTTGTGTTACGGGATCATTAAATTCTTCCTAAAAGATATATCTGATAAGATATACAACGTTATTGTATATATATTCTAAAACCTCTCCTTTCTTTAGGTTCTGTAGTCTACAAAAGAAATGGAAACTCGGATCATACAGTCAACTACCAGCGAAGTGGATATAGCAGAGGAGCATGAAATAAGGACGATCTATGTGGCTCTGTTCAAGCCATCAACCAGTGCCCATGTCCCATGGGAATGGGATCATGTCAAGGCCTCTGCTCTCTAACAGCTGAGTTGCTGCTGATGGGTTCATGTCTAGTAACTTTCCCGTAATCTCTTCAAGAGGTTCGTTTATCATCTGTTCATGGAGAACATAGTGACCATGACCCTGTAGATTTCCACATACAATTTTACTTGATTCAAAGAACATTTCCAAGATTGCTAAACATATGTTACAATCGGAGGGGATTAATTGATCCCATGTTTTCTTTCTCCTAAGCTAAAGAAAAGAATCCAAAATCCAGCCATGTCTCCTTTTGTATCTCGTATTATATCCTGCCTGACAGCTTAAACCTAGAGACATTGCTGGTGGAAGAGAAGCCAAGGGTGAAGCCGAAGAAGACAACAGCCGGTATTGCCATTTCTTTCTGGCTTCATTTGACTTTGTCAGAATGTCCCTGTATAAAATTGTTGTCTTCAAGGAATCATCTTTTATTGCACTTCCAAAATCAGGCAGACCTTTGGGAAGTGGTCGTGATCGTGGTCGTAGACGTGGTCAAGGCCGATATATATGTTTCTGCCGGAAAACTTGTTTTTAGCATGTCAACACCATCCTGCCTCTAATGCAGTGCTGGCATAGTGGCATAGGATATACCAAACTGCCAACGATTTGGCATATGAATCATCAAAAATAGAAAGTGATTGACAAGCAGAGGGCTATTTTTTATATTTTAATGAAGGTTTTTGATAAAATTTATTACAAAATAATTTTTATATAGTTTACAAATTAACCCATACAATTTCAGATTTTTCATGAAAGTACTCATGAACTTCAAAAACTTACAATTTAATCCTTAAATCCCAAAAATTTTCAATTAAACCTTTAAACTCCATTTTAAGCCTATTAGTCCTAAACTAATACTTTTCAAAAACTACATTACTATTAAAAAGATATAACTATGTTTTAAAATTAAAAAATTATAAAAAAATTTGATTGTCATAGTTACTTATGTTTTTCTTTTTAGGGGAAACATATATTATTTAGGATAAACTATCAAAATGGTCACTTACCTTTATTCTGTGTACCCTTTTGGTCAATTATTTTTAAAATTGACTGTTATAATCACTTATGTTTTCCTTTTTTTAAACATTTGGTCACTGAGCGTTAGGTGTACTCACTTTATATAGTAAAAACAAAGATAAATTATCTAGATAATCCCTAAATTATTCTTCACTTCTATTTTGATTATTGGAATAAAAATAATTTATATAATTACATATTTAATCCTTTAATTTTATAATTTTTTTATATTTTTTCTCCACTATTTTCTATATTTTCTACATCTAACTCGATCCCTAATTTTCTATTATATTAATCCTCCATTCATATTGTATATTTTTTAGATTTCGTGCAATACGAGAGGTAAATTATCTAAATCTTAACATCATTTTTAAATTTAATCATTATCTATAAATTCTAAATCTTTATATCTTAAATCTTAAATTCAGTTTCTCTGTTAATTTATTATATAAATTTTTTATTTAATGATTGTGAAGTTTAGATGATACATTAATAGTTAGGTAGTAGAAAGATTTCAGGTTCATATCAGAACACCAAAAATATTCAATGCCCTTAAATGTGAAGAAAAATCTGTGTTATTTTATTGAAATTTTCTTATCATTTATAAGCATGTATATGCCGACATTTGTTTTGCATTCCTTAAGACGTACGAAGAAGGTCCAAACCAAAGGACCCAAACCTCTAAGATATTATGAAAAAACAAACCAACTCATAAGTACAGACGAAACACTGTACCCAAGAAATTGACCTCAGAAACCGGGTTTTCTCTTTTTGACCTCAAAAACCCACAAGCAAATCCTCTATATTTGGTTCTGGAAGATCTTCTCTTCCACTTTGACTTGGATAATTTCTCACTTCTAACAACAGTCTCGTCTTGTTCCTGTTCTTTCCCTTTTATGTTTTGCTTCGTCATCATGTTTCTTACATTTGCATCCTCTTTTTAAGGTAATATCTTCCTTCCCTAGTCCCTGGTGGTGTTCTTTTTCTTTTGGGGGGTGCATTTTTGGTTTTTGGGAGAAAACAATGAGGTTTCGAAACTGCACCCGAAAAAGTTTAAATTTTTGGTATTTCTGCATGTGATTTTTCAGTTGATCTGTTATAAAATTGAGTTTTGGGATCTGGGTTTTTACTCTAACTTGTGAAAACCATTTCTTTAAGTATCGTTTGAATGATATGGCTACGTTATATAGGTATGCATGTGGAGTTGATTTGGGGGAGATTTTTATTTCTATGAAGCTTTCTTATTTTGGTTGGTGTTAGGGTTTTCTTGCATTAACCAGAATCTGCGTTTAATGGGCTCAAATTTCAATCAGATCTGCTAACCACGATTATTACATACTCTGGTTTTGTGTCCCTTTTAGACTCATTTAGGGATTCAATGAGCTAGCTGGTGTTCTTAGACTCATCTGGTTGAGTAATTATATGAATGATCCCTTTTTATGTGGTTCTCTGTAGATTTAGAGGCCTGGAGCTTTGTCAATAGCAGCCATTGAGACCATGGCATCGTTGAGCACCGATGTTTTCTATGACATATTGAGGCGCCTTGATGGCCCAAGTTTGGCCTCAGCAGCATGTTCGTGCGCAACGTTTTATTCGATCTCTAGAGAAGAGAGACTATGGGAAAATGCTTGTTCTTCTATGTGGCCTTCAACCAGTAGAGAAGATGTCAAAAGTTTGATTTCGTCAATTGGTGGGTTTAGAAAATTCTATGCAGATTGTTTTCCACTTATTGTTAATAAGGAAGTGACAGAGTACCGGTGGAATGGCCATCTCGAGTACCCTGAAGAATGGAGCGAAGCAGAATATTACGGCGACACCGTCGGACTTGAAAGTATTTCGCCGTTAGATTTTGTTTCGATCGTGGATATCAGGTATAAAGATAAAACAATCTGCTCAAAAGTACTTTGGGGTATTCCGAATGCGAATGGATCCAATAGTTGGTTTCACAATTGCCCGTTTCGGATCGATCTTCTTAATTATGCAGCTAGAGACGATGATAGTGAAGGTGAGATTACCTTTTCGGTTTCCGATGGTCTACCACCGATTACCTCTATGGAAAGGGAAAGGAAAGATGGAAAACTTTGGAGGGAACTCCGAGATGGTCTCCGCCTTAGTTGGATCATCGTAAACCAGAAGGTTAAACAAGCCGCTAATCTTGCGAGCTGGAGCCCTCTTGGCGGACAGAGACATTGGCCAACAGACAGGGATTTCGTGATAAGGTTTGGGTCTGTTCTTCCTGCCAAAGACATCCTCCCGCGTCAAGTGGTAGAGTGCATTCTTATAATGAAGTTCAAAGTCATACACACCGAAGATGACGACTTAGAGACGACTCTCAAGTTGACTGAGCTAAGCATGCAGTTGGAAGACATGGAAGGTGCACATGTAAACGGAAGGAACAGTTTGCATATTCTCAAGGAAGCGCTAAGCTGCCGTCGAAGCAAAAACTACAGCAAAGTTCTGGAATCGTGTCATCTGTACTCGAAAGTGCAGAGCGAGTTGAAAGAGGAGAAGATGAGGAACGAAAGCAGGTTAGATAGACTTTGTATATTGAGCGGCATTGCTGTCTTTTTGACGTTTTGGTATTGCATATTGTGAATGTAGCTGCCATGCTTTAATTTTAACCACATTTCCTTAGGATGTTCTAATATCTCTCATGGCTTTGGATGTAAAATTAAAGAAAATGATATGAAAAAGAGTTTTCCGCCATTGATGCTGAATTCAGAATCAGTGAAATTGCTTGAAAATGAGATTTTATTTGAAGAGAGAAATGAAAAGAAGTGGACAGGTTGGACTCCAGAAATTTATTGAATTGTACTAAGAAAGGAGGTACCCTCTTTTCTGTGCTTCTCTTCATGCCTCCTTTGTATTTTTTTCTCAAGAACTCTCCAACATTTGCACAACAAAATCTAGATTCCTTATTAGTTAAGTCCATCTTTTAAACTTTGATTTGTTAATAACATGAAATTAACGTCATTAACTAATGATCTTATCGACAAATAAGCTGACCCAGATTTTTTTTTTCTCGGGGAAAAAATGAATGCAGTTGAAATAATTGCCTTTTGAAGCTTCCCCTGCCATCAATGGCAGGGGAATGTTATTGTCTGGGGAGGGTCTTTAATTTTCTCCTTTTTCCACGTTCTATATCCGGCACGAGCCACTGGTCCACACAGGCACATACGAGTCCTCGACTGCTCAAATGACCCAAAGACTCCAAGTCCCACCGTTCCCTCTCCACTTTACCTACCTCTTCTTTCTCATTCTTTGTTTAGTTTTGGCAATGGTGTAATTTTGCAGCTTGGAAATCAAAGTTTACATTTTTACTTACAAAGTTCTAATCTTTTCTTCATGGGGATTGATATGTCCCTCACTTTGAAATTTGAATTTGAAAATTTGTTCATTTGGTCAATGAAATTATAGCAAATTCTTTGTCCCTCACTTCTACTTTCCTCCTCACTTCTACTTTCCTCTATATGGTCGATTATTCTTTGTACTCGAAGAACTCAGATTAAGATTAAAAAAAAAGGTGCATGACTGAACCACAAATCCACTTGAAACATTAATGATTACATCGAAACAGACAAGTTTCAGTGTTTCAAACACTTTTTGAAGGTACAAAACAGACATGATTAGAGATAAAGTCCATTAATTCCAGTGGAGTCTAGGTAGAATGTTGTTTAATCTAGTCATCAAATGCGTATTGCTCGTACCTAATGGTACAATCATGGAGCACCGAGCGAGATCCTATGCGGTTTTGACAAGTTCCGAACATGGCAGTTTTAGCAGCACCCAAGCAAGCAGCACAATCCGATGTGGTGAGGCTCTGGTTACAACTGGCGTGGCCATAGGCAAAGGCGTTCGGATACGGGGAGATGTTGAAGTAATCATAGCCTTTGCGCTCAGGCGTCGTTCCCTCCAAGTCCTGGAGGACGTAGTCCAGACTAGTGGCGAAGGGGTCTCCCTCGGAATAGCTACCCGAGTTGCAGAGAACGGTTATGACGCTCGTATCCGGAACACTTCTTACATCACTGCAGAACAAAAGCAAGCCGATCATGGCTAGTGCGGCCAGTTTTGGAAGATAAGCCATCTCGATCTTAATCTCTCTTCTTGTTTCTGATCACACAACAGCCGTCCTTGGACTTTAATAGGCCTTTTCATTTTCTTTTAGCTTAAAACAGAAACTGGTCCCTGAATTTGACAAGTTTGATCAAATTAGCCCTCAAACGTTTTTGTTCAATTGACACTAAACTTGACAAGTTGCTTTTCTTAAAGGGCTATTTTTTAAAAAATGTAATATTCAGGGACCAATTTGATTTAAAAAGTTTAGAGGCTAATCTGATCAAACTTACTAAATTTAGGGTCATTCTGAGTTTTACTCTTTTCCCACTTTTCTATCATTGGTTTCTTTTCCAATTCAACATCAATAATGGAGATTGATTAGTGTTCTGTCCTTTTGCATCTGTCTTATTATTAGTATTTTGCTTAGGAAACTTTCATCGTTGATATTAAAGTATTTCTTTAACTCTACCGAGCATATCAGGCATCAATTATCCCTCGGATGCGAGAGATTATACGGTAAACCCTGTTCACCACGTTATCTATGGTCCAAGTAATCAGGACCGTTGATCTTTAAATAACCACCTAATAACTACCTATCCACTAAGTCCATGTAGGAAAGTGATGATTCACTTGAAAAAAAAATTAAGATCAACGGTCCTGATTATTTGGGACTATAGATGACGTGGTGAACAGGGTTCACCGTATAATTTTTCCTCGGATGCAGTCCTACGAACTGGACGGTTAAGATTAATCGATTTAACTGAAACCTGCAAGCTGTCCAAGTTGCTCCACTTGTTTCGCCAATTCTTCCATCTTCTCTACCATCTCCATAATCGAACATACAAAGCTTGCTGATCCTAAACCATCAGTTTTCTCCAAATGATTCATTCCAACTGTGGAATGATTCGCAAAGAGTCTTACTTCTTGCCTCACCGTTTTCAATTTTGACACAATTTTATCGTCGGGTTCACATTTCTTCATCTTTTCTATGCTCTCTCCGAGTTCTCTCAACATCCGGGCCAAGGATACTACGATTGCTTCACACGATTCTTTCGCCGGTTGTCGACGAGTACTACTTTCCGATGACTGAAGATAACGATATTTAAAGTTATTAAATCTAAACCAAAGAGAATCGAAGGTAAAACATTTATTGTAAGTTGTGAAGATTATGTACGTGCATAAGGCAGGGTTTAAGTGAAAGCATGATCGTGGCCAAATCTCTTAGATCTTCTCCTATTTGTAGGTATTTTTCCCAAGGGTAGAAAAACCCAAATTTTCCATGCCAAGGTTCCCATCTCGCAAAATTTACCATTGTTTCATCCGTCATCTTGGTGTACAGGACTGATTTGCATTTACTACTGAAATCAACACTAATCTTCTTCTTCTTCTTCTTCTCATCTTGGTCGACATTTCCAAAGTATTCTTCAAAGACTCCTGCAATAAATGAAGCACGAAAAGATTAAAGTTTGGGGGCACGTTTCATGGAATATTAAACCCTAGTACACTTAAATTTGAAACACCTGGTCAAAAAAATGTGTGGAGATAAACGTGTCCCAACTCCTAAGCTATTCAAGCACCTGGTTTAGCCTTGGGCTCAGCTCCAAATGGACTAGAATTGAATACTACTAATAGTGATAATATTAATACCTTCGAGAGAGGTGGCAAGGTGTTCGAACCGAGAGATTAATGAGTCATGGAGTTCATCGCTAGCCCAGATGGGGAACACGAGCAAACTTACGGAAAGGCAGAAGACGAAGCCCATAGCAACGCTGAAGAGACGGTCACGGGCTATTTCAAGCACTTGTTCAGCGCGTAAACCCGATAGCACAACCAAGTTGAATGCGAGAATGAATAGCATTGCTCCGTAGTCAATTTTCCTTTTAATATTTGGCACTTCCCGACTGTATGTTGCGGCACCACCTGAACCAAGACAAAGAAAAGTCTCAAGATTCCTGCCTTAATTTCAGTCAAAAGGACATATACATTTTGTATATGAACTTAATTTTAAGGATGTCATATTGTCTTGTCATACCAAAATTGAAGACAGTAATGGCAACAATTACCGCCTCGCCAACCCCACCAACTGCTTGGGCCAAAGCTGCCGCTAAACACCCCAGTCCACCTCCTAGTATAGCCCCAATTCCATGGTTTATTCCCTTTCTCAGTGTAGCGCCTAAGACAACAAAACTCTGTAAATCAAACCTGACATGAACCGGCTATTCACAGGTAATATTAAGCCTGCATGTATGCGCAAACCTGCATAGAACTCGAAGATGAGGACGACAGTCATGGTTGCCCACATCCCATTTTCTCCGACTTGCTTATATAGAGGTTGGAGCAGATAGAGAAGAGAGACCAACACGAGAGCAATACCGGACTGGATACTATGAATCACTTTTCTCATGCCTTGCCGATTCCTTTTGATTTCTGTAAGAAACAAAACAAGGGGTGGGCAGAAACTGTCATAAAATTTGTTGGTTTTTTGTTTGTTGCAGGGGACAACCCCATCTCCTTCTGGAATATCAATGACAGTGGAGGCCATTGCCCCTCAAGCAAATGCTGCCTACCACCAACCTGTAGAGTTTGATATATGTTGAACCTCACGCTTTGCTACTTGAGGGGTCTGGTGGAAGGGAGAAGGGACTCTGTCTATATAGCATGGCCATGTCTAAGAGACGGGAACAAAGCGGGACCATAACGTTTAAACGACGTTCACTGAATGATCGAATAATTAAGAATGTATGAATTCAAATTCCAACATATATTTTAGAGATATAATATCAAAAACTTAATAAAAATAGGGTATATATTTCTCTAAAAACATTATACTTTCTATATTATATTTAAAGGTGGATTAAAAGGGTTTCAACTTTAAACAATATTTTTATTTTTTATTAAAAAAATAAAGTAAAATTAAAAGGGTTCTGCCAGTGACGGAGCCAGGATTTAGAGTTAAGGGTGACAAAACATAAATGTTTAGAAGTAGCGGACAAATTCATAAAAAATAATTTTTAGTTTAAATAAAAAACAAAAATAAAAAAAATCCTTCCACTGATTTTAAATAATATCTCTAAAATATTATATCTCTAAATAATAAATTTGTCAACAATATAATAATTGGGTTTAGTTAAATAGTTAACCCTTCTTTTCTTCAAATTTTCATCAAATAGTATGAGGATCAAATTGGTATAATTTTTAAATATCACAAATTATCGAATTATAATTAACTCAATAAAATATTTAAATTTTAAAAATTAAAATTATCCTATCATATTATTATCTCTTATAATTTTTTTAAGGATCGATAATCAAAATAAAAATATAACACCAATGATGATTTAATAGCTAAAGGTGTATGTTACCCTATTTTTTTAATGACTCCACAATATATGAAGCACGTGTTTTTCATGTTTTTCTAGTCTAGGACGACGTTTCTTATCAGAACATCACGGGGTACCACAATGATCCACGCTACAAAGTTGCCATTTTTAAAGATGTAGATTAAATTATAGCAAAAGGGTTTATAAGCATAATTAATTGAGTGTTTTAACTAATGTTAATTATTAATAGATATTAATAGAGCAGTTAATGATACTGATATGATAAATAATATCTATATGTTGATATTTTATAAGAGTAATATTTGATTTTTTGAGAATTTGATAGTTATTAAATTGAATTATTTAAATTAAAAATTGAAATTATATAATATTAAAATCTAAAATGCAATTAAAATTTCAAAAAATAAAATTTTTATAATTAAAACTACCAGACTCCATAGTGTGATAAATTATTAAAAAAACATTTAAGTTATATTGGAAAGATATTAAAAAATTTAAAATATATATATTGAAATATTATAATTATTCATATTGTTGTGTGTTTGTGTCGTAAATTTTACAAGGTAAAAATAAAACTGATAAATTATTTATGAAAAATATTTATTGAGTGTGTCCAATTGTTTAATTTATTGTGTATTTATGGTAATTTGGTCATTTAAAGTTGATAAATATATTATTTTTATGATTACTAATAGAATTATAATCAGAACCTAATACTATAAAGATCGAACACCAAACAATCACGAGCATATCAAAACTATACCAAAATAATATATTAAAACTATACCAAAATGATGGATGAAACGGAATAAAAAAATAAAAAAAAATATATCACAAAACATAGATTGTTATTAAAAGATATGAATAAAATAAAAACAATAAACCTGATAATCAACTACCAATACTAAGAAAAAGAGTCGTCGATTACCAGGTAATAAAAAAACTGAGACTACAACATTGACAGCGACGCTGGTGCCATTGAGTACGTGAAACAGTTGCGTAAAAAGGTTAAAAAACTCGAAACACGAAGTAAGAAAATCGATGCCGGTAACAAATGGTCAAGATCGGGGGATTTGCTATACAGAACGAGTGGCTCAATGGAACTGAGAAGTGGGGTAACAGTGTCGGAGAGGGCACAATCATTGGGGCCAGAACCAGGGCGGGGTAAAAGGAAGATGAAGATAGTTCAAGGGAGTGGAGACCGAAGACTGTCGAATCAACACAGAAAAAAAAAAAGACAGAGACAACAATGGAGGTGTCTATCATTGGAAGTGACGTTGGAGCTGTAATGCAGGTACAACAAAGGGTTGTTGCTCGATATAATGAAGATGTTAAGGGAAGAGCTTCGGATTGAGGCAACGGCGGTTCAATCTTTCTTTAACAATGGGGAGTTTGTAGCTGAGTTGAGAACTAGACTGACAGTTGTATACTATGGTAATTGCAATGGCAAGCGAAGGATAAGTAAAGGGAAAGAAAGTAAGCATAAAGGAGGTGATGAGGGCCATTTCTCAAGTCCAATTATGTTTATCCAAATCTAATTGTTGATTTTTATAAAAATGATATACCAGAACGATAAATATAAAAGTGCTGACGGAAACAATCCTGCTCATGTACAATGTTCAAATCCCATGCACGAGGTGAATGCACAAACGGCTTACAACAGGTTTTCCAAACTTGAACGTGTAATTGCCATAAACTATAGCATTCAATATTATGCTTACCAGTGACAAAATTCCAGAGTTATACAAAAATTGGATTAGTACGAGAACCTGATAATTATGATGGATAATACACCGTGGACTCAAAAATTGTTCATGGCAGGGATATCCCTTTGTTTTCTACTTTGAATGAGCAGAGAGATGCTTAGTACAACATTTCATGCATGCTTCCATCTCCCATCTTTTCCAAATCTTCTTGTGATAGAAGAGTCTTCCTACCACTGCCACCGATCTTATCATGCGGTTGAGCCATTTTTCTTAGGAACTGCGCCTCCAAGGAAAAATTAAAAGGAAGTAATATGATACCAAATATATATGTTAAACAACCAAGGATTTGATATTCAGATACACCACCTTATACTAAGAAAAAACATAACAAGAATTCAACTTTCTCTAGGACTGGATCTATATATGATATCAATCCAAGCATAAAGGTTCCATAATATATCGAAGACAGGCAAAAAAGTCCAACATGCCTCATGGATCAAAGTTTTTTTAAAAGGAAATCAAGTTACTTCAAATGTCTAGAACTCCATTTCATTATTAAATACTTGGTTTAGCTCAATCATATACGAATTACATCCGAGCATATCTCAAATAATATATGTAACTGTATTACATCATAGAAGATATTTATCCTTCTCCAATGTGCTAACATAATATTGAACAATAATCAATTAGAAGACACACCTCTTTTGCTATGTGTAGAGCCATGTCAGTGCTCAAATTCAGGTTCACTTCTCGCAAGTGAGACAGTATCCAACTTGGTAATTTGGAGCGCTTGTCGTGTCGACTATACCTGCACTCAGAAGTGATGGAGGGAAAAGTATAAACAGCAAAGAAAACTAAAAGAAGATGATAACAAATTGGATTGCGGTTAAAGATAAAGAGTTCTGGGATTTTTCAGCAACCAATTCTATCTAAATTCAAAATTCTAGTATAGTATATATAATATCTCAATCTAAAGTGTCTAACATTTATCTCACAGATCCCTAGTTATTGGCTCCTACTGAGTCGCCATCTAACTATATGAAAGATGCCAGATATATTGGAAAAAGAGAAAGGAGATATATATATACCTCTTATCAGCAAATATCATCATCCCATAATCCGCTTTTGAACGGATAACGCGACCTACACATTGAGCAGCTTGTCTCTGCTTGATAAAGTCGCATGGTGAAGAAATAATTCTCACATTTCATAACCATGGTGTAAGAAAATTGAAGTTTCTTTCAGGAAAAAGATGGATGCAGAATCATACCAAGGCATCAAAAGTAAGAAAATCTCCTTCCTTTATCTGGAATGTGTCTCGTAAGTACTCCAACCTCGCCAGCAATATTCTGACAGGAATCCAAGATTAATGACATGGAGGCAAAGAAAACTTAAAACTTGTGATAAATTCATTACTATGAAACTAGTATACCTATTGATTGCCTGTGGCTACAAGTGCAAAAATTAAAACAGAAACCAGAAAGGTAAATAAATATCAGATGAACCTCACTTGCTCAGTGTATACTGGAAAGGAACGCCAAACATTATTACTAGTCTACCATAATGTCGATCAAAATCGATACCTTCCGCAACCTTTCCCCTGAAAAATGCATAAGCATTCGGGTGAGTTCATTAGGATGTGATAAGTTACTTCCTCAAATTATACTAAATAAACTACCAGTGCAAAAGACAAAGTGATGAAGACAGACGTTTTTTTTTTGAATGAAAGAAAAACAACAACCAAGATCAGCCATAATAGAACAATCGTAAGTCTATGACAGTCTAACTAAACACCAAAATTACAATACAATTGCATGCCCTAATAACAAAGATTAAATAATTATACATTTCAATATGTCATCAATCATCATTAATAGTAGTACCTGGCAACAGAGAAAAAGACTGCACCTCTTCCACAATCACAAGCCCTGCGATAATTGTCCAGAGCCAACGTTGTTTCTACAACGTCTTGTGTCTCAATGAAGACAAGTTTATGTTGCATTATTTCCTACAATAGATGGATTAATAACATTTCATCAGGAAAACTGCATAAGCTTCCAGTATAAAGGTAATGTCATTCCCAAGTGTATAAACCAGCTGATAGATAGGAGACAGATAAAAAATAAGGGGGTAAGAACGGGAACGAAAGATGTCCAAGTACTTTGCGCAATTTAACAACAGAAGACAAATGATCATGACCTTCAGAATTCCACTGTCATTCCAAGTATTAATAATTCCATCCATATATGAATAACTGACAAAGAAACAGACAATTCCATCAGGGACAATAGAGACCATCTCCAACAAGAGCTTCCCATAATTCCTTACGACACCAGGATCACTTCTCATATCAAATTTGGTACTAACAGGAAGTTGATCACTGCAAGAACAAACAAATGGTAATTGACATAAAGTAACTATAACGGTAAGGCTTAATATCTTAACAAGATTATTAACTGCTTACCTTCCACGTGTAAGAACCATGGGACATATGCAATCTCTTGTCAAGGACATTGTAAAGCTACGACTGACAACTGGGTGAAAATTAAGAAGGCGTGGGTACAGATCAATTGGGCTAAGCGTGCCAGATGTAATAACAACAGATTGGAATCGGTCAAACACAGGCTTTATGGCAAGCGATGCATCATGACAGCTAAGCTGGAATGCCAAATCAACAAATATTAGTATTTTAACTGACTAAATATCATATGCTAATGTATTGGGAGTAGGGAGGAAAAAAGAAAAGAGGATTCACAGGTATGCAAGCACTTGAAAAAACATAGACTCTAGTGTGAAACAAGGCATAAAATGTTGTTGTGGAAGACAGATAATGTAAAAGGACATAGCATATAGGGAACGAAAATTACCATCTTGATTTTCTTACCCTAGAAAACAATACAGCGAATGTCTCAATAAAAATAGAGATTTTGGAAAAAAAGATCATAGCATATAGGGACCAAACTACTGCATGTTATTTGGGATATTATAGAAGTCGGCCCAAATACTGAAACAACAGTAATTCAGAAAAGAAAAGAAAAAACAGCAGACACCAACCTGCAAGATAGGATCTGGAATATGAGGCATTCTTTCATCAAAAGGTTCAATAATAATTGAAAATCCACGACCATAAGTGCCTACCAGAGTAGCAAAATCACATATTGTTTGGATGTGTAAGAATTCATCTGTGTCGGTAATTTCTAGAGTCAACATGAGTGAATGCAGACGGTCATAACAGAACTTCAGTGTTTTCTGGTCAATTCCAGCATGACTATTGAGAGAGGCAACAAAGCTAACTGGGCCTTCTTTCTCAACATTCTCAGTGTCCAATCGGCCCCTTATATACTGAACTAATCTACGAAGAACATGCAAAAAGTGCTCTGCTCGACGGATATTTCCAGGCACAGCTTCCTTCAGAATATCATCAGGCAAGGCAGGATTTGAAAGCCAGTTGTCAGTGACTGCATAAGAGAAGAGGGTAAAATTGATGATCTGGGCCATCATCAAATCAAAGGAATGGTGCTAAAATCATCATGCGGAAAAGGATTCTAGTTCACATACTGGGTAGGTTTTGTCTCAATGCCAAACCCTCTACAAGTCGGTTGTATTCAGCACGAAGTCTGCTTGCATCAGTGGCCTTGAACCTTCCTACCATGATATACAATTTAAATAAACATATACATAATTTCATTTTTGAGAAATTAAGGTAAGGTATTCTCCTCAAGAACTAATCTAAGATTGCTCCTAATAGTCCCCTACCTATCCTTTTCTATCTCTAATTTCAACCAAAATGGTAAATTTCACAGATGTGATATGAAAATATCAGAAGGAAAAATAAACATACCTATCAATCTCTTGACTTATCCTATTAAGATTCCTTGTAGCTCCTTCAAGTGTCTGTCTCCTAACACTAACACTAAGTGCTTCTATACACACATTGTCGATATTATGCGCCTCATCGAACACCACAACAGATTCCTTCTGCATTTCCTTTGATATAATCCCAGCCACCTTCGGATCAAGCAAGTACTGATAGCTGTACACAACCACATTAGCAAACTGCACCATATGTCTTGCCAAAAAATACGGACACCACCCTTTCTCCTTCCCAAACACCCTCAAGTCCTACAAAAACAATGCCCAACATAAAAGTATAAAATCAGTTGTGACATAATTAGACTGCATAAATGTAAAGTCATCTGAATTGTTGGACCTTCTAAAAAATTAATTTTTAGTTTCACTTGCAATTCTTCAAATTAATTGTTTGTTTGTTTTAAATGTGGCACATTTTGCTTTCCATTTCCCTAAGCAAACAACCTAATGTCACTTAAACAATCTTGAAGAGTCATTGCTAGCAATTGAAACTTAAAATTCAAATCATCAATACACTATTTATAAACATTCTCTGAAAAGAAAAACTAAAATTAGGATACTTGAAGGGTATAAACTCCGGGTGGCAAGACGGCGGAAGCGTCCCTCTCATAATTCTCAAAAAACTGACAAGTTGGCACATTGGGGTTCTCCGCCGCCATAGCTCGAACCCAACTCGCCGTCAACTTCCTACATCCAGCATCCACGGAGTCCCGGTTCTCCGCCGCAACAACCGTGGGGTTAACACACAGATTCTTCCTGGAAGAAAGGCCAATGGCAAGAATCCTAGCTTGGGGACCCAAATGTTTAATCTGGTAATTGTGCAGAAGCTTTAATTCGGCCAATGTCTTTTCCATCTCATGAACAGTGCGGGTACAGTAGATGAGCTTGATGTGGCTCTGGGGTTTTGAGAGTGAATAGCTGGTGATGAGAGAGAGTAAGGCTATGGTTTTTCCGGTGCCGGTGGGCATTTCGAGAATGCAATGGCCTTTGGCATCTAAGGCTCTCTTCAGTTCGATCATGTAAGCGTACTGTTCGGGGTAGATGAAGTCATAGGGGAAGTAAACTGTAACATTTTCGATTTGGAACTTCATGGTTTTCTTCTCCTGGGTTTTTGATGTGCTTTAAACGATGTTTAGGGATTTATATGGGAGATACAGGGAAAGGGCTTAGAGGTTTCTAAAGGAATGCTTGACTCTTATAAAAAATACAGTTAAAAATGTGATTTTAAAGTTATAATTAAAAAACTAAATTTAGAAAATTAAATATTATTTATTATTAATAAAAAAATTAATTTTAAAAGATAAAATATCTATTTTAGACGTGATGTATTTGTGAACTTAAATTATATTTAAAATTTTAAATTTTATTAATGTTATGAATATTAAAAAATAAATTTAAATTTATAATAAAAAAATATTTTTTTGTAAAATTTAATTTAAAAATATATTTTAAATTAATAATAAATTTAAAATAAATTAAAAATAAAATAATTTTATTCTTAATATAAAATATTATAAAATATATTATTTTATAATTGATATAAAGATAATTTTAACCCTTAACGTTTTCAGTTTTTATCGTTTTGGCCCTTATTTTTTTTGGATAAATTTGTCCCTTAACCTATATCTTTTTGACAAATAGTTTATTTTTTAACTAGATTGATGATTGGACCGTTAAAAATTTAACAGTGATACATATATATATATGAAATATAATTTTAAGTGACGTGACATGTAACCTATCAAATGCATATATAGAATATAATTTTATTTTAATATAAAATATAAAAAAATTAAAATTCAAATAAATATTAAAAATTAATTAATTCTAAAATATAAAATAATTAAACATTTTTAACCCTAACTACGATAAAAATCAAAATTTTATTCGAATTATGATTATATTTAATAAACACGTGTCAGCCACGTGGTTGACGTGGGCTTTATTTTACTTGTTCGAAAAGTATTCCGAAGGACAAGGAGAGAAGAAAGCAGACAATCCCTCATAGTGCTAAAAATCCAGAAGAATATTAAAATATATTTTATATAATTCTAATTTTACATATTTAATAAATATAATCCTAATTCTGTCAAAATTAAAATATTAAAATATATTTTATATAATTCTAATTTTACTTCAACTAGGATTTTCACTTTATATAAACAGAAACAAGAAGCTTTGATATTCCACATCCGTATTCATTCGCTTTGGTTAGTATATCCTTAAACCCTTTTTCTGTTAAACCCTTACTATTCTCTTTCAAAAAATCCATCAATGGATGTGCACAGTAACTTTGAAGATTTTCATTCAATTTTGGTGACAAAGCCAACCACCGGAAAATGGCGAAGTTTGGGGATTTCACCATCTGAATTTCATAAAAATGTTTCAAAGTCAGCGAAATCAAATTATAATAATTATGGGGTTTTCTATTCTTCAACCTCAACTTGTAGATGTAGTTCTAAAGCCGGATGTTATAACCAAGTTTATCCAATTAAATGGTGTATATGGAAAAAGCCAGAGATGGGATGGATGAAATTAAACACAGATGGGTCTATGAGCAATGGATGCTCGGCTATCGGTGGTTTACTTCGAGATTATAAAGGTGTGCCATTATGCGCCTATTTCACTAGATCGCTTGATGAGAATATTTTCACAGTAGAACTAAGTGCTATATGGAGGGGTCTTCTTTTCGCCTTGAGTCTGGGAATTAGATTCTTATGGATTGAATCTGATTCATTGAGTGTAGTAAAAACAATCAATGGAGAACAGCCCGGTGGTCCAAGTAGTAGTTGTTATTTGGATAAAATACGAAATCTATTAGTTAAGTTTATTGACTATCGCGTGACACATACATGGCGTGAAGCTAATACAGCTGCGGATTATGTTTCAAGGATGGACGCTGGGTTAAATAATGTAGTGTTTTGGCCAGATGACTTTCCTGATATGCTTCATAATATTATTACAGAAGATGCAGAAAGTAAGATTTATTTCAGACATTGATTTAGGATTTAGGTGGTGAAATCATCTGTTTGTAAAGGGTTATAGAGATAACTTTGAATCTGTTTGTAATCCTACTGCTCTCATACAATTTATTAATAATATATTTTTTTTCAGCAAATATTTCCTTATTCATCTCAAGGATTAGTTACTTGCCGTATGTTATATCTGTCGTGATAAGTCTTACTCATCTCGCTCTTTCCTACGTTACCGAGTGTATTACCTTTCAGCATGCATTTCCTTTAGCGAGTTGTTTGCGTACTCATAGGTTCATACACATGCTCATGCATGCATACATATGCTCAGAAAAGGTTTTAATATTTGTTTGCTCTATTTTACATGAATAGAATATGATTTTTTGTAAATAATAGAACTGTGAGTATATATTTACCTTTTTTAAAAAACAATTTTGCATATTTTTGTTTGTATCATATCTATTTTTTTAAATTAATCATGCTTACATTAATAATTTTATGTTATATAACGTCCGTAACATTATATTATGCGAGCAATAACCATGTGAAATCAGCTCGATAGTGGTTTTGTGTGAAATCCAACAAATCAGACCCTGTGAAATCAGGATACTCTCTTGTCTCTCCCGACCTGCTCATCAGATCCTGTGGGGGTCTCAACACTTTGTCCTCTTTCGGACACACAAAGTAGACCAAAGATCTCCTCTCTCTCTCCCTGTGGCCCGATGCAGGCAGCTCTTGTATCTACCATTACATAATGCCTACAACACTTTTCTCGTATTAATTTCAAACATGTACATGTGCATGTTCCAACAGTAGAGTTTGTAATGCAGGAGAGTTCATTGTTTTACACTGAACGTATCACCAAGGTTAACGACAAGGGAATCTGGTCGTGGTAGGACAGCATTCCATTTGTTATCGGCGAAAACTGAGTCCTCCGACTTGATCTTGGTGGAGTATTGTTAAGGAAGTTGGGTCGCAGTGAGGGCCGGTGCCGAGGGTGAGAACGGAGTTATTACACGGGGGATAGTAGTTGCAACGCATGATGGAATTACCATCTTTGAAAAATTCACGGTACTGGTGACGATCGATACCTAAGCTGATGGACAGGAGCTCGAATATGACTAGCGACAACTCCCTCATGCTTTCGCAATATTTTTGGTAAATACACCTTCAAACAAGCGAGGTCGATGATTATTATTATTATTATTATTATTATTATTATTATTATTATTATTATTATTATTATTATTATTATTATTATCATTATTATAATAGTAACTCAACTGCTCACTTTTGATTCAAATTTCCCCTACCTCGTATCTGGTCTTAATGCAGTAAGGACGTTTTGTTTTTCAGTATGCTACGTTATAGCATTAATCTACACACGTTTATATTTAATGCATTTACACTAAAATTATGGACGAAAATAATAATAATAATAAGTCATATTTAAAAAAATAACGAAATTCATTTTTAAAGTTTAATTGTGAAATTAATCTATTCACGTTAAAAAAATCTGGAAACTTGTCTTTCTAGTTTAATTTTTCATGATTTAAAAAAATAGTCCAAAAATTAGTAAACATATAACTTAAACCAGTACTTATATTCTACTATTTTGCTCGTGGTCTCATTAATTTAAAAATTATTATTAAATCTTTTAAAATTATTAAGAATTTTAATTTAACCTTTATGGTTTTTAATTCTAATTTAAACCTATAAATTTTTTAAAATTTTTAAATTGTCTCAAACTCTTACCATGTGAATGATTTAATACCATTAAATTGTTGACTGTGTGCATCACGTACAGAAGCAATTTATGAAGTCTTACCCGATGTGCTCAAAATCTTTCCCCAAAGCAGACCTAAAATAATGAACCACAGAAGCGTCGGAGTCGAGTCCCCGGTAGCCGAAGGAAAAAGTTCCTTCCACGGTAAGTTGGATAAAAACCGGTCGGCATGGGCAGCGGAATATCCCGAAAATCCACCAGGCTTTCGGCGGAAACTGAACTTCTTGTCAATGGGTAACTTGAACACTGCATCAATTTCTTGGTAGGCAGCTTGGATAAGCTTTGAATCGACGCCATGATTGGTAACTTGGAAGAAACCATGTTTGGAGCAGGCAGTTCTCAGGAGCTCGACTGCATGGGCAGTAGCCTTGTCGTCTCCTTTGATGAAGCCTTCCAAGTCAATCAATGGCTCGTTAAGCTCTTCCTGCTGCGTGTGAACCAGGTCCCCACGCGGCCACATGAACTCAGTGGGCAAGGTTGATTGATTTTGTAACTTTGATGGGTCAAAAACGACATCCGTTTCATCTCTTGCTTCTATGGTAGGACGCAAAAGAACTGGTGAAGGGCTCGATTCCATTAGGACAGAGACAGACATTTGAGATAAGGTTGATTGGTTTTGCGGTTAACCATGTTCAGATCCTAATTCCAGTTATGAAGACAAGAACCACACCCGATTAAAATATAGAGTCTTAATTCTACTGAAATTAAAATATTAAAATATATTTTACATAATTGTAATTACTACTTTAACATCAAATACCGACATATTTAATAAATATAATCCTAATTCTACCGAAACTAAAATATTAAAATATATTTTATATAATTCTAATTTTACTTCAACTAGGATGTTTACTTTATATAAACATAAACAGGAAACTTGATATTCCATATTCGTATTCATTCGCCTTTGGTTAGTATAACCTTAAACCCTTTTTCTGTTAAACCCTTACTATTCTCTTTCAAAAAATCCATCAATGGATGTGCACAGTAACTTTGAAGATTTTCATTTAATTCCGGTGACAAAACCAACCACCGGAAAATGGCGAAGTTTGAGGATTTCACCATCTAAATTTTATAAAAGTGTTTCAAAGTCATCGGAATCGAATTATAATAATTATGGGGTTTTCTATTCTTCAACCTCAACTTGTAGATGTAGTTCTGAAGCCGGATGTTGTAACCAAGTTTATCCAATTAAATGGTGCATATGGAAAAAGCCAGAGATGGGATGGATGAAATTAAACACAGATGGGTCTATGAGCAATGGATGCTCGGCTATCGGTGGTTTACTTCGAGATTATAAAGGTGTGCCATTATGCGCCTATTTCACTAGATCCCTTGATGAGAATATTTTCACAGTAGAACTAAGTGCTATATGGAGAGGTCTTCTTCTCGCCTTAAGTCTGGGAATTAGATTCTTATGGGTTGAATCTGGTTCATTGAGTGTAGTAAAAACAATCAATGGAGAACAGCCCGGTGGTCCAAGTAGTAGTTGCTATTTGGATAAAATACGAAATCTATTAGCTAAGTTTACTGACTATCGCGTGACACATACATGGCGTGAAGCTAATAAAGCTGCGGATTATGTTTCAAGGATGGACGCTGGGTTAAATAATGTAGTGTTTTGGCCAGATGACTTTCCTGATATGCTTCATAATATTATTACGGAAGATGCAGAAAGTAAGATTTATTTCAGACATTGATTTAGGATTTAGGTGGTGAAATCATCTGTTTGTAAAGAGTTACAGAGATAACTTTGAATCTGTTTGTAATCCTATTGTTCTCATACAATTTATTAATAATATTTTTTTTTCAACAAATATGTACTTATTTCTGAATTCCATCATGCAACAAAAACAGACTTTCTTATTCACTTCAGTCTTACATAATCGATCTCTATGGGGGTCGATTTACAGTACACCAACTATACCCTCAAATTCTTTGATCTAGAATCTAGTTTCTCAAAAATCGATCTCATGTTAGTAAAACGGGCCATAATTTTTTTCTATGTTTGCATTATATCTAAATTATTTTAAACTAATCATATTTGCATTAACGATTTTACGTTACGTAACGTCTATATTTTTATATTACGCAAGCAATAACCATGTCTCATCATCCTAATGCCCCCACTCGGGTTTGTGTATTTGTGTTATTTCGATGTCATATATAATGTCTATATTTTACTCTAGGACCTAGCCTTAACCTAGAGTAGTTAGGTGGGAAAGTAAAATTACTTGGATAACTATTTTTAATTTTTTAAAATTGAGTTTATTATCGTTTTTAAGAAAAATTAATAAAATTATTTATATCTTTGAGTGTAAATTTTTAGTTATTCAATCATTTATAATCGTTAAACATTAACGGCCTATTGACCTAACAATAAAAAATTAGAGTAAACTATTATACGTTTATTTATGTATATTTTTTATCTTAATTTTAAAAATTAAACATTACGGTTATTACTGAAAAAATTATTTTTAATTTCACCCTTATTCTTTTAAAACAATTATTTTCAACCATGAAGTTTTGCTCTTTTCATTTTTCTACTTGATGATTCCTGATACAGGGTCCGGGGTTTCTAAAAATTATTTTTCTTACTTTAAATTTATTTTTTAAAAAGTATTTTTGTATGAAATACAAGAGAAAAATGATATAAAAAGAATATAAATATTTTTTTAGCATAAAGATAATTTTAACTCTTAACGTTTATAGTTTTTATCGTTTTGACCCTTATTCTTTTTTTGAGATAAATTTAACATTTAATTTATATCTTTTTTGATAAATAACTTATTTTTTAACTAAATTAATGATTGAACCGTTAAAAATTTAACGGTGATTGGTTAAGGGCTAATATCTGGTCTGGCCCTGTGACTTGAAAGGCCTTGGAAATCCGTCCATCGGTCAATTCAAAGGATCAGGGGTGGAATTTTAATTACAATTCAAGTGTCAAATGAGAGGTTAAACCATTAAGTTAATGTGTTATCTCGTCTTTTAATGTATAATCAGACAAGTGAAGATAATAAAGTCTTTCATAAACACAGGAAAATTCCTTTAATTTTCTCAAAAAACGATAAAACCCGCGTGATATATCTCAAAAACACAAAAATCCGTGGGGACATGCTTCCGAGAGTTTTTTTAAGTGAATTTTGTTTATCACGTTATCTATAATTCAAGTAATTAAAATCGTTTATTTTTAAATAATTATTAAATAATACTCACTCACTAATTACATACAAAAAAGAGGTGATAGTTCACTTTAAAAAATTAAAATGAACGGTATATTACTTAGTTTCACAGATGACGTAACAGATATAATTCACTTAATAATTTTTTATCCAAATACATATAATAAAAAAGTTATCTTCGTAATGAACATCTATAATAATTAACTTAAATTAATTAATTAATAAATTAAATATCGGTAATAAAACCACAAGTTCAATATCAAGCCGCAACTATTCATTTATGCACCACTAACATTCGACAAATTCAGCATCCCTAGTCTTAAAAAAAAAAAGATTGTTAGGTGAATTTTATTCATCACGTCATCTATAGTCCAAGTAATCAGGATCTTTGATCTTTAAATAACCACTTAATAACTACTTACTCACTAAGTACATGTAGGAAAGAAGTGATGATTCACTTAGAAAAATTTTAAGATCAACGATCTTAATTATTTAAGATTATAGATGACGTGATGAATAGAGTTCACCTAATAATTTTTTTTTAAAAAAAAAGGGAAAAGAAGCGTCCCTTAACCCAAATTGCACCGTCACCGTGGGACACTTCCCTTGTTTTTTAAGGAAGTTTACGTCCATCTTTCCCTTGACCCAAAGCCAACCAATCAATTTTCTACCCTTTAAACCTTTGCCGATTGCCCGTATCCCAAAAGTTATCTTTTGTATATAAATCCCTTGCAAGGAGAACTAGGGCAATCCTTGATTGTTAGAAAAATAAACATAATTTTTTTAAAACAATGAACTGTGGCACAGGGTGGTCTTATAACGATAATAACTACTAACAATAGCATATCTTAGGAAATCCATGTCAAATAATCTAAAACTTGTAATAAATGGGAAATTAGGGAATCTTGTAATGATATTGGTAATTTTAATTGTTCACTTCCGGGTGGTGGAAATTCTTCCAAATTTAGCCATGTGTTTTTTAAGTAGACACCAAATATGGTTTCCAATTAAGAACGCCGCCTTTGTGGCCATGCCCGCTTTCTTTGCAGCTGCTTGGCCTAGGCAACTTCTCTGTCCCAATCTCACCCACGACATTATTCTCAGTTTCCCCATCAAACTCTTCTTCTTCACCGCCGTCTTGTTCGTCGGTGTCGAGAATCGGGGCAGCGTCGTTGAAAAGGGAAAGCCTAAGCCTCCCGTCGCTACGTTCTGCATGGAAGTAACTATGACAGGGATGGAAACTAACGGCCTCAAGAACTAAGCGACCGTTTTCTCGATAACACTTGACCCGAACGCTATTGGAACCGCTAATGGACGTCAAAGGAGGCGGAAAGCTGTTACCACGACTCATTTTTCTGGTCAACGAGTTTTCCCTCGGCTTCGACGGAATTTTATTGCTAGCCACGGTTCTAGTTTCCAACGAAAGCAAGGAAATGTCGTCGCTGCAATCGCTAACTTCGCTTCCGGTTTCACTCCCTAATCGCTCGGTGCACATTTCAAGGCTTTTTTCACTTAGCCTGGAAGCCGAACGCTTAACGAGAGGGTGGACATAGACTTTGTCGTTCTCGGTTGGAGCTTTGGCGTCAGAGAGAGACCGGAGAAAAGTCCATCCACCCTCGTCGGCATTTCTATTGTTGGTGATGGTGGAGTTGTTTGTTTCTCCATTACACGGTTCAGTGAAAATTGTTACGGGTGGAGCCAGTTTCAGCTTCAAGAAACGTGATTCAGCCATCTCCAGGCGTGACTGCAACCCTTGCCAGACACTTGAGGTCATTTTCTTATCCAAAATCAAAATTTGCAAGCAGAAAAGAAACAGAGGAGAAACAGGGGAGCTTAAACGAAGGGAAAAAGATTTGTGGTTTGGACTTTGGAGAAGAGAGAGAACCAAACGGGTGACTATGAAAGAAGACTGAAAGGTTTTGGGGATGATTTATAGTACACCTGGGCATCGCCATAGCCTTTTAAACCCACTAAAACTGCAATCTTTTTCGTCTGCCACACATTTCAAAGGAAATAAAATAAAGAAGAATAAAGAGACAGTAAACTTCAACTGAAACATGGCGAAGACATTGATCAAAATGTCTGAACTGTTTCTCTCTTATTAGTTAGCAGTCTGGTCGTGCTCTCAAGTATATCAGTTGCATTCATGTTGAATGAATAAAATATCTAAATGCACGCATTGTTCAAAAAAATATATAAATTATTAATTATCCGTCCTATGTATATTTTATGATCTATATTTGAAATAAAATATCTCCCGTCTTTCCATTTTTCTTTGGCCACAATTATATATTAAAGAAGATGATGGGATCCAAATTCATGGCTTATTAGTTATAATTATGCAGCAAACATGGCAATCCAACCCTAGACCAAGGAGCTGCCCTCTTGCCGAAACCAAGACAACATGCTCCAGGTGAAGCTTCTTAAATTAAACAAGGTCTGACCACATGCTTTGAGCAGCATACAGACATATGCAAACAACATAATTATTACAATAACAATACTTGTCTTAATCACTAGACACATAAAAAAGGCAAAAGATTTTTATTCCTTTATTTTTGTACTATAATTTCTTTTCAGTAATTTTAAAACGAAAGTTGCAGTTTAGAGAGTTGCCATTAATGGTACGACTCGTTTCATATTTCAACGATGGGTGTCAAATTTACAGTATTAATTATTAACCCACAAAAGTTCAGAGCATAAAGTTTGTCATATGAAATTAAATTAAACAAAAGGGAATACTCCTTAATCAAGTTGTAATTGAAAAATTAATATACAAGAAAATTATCTGGAAAATGAATTTATTCTTTACTTAATACCTATCGTCCCATCTAAAAATGTGAAAGCAGAATAATATGCTTTAATCACTGCTTTATTTATATTGGTGCACACTTTTTTAAATGTTAATCTAATCTTAATAAATATTACTACTTGAATTTAAATCATTGAAGAAAATAAATCATGTTACATTATTGAAATCGCTTGTTATTATATTATAAAAATAAATAGGGATATTTAATCCTAATCATTATTTTATTCATTGAAGAAAACAAATAGGGATAGGTCAAAAACTTATTTAAGGGTGTTATTTTTTAATGATATTTAAAGGTAATTAATTATTTATATATTTAAAAAAATATCATTTTATTTATAAAAAAAATATTTTTGTATATTTAGTTTTTTATATACAAATTATATAAATAAAATTATTTTTCAAAAAATTTAAGGTGTTATTGTACACCTTATTCCATTACATGGTTCCACCCATAATCAAAATCACTTAATAAATTTGATACACGCAATTCTTTAAATATTTATTTAAAATTCTATTTTGATACACGCAATTATTATTTAACAACTTTGGTATTGATTCTTTAGTACGTTACATTTTAGTACATACTCAAGCATGCTATTATTAAAAAAATAATTTTAAAAATTTTAAAAATATGATTACCCTTTAAATATAAAATATAAAACTTTTTTATTTTATATATCTTTTTAGATCGTTAAATGAATAAAACAATGATTAGGATTAAATATAATATATAAAATTATTAATTAAAATAAAAAAATTAACGATTTAAAAAATCATAAATTTTATATTATATATAATGGGATCTTAACCTTATATATTTGTTTTATTATTTTTTGTTTTGGGGATGATATTCTGTAAGCAGCAGCGGTTTTGGTTCTTGGGGAAAGTTTTGTAAAACAGTGGCCTTAAAAAAATGCTAGAAAACGGTGGTATTATTTTTTTTATAAAAGTTATAAAAATTTGGTAGACACTTTTTGGTATATACAAAAATTTTTATAATTTTTATAAGAAAAACGGTATATATCGAAACTCTTATATTTTTTTAAGAAATTCGGTTTAAAAATTAAAATTTTTATAATTTTTGTAAGAAATTCAGTATATATCATTTTTTTTATAAAAAATTATAAAAATTTCGATATATAAAAAAATTATGTACTAATATTTTTATAATTTTTATAAAAAAAACAATATATCAATTTTTAATTTTTTTAAGACGGCTTTTTTTTTAAAAATCACTTATTTGGGTGCCAAAAGAAAAAATGGGCAGGAGACCACTTGTTGTGAAGCGCCAGACTAAGCATCCCGTGGTAAAATCAAACTCCTTTTCTACTTTGTTTTTTAATTTCAATACTAAAGTTCACTTCTTTTTCTTTTTTCTTGGGGTTAAATTTATGGTATTTTTGTTTGGTCTAAGACTAGTTTTTGTTTGGTCTCTGTTCATATCGATTTGATTTTAGATGATGAAAAGCTTGTTTAGGATTAGGGTGGTTGTTCTATGACAAAAGATTGTGTTGGTAAGAGAAGGTTCCTTGTTTATTATATTCAATATGACAAAGACTCATTCACAACTCACCCCCTCTCGTCCACCGGGGAACTCTCACTGTTAACTGCTAAGCCGAATCACCCATCTAAAAAAGGCTGAAGATGGGAACTCTAGGGAAAGCCATACACACCGGCGGGTTCTGGTTTCGCGAAACTGTCCAGGCCCTCGATCGCCTCGGCTCCCGTCTCCAAGTTTCAAGGCATCAGACTGTAATGAACATATTCAATAAATCTCCGGTGGTCGACAAGGATGCATTTCTAGCCCCTAGCGCATCTTTCATTGGCAATGTTAAGATCGGAAAGGGTTCATCTATTCGGTATGGATGTGTGTTAAGGGGTTCTTCTGGGTTGTCAGCAATTGGGTTTTCCAATCTTATTTCTGGGTCACAAATTTTAAGAGGTTTCAATGAGATTGCAAAGCTTTAGTTTTCTGCAATGTCGGGTGATAATCTAGGGAGCCAGCCTAGGAGACCCCTGAGGAATTACCAACTTGTGGTGGCAGCAACTCGTGAAATGGGGATCGGGAAGGATGGTAAGTTGCCATGGAGATTGCCTTCCGACCTCAAATTCTTCAAGGAACTTACAGTGACAACATTAGATCCCGAGAAGAAGAATGTTGTGATAATGGGTAGAAAAACCTGGGAGAGTATTCCACTTGAAAATAGACCTTTACCTGGTCGCCTTAATGTTGTCCTCACTCTTTGCCAGAGTTCTGATATTATGACCGGAGAAAATGTTTTAATATGTGGGAGCATTCCATCAGCTTTGGAACTATTAGCTGAGGTACCTTACTGTTTTTCAACAGAGAAGGTGTTTGTCATCGGCGGTGGCCAGATATTTAAGGAAACACTTAATGCTCCATGTTGTGAAGCCATTCACATTACTGAAATTGACACAAGATTTGAATGCGATACCTTCATCCCTTCAATTGACTTGTCTTGTTTCCAGCCGTGGTACTCATCTAAGCCATTAGTAGAAAATGATGTTCGGTTTTCATTTGCGACTTATGTTCGTGTGAGAGATCTGGGGCAACTATTTGTCCTTCGAATACTAAAGCTAAGTCTACTGCCAGTCCAAATTGCAATAATGTTGAGGTGAAAGACTTCACTTTCTTGCCCAGGATGATTCTTGAGAGACGTGATGAGTTGATTACGAAATAAACTGAAACTTGTTCATTGCTTATCCCGAGTGGCAATCACGATTCTGATCAACTAGATTACGAAATAAACTGAAACTTGTTCATTGCATATCTCGAGTGGCAATCACGATTCTGATCAACTAGATTACGAAATATGACAAAGACTCGCCTTTTCTGGTATAAACTTTGACTTGCAATTTTTATGGGATTTTTCTGAATTTTTTATATTATCAATTCTTAGTCTTTCATTTTCTAGTACATGGCATTGGTCAAGCCAGTTGCATGTTGAATTTGGACCACTGTTGTATGTGATTTATGTTCAATTCTGCATATTATGTTATTGGTATTCTCTTTCCTGTGCTGTAATTACTTGCTTCTATGTTATGCAATGAACTAAATAATAGGATTCTGTCTCATTCTAATTGTGAAATTCTAATCTAAGCTTGAGGCTAAAGATCCTACTCCAGGAGTGGAAAAGCAACCTGAAAGCTCGATCCCTTCATCTGAAAATGCAAAAACGCAGACGAATTCTGCCGATATGCCCTCGTTTCCAAAGGCGAATAAACACAGTGCTCTTTCTATGGTTAGGAGATCCCAACGTATTCAAAATGCAGTTTCCCCTTCCCAAGTCAAGGAATTTGATCAGGTAATCGAAGAGATAACTCTGAGTGAAGGTGAAAAGGATGAAGTGTTACTTGATGATGAGCTCAAGGAACTATCGGTGCCAATCCAGACACAGAAGAGCTTGGAAGAAAAAGTCGAGTATCTCTTACGACAAATTGAAGAACAACGGAAGACTATAGAAGAATTAAACTTCATGGTATTCAAGTATCTTTTGCTTTTATGTCAATTGTCTTTTGCAGATCATGATATGGTATTCCTAAATGTGAAATCATGTGAATTTTAATATATTTTGTTGACATTGATCAAAACAGGCTACAAGGGATTCTTCCCCAACTGGAAGCCCTCAGGGAGCAGATGTCAGATATCGGAAATTGTATTTTGAGTTGCAAAAGAAGGTTTCTTTTTCAACTGCTATATGTTTTTTTCTCCTTAAATGGAGATTGAAGTTATGGTTATTATTTGAAATGTTCATACGATGAAGTTTTTTACTTTTTTCCCCTGCCTGAATGCCAGATTGAATCCTTGATGAATGAAAATCACCAGCTTGCTCTCAAGTTGGAACGAGCCCTCGGCAAACTCGAAGCTGTACGTCTCTATAAAACTGTCTTAGCTCAAATATGCTGCCAATGAACCGTATTAGGCGACACATTCACGAGTATTTATTTGATTGTTTGGTGATGTGTTATACTTGGGGGGTGATGATTTGCCATTACCATGATCTCTTCTGATCAATAAAGCTAAACCTTTCTTAGTTCTTTTTTATGCGAAAAATTTATAGCCTCTTAACGGTACAAGGAGCGGTATGATAGAATAAATTGATGTATTTACTTTAGATGCATTAATTGTAATCACATGTCTAGATTTTATGTGCATCTTTTGCATATATCCGGGGTTTGCTATTTCTGGCTGAGGTTCTTAAAGATTGATCCTTTTTAACTTATGACATCTTGTGTTTTCTTGCAGTACGACAAAGGGGCCTGTGCGGTTTCTGAAGGATTGAAGACAATGAAGGAGATGATCTTGGTCGCAAATTTGACAAGATCAACTGAAACTGCAGTGAAATTTTCTACTCAGGCCTTTCCTTCGATGGATGCAGGTGCCGAGCCAAAATCTAGTCCCAAGAAGAAGAAATCTCGTACTGATAAATAGGTTTCGATTTAGATGAATCTTAGCCGTTTTTTCTTAGTGTTTTGGTTGACATCGAATTCGAAGATCTTGACAAGTTGATGGTGTTACCATTTTATCCAAACTTGCTCCTTTTGTGTTTGATACTGCTAATTGCATTGAGGACTTGGTGTTTTAGTTTCAAAACAAGGATTTAAGTGTCTTAGATGCGTATTTTCGAAATGACTATATAACAGTTGAGTGAAATACCATTCCATGCTGCCCATTCGAGAAGACAACCTTGGTTCCCTGCCTCGAGAAGTACTGAAGCTGGTAAAGAAGAGCATTGAGCCACTAGTTTTTGGAACAGGGATGGCCCTGCTCCGAATTGTATGAGAGTAGAATAGGAGCTATGGGAATTGCTGAAACTACAAGATGACTGTTTTATGCAGATGCTAGTATTTTAACCATGTTTTAACAGCAGCGTGCTCGAGTGTTTTTTCAGGACCAGTAGGTGCTGGGGCAGTTTTGGTTGTCTTAATTGCAAGGTTCATAGAGGCTGTTTTCGTTCGGAAAAAAAATAATGTTTGAATTATAAAATATGATTGTTTAACTTAACTAGATTCGACTAAACTCGGAAAAAAAAATAACCAAAAACTAACCCCCACATGCAAATGATTCCATGACATCTCCTTCTCTGCAACCTTCACGGGCTCCGCATCTGTTTCACCAAATATACCATCTACCTTTCATCTGCTTGACCACGTGAATTACCTACCCCACTGCTGATTGCTCGAACCAGTATCGTCTTACCAAGTACCCCACCATAAAGAGGAAAAAAAGCCTCTTGTAATTAATTAGCGCAAGTAATTTGCTGTTAAGTACAGTACCATAATACAATTACAAACTAATATGGTTTTAAATGTTTGTGTCGGCCAAAATCCAATCATTTCAGCTTAATTTCGGGGAATCTTGTGCTACTTGTTGGTTAACTAGGACAAAGAATTTCTTTTTGGAATCTAGATTTTCTTGTGAGTTGTCGTAATTTTCTGTTTGCACAAAGATTTAAACTTAAAATTTAATTAACAGGGTGTCCGAATAATGCCATGTAAAGACAGACACGACAGTATTGTGTAAGAGTGCGCACGAGGTCTATCGGGACTCGATCCCGCCGCCCCTGCATGGCTGCCAAGTGCTTCCGTGGAGGGCATAGAACTAAGGATCGATGCATGTTATTCAGCGACGAGCATCCGAAGTGGTTGGCACATGCAAAGTTTGCAGCTTTCGATGGGAAATTCAACTCCTAATTACAAACGTAAAAATATTGGAGAATATATTTTAAACTAATTTAATAGCAGTGGTGAGAGAGTAGTTATATCGTAACCGTACGTACTTGTATGTGCCTGGTTCGTCCGGAGAAGGACTCTGAAAAGGATGACAACAACCGGACCGGAGAGAGAGTTTAGGGTTTGGCCGTATAGGCTGAGGTCGGTGCTGAGCGAGTCAGCGAGATACCCCACATCCCATACTGGATCTTAACCTCTCTACCTACCGCCAGCAGATTTCATTTATTAGAGTAGGGACGGGGCATCCGTACGTTTGTGCACTTTGTACAATGTATAGATACACAATTCCTTATTTGCTCGACCTAGTCATAATGAGACTGAATTTAAGATGGCTAGCTGGCTCACTGGTCCTGCTCTCTTGATCCAATCAGCTGCCACCATCCACGGCCGATCACGGCTACATGATGGCGATGCATGCGTGTAAAAAAACACGTACAATTGTAAATTATTGTCGACTTACTAGGGTTTGTTTTTTTGTCAACAAACAACATTCAAGTCACATAAATTAGTTCGGTCGACATCCATACATCGAGATTCATGAGATTAATTCAAGTGAGTTGATTCAGATTGACTCGAACTAATTAATCCGTGGTATGATGTGCCGACAGATTGACTCGAACCGTGATCAAATCGGATTCAACTGTAGCAGTGGTATATCTTAGTGGCACTATCAGAAAAATGTATCACTTGAACCTTACACTTACTTTCTTCTAGGTCTCCCATTGCTAAGATTTTGGTCTTAGCTTGTTAGATAATCCACAATTAAACCCTTGATTCCCTCATCCTTTTTGTTTCTGGTTCATGATGTTGGAGAAGTTATTTAAAATTGGGTCCCGGAGGAAATTATTTTCTTAATAGTATATTATATTTAGGGGAAAACTAAAGGGTGATGGAATCTGCTTTACTAAAAGATGAAAACAAATCCCCACTTGGAATAATTTAAGTGAAGGTGGAGGGAAAAGTCTACTAACAATAGTTACTTGTAGCTTTTTTTTTTTCAACCACATTAGTAATTCTGAGCAAGGTTAAAGTTAAATTTACTACATGCCAACTTTGGAGCTTCACTAGGGTATTATCATATAATTGGTACCCCCACTTTTTTTTGACCGCATATATTTAATTTATTAATTGATTAATTCGAATCTTATATTATAGAGATACATTATAGGGACATCTTCTCAAGTTAATTTATTTTATTTACAATGTTATAATTCAAATATTTAACTTTACTTAAAGGAAAATTCGTATTGTATATATAGAGCTGTAGAATTCCTTCTTTAATTACATTACTTGATCAATTTTAATCACAATTAACTACAAATGTTTTGAACTTAATTAATGATTTTTGTAAAAAATAATAATATTCATTTTAAGAGATTCTAGTTCGAGCATATTGTCACGGACCACCAGTTCCTAGTCCCGTGACAATATGCTTGTAAATTACATATATTATCAAAAATTAAAAAAAATAAACAGATAAAATCATGATCTTAGAAAAACAGAGAACAGTACATACTGCAATCTTCCACCAAACTTACCTACCAAAAGAGGAGCAAAGAAAATCCACTGTAACATGCTATAAATGAAAACAAACAAACAAATAAAATAAAAATCACTTTGGGAAAAAAGTGGGTTTCTCTTTCTCCCAACTCTTTATGGTTGATCTCAGACTGGTTACTGTATTTTTCTTCTTTTTATTTAAAGATGTTATCTGGCTTTGACAGTGTGGCTATGCTGAAGAGGAGGAAGAGGATTTGGTTCCCTTTCCATGTCTATTCTCTGGTTAAAAGGGAAATTCTATTTAATGCTCGACTAGTACTCTGCAGTCTGCCCCCACCCCCAGTCACCTAATTGGATCCCGTGGCCTTGTAGGCCACTGCCTGCTATAAAAAAAATTATCATACTAGTGGTTATGGTGGTTGAGCTCTGTTCATCTAGTACTAAACTCAATGCTAAGAAATTCCTTCATTGGTTTATCCAACTTTTAGCACTAGGACATAGAGAAATGTTGAAGAGGTTCGATTTAAATTCTAATTTTAGAGACGATAATCAAATAGTAGTGCATGACATACTTTTTCTTTGAAAGGGAACAACCGGGAAAGAGGTTCATGGATTTGGGGCATGGCGTCCACAAGACAAAAGTTAATTTTGCTAATCATAGTAGGATTAACTTAGTAGTAATTAATCTACCACAACGGAGACATTATTATTCGACTAATTAACACCCTTTCTTTTCAATCCAAGGTGGGGACAGTTAAAAGTAAAACTCGAGGAGTTGGTCCGTTCGGTTGGTGACAAGCTTGCAACGGGTTAAAAGTGGAAAAACAAATGGAGGTAAAAGAAAATTGTTTAACGGCTGTTGGAAAGCAGAGTAACGGCTGATTCCTTGTGGGGACTGGGAGGAAGGCTGGTTTTCCCGGAGGCAACAAGGCGCTGCACAAACCCCTCAATTCTCTGGCCGTTAGTTTCCGTCAGTAACTGCTTCCCGCCAAACGGTAACGACTCCACGCCTCTTTCATTCAGTACCTCCTCCATTCTCGGTCCCGACATCGTTTCTCTCGCCAGCCCGTTTCCCTGCATGGTTCAAACCGTCGAATTTGTTTAAATAAGTGGATAAATGTGTTTGGCTTGTGAGAAACACGAAGGAAAATTTCAATAAAAAACACTTTAATGTAGTCAAACTTATTTAACAATGGATTAAAAAATTAGTGATTTGGATACCTGAATTCTGACGTAGTCTGCACGGTTCCAACAGAAAGCGTTCCCCAACATCTGATCTACGGTCTCCGAGACTCCGTCGAGTACAATGTCAACGACTGAAGAAGTTGTGCATTCTCCATTGTTAAGAACCTTTGACCTTCCACACGATGGACCGTTTCCTAACGACAGTACTAGAAGATCCTCCACGCCATTGACCGACGGGAAATCTCTCTTGTTATGGAGCACGTGCGTGATTGCAGCGGCGGTAGGATTGTTCATGACTAAACCGCCGTCCACGGCGGAGCACGCGGTCTTTCCGTCGACGGATATCAATGGGAAAGGTTTGAAGAGGCTTGGAGTGGCTGACGTAGCGCGACATACTTTCCAAAGCTCGAAGTTGAAACTCGGTGATTCGGAAGCGTCGGCACGAGAGAAAACAAAGGGAGCGGAACTCTTGAGGTCAAAGCAAGGAACCAGGAGAGGCTTACACGTGTCCTTCAGTGTTAAAACCGTTCCGTCTTCTCTCTTGAACATTTCCTTCAGCACCTTATCCATGCTCTTACCGGAGAATCTCTTCTGACGGTGAAGAACTCCGGCGAGCTTATTGACTTTGAAGAGCTTGGAGTTATTCTGTGTGATAAACTCGACAGCTTCTCTAGCAGTAAAAATCGGATGTCCAGTTCCATCGTCGGCAGAGAGCATGGCGGCAATAATAGCACCGACGCCAGAGCAAGCTATCATGTCAAAGAAATCGACAATCCGAGCATGAGGATCACCCGTTTTGAGACGTATCTGGTCTTCAAGGTGTATAAGAGCGGCACCAGCGACAATGCCGGTGGTTCCACCACCGTCAATGCTGAGGATCCGAACCTTGTTGTTGGTTTCACAGTGCGATAGCCATTTCTGCTCAAGTTTTGTGAAGATCTCCAAAGTTACTTTACTCAGCTCCATTTCCGACAGTTCAGACGAAGAAAACTGTTCGAAGTATTTTTTTTTGGTCGATGGCGTTTTGAAAGTCGGTGAAGCAAGCAAAGAGAGAGGTTGTCCTCTATTCACGCTGTGTTTCGAATAAGCATTGATGGCGGCAATAAGCAAGAGAATAATACTTGCAGAGAGCTGTTTGGAATTAATATCTCTGTGGCCTGAGATTCAAGAGAGTGAGGTTGTCGGTTTTCTCTGTATGCTACTTGGAGAGAGAGAGAGAGTTATATCCGGGAGTGATTGACTGAGTCTGAGTTCCCGAGTGAGGAGTAGGAGATGAGTTGGAAGAGTATAGTTAAGGTGTTGATATTTATATACGGAGATTAGAACGGTCGAAGGGTTGGATTACCTGCCTAGTTCGAAGCCGTGTTTTAATTTAGAGTACAAACGAAAATAATTGAGTATATATTTTAAATATTTTATCTTAAAATTTAAATTTTATAATTTAATCAAATTAAAATAATTTTTAATAAAATTTAATATATACATTTATTAGATATTCAATTAAAATCGAGTATATATTTTAAGTGATTTTTTTAATCGTTTGATTATAACGTTTATTATTTTAAAAGTATTAATATAAAAGAAACATTTAATCCCAACCCTGCCCACAGTCCAGAACTAATCCTTATTAAAGGATCTTAGAAACTACTCATCCAGTCCATGTGGGAAAACAACATTAGACCAAAATAATCTGATAATTCAATGAACAAAGTTGATGATGAAACAGAGAAATGACTGAGTTGGTACAGATTAGTTTAAAAGCTTTGAAAATTAGAAGTCTATATTCTGATCATTAACAACATTTATTTCTTCTCCAGACAGGTAAAACGTTACTTAACAGTTAACAACAAGAATAAATGCCACACAACAGCATGAAATAGATGTTTAATAAAATTGGAGGGTTGAAATCATTAAATAGTTTTAATGGCAAAGATAGTCAGCGAGGAAGGTATACGTATTTAAGGATGGTATTTTATCTGATACGATTGGATTTTGATTCGGACTGGCTTGATCATGTTAATTTTTTTTTTGAAAGTTCGATTTCAATTTGGTTTAGGTGTTTAAAAAGGGGAAAGTCGGTCGGGTCAGATTCAAATTTAAGGTATAAAATATTTGACCCGATCCATGATTAAGTATGTATTTTTTTTATAAAATTTTTAGAGATATTTATAGTAATAGTTATTTATTTATATTTTTTTGTAATTAGGTCTTAAAATCGAATTTTTATTTATAATTAAGTACTTGAAATTATATTTTTTATAATTAAGTCTCCTAATTTTTTTACAGTTAAGCCATAAAATTATTTTTTCTATAGATTAAGTTGAATCGAAATTCAATTTAAAGTATTTATTTTCGAGTCGAATTCGAATTAACCAAAGATCCGTCTTAACCTGACCCATATTTAGTGTTATTAGTTTAATCCCCCTAGGCCCTATGCACCGTTAATTTCTCAAGCAAGACCGTTGAAAATGATTTCATCTCGCTTTATGAACATGGGTCCCATCGTTTCTAATTCCATGCTTAAATAACAATCAATAAAAAATATTAACAAATCGGTTCAAATGATAAATAATTTATTATTATTTATAAATTTTAAATTTAAAGCAATATGTATATAATTTTTTTATTAAATATTTATTTATTAAAATCAAGTATATAACGTAAATCGATCTAAATTAATTAAGATAAAACTTAAAAATCAAAAGAACAATCAAATCAAATAATCGACAAAGAGTTTCAGTCTTGGACATTCCTGTGTTTGTTGACATTAAAACAAATCATAGAAAGCATTAACCCACCTTTAACCATGATGCATGGCGTAATAGCTGGACAAATCAATTCCTGATTCATGTTACTAATGGATTAAAAAATAAATTTTCTTTAAAGTTTATTAGTATTCTTCTTGAAAGTAAATTGGAAGGTATCACACAAAAACTCAGTAAATTAAAGGATAATAGATGCTTAAAGAATAGTTTATACTCACCGATCGTTTTAATGTAATAAACTCATAATGATCTAAGTATGAATAATGATTAAAAAATTATCAACTTTAATTTTAAAATTTAAATCATAAATCTTAAAAAATACACTTTATCTTAAATTTTTTAAACTCTAGATCTAAAACCTATTCTTAAACCTAATCCTTCAACCGTAAACTTAAAAGATTTTTACTCCTTTTCTCCATGATAATAAACTAAGATAAGCAAGAACATCGGTAGGATCCGGATTTCCGACTGCAATGCAATGGTGGCAATGTGTGTCGAAGTAGCTGCACCGGGGAAAGTCAACCTTCCGCCATATGGCAATAGTCCTTGGGCCTATGGAAGATGGTGTCAACTTTCTGGCCCTCATGGCAGTGGTAGGATTTAGGAACATCAGAAAGGGAGGAGTTAGTGACCCGACCTGTCGTTTAGGAAGTGGGGGTCACTCAAAAAGGATGTCCAATAATTCGAGTCCAACGTTTCTGATTCCATTCCATGTGGGGATTTTGTTTTACAAATTGAGTTAGGGACTAAGGGGTAGGTAGAGCCTGGTTCACCGGTAACACTTTTTGATTTGAATTTGAAGTTTTAATCAACATCTATGCATATAAATTAAACATTAATTTCATCCGACAAATCAAACAAAGCTTCATACAATGATACCATATGACCTAAACATGATAACGCCGCCCCGATATAGTCCCAGCTCTAAGCACAAACGCAAATACTATTCATAAGGATCACCGGCCTACTAGTAGAAGGCGAAACCGGCGATACAAACTGCGACAAGACTCAAAACTTTGGAGGAGACGAGAGACAAGGCACTGCTCTGAGCCGGGCCAGGTGCACTCGCCATTTCTGAAGGCGAGTTTGCAGGGGAAGAACCCAAAGTAGACGAGCTAGGACTTGCGGATGGGGCTTTGGACGATGCTTTAACCAACACATCGACCTTCTGGCCAGCTTGGCAGTGTCCTGGGACGCCGCAAAGGAAATAAAAGTGGCCTGGCCTTTTGAGTGTCACGGAGTCGGATCCGGAGGTGTAGGAGGCAATGGCCGTCGTTCCATTGCACGACTGGAATTCGCTGTGGGTCACTTGCATCACGTTGTGGAATTGTGGGTTGTACTCGAAAACTGCGTTAAAGTAAACCCATTAGTTCATCCAAAGATGGCTGCTACTTGCTAGCAAAAGATAAAAACAGGAAAGAAGAAGACACTTACGAAGAGAGTCGCCTACATGGAAGGTCTTGGTGGAAGCCCACTTTACGTAGTCAATATTTCCCAGACTAGTCCATCCAGTGGAGTCACCCACTTTGTGAACCTCGCCGAGAGAGACTCCGACGAAAGCCAGCATCAAAACGAAAGCCACGGTCCTCTTAGTCAAAGCCATTCTCAAACTAGAAAGCAAGACTACTGGTAGTATTTGTTTTATGAAAGAAACCCTCAGGATGTGACCTCTATAAATAAGGGAGTGTTTTCTGCCAGTAGCCCTTGCATGGAAAGATTTCCTAATCCCAACGACATTAAAAGAAGATGCAATTACTGGTTCTGCTCCTACTTTTATTGAAGTGCAAACGATATGAACACTCTCCAATGTTCAATCCAGGACGTACACCTGTGCATTTGAATGATTCTAAACCATCGGATTTCCAACGGGAATACGGTAAAACTTAAAAGCTGTATCAAAGTTTGTTTAAATCTTGAGATTTGGGAAAGTTTTGAATGGGATTTGCAGTGGGACCTTATGAATTATGAGTCGAGTCCAACACAATCAATGCCTGTGTGGTCCACAGCAATGGTTTGAACCAATAGCAAGGCGACAATTGACTTTCCCTGGCTGAAAGATTAATGAGCAAGAATAATTTACAATCTGTGCCCTTATGGACAAAATAAGAAGTGTGAAATCATTTGGTTCTGCCCAGATTTTCAAGGCGTTCAAGTTTTGTCGCTTTCGGCAGATAAATGGAGGACAGCTCTTTCATGGAGTCAATGAGTTCATAGAAAGAAATTTGACTGTTCTGAAAACTTTTGGAACCAGTCTCAGAGTTGTACATTCCAATGTCAGACAGGCATTTGTTGAATTTCTTTACTTATATGTTTCAGAGCTCAAAGCTTACGATGGCTTCAAGTTGCAACAGTTGTTTCTTGGACAAAGCAAAGCACAACCGACATATCTCGACTGAAACAAAACAAATTTCCATTAGTTTTTTGGGGCTTAATACCCAAATTTACTCTGTATTTTAGTGATTTTTTTTATAAGAAAAATAACAAACAAATCAGTCTTAAAATAAGAAAGAAAAAATTATGGAATATCCCACTCAAAACATAAATCGGATGAATCTCGTGTAAGTTTGTAACTAAGAAGCTTCAAACGAATATCATGCTTAATTTTATATGCAACATAAGAGAAGTTCTTTGAGGATCCACCATGCACACACTTGTTTCGTTCCTATCAAACATAATAACGAAAACCATGCCAACATAAACGTAACAAAGTAGCTCTTAATGTTTTCCCTCTCCCTAGTCTTTGAACCAAGTCAACCAAGCATGGCCAAGTCACAAAACTATCGTGAACATGACAAGCCTGTAAAATAATTTTCAGTATTTGCTTCGAGTAACTACAATCACAGAATATATGATCCCTTGTTTCAATATCAGTCCCACAAAGAACACAATACAGATCTACTTGACAACCCCAACGAATCATACGATTTTTGGTTGATAGTTGATCCTGCAAAACAAGTCAAGCCATGAAAGAGAATTTAGGAATAGATAATCTCTCCCGAACCACCTCATCCCAAGAGACTCTCTTTTTTAAGTCTAAGAATATCCCATATCTTCTTTGCTTTGAAATCTCCCTAGATACTTCTAACATTTACAAATTCCTCTCTGAGTTTAGTGAATTTTCATTTAAACCCTTTTTAGGATTTTTAGATTGAAAATGTTAAGCAATTAAATTATAAACATAAATATAAGTTGAGGGGCAAATCGATAGAAAAAAAATAGTAAAAAGGTAAGTGATAATTTTACTATTGTAGCGGGGGTTTAAGGTATTAACCTTTTTCTACGAAAAATTATTAAGTGAACCATGTTCACCACGTCATTCATGGTCTCAATTAATCAAGACCGTTGATCTTAATTTTCTCCAAGTAAATCATCACCTATTTCCTACATAAATTTAGTGGGTGGGTAATTATTAAATAATTATTTAAAGACTAACGATATTAATTACTTAAACCATAAATAATGTACGAACAAAGTTAACCTAATAATCTCTCGTCTTCTGCATTCAAGAATGCAATTTTAAACCTCTTATTACGTCAATTCATGTCCCACTTCTGCCTACACGAACGTATTATCAGCACTCAGCGGCGCAAGAGTTTATAAGGTCTCCAACGGTGTTAAATGGCGATGGCATGCACGGGTGGTAATGATTTTGCCTCCTTTTATTTTTTTATAATTTTTTAATAATAAATAATTATAAAATAATATATATTTATATATATTTTTAATTCTTTAATAATATACATAGAATGTTTATTTTTATATACCTGATATAATTCGAAAAATCTAATATTCAAAATTTTAAATTATTAAAATAATGATACATATGTGATCCTAAAAAACCAAACATTTGAATATTCGGATATTTAAATAAAATATTTAGATATCTTATTATTCAAATATATAATTTGATTTAAGTATTTTTTAAATTTACCAATAATATCTATGAAAATTTTGAATTATTAAATATAAAACTCAATAAATTATTTAATATAACAAGATTAACGTCTATAAAAATTTTAATTTTTAATATAAAAAATATTAAATTAATAAATATAATAAAATTTATATTTATGAATATTTGAATTTTCATTTATTTCAGATTTTTAGATAATCTGAATTTTAAAATATTATAATTCATATATGATTAAAAAATAAAAAATAAAAATTTCAAATTATATCAATATATTGGAATATTTCAAATACCCTTATACTGTTATACATACAGATAGATTAATTTAAATTTGAATCTTTTATAATAAATAACGTTAACTTTTTTAAATAAAGTTCTAAATTAATACTATCCCTATAATAGAGGGTTACCTAACTAATTCAAAAGTGATTTTGAAAGCATTTGAAGCCGGAAAACAGTGCAAAATAAAATAATTTTCGGGCAAAAACTCATTTATAATAAAAGGATTAATTTTTTAAAAGTAATTTTGAGGGAAAAAATCAATTATTTTCATTTATATCTTTAATTTTTATAAATTATATTTAAAATAAATATATTATTTATTTAAAAATATTTTATAATAAAAATATAAATTTATTTTTTTAAAAATATTTTATCGTATTTCTAATTCAAGATTCGCAGACTCGGCCCAAAGTTTGATCTAAATAATGAATCCAAACCAGTAATGATGGACCGACCCATACAGGTAAGTAAAAGCCGATATGGGTTAGAATAAACTTAGATGTGTAACCAAACAAAAACTCCACCCGATGAGCCCGACAGCGGAAAGTTCTTTACCCTATCCTGCAGTTTCTTCCGTCGTTTTTCTGCTCCTTGACAAGCCAAGACCGGGCTCTCAACTTCAAACGCCTGCTTTCGAATGGCGGTGCCCTTTTCTTCGATGACCTCCGATCGGTCCCTTTTCAGGCCCAGTCTTAATCCTCCCAAGTCTTTCCACTCACCTTCAGGTCCTCGCTTATTTCTTACTTTTATTGTCTTTGGTATTTGTTTTCATTAGAGAGCTCTGGGATTTAACTAGACAAGTTCTTTATGCTATTAGATTGTTCCCAGAAGGGATTCGGTCGATCTAAGTTTTTTTAACACGTCGTTGTTAAACATTTGCCGCGTAAGAGGCAAGTTGGTTCCTATGCGTTCGCTGAAATGCTTCCTATGCGTTCGCTGAAATGCTTCGGAACGTTTTTATACGTGCGGCTATTGAATCTTTTTTCCCTTTTTATTCGAAAGCGAGAATGGAGAAGACAATTGAGGCAAAACCAATTTGAATTCCATAAGGACAGGGAGGGCGAACCGCGCCATGCTCGACAAACTTGAGGTATGGAATCATTGTACAATCTCACATGGTTTATATTGGATTATGAACAAGCTATCCTGGAAAATAGTTTTCAAAAACCATGGTTTAGGACTCAGTGTAAAATATATTGGAACTACTGAATCTTGGAGACTTGGATTGTATTCTCGGGATTCAATTTGAATCTGGTCAGAGAAGGATTGATTTCTTGATTAATTACTTGTATAGCTAATTGCAGGGACGGAGATCCCTTGAGGCACAAGGCCCCGGCCCCTACTCTAAAATTTGGTTTAATTAACAATTTGGTCCTGTAAAAATAAATATTAAAATTTTAAAATACAAGATTTATTATATATATAATCTATTAGGGATCAAATAAAGAAGAATGAGCTTGTATCTTTAAATTTTTTAATCCACTAACAATTTAGGTCCTTCTTAGTTGAAATATTAGACAAAATAGGCATTGTTCCATGAATTTTGAGTTTAAACACTTGATGAACTCTTGCATCACTTAACCATTAGACATTGATCGCTCAATGCATCACTGGTGTTCGAACCCGTGATCTTTAAGAACAACAACTGTTCCCTTAATCACTGAGGTTAGATAGCTCGTGTTTTTCCTTTCTCTTCTTGATATGTGGCATGTAGGTGACATAAAATGTGTTCATAGCATCCTGTATCCCATGTTTCAAAAATGATCTATCATAGAAGGTACTATGTTCATTAATTATAGTTTGTTTTTAAAATATTTTTCACTTTAGGTCTTCTATATCTTCATAAATGGTATCACAATGCAGCCTAAAAATTTAGCCTTTGGAGTTTTTTTTCCTATTGTTTCATTAAAATTTCTCATACCATGTGTTTATCTATATCTCTGTCTATCCAGTTGCAGAGCCATTGGTGGATGGGGGCTACCCTGAAATTTAAATTTGATTTATTAAATGTTTATTTTATATATTAGTGTCCACCTTAAAATTTAAATTTGACATATTAAATATTTATTTTATATATTAGTGTCCATCCTAAATATAATTGGTGCCCACCGTGGATTAATTGATGCCATTGTTTTTATCTAATTCAACTGATAGTGTGATTACCTATGAAGATAATTTATCAATAAACTGATTTCTCAGATGAAAGTGTAATTACTTATGGAAGTAATTACATTAAAATGAAGAACGCCAAGAGAAGGTGGTGTTCTCCCTTTAATACTATAGAAAGAGTCCTCATAAACTTTTCTAGATCCGCCACTGTGTCTGACTTATTCATTCATATTTTTGAACTATCCTGCCTTTGAAATTTGAACCATACTGCGGTGAGTTGACAACGAGCATTATATAATTGCTTCCAACAACAACTTGATTGGAGAGTGGTGGCGATAGATAAATAGCAAAATCAGAGGCAGCGCTCAACATTTTCGAACCGCTGCCACAGCGAACGACTGTACCTCTCCGCGAATGTGGCCATGGGCGAGATCTGTACAAAGCGGCAAATACACTGATCGTGACGGTGATGGCCACGACGAAGCGGTGGGGCAGATCAGGGCGACGACAGATTTGAGAGGAAGGTGAAGGGTCGGGTATAAAATTACGGGTATAAAACAATAAAAAAATATAAAATATTTAAAAAATTAAATTTTTAGGGAACACCCTTAAATCCGTCCCGATATGAACTTATCCCGGAATATACCTTCCCATATTGTCTTTCAAAATTGTTGCTGAAAAATAATAATGATTTCATGTCTTTAAGCTCAATGTACATGCACTATGATTCCATTTACTAATTGTTAGTACTAAAATTTTTAACTTTTTTGTAAGTACAATTAAGGGAATCTTTAAATTTTGTTCAACAGTTTGAAGGCAAAGAAGAAATGCATGAAAATACTACTGAAATAATGAGACTATCGATAACGTAAAGAAAGATGGTTTTTTAGTAATTAATAATGTATTTTTAATATCGATATTGTTGATGTAAATATTATGAATAAAAATATGTTAAAAAATTATTATGAGTAAAAATAGATAATTAATATCACCCAGTTATGAGTCATTGCTGACAGAGATGAGCAAACATTAACATCCAGCTCGTTTGTATGCGGGAGGGGATCATTTCAGATTAATAAGAAGAATCTTAAAACACATATACATAGATCAAGAAAAGAATAAAAAATAAATACGTGTAATTATCGTATATAAGTCTTTAAATTTAAAATTTGAAGAGGTAAAGATTTTATTCGACTAATATTTAAATTAGATGAGACTTATAATACAATTATTCTAAGAAAAATTAGAACAGTAACAGTCCCTTCTAATTTTTTAGGTGCAAATCGTATGTTTTTTATTACGCCTCTTTTAGTGTTTTTCTTTTAAAATAATAGGTTTAAAGTTTAAGGTTTAGAGTTTAAGGTTTAAGGTTAAGAGTCATAGTTAGAGTTTAGAGAATTAAGGTAATATATATTTTTAGGGTATATGACGTAGATTTTAAGATATAAAATTTAGGGTTATCGTCTAAAATTTAATTTAATTTTTTAAAGATGAAACATAAAAGGAGACAAGAGATTTTTGTTCTAACCTATTAACGACTCTGTCTTTACTCTTTACCGACTATTAATCGCAAACGAAAAATAATAATATATGATAAATATGAAATTAATATTATAATTTTAAATTTAAGTTATTTTTTTAATTTATTGGTAAACTAAGTGATGCAATATTTATACTCATGCATAATAAGATGATAATTTAATTCTTATATAAATATATTTAAAAAATTTTAAAAATTAAACCTCTAAATAAATAATGTATGATGGATTGAGACATAACTAAAGGAAAAATCATAGAAAAAAAAGCAAAACATGTATAGTCTGAAGAAAATAACAAATCGAAACTATTAAAATATATAAAAATTAATTGACTGGTTAATATGTAAGATTCATATAATTATAGGAACAGAACAAAAAAATAAATTATTTTTAATCTGAATGACTATAAAAAAATCATACGAAATGACGTACAAAAAACAAACCCTATATGATTTATGAATATGCCAAAATTTCCACAAAATAAATAATTCACGTGTACAAGATTATAAATAAGATTACAGAAAAGTAAACAAGTAGATATTAAAATATATTTAAATAATTTTTTAATTATTAAACAATCATTAATAATGATAAATTTGGATAAGTTTAAATTATTATTTTTGAAATATTTTAAAAATAATGATGATTTTGTGACTAAATAAAAAAAATTAATGATCATTTATATAATTTATTTATAAAATTAGAATATATTTTAATCAAATAAAGATGTATTATATTTTCATATTAAAAATTGTGTTTATTAAATTAATTAATAGATTTTTAAATGTAAAATGATAGGAACATAAGAAAATAATAACAGCATAAAACAATATATGAGCCAAAAACATCAAGAATAAAAGAATTTATTAAGATTAAAAATATATGAATTCATTAATAGATAGAAATTTATTTAAATTCAAACTCTGGCCACCCTCCATTTTCCCTCTATGGCTCTATCCATTATAAAATTTTCTTTCTTTTTTAATTTTTATGTGGACCGTAATGACATTAGTTTTATTATTATTCGTCGATCATGGATATTTTCTTTTTAATTTTAAGTATTTAAATTTAATAATTTTATATTTGTGATACGTTTTTATTTATCTTTTTATACATATCATATGATTTTTTGTTTTTTTTAGCCGATCGTTTGATCGTTTTTTTATTTTTATATTATGGTTGATTTTAACATCGTCATGATTGATCAATATGACATTTTTTTGATATAATGATTGTATAATCTAAAGATAATATTTTTTTAACAAAATTTGAAGCCAAATGTATTTACCTGCAATATAAATTTTTAATATAAATTTTTTAATAAAATGATATAATTTTATTAAAAAATAATTTAAATTAATAAACCTATAAACAAGTAAGTTACTTATAAAAGTAGCATCGGTGACTATTTGTTAAGTCCTTGGATTTGTTTAATGCCTACTCCCTAAATAGTGTTGATTTTGACATTTCTAGTTTAGTCTTAATTGACGAATCCAAAATTTTATAATTTTTTTCATTCTTATCGTATCCAATCAAATGAATTTTTAAATTTTTATTTCTAAATAATTAATAAAAAATTATAATAACTTAAATCGAACCCATTAATTAACTAATATAAATTTAATACTCAAAGATTAATTATAACACAACTATTTCAATTCGAGCAAAAATTTTCTATCTCTTTTCTGTGCCTCCTTTTATGCATCTTTTAAAAATTTATTAAAAAATTAAATTTTAAACCTTAACCCTTATTTTTATATCCTAAACCCTTAAGTCTATACCAAAAAATATACCATACCCCTAATTTCCTAAACCCTAACCTAAAACCCTAAACTCTAAACCCTAAACTTTTAATTTGATGTGGATGCATAAGGAAGGGATAAACGCGATTTGCACCCTTTCAATTTAATTTACTTGATTTAAAAAAAACTATATATATATATATATACCTGAATCCCACTAGAATTTTTTATTGAAATAAAAATTCATGCATTATCCAATTAAAGAGGTGTGTAGAGCATAAACTGTTTCCTAAGAATGATTAGATTCCATTGTAGAAACAAACATAAGAGAACTGAAGAGACATACATGGAGATTAATGTAATATAACTCTGTGTTTGGTTTATGTCATTTTACAACAATTGTTTTTCTTCTTGTTGCTGCCTTTGGAGTTTTCAACCATGTACAAGCAAAACCTTCAGTCCCATTCTCAGCTGTCTCAGCTGTCTCAACTGCGTCTGCAGGTGTGGGTTGATATATACATATTGATATCTAACACTCGTTTTCGAAACACATAATCAATTTTTTAATAATTATACGATAATATATGTTTATATTTTTTTGATTTTTTGACAAGGTACGTGTAACTGTTTAAGCCGATTGAATTATCGAATTAGGGAAGATAAAGAGTTGAGTAAGACAATTCAAAGAATAAATCCGTATGAATTTCAAGATTCTCACAGTGCTCCTTCCGAATAAGACAAACGATTTAATTAAAATTAGGGTTTACTGAGCGATGACATTTGTGTACATCTCATCATTGGGGGGTTTAAAATGTTTTTTTTTTTACATTTATGTTTGACTGAATATTTTTTTCGTTAAATCTTTGTTTGTGATTTTATTATGATAATATTATTTAAATTTTATGAGATAATGATAAGTATAATAAATACTAATTGTATGTATGCAAATATTTTTTACGAAAAAAACATAAATAGGTGTAGGGATTGAGGGAGGTAAAATAAATACGTATATGTATTCGAGCATTTACCAACTAATTAGGATTTATCTTAGTGCTTGTAGTTAACTACTATAAAACTAATTAGCAAATCTTAAAACAATTCTATAAGTGGTGTCGTGAATGTTTTCTAATAAAAGGTATTATTATATTATTATCTTATATACCGATAAAAATAAATTATTCTATAAGAGATTTAGTTTAAGATTTAGATATAACGAGTTTGAATTATAGGGTTTAAAATTTAAGATTAGAGTTTAAGATTAGAGTTTAAGATTCAAGATTTATATTTAAAGGATTAAAAATTTAGATGTATTCGAATATTTACCAACTTTTGATTATTTTTTGAATATTATTAATCAATTATTTAAATTCAATGCAATTAACCTATTATAATTATCCTGGCTGATATTATTTTCGATTTAAATTTGGTTGATTGAGGTTTTCCTTAATTATTATTTGAACAACTTCTGAAATCAAATCATTTGTACCATTGGGATGAAATCCTTTTGATATAACCACAAGTAAAAGGAATCAAATTATTGAGATACATTCTCCTTTTTGCTTTTTTAAAATTCAATGAGTTATTCTAAAATTAGTTTAATCAGATGGGATATCAGAAAAAATTAAGAGATGAACTCTATTTATTACATTATTTATGGTCTTAATTAATTAAATTCGTTTATCTCATCTTTATCTAAGGTGAATCATCAATTATTTTCTATACGGAGAGTGAGTAGTCACTAAGTAGTTATTTTAAGATGAACGGATTAAATTAATTAGATCACGGATGACATGATAAACAAAATTAATCTAATAACTTCTCGACATTAGTTTTATTAATTAATATCGAGAGTTTAAATTTTAGTATTGTGAAGAAAAAAACCGTCTTATAGGTTGATGATTTCCCTTGGATAAATATAAGATGAACGAATTATTGACATTAATTAAGACGTTTTCGCGTCCATTCAGTTCCCATTTTGGCGAAAGCTTTTTCCCTTTTTTATTTTTAGATTAGATATTCGATCTGATTTTTTTTAGATCTGATACATATTAAAATATTTTAAGTTTTAAATCATCTAAACACCCAAAATTTTATGTATATGAATCTTATTATATTTAATAATTTAATGATTGTTATATCTAAATAATCAAAAAATTAAAATCTCAATATACATAAATCTTGTTATATTAAATAATTTATTACTAATAATATTAAAAAACATAAATATTTTCATAAATACAACTATCAAATCCGATAAAATACTTAAAATCACCGTATATGGTACGGTAGAGGATCGTAGTAGGGAAAAAGAACAAGAACAGGGGTAGTGCCCTCAATTCTATAATACCTTTGGCTGATCCCATGCACCAATTAGCGGGAATCTCTTGGGAATTCGTTTTTGTCTGCTTCCCCTGCTTTCTCCCTTCACTTGTCTTTTTAAATATAGACTCTGCCTCTGCGAGACAGTCGTAGTTTATGCTTAAACACTTGCTTCTCCACCTTCCCTCCACTTTAACATCAAAAATGTTCTCCAATTCTTTCCAATTCCTTCTTCCCATCCCATCTTCCTCTCCTTCTGTTTCCTTCTCCAACAATCATCATCACTTACACTCTGCAGGTAGATAATCAGAGACTTCATAGTAGATTAGTGTTTGTCATGAATCATGGTTGAGAAGACAGAGAGAGAGAGAGAGAAAGGAATTCAAACTTCAAACACCCTTTTCTGTTCTGTTCTGTTCTTATCTATTCTGTGTCTGGTTTTTGAAATTCTGGGATTTGAAAACCAACATGCAATTCTACTTGTTCATGCTAGAGGGAAACATGCATTGATCATGTTTCTCTTCTTCTTCTTCTTCCAAAGAATGGTGCTCCATCCCATCAAATTTTCTGCAATTATTTTAATTACAAGTTCTAAGTTCATACCTACATGTTGTCCGTATTGTATTTGAAAGTTCATAAATCAGCAATCACTCAAGTTTAGGAAATATATATATATATATATAAAGTGAGTATATTTAATTTTTAAATTTATTTTAACAACAGGCATTTGGCCGTTATGGGGTAAAGACAAAGGAGATAACTTTGATTTACGGCCTTTGTGCAGAGCTATATCCAAACCCCGTTCTCAAGGTAGCCTTTTTACTTAATTCAAATTTGTAATCTTTAATCTTGTTTTAATCATAATTAGTAGCAATTAGTTTAACAGTGGCATCATTTATGTGCAGAATATGCTGGTGTGTTACAAAATGGTCTGCCAGTCATAAAGTGGAAGGAGATTGTGGATGATGACACAGAAGAAGAGGAAGCTCTTAAGGTGAATGATTTCAACCAAGCACTTGTTTTTTTTATTATTATTTGAATTCATGTATAATCATTTGGTGATGTGATTTGTTCTTTATCCGAAAAAAAGGTTTTCGAATCGAATAAGGTGAAGGAACGTGTCGACATGATTAAATCCATATTGAGTTCCATGGAGGATGGAGAGATCACTAGCTCGGCTTATGACACAGCCTGGGTTGCTCTCGTTGAAGACGTCAACGGCAGCGGCACTCCTCAGTTTCCGTCGAGCCTTGAATGGATCGCCAACAATCAGCTCCCCGACGGATCATGGGGTGACAGACAAATATTCATGGCACATGACCGATTGATCAACACTTTAGCTTGTGTTATTGCCTTGAAAACATGGGGTATTCATCCGGACAAATGCCAGAAAGGTGGTGTAAAAAAAGACATATCCCCTCATTCTTTACCCGTCTTGAGCTGATTAACATGTTCATTTACATACACACGCATGTTGCAGGGTTGTCATTTTTCAAACAGAACATAAGTAAACTCGAAAAAGAAAGCGAAGAGCACATGCCGATAGGGTTCGAAGTGGCTTTCCCTTCGCTTCTCGAAACAGCTCGACGTTTAGACATCGATGTACCGTACGACTCCCCGGTCTTAAAAGACATATACGCAAAGAGAGATCTGAAGCTCACTAGGTATACCTTTTTTTGACAACTCAAATTCCCAAGCTTCCATAATTATTATGTTTGGGTTACTTTATTCACCAAGCAGCCTTATCTTTTCATATATATATATATATATATGAAAGTGTAGGACCCTTAAGTGATGATATTTTCATGTATGTAACGTAATTATTATGCGTGTGGGATAGGATACCAAAGGACATAATGCACAATGTGCCCACAACACTACTCCATAGCTTGGAAGGGATGCTTGGCTTGGACTGGGAAAAGCTTCTGAAGTTGCAGTGCCAAGATGGGTCCTTCTTGTTTTCTCCATCCTCCACTGCCTACGCACTCATGCAAACGAAAGATCCGAATTGTCTCCGATATTTAATGGATACTGTTCAAAGATTCAGCGGGGGAGGTAAACTTGCTAACTTAATGTGCTGATTGATTGTTTTGAGGTTTCCAAATGTCATCTTAAACTTCTAACTTATACTTATTTAGTCCCCAACGTGTACCCGGTCGACATGTTCGAACATATTTGGACCGTCGACCGCTTGCAACGCCTCGGGATTTCGAGATATTTCCAGACAGAAATCAAAGACTGCCTGGATTATGTTTATAGGTAATGGCCAGCACCAGCATGTAACTAGGATTGATTAACTTTCTCCTCATCATATTCTTGACGGTGTCTTGAAATTTCAGATACTGGACAAAAGATGGGATTAGCTGGGCGAGGAACACTCGGGTTCAAGACATCGACGATACAGCCATGGGGTTTAGGTTATTAAGGTTGCATGGATACGAGGTTTCTGCAGGTATAACATAACATCTGTGATCTGTCTGTGTTGTATAATAAGTATTGTCTGCAAATGGATTAATATGTGAGATGAAACAGATGTGTTCAGACATTTTGAGAAAGGAGGGGAGTTCTTCTGCTTCGTGGGGCAGTCAAACCAAGCCATAACAGGGATTTTCAACCTGTATAGGGCTTCCCAGGTGGGGTTCCCTGGAGAAAATATTCTTGAGGATGCCAAGCGATTTTCCTCCACATTTTTAAAACAAAAACAAGCTGCTGAGGAATTGTTAGATAAATGGATCATTACCAAAGACTTACCCGGTGAGGTAATATATATTGACGTTTTATTCTTAGCCTTTCCTACATTTCGGTTCATATACATGGATATAATTTATTAATAAAACGTAAAAAATTAAAAAAAAATCTTCATTTTAAATAATATATAATTTACTAAAATATTTAATTCGAACTATACTATGATTCTTATTAGGTTTAAGTAACTTATAATTTACTAAAATTTTAATAATAAATACAAATGATATTCAAACTTGACCTAACCTCAGTGGCGAAGCCACATATAGTTTAGGGTCATTTGATCCTACTTGATTTGTTCTGATATGAGATTTTTATTTAAGAGATAAACAATATTTTTATGAAATTAATATATATATATATATATATATATATATATATATATATAAATTCTTATACCCAAAATTTATTTCGACCTTACTATATAAAAATTCTAACTCCGCCACCAGTATTCAACTCAAAAGTACTAAATATATGTAAAGCAAAAGTTGTTTGGTTTTTTTCCAAGGATGTGATTTTTTCTTTTTAATGTTCCATAAAAAGCCTTGTATCCAAATAAACTAGTGCAATATATGGTTAAAACACAGTCTACTTTTTCATATCTGATTTGATTCTCTCTTTACAACCCGCCATTGATTAGTCGGCACTCCTCTTTTTGTTTTGGTTCATGCACTCCTCTGTGAGTGCTAAACCATGTCTGTTAAGTTATTAGGGCAACGATAATGAGACAAACCCTTGGTCTGTAATCCGACCAACCAGACATAAACTAACATCAGTGCCACATCGTTTTTTCCAAACGAAAAAACTAATACTAATATTAATATTAATACCAGTATTGCTTAATAAACAAGGGGGGAAAGAGAAAAGAATCCTCCCCAGTTGCCATGCCACTCCATAAAGTTCAAAACAGTCATCATCAACTAGCAGCAAACCATGTTCACACTCGAAACAGATACAATATATTTATATTCAAGTAATTATTTGATACACTGACGACGGAATTTTTTTTTATGTGCCATAGGTTGGATTGGCATTGAAGCTTCCTTGGTATGCAAGCTTGCCTAGAGTTGAAACCAGGTTTTACATTGAACAATATGGAGGAGAAGATGATGTATGGATCGGAAAAACTCTTTACAGGTAGTTTTCTCTATTTTTTATAGTGAATAAATTAATGTTTTTACTATGTATCTTTTGCTTTTCTTTTTGATTGAAAAGTATAGAAAACAATCAATGTTTTTCTTACATAAAACTAAACTGGATAATGATATCATCCATTTCCTTGTCTTAACAACTTGGTGCTGAAAAGAAATTAAAAATAATAAAGAAAGAGTAAAGTCAGCTTTTGCCTTTGACATTTTGTGTCGGGGAAACCTAGCTAGGGTTTTTTTTTTGTCATAATTTAGTTTTGTAGCCTTACTTTTTTTTTTATATTCTATCTAAAAATATTTAAAAATAAATTTTAAACTTTAATTATAATTATAATTTTATGTCTTAAATCTTAAATTTTATATTCTAAAAAATAAATCATATCTGTAATTTTTTAAATCTTAATAGTAATTCTTAACTTTTAACCATAAATTCTAAACTCATTATTTTAAAGTGAGATAAAAAAATATTTAAAAATTAAATTTTAAACTCTAATCTAACTTTTTATATCCTAACTTTATATTTTAAAAAATATATTATATCTTTAATTTTACAAATCTTAATTATATATAATCTCTAACCTTAAACTTTAAATTTTAAATTCACCATTTTAAAGTAGGACACATCACAAAATCCAGAATAAGGGACAGTCTATTTCCCATGAGTATTTGTTTGTTTTGTTCTGTAACGTGGCATGATTAAGTTAATTAATTATATATGTAAGTAGCATTATGAGAGTGCATGATTCAAAGTTTAATTTAATATAATAAATAATATAATTATCAGCTTTTTGGCTGTCTGTCCAATCACTCAAGGCCATCCATAAAAAAAAAAGAAGAATAACTTCCTTTGATGTTGATTTCATGCAGGATGCAGTATGTGAACAATAATGTGTACCTTGAGCTTGCAAAGCAAGACTTCAATAATTGTCAAGCTGTACATCAGATGGAATGGGATAGTATGCAAAAGTAAGAAAAAAAATATCCAATAATCTTAACCCCACTAGATAATTAATTAAATAATTAATTTTAATGATTTTGAATTAAACAGGTGGTATTCAGAAATGGGTCTCGCTGAATTCGGTGTCACTCGAAGATCTCTTCTATTAACTTATTTCATGGCGGCAGCCAGTATATTCGAACCAGAAAGGTCCCAAGAGAGACTGGCATGGGCTAAGACCGCTTTCTTAGTCGAGACCATCGCTTCTGCTTTCGACAATGAAAGGAAGCCTAAGGAGCTTCGGCAGTCATTCGTCCATGTCTTCAGAACCATGCTTGATGCACCATTTAGCCACGTTAATGGAAGGTAATTAAATTCTTAATTATTAGACAGTTAAAAAAAATATGGGTATTTTGTACAAAGTAAAATCTGTACTGAAAACACTGGTTCAGTAAAACAAACACTGTACTTTGAATGAAAGCAATTGATGTTGGAGCCAGTGTGTTTGAGTGGAAGAAAAGCTGACAAAAGAAAGCGATGTTTACATGTGATTTTTGTTGTTGCAGGAACATGGACTCAAACAGGACAGTACAGAAGCTGATAGACACATTGCTTCGAACCTTGAACCACTTATCATTGGACGCACTTGTGCCTCATGGTCGAGACATTAGCTGCAGCATTCGCCGTGCTGTAAGTAATAAGCATCTTCGCTTTTCAGACATAGGAAACAGTCTAAAAACCATCGGTTCCCGATGTGTTGGTTTTTGGTAACTTTAATTTTTTTGTTCTTATCCGTCGTAACAGTGGGAAAAGTGGATGCTGATGTGGGTCGAGGATGGTGATCGCCACCGAGGAGTTGCGGAGCTGGTGGCTCAGACCATAAACCTAAGCGCTGGCCGTTGGTGTTTGGAGGAACTGTTGTCCCATCCTCAATACGACCGACTCTCGAACCTGACCAATACTATTTGCTATCAGCTTTATCATTACCAAAAGCTAAAGGTCGGTTGCGTGAAGCCAATATCACATTTGTCCCTATTCCATTTCTGTCATTTTTATCTGCCCACCATTTCCAATTGGTGCAAGCAGCTTTCACTGGCAACAAAACCCTGTGTTCATGAATTGACAGACTTCCCTGTAAGTGGATTCCAAGAAGACTCCCAATCTGAAACCTTAAACCACATTACCAGTTCCATAATTATAACATGTCCACTTAATTAGTCCATCCATAAAAATCCCTTCCCATTTTGACTCACAAACTGAGCAAAATATCTGGTGTTTCAGGTGCATGACAATGGCTGCTACAGTGCCGAAACCGAGCAAGACAGGACCGAGAAAATAGATTCCGACATGCAAGAGCTTGTTCAGTTAGTACTGCAAAATTCCTCGGCTGACGACGATGAAGAGTTCAAGCGAACATTTCTTACAGTGGCGAGGAGTTTTTACTATGCTGCACACTGTGACTTAGAGACCATCACATTTCACATTGCTAAAGTTCTGTTTGAGAAAGTACGCTGATCGTGTGATCTGATCATCAAATTCCTCTCTATTTTAAGGTTGATATGATGATCACCAGCATTTATTCAGCAAAAATCCATTTATGTGTAAAGCAAGCTGTAAAAAAATTATAAATAAATAAATAATAGAATAAACTACACAGGTGATGAATGATATTTTTAGAACGTTTGTAATATGATTATTAAACTCGAAAATTTTTTATTAAAGTTATTTTAAAAATATTTATTTCAGTCACTGGACTGGTAAATGATTAACGAACGGCGTCTGATGTGGTAGAATTAAAAATTAAGTTGAAATCAAATTATTAAAATTTTACAATTGATTCTGATTTTTCTAGAATTTACAATTTAATGTGCATGCTTCCATATTTTTCATAAAAGCCCCCTTTTACTTCAAGAACTTGCATTAATATACATTCTAAATTTGCTCAATTTAACCCTTAAATTCCATTTTAAGCCTAATAAATCTCTAATTATATAACCTTATTTGAAAACTACTTTTCAAAATTTATATTTCCACTCAAAACTATAATCATATTTTTTAAAAATACTACATTATAAAAACTAATTATTTACATATATATTATATTAGTCATTCTTGGAAGTGTGACATAAACAACTACTATTTTTAATTGATATCTAATAGATTAATAGCATTATCTTAATTATTAAAATTACTTAAAATTTAAAACAGCGAAAAAAGTGGTATATATTATTAAAAATTCATTTCACTTTTACTTTTATTATTATTTTTATATAAAAAATGTACAGTGAGGTCTGGTCAAGCATAATAAACATGGTCGTAACTCGTAAAGTGATCGTATAAGGTAAGAAATTTTAAAAAAACATTGTTTCTTTCATACCCATCAAATATAAATTTCTTTGTCCATTGACCAAAATGGAAGTTTTTCAAACAGTAACTTTAATAAAAAGTTTTTCAATGATCATATTACGAGTGTCTTAAACATTGAATGACCATCCGTATAATTTACCCTAAATACTATGATGGTTTCGATGGGGACAGAATCTTTTTAGCTTTGAAGTAAAAAGAAATGGACAATGATAAAAGCAATGGCTCAGTGTCTTCGACAAGATGCTTTGCTTGTCGAATTATTAAACTAAATATCTGTTTTGTCATATTATTAATGAGTTAATTCAATCAATTAATAAAGTTAGTGATCAATGAAATGACAAGAATTTTATCATTGCAAAATCCAAAGAAATGAATAATTTATTTGACCAACACTATGGAGGACTATTTGAAAGAGAGAAAAAGATTTTAAACGACAATAGGTAGGAATAGAACATATAAATTTGCCAAATGAAGCAGGTTTAAATGTCTCCTTTGCTATACTTGAAATGAGTGAGGTTAAAAGTGATTACTACGTAATTATGTTCTTAATCGTCGCATCCAATTATTTTAATAAATTTTTTGAGTTATTTAAACTTTAATAATATTTAAATTCAGATAATTTTTTATCGTGTATTTAATTAAAATAGATGAAAGATGAAAGAAAAACTAAATCATTGTTCCTAGGAACAAAGACATTAATTAAGCTTAGGATGACAATGGAATCACACCAACTTATTTATTATTCAAGATAAATTACGCAAATTATCATTAAATTTTAATTTCAAATTAATTTTAGTTATTAAAGTTTTAAAATGTTCAATTACTCATTGAAGTTCAAATATTGAATGTTTTCTATCACTCATCTGTTAGTTTTTTGATTTACTGACAAACAAGGAAGTTCTTCAAGGTTCGATCAGTGGAAAATTTTATCGACATGAGAGAAACAAACTCCATTAGACATCGAAGGAGGGAGATCGATGAGAGAGCTACCATAAAATTTTTGATTGATTCGTGAATTTTTTAGCACTTTACGATAAAATAGAGTTTTAATTCAAACTCGAGGGTTGAGACAACTAGTGAAATTTAGGATCGAACAAATATTATTTATGAGTGATAAAACACGTTCAATGTTTAAACTTTAGTGAGTAAATTGAACGTTTTAAAACTTCAGTGACCAAAATATATTTAAGAATAAAGTTCTGCAATGATTTATATAATTTTCCCTATTATTTATTTACTTAATGCTTCCAAACTGACCAATGGCCAAGTCCATAAGCAAACAAGCGAGTTGTGGACAAATTTAGATAGTGGGTACATGTAGTCGAACCACAAATATAGTGATTCATTTCCTTGGAGCTTTTGTGTAATTTGACATAATGCCTCACTCTTAAAGTAAACCAAAAGATGGCAGACAGCATCAGATTTGAAACAAACGATAAGGTTTGGTGCTGCTTTCGAACATGAAGTGGCCATTCAAACAGACCACATTCATTCATCTTCAGAATTGGAAGTAGGAAATCAAAACTCAAATACCATTCCTTACGATAATAATTCCGGAGCCAAATTTTTTTAAGGGGTGTCATTTTTTAATGATACTTAAGAGAAGTTAATTATCTATAAAGAGATGTTAAATTCTTTATAAATAGGTGTCAATTATATATATATTTACTTTTTTATATAAATTACATGAAAAAATATATTTTTCTAAAATTTTTGGGTTGCATCCGCCCCTGCTCACCGTAACAATCTTTTTAATACAGAACATGTTGATTTTTTGGTCTATATTCAGAATTCGTAACTTTTCTTTTTAATAATATCGTCTTTAATATTCGATTTCAGAGTTTTCTCCTTAAAAAAACAATGTGCATTACTATTACTACATTTTAGTTCGTCTTCAGCTCCTACGTGTAGACTAGATAATTTTTTGCCTGTCATTCAATTGGTGATTGTATGCTCCTATGGTTTAGTTCAACTGGTTTATCACTGCAACAATATAGATTTTTAGTAATTAATTGATAGTGATTAAGAATATATTTGTCACAAATATTAAACTTTTATGATAATTTTTTTGTATGACACTTAGTGGATTAAGGTGTTTAAGAAGATAAGTATACTATTTTTCCTATTATCTTTAGTGTGTAATTTGAGATGTAGACAAGTAGTATTACAATGACCGCCACTATAATAAAAAGATGTTGACTGAATTTGTAAAAAAAAATGAACACCTGTACATGAAGCAATTTGCTTTGATTTAATTTTTATGATATCTTTTTATATATCATAAATTATTTGTACTTTTAAATCGAAGATATTACACACTTAAACATATATAAATTTATATTTTTTTAATTATTGCGACAGTAACGATATTAACCGAAGCTATGCCTTGTAATTTAGTTTTGGTAACATTTTCTGATACTAAACTGAAAAAAATGGTTAACAACTTGGGGTTGAGAGTTCGAGCAGGACCACATAAAATACTAATCCAAGCCAACCCCACAGCCGAATCGAAATCTAATAATTTGTACGGATCAGAGGACTTGGAATTGACACTGGGGTAAGCTGTCAAATGTGAGCAATCCGCATGTAGACTACGACGTCGACTAGGCCTGCCCAGTGCCCACAACAATTCTCCTACGGTTTCATATTTTTTTCTCATCAGCTCAGTCATTGTTGGCATTTTCTGGAATCGTACTGGAAAAAGGAGAAAGAAGGAAATTGACCATATGGGGTTAAAGTTGAAATAATTCCTGCATGACCATGTCGGGCAGAAATGTTGAATTAGCAAAAGAATGACTGACACGAAAGCAAAGAATCCCTAGAAAAAAGAAGCAGAAACAAGTGTAGGTTGAACCCTGGTTTGGACAAATTCCCGTTTTAGTAATCATCAAAAGCAATGTGATATAGCTGGCTTTGGTGAGTACTGACGAGTTCAGTGTGTTCATTTCTTGAATCAGATGAGGGCACGTGAGCACCCTGATCTTGCTTGTTCCTTTGTTGTCCAAGCGGCCAACATGAAGATGATGACCCACACAACATTAAAACTAATGGCCATGTTCCTGGGACCAACTTGATTGTTGCCCTAACTTAGACCACACACAAAAAAAAAACTATGTTCTTTGGATAATGAATAGGGTAGGCTACATAACTTTTGATCCTGTCAACTTTTTTTCATGTTTTGACAATGATATCAATCTTTACTAGAATGACCAAACAACTTTTCTGATTCGAAAGATATAGCAATGCACTAGATCGATACCGGAGACGAGATGCATTGGATTTTTGGGGGCTGAAGATAAGAGCGTTGAATGCTTTCATGGGGGTGGCTGTGCGCTTGTAACCCCACCATACTGTGAGACTCCAGACGTTGGATAGCCTAATCTTGAAATAGGACTCTAGGAATTGAAATAAACACAGTTGAAGCTGTTGATATGCCAGCTTAAAGGGGAGCTCTAAGAATCTAATCTAAACTTTTTAAACATGCAATGCGGGGTATGTAACAGATCAGCAGGCACTTTTAATCATGAAAATCTGTAAATCAAGAGTGGTATCTGGAAAAGGGAAATTTTAGGGTATCTTAAAGGTAACCAACAGTCTAACACGAACACAACATGAATACTTAAAAGCTTCGGAATTTATATATATAAATGACATGAATTGATATTTTAAACACGATTATGACATTTCAAGAATAAGCATGAAGATGTTTCTGAAGCATCACCATCAACAATGGTGGGGAGAAATTCTGTAGATGGTGGATCTAATCATACCCCAATTTATCAGGTGTAACCGGGCCGTGTTAGGGGGGAGATTGACTTCTTTTCGATGTCTATAGGTAATGCTTTCCAGTTTCCTCTTATCTAAAACAGAACATAACCTGAAAATTATGTAAACTGCTGTATATGTGGACCAAGAACTGAACTAGTTGGACATCAAAATCCACTAGCCTAACCCATCTTCATCTCTAGAATAATAGCTTATTGCCCGTTTGTATATTACAAACCCAAGTCGTAAGAAAAGGAAAAGCCGGGTGAGCCTTTCTAGCAGCTTTTATATACATTTCTAATTTGCATGCACAAGCGCATGCTGGACCTGAGAGAGGGCATCGTGGACAATGGCACTTTTGGACGCGTTTCCATCGGCTCAAATTGGTTTAATGGACATGGTTTAAATATTTGATGTTCACAATGTCTAGACCACGGAGACAAATTTAAATGTAATAGTTCATCGATTAATATAATAATTTAAAATCAATTTATTCATTAATTAATGATAATCGTTGCGCAAGCAAACATTATTTATAGTCAGATACATATTGACATTGAAGAACTAATCCGTGTAAATATATTCGAGTGATTAACGTAATCACGCCATACAAATCAGAAACAAGTATAAAACAATTTGAAGAGAAAGCATACAGATGAAAATGCAAATTCTATGGCATAAGCAGAAGGTAGGTATTTCTCTTTGCAACACCCAAAGCCAAACTCATTCCCTTGGAACATGGACAGGAAACCAGTATGCATACAAATCAGAAGCCTTAGAAGACAAGATCCTGGATTTGACATACTGTTAACAACTAGAGAATGGTAATGCAGAATGGCCATAACAGATCAACCCTTTTATGCATGATCCGCAGACATACAGATTGCCTAAAACTTCAGGATGAGGATGGTTACTTGCTGAAATTGGATGGACTTTTAATGACATACGTTGTAGAGAAACCGGCAAATCGTTTCCGTCACTCCGCCTGAAGCTGTCGGATTGGAAACCGAATCAAATGCAGGGCTGCACAGTTGGTGATTCACACAACACTTCAAGGATCACCTCTTCTGCAGCCTGCAAGTAGGTTCTTTGGATTCTAAACCGTGTGCCACTGTCAATAGTATTGGGCCTCCTCACAATGATTTGCTGGTAGTGGTTCTAGTTTGTTGCTTCTCACGAGACTTTATAATTGTTGTAATAGTGTTGAGAATAAAAATTAGTTTGATTTTTGGCATCAGTCCTGGACACAAATCTGTAGAGGTGTTCAATTTTAAACTAATAATAAATCAAGTACCAATAATAAAATCATTAAATTAAATTTGAACCAAATTGATATAATGGATAAGTAATGAGAAATAAATATTAAATTATAAAAAATTATTTAACTATTATGTTAATATATCTAATAAATTTTTATATTAGTGATCTAATTGATATTATTTAAATAATTAAATAATTTAATTAACAAAATTAATAATTTAATGGTCAAAATAAAATTATCTCATATTTAAAGGACTATACACGTAAAACAATGACAGAGTACTTCTCACTTGTACATCCACCATTCAGAAAAATTATATCATGGGTAAATCCCATCACGTGTCCATAGAACCGACCAATGATAACTACCTATTCATCAATTTTTTCATGTCATATTTTTTTTCAAGTGAATCTTCACTTTAAAAATTAAAAAAATAATAAGGTGGATGAATATCATTGGTCGGTCCCATGGATGACGTGGTGAAACTGACCCATGATATAATTTCTCCACCATTCATAAACTTTTGAAACCCCAAAATCACCCCCACGTAATAGAACGCTGTGTTCGATTCATCTTAAAAAAAATAAAAGGGTAAATTACATAGATTATCACAAATTTTAAAGTATTTAATCTATTTATTAAATTTTAAATATTAGATATTTTTATCATTAAACTTTAAATATTAAATGGTTTTTATTATAAACGATCGTAGATGATAATCGTTTGATCTTTAATTTAATTAGTCATTTTATTTTAGTACTCTAAGTTTAAGTTTGACCTTATTTTTTTAGAAGTGTGCAATAATTCACGAATTAATCAAAATGTTTTTAGTTTGTCTTTTTAATCTCGCTTCTTCACTGATGAATAAAGTTTATTTTTTATTATATTATTTTTCGTATTGATAATTTTTATCATTTAAATCTTAAAAAATATTCTTTCATTCACTAATAAATAAACGTTCTCAAAAATATCAATAAAAATAAAGATGAAGTATAAAAAAAGTTATTTAATTATGGATATAGTTACATTTGGGTCACCTAATTATTGAAAGTTATATTTGGGTCTCTCATTTATGGATAAAGTTACATTTGGATCACTCAATTATTAAAGGTTATATTTGAGTTACCCAATTATAGATAGAATTAGGTCACTCTTCATATTTGAAAAATATATCAATTTGGTCATTTTTCGTCTAAATTACTTGTATACCCTTGTTAACATTAGAGTATTTTATTTTAAATCATTGATTAATCTAATATATGAATTGATAAAAAAATTTAAATAAAAGGATGACCCAAATATAATCTTACCTATAATTAAGTGATCCAAATGTAAACTTTATTAATTTGATAACCCAAATATAACCTTACCTATAATTAAGTGACTCAAAAGTAACATTTAATAATTAACGTAACATTTAGTAATTGAGTAACTTAAATATAACCTTACCCATAATTAAATGACATCCATTACAGTTTACCTTAAGAAAAATTCTACAACGGGCGTCGAACACCGCTGAACACCGTTAATGATGAACATTGTTGAACACTATTAAACTAATTAATAAAGATTAAAAACCTTAAGGACTCAACATATAATTAATAATTATTTAAAATAAAATTTTAATTAAATTATTTTTTATTGGGATAAATATAAGGATGGTCATTCAATTGTCATATTTTTTTTTTTTGGTCACTCAATTATTTTTTTTGATCAAAATTATCACTAATATTTTATTTTATTATTGTTTTGGTCACTCAATTATTTTTTTATCAAAATTATCAGCAATATTTTATATTATTATTGTTTTGGTCATCAAACATTAAATGTTTAATAAGATTGTACCATGACATAGTTTAATAATAACTTTAATCCCTAAATTTATGATATTATATTAATTTAATCTTATTAAAAAAACTCATCAAATAAGTTCTTATATTTCTATATAAACCCGCATAATAATACAAACAATACCCATCAAATCTTATTTTGATTTTTTTACTATTCAATCACTGTAACTAATATAATTTAATTAAAATATTTATTAAATTTAAAATTATGTTCGAAAATGTATTTTTTTAAAACTGATTTTTAATAGAAAAATAGTTATGAGTTAAACTTTGATTAAAATTAAGAAGAAACTGATATTCAATTATTGTTTTATAAGTTCATTATTAAAAATAATAATTTTGTGTACAATAAATTTGATTGGAATTAGAATAAACGTTTAAAAAATCTTTGAATTGCAGAAATAATTTTTCAATTGACATTGCTTTATTTTAATATTTATATGTTAAATGTTAAAATATTTGTACAAATTTGATTCCAAAAATAATGTATATGAGTAACTTAAAGAATCGAAAAAGTTAAATTAGATTTAAAAAACAAATCATAAAATTAAAATGGTGTTTTATAATTTAAAACTTAATAAGTTACCCAAAGACACAAAAAAAAAATAAAAAGTGAGTTGGTTAATTAATTTCAAGAGTAGTGTTGTAAAGAAAAAAGAAAGTGGATGAAAAATTTAGGGTTTAATCCAAATATTTGATGATTTATTTTCTATTAGGATTAAATTGATATAGTATAATAATTTTAGAAACTAAAATTATTATTAAATCATTTCATTTTATAATTTTCGTTAAATATATAATGGAAGATGATCAAAATGAGAATAAAAAAAATATTAGTGACGGTTATCACTAAGAATTTTGTTGGATGACCAACACAAAAAAATGATGATAGTTGAATGATTATCTGTGTAATTCTTCCTATAAAAAATAATTTAATTAAAATTTTGTTTTAAATAATTGCTAATTATACATTGAGTCCTTTAAATTTTTAATTTTTATTAATTAGTTTAATAGTGTTCAATAATGTTCAGCGCTAGTGGTATTCAGCGGTGTTCGACGCACGTGGTAGACTCATCCTTACCTTAATAATAAAAAAAATAAAATCTGAATTTTAATAAATAAATAAATAAATAAAATAATTTAAAATAGATGATTTATGTAATTTATATAAAGTAATTCACCAAAACCACACCACATATTTTTCCTCTCTTTCTTACATCCACCACCACCCGCTATGGATACTCTCCTCCACCCTTCCCCAACAAGCTCCATGGCCAAACGCCCTTGCCCTTCCTCCTCAGGAAACCCTAACCTCCCTCCTCACTTCTCTCAGATGGACCATCTCCTCCTATCTTTCCTCTCTCTTGCTGATTCCTCCCCTCCCGTTTCCCTCGACCTTTCCCTCGATCGCCTCCTCGATTCCTCTCCTTCCGACGCCGATCAGTCTCTTCTCATCGATCGCGTTCACAATCTCGGTTCTCTCCTCCTCCATGCCGCCAATCGCTCCGCTCGTAAACATGCTTCGCTTCATAACTCCACCGCCTGGGCCCTCCCTCCTGATCTCACCATCAGGGTAAATACGTCAATTTTTCATCCACACCTTTGGTTATGTTTTTAAATCTTGTTTGGTGGTGATATGATTTTTTCATTGCAGGTATTTTCGATGTTAGATTCGCAGAGTCTTTGCTACGCCGCGGCAACGTGTTGGATGTTTAACACGTGTGCTATGGATCCATTGTGCTATGAGAATATTGACCTCACCACTGTCGTGCCCAAGGTTAATAATGCCGTTGTCTACACCATGATCCAACGAGCTGGGAAATCGTTCAGGTAAGGTTTCCTTTCATTTCTCGCTATTACAATTCAACATTCTTTTTAACTAATAGAGACATAATATTAGGTAGAATTCACAGACAAGAACTTCAAAATTGATCAAACTAATTATTAAAATTTTTGAGTTATTTGGGTTTTCATTTTATAACTCAAATTTTATTTGAATTTTTTCAAGTTGACTTGAGTTTAAAGATTACGAGACAGTTTTTTAACTCGAGTCGAATTATTCGGATTTTTCAAATCGAGTTGAATTTTGTCCACCCCTAATTGGTGTGACTTAGTATAAGCTAGTTGATATATTTGCATGTGGTTGTTTATGGTGTTATGTTTTCTTGTTAATTACCATCTTTTGAATGGTTATTTAGATCGCTTAAGCTTGGAATAGTACCAAGCCCAACTTCGTCTCCAGATTCCCGACAACCATTGGTTAATACCATCAGAAATTCTGTAGATGTATCTAGCTTTTCGTGGAATGAGAAAAAGACCAGGCAAGGGAAGGAATCATCTATTCTTACAAGGTCCTGCTTATACCCATTAAGTGGGGACAATGGTGCCACTGGGTATGATTTTGACTCCCATTTTAGAATGTGATTTATGTGATAAGTTGTTCTTATTGTTTGCTATTTTCATATTGCAAGGGCTCTTTTGAGGAGGTTGCATCTTTACAATATTGAAAGAATGGACAATGCATCACTTTGTGTTGCATTAGCTGCCTGCCCTTCTTTACTTGATTTAGAAATTGTCGGCCTGTAAGTTTCGCTATGTAAGCTGGTTTTTACATTTCTCGATCCTATCATTTTGCCTTTTCTTTTCTTTTCTTTTTCTGTTGGCTTGAGCTTGCAATAGGCTATTGCAGCTGAATTATATAACAAGCGGTAGAAGCTTATAACTTAAAAGTTGTTTCTAAATTTGGAATGATTGATCAGAGAACAAGCACTCACAAAAGATACATTTTCTGCGTGCACTAACATACATCAGTATGCTGATATTAATAAAGAATTTAGTGAGTGATTACTGAATATAACATTCTATATTGATTAAACAATTATTCTCTGATCATTAAGTTTTGTTAGTTTTAATACAATTCAGTTTGCAATTATTTGTGGTACTCAGACAATATGGTTTTACCAGAGTAGCTAATTCTGCTTTTTGTTTAACCTTCAAAATTGTTCAATCCACCTTCTCTTAAAACAGTCATGTTGAGCTGAGGCAAACTTTGATGCCAGTGAGCTCAAATTGTCACATGATAGAGCGCTTATTCTTTGAGTCTTCCAAAACAGGTACAGACTCTCTTCTTCATTGTTCTCTTTTAACTGCTCTTAACGTATCTGCTCAAAGTGTCATGATAATGCAGGGAGGGATGACAGCTTGAAATCGCCAACTTGTGTGGATTTTGTGAACAATTGTCCTAATCTTTCTTCTTTATCACTGAGAGGTTTTAAACTGCATGATTATAAGGTCCGCATTCTCGTTAAGGTATGCATTTGTTTCGTGTTATTAAATTCTGGTTGACATATAATCTCAATGGTCTGAAAGTATTAGCCTAATAGGAAGGATGAGGTTGCATAAATATCTTAAATTCTGGTTGAGGGGTGTTGTATGCCTGGAAGAGTTGTGATTATATTAGAAAGAATGGGATTACATAAATATCTTAAATTCTTGTTAAGGTATTCTGCTGTCTTAAATATTCGTTATAAAATTTGATCTGAATGAATATCGAGAAGTTTAGTCCTTTGTTTTACTTGCAATTAGCAGTGGCCTCTAAATATGTGTTACAAATTTGATTTATGCAAATTGATAAGTTTAGTCTTTCACACTACCTGCAGGGATTCCGTAAACTAAAATATGTTGATTTTTCAACATCTTACTCAATCACTGGAGCATTTTTGAGGTCTGTGAAGCTCTTTTAAACCATAACTAGGAGAATCCCTTTAAATCCTTTGTTTTTAACTTATACTTTGTACATAATGAGATTTCCCCCGCTTTTAACTAGGAATTTGGGAAGTGGGAGTGGTGGGAATCTACTAGAGGTTTTAATTTTGAGGGACTGCATGCATCTCAAAGAGGTGAGGTCTTAACCCACCCCCAATCTTTCTCCCTCAAGCAACACATTCCTTCTGTATCTTTGTCTCCATCTGATTTCTCATTGCAGGTGGAAGTTGCTAGGTTCTTGACCGTGGTTATTGCAGGAGATTTTAAGTTCCTTCAATATCTTGTGAGTGAAATTGACCAGTGATTATCATTTTCATAATTCATGTTTATGCTGAATCTGCTTTTGACCTTGATTACTTCCATCACGTAGGACATATCTAATAGGGAAGGTTTAGCTTCAGAAGGTGATTGGTATCAGAGATCTTACAACTCAAGGTATAAATTATTAAGACTGCTAAACTGCTGATGTTGCTTTATGTTTTGGGTTAAATATAATATATTTGGTTCCAAAATAAGTTCACTTTTGTCCCTTTGGTACCTAATGAATTTTTTTTATCAGTTTATCTTTGAAGTCAAAAAAAAAATTTACCCTTAGTCCGCTGTTACCGTTATGATGATGTTGCCAAATAAGAAAGCGTTGTGTGGTAAAAATTATTTGTTTTGTTAAAAACTCCAAAAAAATTGTAAAAGAATCACTCTTTTGAAAAATCATTTTTAAAATTTTCAATTTATTATACATTTTGATTTTTTTTTATAAGATTGCAAAAAAAGTATTTTGAAAATTTTCTTATTGGTTGCTTTTTTTACATTTTCTGAAATTTTCACATTGTTTTTACAAAAATACTCCATGATGCTTTCTTATCATGCCACGTGACACGTTCTAGTCACAGCTCATCATCTTAACAGAGAAGGATAATAATGGTGGACTAACAGCAATGATATTTTGCAACTTAAGGCGACAAACTGACAAAAAATGTTCCAGAGGAAAAATGAGGAAAGTGGACAACTGCTGGGGTAATATATGCATTTGACCCTTTTGTTTTACTAATATCTTGCTTTGTTATGTAATCTGCAGCATTATTCCTTTAAAGCAGGTTTTGGATGCAAGACCAAATATTTGTTTGCTAGCTGAGTTTCCATCAGAAGGATGGTATGGTCTTCCTTAAATTAATTTAGTAGTTATATTTGTTGTTCTGAAATAAATATTTTAAGAAATTACTAGAAAGGTGCGGCAAATGAATTTTGCATTTTAACTTGGGTTTCTTGTCATTGCAGCTTCATTGACATAGACCACATGTTTGATAGTGATGTTAACAGTGAGGTCAGTCTGCCATCCCAGCTTAGTAGTCACACATCTGATGGTTCATTGCTTATGAGTTCATCAGAGAGCAGCTACAATAGTGATCAGGGTAGCGGTAATGAGGAGTATCAAGATTCAGGTTTTGTAATTTACGAGGAAAGCTCAGATGAGGTTGATTTTCTGGTTGTCTAGAAGAACTGCTCGGCTAAGCGACATCCAGTCATTAAATAACTGGTATTGGTAATCTCCTTTAGATTTTGAAAATGATCAACCAGATGGGTTATAGAGCTTGTTTGGCTTTGCCAAATACTTCATATTTCTTACTACTAAGATGAGTATTGATGCTTCCATATTCATGAACAACCGAATGTATAGATTGCTTATTGTATACGATCATGCTTGACATGTTCGCTCCTGTTATCTCGGAACACGGTGCTCAAGTCATTCTTATTATTTGCTGGAAACGAGTGGTCTGTCAAACTTGAAACTCCTAACAATGTGTGAATCTTCTGATCGCATGATTTTGAATTTCAACAAACAACAGGAAGGAGGATGCTTCGCAGAAGAGGTGGATCCTTATTGCACTCCTTTATAATAAGCCTGATGTTGCTGCTGCCTCTGCATTGCTGGTGCGATATCCAAAGGTCAGATTTCTATGTTGGGGGAGGGGTCCCCTTTCATATGCATCATCGAGATTGTTATCATCATAAAAGAAAAGGTAAAAGGGTCTGGGGGGACCTTTTGTTTTCCCCTGTATATACCCGCTGCTACTTTTACAGCAGCCCAGCTATAACATGAGTAATGATGAAAAGCAATCCACGCTCAATCTCTTGATGTTTGTTTTTGTATTCAATATGACCTTGGTTGATTCGATCTTTCTTGTAACTCTGACTGAAGTCTGTGTCTTGTTTTTTTTTCTTGTAATTCTCTCTGGTTTAGGAACTTTCTCTGGTTATTGGATACAAATGATTATGGCGTCGTGTCATCAGCTTATAGGGACGTAACTAGGATCAAACAGGAGGGACAAAAGTTTATTAAATCTTTAGGAGGAACAAAAATCTTATTTTACTACTATTATATCAAAAAAAAAATGGAAGGGGTAAGAACCCTCTCACAGTGAACTTAGCTCTGTCCCTGCATCAGCTTCCCGTACTGAACAATTATCTTCAAAAGCAGATGATGGTAGTAGGGGGAAAGGGCTAAAAATGAAAATAAATCTATCATTCCAAGTAGAATAGAACAGATAAAGATGTACCACCATGTCTTCAACGACACTGTTTTCTTCAATAATAGATACTCTTTCTGCTTGGGGTCGGCTGGATTCCCTGCGAAGGCCATAGTTTTGGATCAAAGCTTTGAAGTGGAAGTAGCAAAAAAGTTTGGGTTGTGAAAGTGGGTTTTCGGGGTAAAGCTAATTGATTCATTGGAACAAGTTATTTGCAGATGAGTCTGCAGCTGTTGTCACTAAAGATGCTTCAACTTCATTTGTTATTAGATTCAGAAATCAAATGAAAATGAGAAGAATATAGCAGCACATCTGTTTGATATCCCCTTCGTAAGTCTTCAATAACAGAGCCAGAGATCATGCTTCTTGCAAGCATCATCGTCCGACTCCGAACAGAGCCAGCAAGATCTTACTGATTGCGAACAGATACTGCAATCCATTAGTCCATATAACAACACTGGTTAATGGGTCGAAAGCAACCAGAGCAGCACTGAGACTGACAGAAAACAAATGAACAATATGTACTATATTTCAATCATATCTGTGAAATAGCAGAAAGTATTTTCTAAATCTCACAAGCTGAGGGAAAAGAATACACTTCTATTCTTGTTTCCAGGCATACAATATTAATGAAAAACCAAGACCCTGCACTTGGTTATCTCTAAGCTTTTGAGAGCAAGACCATGTCAATACAGATGGATCCAATGCAGACTGGCCGGTCCACAACTTCTCGGAAGAGACGCAAGTTCGAAACATGAAAACAGAATTACCCGTAGCATTGCCGAACAGCCAGTTGTGCACGTCCCAGAACACTTCCACCGGAAGTCCATCGACTAAAATGGTATGGTTGCCACGGAACTTCCACTTGAGCCTCTTCACCTGCATCACCGTTTTATTATCGATGCGGATAACAAGGCACGGATCCTTAAAATCGACGGTGTCGCACTCGATCACGACATCGTGAATGAGTCCCTTGTCACAAAATTGAGCTTTGGCAACATAAAATTTCTTCCCAACAACATGTTCTCTCCTGGCAATGAAAACGGCATCCGAATCGACAAGAGTTGTAATGCCAATTTTCTTGTACGCTTCCTTTTTCAAATCCCCAAGGATCAACACCATTTCCCGATCAAATGCAACAGCCAGGTAAAATCCTTCAACTGGTTCTGGTCCAGAACCAAATCTAGCATTAGACAAATCCCAACATATATCAACTTTCCCAGAACCTACATCTAAATTCTTGGATCCTTTTCTCTTAGAGAACAACCAGGGCTTTATGTCCACTTTACACAAACACTGATTGGCTGAATCATCGATTGAAACACCAAGGCCTTGACCCATCAGATTCTTTGTCCATGTAACCGTGATTAAGCATGAACGACCTTGTAGTTTACACTGATAAACACAGGTCACCAAGTTTTGAGAAGCTTTAGCTGTACTCGGAGACGATGAATCAGCTACTTGAACACCGTTTTCACCGAAACAAGAAGGAAAGTCCCTCATTATAATAACCATAAAGGGCAACTCTTTCCCCCCTCTCTATCAAAACACAAAGTCAACCGTACCTCAGATGGTTTATTGATGATGAACTGAAGAACCCACTTCCAGAAAAGCTTGAAAAACACAGGGAAGAAGTGATATGGGTGTCGAGTTTGGACAACCTTTTAAGGTTGTAAACAAGTGAGAGAGATAGAGAAGAGTTTCGTATAAATCAAACAACAAGATTTTTGAAAGAGATGTAAGAAAAACACATAGGCAAGAAAGCACAACTGAACATGGCAACTGGAAAAGGTAAGGTTATGTAAAGCTAGGTCTAAAGCAGTGTTTTTTCTGTGCCTTATCTCCTTTATTTGAAACAAAAATCTCCATAACCAATTGACTTCACTGATTTACTTTTGTATAGCTTCCTCGACCAGATCTCAGATAAAACTGCGAACTACTTATACAGTTGGATAACATTTTAAAAGGAAAATATATATACATGTACACCATTTATTTTTAGAAATTTTATTTAAATATAATTTATTTATTTTTTTTAAACTCGATACAGTGAGATTTTTTTTCAACCCTTAACTAAGAAAGGATTAAAAGTAAAGTCAGATCGAAGAGGTTTCGATTTTAAATAATGTATATTTTTATTAAAAAATTAAAATTAAATTAAAAAGATTTTGACTTTAAGTAATATTTTATATCGAAGTTAAAGTATAATTTTACGTCTTTAATATTTTATTAATAAATAGTAAAGTCGAATCATGTTTTTATTGATTTTATTTTTATTGTAACAAATACTATAGATTTAAAAATAACATAAATAATTTCTTAAATTTTTAATAAAAGATTTATTAAAATTTTAATTTTAAATTATATAAGATCAACTAATTAATTTAATAACTAAAGATATTTATATTATTTTATTTTATATAAATTTAGATTTTAATATAAAAATATTTCAATAGGTTTGGTCTTATCTGTTCCCAACCCTCCTTTTCTCAATTAAACCCCCAAGTCCTTATCAGGTTTTCCAAATCAATACACGAGACTCAGTATTAATTAATAAACAAGGACAGATGAGGATGAAAATCAGTTTAAAAAGCATTGATTGGATACAGTCATGTCTAGTTACCGCTTTGAATCTTAATCTGTTTACGTTAAAAATTTTTGTTAAATATTATGAATTTTATAGTTAATAAAATTATATAAAAGATTAAAAGTATAAAATTAAATTATTAGAATAAATATATTATATAATATATTGAAATTTAAAATCTTGATGATGATTGGTCCATTTTATGATTAGACCGGCATCTTGATTTCACGTCGCTTTGAAGCAGGCAAACACTTGAACAACATCATATGACTGAAATCGACAAAACTTGAATGTCAAGCAAACTTGATTGCTTCAATTTAGTAAAACTGAAACCTGTAGAGGAGTTAAATCATTTAGGTAAACATGCCAACATGGATTAGGCACTAATTGACATAAAAATCACTTGATTTGATGTAAACAACGTTGATTCGTTATGGATTCGTTTAATAATGTTTTTTTAACGGTATTGAGGATCAGATAAGAAAAATAATGTCTAAACGGACGTTTTGTTAAAATTAAAAACCCAACTTCTGAATAATCGACCGGTTGATGGGTGTTCGAAAATCTTTTCGGAACAAAGCCTATGACTTTTTTGCACTTGTTCTTTTGTCCCCCATTCTCAATCAGACAACAATTGAACTCCATAATTCTCTTTAACCACTGCAGTTATGTCATTTTTGTTGACCAAATTATGAACAGATTGACACAAGGAAAAGCTGAAATCTTTTACACCCTTTTTTTTTGACATGTTTCTGCCACCAGCCTCCTTCCCATGTGCTGAAAGCTCCCCATCACCTCAGTGCATGGCCCTGTATCCCCATCCCTACGCTCATATAACTATCAACATGCATGCATCTCACATGTAGGGATTTCCCCCCCTTGACCAGCTTTCATTGGGAAAACATTCTATTATTGCACTTGTAAAACCATGCACATTGTAGAGTGATGTTTACAGCTAACTAATGACAGTTATGACAGCTAAAACAGCTGTTTGGTCCTTTTTCTGAACACACAATTATGGGGACAACACATTGTTTTTGTCTATCAAAGTGTGACACCATCAAATTTATACGGTCGGCACTTGGGCAGATGGTCCCCTTGCATACTCAAAAAGGTAAAATTGTTGTTTAATCCCTATAAAATTGATCGAATTATAAGAAAATGCAATGATAAGAGTACACTTTTAACCCTAAAAATTTAAATTTAAATCTAATTTTCTGAGAAGGTTTTCTAATTTCGTCCCTCCATTTCTTGGGCAGATCAATTTTCATAAATGCAATGAACAATGAGTGACTTCACTTTAATTTAACGAACCATGGGTTCTGTTTTAATCTATGTACAGAAACGACTTCAGATCCGAGTATGGTTATAGAAATAGAGACGAAAAATGATAATTTTAAAAAGTATAGAATGGTATGATTAAGATAGGGTAAATATAAAATAAATGTTATATTATAAAAATAAAAAGTTATGAAAAAATTATGTACTCACGTATTTATTTATATACATATAGTTGATTTATGTGACTAAAATAATATTAAACGATAATCTAAATTTCTTAAATTTAATTTAATCGCAAAAACTCTTTTTTATCGTTAATGGATCAAATGATGATTGTTTCGAAACTAAAAAACCCATTAATTTCCCTCCATGACCCAGGTTAGGCCTTTTTTTTATCAAAGTGGGTTCCCAATCCCCACCACCATGACCTTTAGCTAGCCTGCTTCAATGGGTCTGTCAAACACAAGCTTGGACCCTTAAATGCAATCCAATAAGTCCATCTGCCATTTAAATCATATGTATTTATCAATAATTATGAAACACAAGCTTTACGCACGAAAAATTGAAAAAATAATATTTATTTTAAGAGATTTAAATTTAAATCATTTTATCTGTAAGGTATGTGTTTTGTTAAAAAGATAAAAATTTATTATATGTTCTATTATTTTGTTTAAATTGTGGGTTCAATACCTATGATGAGCAACTTTCTCTTCTCCTCCATTAGGTTAATTATATTTCAAGTCTAGAGAGCTTCGAAACCATTGTAATTAAATCTTTGACCCTCCCAATTTTTTTGATTTATTATTATTTTAGGATGTTATCATTTAGAATTAATAAAATTAAATTTTAATCTCTTAACTTTTTATTTAATTATATTTTAAAACCTTATTTGTTACAAAGTTAATCAGTATACCCGTCGTAGTTTAATCCTACTTCCTATATAAAAATTGATGACAAAATAAAGAAAATTGATGACAAAATTCAAGATTCCCAACTTGGTTTCATTTTAATCCTTGGATTTGTCTGTATTGATAAGGATTCTTGGGAAGTTACTAATTAAATGAAAATTTTGTTTTGGCTTCAGATTTATAAAAAATGACATGAACTGTATCTGTTTGCTTCTGTGTCAAATTGAAGTAAATTCTCTACAGTCCATAGCTATCCATTTATGACTTGTTGTGCTTAGAGAACCAACCACACATGCCATGGTTGATGACTCCAAACTCACATGGATTTTAATACTTTTTTAATGCAAACAAAGACAAGCTTCCTGCATCTGAGAACACAGTTCCAAACATCAGCTTTACTAGTTCTAATGTTTTTTAGAAGATGTTGTGTTGTAAACATGTCATAATTTGCAATGTCACAGACAAGAGCCAGAGGAAGACAGCTTAAAAGATAAGATAAGATAATTGCAGAAGTATATAAGACAAAAAATATAAAAAATGGGACCAACTTTTTAGTTCCCATGCACATGTTACATGTATGGATTACTAGATTTATTGTAACAAGATTGGATTATTAATTAATATTCTGATCGGCAGGCAACCGATTGGGGGTACAATTTTTTACCTGCACCGCTGGTCCGCTGTAATCTCATCGATCTCTTCGTCGTTGCCACCCTCCGCCGTCATTAGGCTAACTAGATCGGCAAATGCTCCTACAATGAACTTGTGTGTATTTTTGGGATTCAATGCAAGGTAACACAAGAGAAGCTCATGCAAGTATTCCCAGTTAGCCTTGACGTCGATTAAGTCACGTGCCTCCACCATTTCTTGCATGGATCTCCTGAAATCCATGTACGGGTTGGGAGAGACGGTCGGGACGGCGATACTGTTTTCTACGGTCGTAAGGGCGCTATGTTCGTAGGAGGATTCATTTGCGTTGTCGATGGGACTGGAACTGCTGGCTAATACTGCAGTATCCGATGACTCCGGCGTAGTGGCAATCGATGGGGACGGTGTTGATTCAATGATGGAGTTGGAACTTCCGGGAGAAGTGAAAAAGAAGCGCTGTGAAGCGAAAACTGTGGCGAAGTCGGGTTCGGAATCGGATTCGGGCTCTGGGTGGAAGGAGATAGATGAAGATTGGGTTGAGGATTTGAAGTTCGAGTAGTCGAATGTGTTGTCATAGAGGGAATTGTAGTTTCTGAAGATGGTTAATGATGCAGTGGTAGTGGCGATGGAGGAGGAGGTTAATAGACGGCGACCATCATCTGGGCTTAGCGGGTGGGAAGATGAAGAGTGAGAAGCTAATGGCAATCTTATGTTTTTGAAGCAGAGATTGAGGTTTTTTGCTAGAGAGTTTGGCATAACTATGTCCTCAGGCTGCGGTCTGATCTCGAAGACGGAGAAGGAGAACCGGAGAACGAAGTGGAAGCTTAGTGATAAATAATTTAGAGAGAAACGGAGAGAGAGATTTCAGATTAGGAGAATGAGAGGCAAAGGCTCCATTGTTTTATTTGTGAATATGATTATAAGTTAATACACGCTCGTATAGTATTTTTTTCGAATGATATTGAATTTTTATTAAGTGTATAAATAATTATAATTATATAAAAATAAAATAATTAGATTAAATATCTTAAAAAAATTTACAACTTAGAAATAAAGAAAAAATTATAGAGATAAACATTTCACAAAATTTATTTTTTTTATTTTTTCAAACGAGACACATATAGAAAAAAGAAGTTGTACACAATTTATACTATCATGCAAAAAGCATCGCAACTCAAGATTGATTTTATCGATAAGTAACCATCAACTAAGTGTGAATATAGCTTTTCAATTGATTATCGTCAAAAACATAAATAAAATTAATATTAATAAACCACTTAAATGAAATACATTATTTTTTTTACCGAAATCATTTCATAAATTTTATAAATCTAATCATAGGGCAGTCAATATTTGATATATTGGGTTTATTGTATGGCAATTGAATTAGGCTATAAACCAGTGTCCAATTTTATTAAATCTTTCTATCATCAATAAAATCTAAACTTAAAATTTATTTAATAGATATTAAAATTCATACTTACCACTCGATTCAACGAATGTCGGTGAAATAATGTTGGTACATTTTTTGAGTTGTTGGTATTCTTCTTTATGGTATCAAATCTAAAATTGGATTAAAAACTCCTTTTGGAAGCTAATTTATAACTTAATCAAATAATAATAATTTATAATTGCTCTTAGTTGAAATGGTTACGCAATGCGATAGAAAGAAAAGGAGTGGTCAGCGTGGTAGGTTGCACAAGGCAAGATGGTCCAATCACTGTTAAAAACATCAAAACCAGCACATGGTGGTGGGAGCCCCAAGGTCGACCAATCCATCTTGCTTCCGATTGCGTCCAAGGACCCGGAACCACCACTTCAGGCAGCGATAATCCACTTTAGGTAGATCTAAAGAACAATAGACTTATCAGATATATCTTTTAAAAATATATTAATATCGTAATTAAGAGTCCACAACATGACTAATCATTGACTTATGAATAATAATAGAAAAAGGCCCCTGTTTCTGATACTTGTCATGTGTGTGATACAGATACAGTTGGTTGGGTAAGACTTCAGAGGGCAAGAAGATTCTGTTCGGCAGTGCCACTTCAGAGGATGAGCATCAGCACAAGGTTTCAGATCTTAGACATGAGCTGTAGACATGGTCTTAGAAAACGTGTTGTCTGAAACTTCCTCGCCTGTTCTGTGCTGCAAACCAGACAGGTTCGGCAATAGTACGGGGATGCACTAGCCACGAGTAGTTTCTCACACTAATATCAATAGTGTTTTAGATTTGTATAATTTAGTGATTCTCCTTTGCATCAATTTGTAATATTATACATTTCCATTCTCATAAACTTGACTATTGTTTTTGATAATTTATTATACTTTTTCCAAGTCTTAATATTTTTTTGTCTTTTATTTTTTTCTCTTTATTAAAAAAACCCAACATCACTAACATTAATATTTTTGTTGGAGAATTCATGAAAAAAAAAGAAAAGAAATGTTATTGGGGAAATTGAAAGTAGTGGGAGGATTAATACTGGAAAAATGTTAAAAAGGGTAAGTGTATATGAGTGTTTTTTATTAAAACTGAATTAATCGATCTAATTAAAATTTAATTTGATTAAATTATTTTATATAATAATTTTTTTAATATTATGGTGTAATTATATGATAGTGTATATCTATTCTTTAATTAAAGATTATACTAGTTGACGTACCATAATTAATCAACATTGTACAACATGAATGAAGATGAAGCCTGAAAGTAATCCACACCAATAATAAAACTCGAAACTTGATATCCTTATATTCCAATGGCACCAAGTTACTAAGCTAAGAGCGCATGGCCACAAAGGTTTCAGATTTCAGAATTCCAAGACAAAAACCTGTAACGAAGGCCAAAGCAGCAGTAAAACGCTTATATGCAGGCTTTCAGTTTCAGGCGATGCCATGATCTTAATCGTGAAGGTTCACCGTAGCGGCTTTTGCCATCATATCCGCCACTCCACCGGGCCTTGCAGCGGCTCTAGGCCTAGCTCTCAGCTCCGCACCTTTCACCAAATCAGCATCTTCACATGTCACAGCTTTATCCTGGGGCAACTTGGAAGCGGCATCCTATATTGCAATGAAAAACAATTCACCAAAAAGAATAATTGATTTATTATTTCTCTTTATTTTAAAAAATGCAATACGTGCATGGTGTCTTAATATTTACCCACCAGTAATACATCAGAAATGGTTATCTTATTGACGTTCTGCGCTGCACCGGCATTGAAACTTGCCGCTGCTTGAGCTGTGTCGCCTAACCTACCCCCTTGGATTTCGTCTCCGCTTGTACTAATGCACCTCTTTTCAGCTTCTTGTATTGCATCAGCGTCGCTTGATTCAACGGGTTCATCGCCAACGGATACGGCTGCCGTCTCTAAAACTTCTCCGATAGTGATGGGTTCCATGTCGAAGTATTTGTCGATCTGAGACCTCGGTTGTTGTTGGCTCATTTTTCCTATTGATTGATTGAGACGAAAATTTTAGAGAATGTGGTGTATCGGAGAAGGAGGGACTTTTAATTGGTGGTGTCTATAGATATTAGATATATGGCGGATACACTTATAATTTTGTTGGTTTTGCGAAAGCGACGCTTAGAAATTGCAAAGTATTCAGAATCAGAGGCTTATTTTATTGGTTTGGTATGGGTCAGATATGTTATTTTGAGAAAGGTATGAGTTAATATGAGGTTAATTGATTTTTGAGTTATGTCAGTATTAGATTAATTGAATTTTCGAATTAGATCAATATTAAATCGATTGAATTTTTGAGTCGGCTCAATATCATATCAACCAATTTTCAGTTCGGATCAATTGCGTTTTTTTACCTGGTTAACTTTAGATCATTTAATTTTTTATTTAAATTTATATATGAAGATGATATTTAAAAAAAAAAGATAATATTAAACCATTAAACTATTATCAGGTGATTAGTATATAATACAAGAGAAGAATAAAGTGTACAAATTTGTACAAATTAAATTGAAATTATTTTTGGTTTGAGTTAGTTTCGATTTGGCTTTACTTTTAGTTTGGACAGTTTTTCAATTTAGATTATTTTCGATTTACGTCAATTTGGTACGATTCATTTTTGGTTCAACAAAATTTTGGATTGATTATGGTTCAATTTAATTTATTTTTCATATTATTTCATATGTGATATATTTTTTTATATTTTTATATTAATATATATCAAAATACTTAAGAGATTTTACTGGATCTTAAAAAAAAAAATTAATTCATTCATTATTAATTTAAAATTTTGTATTATAACTCAACCTTTTTCAAAATTAAATCATGTTTATAAATTTCAAATCAAATTAAAACAAAATTATTTTCTTTATTTAAGAAAATCATTTCTTGGTTTATTCGAATTTTTGGCGTCAGTAGCCGTCTCAAAATCTGGTGGTTGACTCGATAATTTATACTGTTATTGCACTCGTTATGCGTATGGATCTGTGCTACCAATTTTCGTCCCAAACTTGTGCACCCTATTTTTCATCGAAAATTATTTATTTAATTGTTGAAAACCATATATTTAATTAAAATACTTTATAAATGATCGATTACGTCAGTCACACGCAACGCCCTATTGTATTAAAAACTTGAAATTGGGAAATTTATCCGTTCATCAATTGGGAAACAAAAGTTTGACTGATTGTTGGACCACACTCCATACGTGTCCACATAATATGACTCTGTGACTAAAGCCTGTGGAGAAGGGAAGTGAGCCAGCAGCAGGGAGTTCAAAAATTAATTCCCATTAAAATTTAAATTATTAAACTCTAAATCTTAATCTCTCGTCATCGTCGTTATAAGCGGTCATTTTCTAATATTTGGACTTATCCGTGCACAAAGCATCATAATTCTCAACTACTACAATATTAAGGGACTTGGTTTCTGATCTGTTTCATCCAAATCAAAACTAAATCATAATTAACGAAAATTTAATATATTTCTTAACCAAGATAAGCATAGTTGGTATAATTATACACGAAACTGGAAAGATAGACAGTTGTATGAGTGAAGTAAGTGGCTCTTTATATTACAAGTGTGATGCTGGATGTGATGGAGGGAGGAAAAGAATAAAGAAAGAAGGCGGGGCTGAGTTTTCAATCATGCATCACGACGTATTGGCCAACCAAACTGGTAGGAAAAAGAGAAAAGCTTATCGGCAATCATTTGAATAATGACTCAGACAAAAACTAAGCTAAACTCATCTCTTATCTCTTATCTGCAAATGGTTCATCATGGAAGCAAATGGTTTCTAATCCTCTTCTCCATGCAGGAGCATTTCTTGATATCGGCACTCGGGACTGCAAAATGCCTCATCACCTCTGTTCAGTACAAAGATGCTGATCAGATTATATATTAAGACATTTTACGAAAGAAACTTGGGGTGGGATGGGGTGGGGGGGTTACCTGTAAATGTAAATGGTAGTTTCTTGTTCAAGATTCTTCTTGCATGAGTGACAAAAGCTAAGGAAACTCTGGGTTTCGGATGTGGTGTTGGGTTTATTGTCTGGTATACTGCAGTAGTTTTCGACGACGAAGTTATCGAATATATGCGTGGTTCGGGGATTCGAACCGTGGGATATCACGCGTGTGTAATCTTCAGACAGCTCCATTTCTGTAACCGGAATGAAAGGAGGATTCTTCGTATGGATACCAGAACAGGGGGACCCGAATGTTGGAGATAAACGTGAATTCCTGGTCTTGATTCCAAAATCAGTAGGTGGGAGTGGGAGTGGGGGAATCTGGACTCTGAGCTCGGTTCTGAACAAGACCTTTTTGTTATCTTCACTCTGGTTATGGCTGATGAATGTATCGAATATGGCAAGACCGATGCCTTTCGGTTCTGGAATTTCAGGTGAGAATTTTTGGGGGGATTTTTGTCGGTTTAAGGCAAAAGGGTTAGTAAAGGGAAAGAATGGTATGTTGTCTAGGATTGATGTAGGGCTCTTGATATCTTCGGTTGAAGTGAAAGCTTTGAATCTTGGAGAATCGAAGAAAGATGGGACTGGTTTAGTGTAATTCTGGGCAGCTCTGTGATCAGCCATTAAAGCTTGCTTGCTGGTCACTGTTCTGGACCTGTTCCTCAGCATAACTAACCTTATATTATCAGATGTAACAACTGCACAGAGTCGCAGACACACAAAATAAGTAGAAACAATCGGATTAATTAAGGAACAAGAGACTGAAAGCAGAGAGATATGGCCTATGGGGAAACTGAAAGCATGAACTCACCTGGAAATGATTACTGTCAGGAACTGAAAAAACCAAATGAAAGCTTTTTAAGTTTTAACGAATAATCTGGGAAATCGAAATGCTTTCTAAATCTCTGTAGATTCCATGACAGAACATTCTGTTTCCCTATTTTTTTTCTTTTGTCTTGTTTCTCTTCGATTCGAGTTGTTCAACAAGGACAAGACTCGAAACCCATCATGGTAACTGGCATGCAAAGCACATGATCAAGATCAGACACGAACAACAACTGCTCTGCCATTTCTTTTTACTGCAAAACAACTATATGGTTGTTTCAGGCAAATATGGTATATAAATTTTCACCTCTCTCTCTCTGTCTCTGATGTGGAGGTTTTACTTTCTGTGAATGGGACTCTTAACTAAGCTACTGCCAATATCTTCTTTATTCAGCCCCTGCAAAATGGCCACGAATTTCCAAAACATTGAAAAAGGAGAGGAAAGGTAAGAGACGAAAAAGAAAAATTAGTCCGGTTGTTGGGTGTATCCCGGGTTTTTTTAAAGAGAGGCGTATGCATCTATGCTTAAGTATTTGGTCTCGTACGAACCATTTAGCCTAAGTGGTTAAAGAAATGTTTATTGTTTTTAGAGCTCACGAGCTCGAACACCAATAATATTAATATAGTGATTGAACGATTAACGTCTAATGTTGAAAGTATATACTAAAACAGATACTATTGTGATCAATGTTTAGCTGAATAAAAAAAAAGTATAATTTAGATCACGAAATAATATTTTTTTTCTCAATAATCATATTTTGAGTTTATATCGAATTTTATTTTTTTTAAGATTTTTGTCTATTTATTACGTGTAAGACAAAATACCCTTATAAAATAGCAATATCCTTTATTGATTTTGTTAGTAACTATTTCAAGTGTTGTACAAGTTTACTCTCCTGCTTTCTCGACTTTCTCTCATGTAGTAACTGTAACTCAACTGTGTTCTGTTCGTCCAAACTCTGACGCCAATTAAAACAGAGCAGTGTTTCTCTGCAAGGGGATGAAATGGGACCTGAAACTGAACTTTTGAGAACAAGGTAATAAAAAGATCCATGTGACATTGTCCTAGAAAATCATTAATTGACGAGGGATTTAAAAAAAAATAAATGCGTCTGATTTATTATATTATATATAGTATTATTCAATAATATTCAGTTGTATTTGATTTATTATATTATATATAGTATTATTCAATAATATTCGGTTGTATTATTTTTATTTAATATGAATAGTAAATTTTATTTCTTTTATATGTAAAAGAAAAATAATTATTTAGAATTTTTTTATTATAATCATTAATTTATCGTTGTCTCGTTGATCTATTTTTTATCGTTATCATCTCATTATAAAATTTTTAGGGTTTTATTCGCAACAAAACTAGTCATGTAACAGACATTTGTTGTTAAGGCCATAAACATTATAGATAGTTATTTAAAAAAATTTCTATTATAACAGACCTTATGTTTGATATATAATTCATTATTCGTTCTCTAAACCTCTATAATCATCGTTGAATTCCGTCACCGAAATTAATTAACTCTGTTCGGAAAGAAACACATGCCAGCCGAGGTAGGGTTCCTGCTTCTGCATGCCTGAGAAAAACAAGGCATAGAATGAGAAAATACTGGAATGAAACACCAATAACTTGGGCAGGGTATTAAAGGTTATATACGCACTCAAGCCGTTAAATTAAACTTAATTATCCCCACATGCACTTAATTATCCCCATAAAGCCTCTTAAGATAGGAAAGAACAATTCAAATCATGATAAGGAAAAATTATTACATGAAACTTTTTTACCACCTAAAAGATATGATCTCAATCAATTAAATTAATATACATCAATTTCTTCTTTTTTATAGATTTAGGGTTTAGGGTTTAAGGTTTAAAGTTTAGGTGTAGGGTTTAGGTTTATGTTTAGGGTTTAGGGTTTAAGTTTGGGTTTGGAGTTTAGGATTAGAATTAGGGTTTAGGGTTTATAGTTTAGGTTTAGGGTTTTGTTTTTTGGGTTTAGGGTTTAGGGTTAGGTTTAGGGTTTTGTTTTTTTAGGATTTAAGGTTTAGGTTTAGGTTTAGGGTTATATTTAGGGTTAGGTTTAGGGTTTTGTTTTTTGGTTTAGGATTTAGGGTTTAGGATTAGTGTTAGTCTTATGTTTAGGGTTTAGAGTTTATGATCTAGGTTTAGTGTTTAGGGTTAAAGATTAGGTTTTATTGTTAGGGTTTAGGGTTAGGATTTAGGGCTTATGGCTTAGGGTTTAGGTTTAGGGCTTATGGTTAGGATTTAGGGTTATAGTTTGGGTTTAGGGTTTAAAGTTTATGGTTTATGGTTTAAGTTTGAGTCTAGGGTTTAAGGTTGGAGTTTGGTTTTTAGGGTTTAAAGTTAAGGTTAGGGTTAAGGCTAAGATTAGGGTTTAGGGTTTAAAAAAAATAATTGAGAAAAATTTTAAAGAATAAAGAGACGAATAATGGCAATTATACTGATTACCCCTAAACCGTAGTAAACAATTCACACAGAACTCAGGCCAGCAATTTTACCAAGCTCGGGAGCAACGAATTGAATAATTGATAAATTTTTTATCAAACACGAAATGAATATTATTAAACTCACGATAAATTCGTTTAATTATTACCTATTCAAATAAGGAATAGAAAAAAATCATTAAAAATTTTAACTCTAAGTTACTTTAAAACTTAATTTTATTTTTATTTTTCTTCTTCAAAATTATACTTGCGGATAGAAAACTCCATAATAATTTTAAATTCTGAATTATTTTTTCCCAAAGAAAAATCAATGTTTAATATTTTAAAAATCTTTATAAAATGAATAACCTTTTCGAAATCCCTCATCCAAATATATAAAATTCTTTAAATTTTTATAACCATTCGGTCAAAGTCAATCGGTTGAATAGAAAAGTGGGACCCATAGTAGGCCCTACTCAAACCGTGGGCCAGCTAATAGGAATGATGAGCAGGTTGGGACTGCGTGGGTCCTACGATCCTTTTCCCCCTATTAATCATCAATAAAATAAAATAAAATGTTAAACCAAAGCAAGCGATTACGTATACAATTCTATATTTTATTTAGAATTGTATACGTATTTATTTTCATATGGACATGAAGGATATAATAGGTAATTAAACGTTTTACCAAATATATTTAATTTATTAATTAAATTATTTATTTATATTCTTTTATATTTTTAAAATTATAAATTTTATATTTTTAAAAAACATTTTTCTTTTTTTAAATAAAAATAGAATTTAAATTTTTATAAAATACTGTTAAAATATATGAATTTCTTTATTAAATATTTTTTATAAATAAGACTTAATATTAACAAATTTATATCGTAGATTCAAAACCTTATCTAAAATAGTTTGAGTAGTTGTGGCTTATTACAATTGCAATTATACGATAATGCAAAAGATAATGGGTATTAATTATATTAAAAATAGAATTTATATATTAATTGTTATAGTATTTTAGTTAATCATAAATATTTTTAGTTGTGTATAAAATGTTTATTTTTAAATAATAAAGACAATTATATTTATGATTAGAAAGTAAAGTTGTATAAAAATATTTAATTCGATTGGATCGATTAAATTCAGTTATATGTTAACTTGATCCGAAAATTCAAATATCTTATATAATTTTTTTTATTTTTTAATAAAATATGAATCATAATGTTTTAAGTTTTAGATTATTTAAAATTTTAAAGATATAAATCTTATTTTGTTTATTAATTTTATGGGTGGTATATCCAAAAAAGTTGCAATTTCCATATATACAAATCTTGTTATATTGATAATATATTACTTATTATATTCATAGATAAGATTATCATATTAAAAAAAAATATTTAAATTAAATTATATATTTAAATATTTGATTTCTTCAAATCAAATATAAAATATTATTTTATTGATCTAAAATTTTAGATATCTAATTTCTTCATTCGATCCGACATACAAATACACAGACTCCTATTAAGAACTCATGGTTTGATTTTAGACAAACATGGTAGCAGATTCAATGGCTACATAGTACCTGTTCTAAAGTATACTGTCAACCATTAGATATTAATTCAATGGCTACGTAATATCTATTCTAGAGTATATTGTTTAGCGAATATTAATTTAATTAAAAATATTTTTTAAAAAATATTATTTTTTAAAAAATAAATTTTATCATTGGAATATTTATTCCTTTTAGTATTTTGTAATTCTTAAAAATAAAATAGTTTGAAATTAATGAATAATTGATTTAAAAGCTTTTTTAATATATTAATATAAATACATGAGGGTGACACATAATTTTTTTTACTGAAATCATTAATTGAGTTTATTAATCTAAGTGTTTTAAAATGTCGGTTTAGTCCCTGGTATCATCTTTTTGACAAATGAAGGAAATGAAAGCAGCCTGATGTTAGGTTACAGACAAAACATTAATGGAACGTAATAAGATGGTTTATTGGATTAGGACACTCAGTTTATATGTATAGTGAATTTTATTAAATTATATATTAATAATATTGAGTAAATATATTTTATGATTAGACAAGTTACTTATTTTTGTTGAGGATGAAATCATAATTAAATTATAAGAGAATGAGTAAGTTATTCTTAAAATAAACAGAGTTTTAAAAATAATTAAAGAATAAGGTGTTAAGATTTGAGATTATTAATTTTAACTTAAAGAGTTTTAAAAATCGAACTTTTAGTGTTTTGTTGCATAAAAGTTTAAAAACTAATGAAATAGTTTCGGAAAACTTTGTATCGGATTTAAAAATTTAAACGTTGAAATTCAAAGTTTGAAAACTTTGAAAACTGTCTAAAAATAAAAAAAATATAAATTTAATTATAAATTTTAAATTCATATCATATAATTTAAATCCCTTAAATTCTATATCACACTTTAAATCGATAACTCAAAAATTAAATATGTAACTTTCTTTTAAAATATACTTGTCACCCCAAATGCTAGAACTAAAATTTTGGGCTATTGCGTTTAAAATGTATCTTTAAAACTAAAATAATAGTTTAACTCTTAAAATCGTTACCCTATGGTGTATTTATTTAATTTATAAATCTATATTTTTCTTATCAAGATATAATTATATAATAATAAATTATTTGTGTGCTCGAAAACCTTGTATCTTATATCAACGTTTTATATTTCTGCACAAAACATGTGGTTATTTGTTTTTAATAGTGTGTTCACTTATTAGATTCATTTATTTATTAATAGACATATTATTTTCTATTTAACCATGATTTAAATTAATGTATTTTTAAATGCACATAACGTCTAAAGTAATTATTTAATTTTTTAGGAATATTTTTTTAAATATAGAGCTACTAATTTTATTAAACAAGGATATATCCGAAATACAATGTAAGTTTACACTTCGGTAAACAAAACACCTAAATTCATATATAAATCTAATAAATAAAACTAGCAACTCGAGATCATAAAAAGACAAGACATAAAAAAGGTAAAAACCTAATCCAAAAACTCGAAATAAAAAAAGATACAAACATCACCAAAATTCACAATGCTTGATAAAATCATTAACAACTTAAAAATTACATATTACAATCAAGGTGCGTTGACAACAAAGATATTACCACTATTCAATCGCAAAAAATGAATGATAGATGTAATCGCATATCCAAACCTTATTCAAGGATCCGAAATAAAAAAATCAACAATATAAAGAAAGGAACGCCTTGATCATGAAAATCAAATACTTAAATATTAAAACCAAACAATATAACAACACCATTCAAAAATATTTTTCGGTCCATAATGGGAAGTAGCTTTATCCTAATGTAAATGTTTACCTAAGCCCAACGTTCAGCACTGATGAGTTCTCATCTACTACTGGTTAGGGTCGTTGACTTTTTTCCGACCAAGACAAGGATTTTCAGTCGTTGACTTTTATTCCATACTGCTAGTTGTATTTTTATTTCTAAGGGAAAAACAAGAGCAGAGAGAGAGAAACAAAATAAGGTAGCCAATAAAGAGAAAGAGAGATCATTTCTCACCTCCAACAGTATGAAACCAACAACCTATCAGAACAAAATTAAATAAATAAACAAGTTGACATCTAAATTCTTAGTTGTGTACAACCAAAAATTGTTCCTCGGCACTTGGTCATCGGAGCGGCCTGACGCCAAGTAGCTCTATCACCCCCAACTGTCAAGATATCGACATCAGACATCGGTTGGATATCCCAATTAAAACGATCAGGACCAATTACACCTCCGATCACGTAAATTTCATCTCTCAGTCCGGTCATTGCAAATCCAATTCTCCTACGAAACTCGGAAGATGAAGTCACCACCTTCCTCACTTCCTTTACCTGCTTGAATATAAGTCCATGGCTCATGACGTAGAGGGCTCCCTTTACAACTGCCATTGGACCCTGGAGCCAACCGTAATCCTCCACTGTCCACCCAGAGCCAACATTGTCCAGAACTTGCACTTTAGATAACCCCTTGTGCAAGACATGCACCTTTCCTCCTATAACTAATCCTGAGCATGCTGAATTGTGGGTGCGGTGGAGATCAGGTATTGGAATCCAGACATCCTTCTCAGGATCATACATTTCTGCTTGGGATATAGATTTTCTGCAGCTGGTGAAACCTCCAGCCACGATGATCTTTCCCTTCAAAACACAACATGCAAACATAGCTCGAGGTAAGATCATGGATGCACGTTGAGACCAACGGCGCACTACTGGGTCATAGGACCAGACTTCATCAGTTGCAAAACTCCCATCTTGGTCACCAGTTAATGGGTCGACATCATCACTTCCACCACCAAGCACAAACAGCTTCCCGCCAGTGGAGACCACACCAAAGTGAGCAAGACGCCTGACCTTTGAGGGAAGCACGGGAAGAGTAATCCAAAGGTCACGTAAAGGATCATACATCTGCCATAAATTCTCTGGATCGAAGGCACACACACAGAGAAAATCCTCTGCTGAGCCAGTTTCCTGTCGAGCTTTAAACAGCTCAGGGCTACGAATGGCAGCTCTCCAGGAATGGGAAACAAGCTCCAACTTAGGATATAGGTAGAAGGGAACCCGTGCTAGGCACCTAAGGGCAACAGCATCTGGAAGACCTTCAATTAATCCAGACATACTAACCAAGGTTTCATTGATTCCAATGACTCTTCAGTAACAAACTGTTGCTATGTCAATCACAGCAGTGCAACATGCAATCTGAAAGAGAATATATGGACTAGTAGGTAAGAATCAAATCAACGGTTATGATTTTTTCTAACCAACATAGCTCACAAACAAAACACTGAAGTGTTTTCCTTATGTTAAATAAAATAGCTAGCTCCATTTCATTTTTGCTTTATAGCAATGAAAACTAATGATCAAGGGGGCATTGGAAACAGCATAGCTAGGGATAATTTATTGGTAAAAAAATTATACCAACAGTTCAATCGCAAGAAATAATCTCATTAACAATTTTCAAGTGTCATAAGAAGCAAAAGGACTTGATGCCTGGTTGTTTAAGACAGGAAGGACAAAGCAACAGATAAACCAAAACACAAGTGGGCCTTAAAGTAAATCTTGGCAAATAACCTAGTTATTTACAAGGTTAGAAGAATATAATGAACTTATAAGACTTCAGTTGAGCCTTCGGTATTTGCAACATGTTTGCAAATAAGAAATATAACATGAAAGACAAACCAGCTGATAAACCCTAAAACACAAACGGGCTACGATGGGAATTGTCTGCACATAAACTAGTCACTAATATGATGATATAGAATGTAATTAACTTCCAAGATTCCATTTTCCATGTTTGAAACTGATGCATTTGCAAGATGCAAATAAGAAACAGATAGGTTCAGAAAACATTATAGTTACCGTGCTTTTCATCAAACAACGCAAATCAGAGACGACAGTAAGATACCATCAATGAAGTTACTTTATGGGGAAAACAGGAGCTCTGTTTATCAGACATCCATTCAAGGACCAAAAAATCCTAGTTTGGAATAATAGCACCAGAAGAATTGAATGTTAAGATTTTCTATTACTTTTACTTAAGTTGTATTTGTATTAGATGATATAATTCAACATTTGATGTATAAAATGCTAGGTGGATGTTAGATTGTTAGAGGAAATGTTTACAAGTATAGTACTTTAGATATTTTAGATGAGCTAAGTTACTAAATTTTGTGATTTACTACTTACTAGTCATCTTGTCTTCAGAATACCAGTTGTTATGAAATCTAGAAAATATGCTTCTAGAATTCTTATTCTGTACTACAATTACAATAAATTACAATGTTTATTAGTTTGTGTTTTTAATCAAGGAAAAGATACTAGGAAAAAAAGCATAGATTGGGGCAATTAAAATTTTAAATTTAACTACAATAATTCATAAACAAAAATCTAACAATATTTCATAGTAAATGATATAAAATTGATTCAAACAATCTACACATAGATCTAAAATTCCATACAAAAAACCCGAATTACAGTATTAATTAATTGACCCTACAGAACAAATTCCCAGGCTCTGCCCTGGATAACACGCACATTTACAAGCAAACGTCAAAGCAGAATCTATTTCATTGCTCCGAATCGATTGAATTTCGCCATCAAAGACACTCGATTTACTTTGTCAATTTGTTAATCCAAGACCAGAAAGAAATGATAAATCAAAGAAATTCGTGAAATTGATAACAGAACCCTAAAATTTCAGCACAAGAAAAAGAGAATTTATCTTAAAAACAACCACCGTTCCTTCACTTCCACATCAAACCTAGTTCTAACTCTTCATTAAAGGAAAAAATGGAATTGAATGATTCCAGAATTAAATTAAGATTCTGAAGTATATAAAGAAAAAGAGGCTCCAATTTCAGAGATTCTGAAATGAACAAAAGAAAATATTCCTTACCTGGAAGCCAGGAATCGGGAAAGAAGAAATTTGAGCTCCGATGTTAGCCTGCGAAGAGATGAAATTGGAGATAGAGGGAGATACAGCGACAGACTTTTCACAGCTAAGGAAACGCCGAAGTTACAAAAACAAATTATTCCTTTTTCTCTTAAATATTAATCTAATCTTATTTATATAATATTTAGTTATTAGGTCCAAAATAATTTTCTTTTTGTAAATCGGTTATTTAGATCAATATTATTCTAATTTTTTTTTTTATTTTTCGTCATTAAACGTGACAGTCGGACGAGGAATAATAAAATATTATAAGATATAAATTGGCAGAATAAAAGAAAAATGAAATTTTATCTAAAATGAAGATAAAAAAATATTTTTAAAATTTAAATAAAGATAAAAACGAGGATTATTATACTCATATAAATTTATATAAGATTATATAAAACTAAATTTATTGTTTTCATTTTTAAAAATTTAATATTTGGTATTTGTTAGTGCATTAAGATTTTATTTTTATTAGTGTAATAAATATATAAATTATAAATTTAAGAATAAAAAACTTTAAAATATTTAACGATGGTTTTCGAAGACGTCCTCACAACACAAACATTAAAATAGAGTAAATAATATAAAATTATTTTTGATTTTGTTTCGTTGTTATTTTTTTTAGTCGCATTTAAAAAAGAAAAAATATTAAATTTATATATAAAAAAAAGTCTCGAAATATATAAGCAGTAACACTGTACATTTTATTTTATATATATTTTTAAGAAAAATATAATGGTCCCGTAATAGGTGGTATCAAAGCAACAAATTGATTATCTGATTTCACGTCGAATGTCCATGAAAGGAGTAGACAAGATAAAAGATCGTAACAAGAGACCAATCACAAGAACAAAAACTCATGACGAGAACGTCAAGAGGTAGAGTGGAAAAGATATCACGCCTAAAAAATATATTAAAATATATAAACGGTGACATTGTATATCTTATCAAATATATTTTTTAGAAGAAGATAATAACCTCGTGACAATAAAATGTTAAATGTATAAATATAATTTATTATATTTTTTATATATTACCTCTATGATAGTCTCAAGTAAATTGAACTTGATTACTATCAATAAATAATTTTTAGATCTCAAACAAAAAGGAGAATAAAGTCGTGTGGATATTCCAGTTGTGATGCCACTTGAGTCTTCCTTAACACGTACACCGTATCTACTTGAAACTTGTGGGGTCATATTTATATCGTTAAATTATTTGTCATCAAGTTGAGTAGGGTAAAACAAGGTTCCTAAGGAAAGGAAATTAAAATTAGTAAAAGACTTGAAAACAAATTTACGTAAAAACCAAACAACATCAGGAACTGTACTGTTGGATGTACAGTTTACGGGACTCACAGGCAATGCAATTATACTTCATCAATTACTCAAAGTTATAAAAAAAAATATTTTGAATTTAATAAACGCTTTCAATAAAAAATATATACTGATTTTAGAATATTTAAATTTAAATTATTTTGTTTGTTTTTATAAGAGTTAAATTTGGTATCATTATAGCAGATTAAGATGATGTTTTTTATTATTATTTGTTGATTTTTTTTTAACTTTAGATCCTTAAATTAGATTAGATACAAGTTTATAGTCAATGTCTTTATTACTGTAATATGTATTTTTTTAATATTATTTGTTGATGTGTACCTTTAATTATCGAATTTTAGTGATGTTTGTATCTTTTTATTTTGAATTTTTAAGTTAAAGTTTTTATTTTTTCTTTGTATGATTTTGTAATACACTCAGATCAAATTTATTTATAGTAATTATAATTTTTTATTGTTTTTTTATTTTTTTCTTATTTTAATAAAACTACCATATTCATTTTTTAAAAATCGGATTGAATTTATTTTATAATTTAAATTTTATATTTCCATTGATTTACGAATAATTGTAGTGTATTCATGTTTAAACTTGTCTTAAGCCATAGCTTTCATTGAAGAACACAACGATGACACTTGTCTTAAGCCATAGCCATGTTGAATGCTTATCAGTTTATCAAAACGAAAGATATCTTTATTTAAAAAAAACAATCCCAAAATACACAAAACAAATCTCCAAGAAATTATTCATTTCCTCCTAATAATGAAAATACAAAATTAAAATGGATAGATAAAGCTGGAAGCCTACGCCAAGACAATGAAGAACAAGAAGCCTAGGCAGAGGACTGAAAATAACAGCTTCGTGGAGTTCCCACTCGATGTGCTACCGTCCGTTGTTGGAACATTATTGCTCTTGGAACCACCACCTGCATCAACACAAGCGGATTATTACTATAAGTAATGATAAGTTTACGGTTAGGTTTTAACTTTTAAGGTTTAAAATTCACCCTATTAATTAGCGACTCTTTAATTATCTAGTTCTTGCAGATTGTACCTGATGAGGGTGCATTTGATGTTCCTGATGGCGAGCCAGAAGGAGAAGAAGCACCATTGCACTGGCTAGCAGGGGGAGTTTTAACATTGCAAGCACTCGGGAGAGCCATTGCCTGAGTCTGGTTAACACTGATACCGAGTGACGAAGCATCGCCGTTGAGGACTTGACAGAGGCACTGTGGGTTCGACCTCACGACGTTACCAAGCTGCGAGCAGCACGAAGACGACGGTCTCGACGAGTTTCCTTGTATATAATCCAGGCAAGGAGACATACTAATTAGCACATTGGTGCACCCCGAACTCGATTGCGCCATTGTTGCCGTCCATAAACTTGCCGCGGCTATACACAACATTGCAACGATTGTCGATCCCTTCATGGTTCGGACACTTGAGCTGTTAATTAGGAAGTTTGTTCGGACTTGAAGTGTGTTGTCTGTGGCTTTGTGGAGGAGAAGAGTTGGAGGTGTGGTTTTATGGAGAGTGACTGTGACAAAAGGGGGTTGATTTGTTCAACTAACTTTTGCCTACTTCATTTAACAGAATATTTGGTAAACAACTCCAACTATGGAACAGGGAAAATTAATGAATTTCTTATGAAAGTCGGTCTGTGTACTCAAATTATATTGATACTTAAAAAATAAATAAATAAAATTTAATTTGATTTTAAAAATTAAATTTTTTAGTTTAACTCGATTTAAATTGTATAAATTTATTTAGATTTAAAAATTTAAGTAAAATTTTAAATAATAAAATATGATATGAATAACCAAATGTTAATGTAACTTTTTTAATTCCATTTTTTTGAAAACAAGTTTTTTTTTTTCAATTTGATCTCTAACTTTTATATTTTTATTTATTTTAATCATCGGGTTAAATTTTTTATTATTTTTTAATATAGATCCCTTAACTCATTCGTACTTATCAATATTCTTTTCTTTAAAAATATATCATTTTAAAAAATAATATTATACAATATAATTATACACAAATAGTATTATAGAAAGAAAATTTTAAAGTCGTACAAACTTTTTCTTTTCATATTTTTTGAGTTACAATCATATACTTGAAAAAGAGGTACGAATATTAATTTTTTCGTAAAAAAACTATTATTATATACTTTATCAAATATATCTTAAAAAATAATGACTCTCGATCCTCAAACTAATAAAGTGTCTTGTTTTAGAAGTTAACTTTACATTTAACTATTTTAAAAATTTATATTTCTATTTCTATATAATATAACATTGTTATCGACCGATCTTAAAACTACTTACATGACGACATTAACACCCGAAAGTAGAAAAGAATATTCGATCGAATCGAATAAAATTTTTTCAAGTTACTCAAGTTAACATATTATATTTTATAACTCAAATTTTATTTAAAATTTTAGATTCAAGTAAAATTTAAAAAATAGAATCAAATCGAATCAAATCAAGTTTTTAAAAGTTCTTATAAATATTTAATTATAATTATTTATCATGATATAATATGATTTAATTATAATTTAAACAACTTTATCTAATCATATAAAGTATATATATTATTTCATATATAACTATATTTTTTATATTTTATATATAAAAATCTATATGTATCATAAAAAATTAATCCAATAAATGGGTGAGGTCCCTGCAGTTTTCAGCCTCCGTCTGAAGGCTGCAGGATAAAAATAATTTCAAATTTAAAAATAAATCTTTTAATTATTAAAAATTTTGAGATATTTGAATTTTCTTTTTATAACTCAAACTTTTTTTTAAATTTCAAGTCAAATCAAAACAAATCAAAAATTTTGAGATATTCGAATTTTCTTTCTACAACTCAATTTTTTTTAATTTCGAGTTAAATCAAAACGAATCAAGTATTTTTACTTAAAGTCAAGTTATTCGAATTTTTCAAGTCAAGTTTTGCCCACCTAGCCTGAAATCTTGAGTTTCCAGAATCCACCAATCAACACGGCCAATTACTTAAAAAGAACATTTCCTTTTCAAAGGGTTAGACGAGGTAATTTTTCTTAATAATATGATTAAGAGTGTGTGTATATATTTACCTGACACTTATATGATTGATGTGGGAGCTAATAGTGCAAAATGATATGTTCTATATATCTTATCATTGCACTTGATATTTATTAGAAAAATTTTAATTAGTGCTTACTTCAAAACCAGTATTTTCATCCATGTTATACAAAACAAAAGTAGAATTTTTACCTTTTAACACTAAACCATCAAACCAAACAAAACCAGCATCTAATGTTTTCAAGTATCCAGAACCATTAGTTCTACTTCAAATATCAGCTGCAAGAAAGTTCCCTGACAGAGATACCTGGATGGAGAAATCATTCCAGGTCATTACTTGTTCTAGAATGTAAGCTTTTGGCTTACAGTGAGCATACAATGGTGTGTGCCTGAATCAAAGAATAAGAAAAACCGTACCTTCTCTCCCAGCTTGAATGGTGGAAGACCCTTATATGGGCATGTGCTGCAGCGGAATGCATCACCTAGTCCACACTGTTATTTCAATGCATTAGGAGAAAAAGAAGTATCAGTACACATTCCAAAGTTTCAAAGCATAACATAAACCAACAGTGTGAACTACAACTCGGTTTTGTTGCTTTGCTTTTCGTTTTTCCCAGTGAAATTGAAAATTTAAAAACAGAGTAAGCAAAACTGCAAAATCATCATTAAGACAGAGTCCATGAGGGCTATAGAACATACATTGCCACAAGCTGACTGAGGATTGTTTAACTGATCTGCCGTCAGATCTAGCTTCTGCACTTTCTCCTCCTGTTCGGCCCTTCCACAAGTGCAGTTCTTGCAGGCTTTCCTTGTGCTTCCCACTTCGCAGTCGCCAACTAAAGAAATAGTATTTTTAAGTAATGTTATATAATATTCCTAAGTTTTCCGACTAAGAATTGGAAATCAAATTATTGGTCTTGTCGAGTCTTGCCATCTTACCAGTAGGTAATTGGGGTTTCTTCAAATCCTCTTCAGTTAAGAGGGAATCTTCATCAATAAGATCTAAGTCATCATCCATCTGAATTTTCAATGGATTTTTCACTGGCTTTTTAATAGCAAAAGAAGATCCAATCTTCCAAGATGGCTTATTAGCCTTAATCTAAAAGAAGCAATGTATTCAATAGTTAGCTTTACGAAAAACTCCCGATAGGTAAATACAGGGCTGAACTAGAATCGAATGACATGGTTAAGATAATATGTCTCACTTCAATAGCAAAATAGCAAGACAAGAGCTAAAGGAAGATTCATCCATTACACATACAAATTGGGAAAGCAAAAAAAACACAATAACTAAATTAGTATTGACAAATCTATAAATAAACTGACATTAGACCAGCAAAGATATATACGTGTAAGAAACCTATTTCAAAAAACCTGGGAATACATGCCTACATGTACCTACAGAAGGATTAAACCGAAAAGTGTGAATAAAATATGAACTCACCCCAACAGCCGGAGCAAGTTGAAATCGTTCCCCATCTAAAAATCCTGCTAATGAGCAGACAATACCTACAAAAAACACTAGTGAGTTGTGTTTGCAACAACACCATCAAAGTTGCAAAGCCACAAAACTGTTACCGTCTGTACTTCTTTTGTGTCAGACTGAAAAGTTCGATAAACCGCCAGTTTCCCACCAGGTGACAAAACTCTAAAGATTTCGGCATACAACTCGTCAACAGGAAGTTCGATAGAGCTAGAGATCAAAATGACCAGGTCTACATAGGATGATTCTAATGGAAGACGAGCTGAAATAAACCAAGAAACAAAAACATAAGTAATGAAGTTATCAAACATAAAGCCATCGAATAGAACGCCTAAAGGATGTTGCTTTTACTAATTACTTTTTGCTTCAAGGTAAAACATAGCTCTCTTTTTTAATTATAACCAATTAAGAGTATATTCATTTTTTCTACTCTACCCACAAGATTCTCCCACTAAAAGATGCATGCGGATAGGGTATTTTAGCATAAAAGAGACATATTTCTAAAATAAACTACAAAACGAAAAGGAATACAGTAAAAGTACCCAGAGAAGAAGCTTTAATAATAATTAGAGGGTCGAAGCGTTTGGGGTCTTCGTTCCCAGAACTCCAAATTCCATCCAGCGTTTCAAGGTTATAACTTGCATCATCGGTGACCACCAATGCGGCGCTCCGTTCCGATCTTGAATCCTATAGAGGAAAATGGAAGTTCAAAATTAAATAGTAGAAAAATTGCAGCAAACAGAAGCATCAAATACGTAACGTAATCCTCAAAAAAATCAATCTTGAAAAAGGAGAAAAAAGGATTTCAAGGAAGATGTAAATCAACCGATGAAAGATCGTATTTACACAGAGAGAGATAGACTGATGCTCACCATGCAGATCAGATGAGGGTTCAAAATCGTAACAAAAATCCCTAACAAATCCTTTTTTTAAAATAAAAATTGGATCTTGATGTTCTGGAATGTGCGGTTTCACACTGGTTTTACAATACCGACTAAGACCAAACTTTTTTTATTTTGAAAATTACGAGACAAATAAAACCAGAAAAGGGGTGGGAACAAGGCCAAGATGGGGTTGGTTTTTAAATTAGACTAATTAATCAGCTGTGACAAAGGCACACGGAAAGACGAAACGCTTGCTCGCCACGTGTCATTTGCAACAAGGCCCATTCATTTTAAATCCATTATTTTGGGCTTTGGGGCTTGAACTGACTTTCTTGGTAGTAAAAAACTAGAGAGAAGCATAAACCATCTTGTTTCGGTTAAGAAAATAATTGTTGTTCTTAGAGGTTGTGAGTTCGAGCGTTAATAATGTAAGCATTATTTTCTTATACAAGCTTTCTTCTTGCTTTACTTTTAAGAGATTCCCTGCAGTATATTACAGGCACTATCTCATGTAAGAAGCTGCACTTTATAGCCTAAAAGTTTCCTTCTCTGTATGTTTGTTTACTGTCATTTGATTTGTTCCCAAATGGTTCTAGTCTTTGCTTGAGTTGAGAAACTTTTCAGAAAACAATGTCAACAGCATTTGTTCATGCTCTTTTTTTCCTTAGGGCTTCATTGCCTAGATATGTATCATTCTACAACTTGCTTATTTTTTGTAAGAGGGAAAATAGACCTCTTCCAATTGAAGCATATAAAGCTTAATTTGTCTATGCATCTTGATTCTTGGATGCAGAATCGGATTCTAATCGATACATAAAAAGAAAAATTATGTTCCCGGTACATCAAAAATCTATTCAGCTTCAGACATTGTTCCATGGCAGCGCTTCCTCATTGGTGGAGTCTGGTTTGCAGGTATGAAGCTTGTAATGGCAGGCTTCCACAGCTTCTCCTACTGTCAAATATATCCATTCTTGCCCTATTGTTTCTATGAACTTAGATTTGTCCAGTTTCTTCATCACTTCAGCTCCAGGGTTGGCCAAAACAAGCTACACAAGTAGGATGATAGATTTGTAAGTTTTTTCCCATTAATTTTACACAATATTACCAAGTAAATTGTAGGAGAAAATACCTTGAGCCCCCTTCTGTCAGTATTTTTCTTCACTTCTTCAAGCATGCTTATTCCACTAGTATCAATGTTACCTACAGCTGTGAAACCAAAATGTGAGATTTTCTATAACTTTTATGTTCTTTAATCTTACAAACAATATGTATGATGCAGGTCTTGCCGGATCGATACATCACTCACCACTCATATAAAGTATAACATACTGTAAGCTTGTTTCCCCTGCAGATTTCAATCTGTCTTCCTCTTCATCAATCCACCTTGAGATCCTGATAAGATCAACAACCCATTTGATCAGATTCAGATGTCTGATAGCTTCGAAATGGATTCGGTGCTGTTTTAAGATAGCTTTTAAGCCATCAAATTCAAGTACCTTTCTCTTAAGTAGCTTGCATTAGCAAAGTAAATTGGGGCATCAATCTGAAGTATAAGGATCCCGGGAACACTGTTTGTTGCTGGATATTGCTCAACGTTTCTGTAGATGGGGGAATTCGGAATGTTTCCGAGAACAAAGGTCCTTGGTCTCGCAATGAACAGCAGCAATCTCAGCACAGATATTGCAACCTGCATTTTATTACACAGGACTATTAGAGGATTTTGTTGTTGGTGAAAGAAATAAGTTTGTTTGCAGTTTTGTTTTCGTTGATATATACATGGTCGTAATTCGTACCGCTATGACTAGGCCAATCTCCACGCTTGCGAAAACGACACCGACGTATGCTCCCATACAGACCAAGAAATCGAATTTATCAACCTTCCAAAGATGAATTGCGGCCTCATAATCAATGAGGCCAAGCATTGCAGCCATTATAATTGCAGACAACACCACGAGGGGAGTGTAATGGAACAGTGGTGTTAGGAAGAGCAATGTGAACATAACCGCAATGGCCATGACAACGTTCGACATCGCCGTTTTACATCCTGCATTGAAGTTAACTGCCGACCGAGAAAATGGCCCTGAAAAATATATCAACACCAATGCCACAGTTAGCAAATTATTAAATAAAAAGAACAACTTTAATTAGGCTTTAAAAAAACAGCAGCAAGATTCACCTGTTGTGAGATAGCAAGAAAAGCAAGAACCAACAATGTTCATGGTCCCAATAGCTACCATTTCTTTGTTCCCATCAATGTGGTACTGCTTGAACATTGCGAAACTTCTCCCCACTGCTATTCCTTCCTGTATTCACACCAAGCAACAAATACAATCAGTCTATGTTTTGACCTTAAACTAATGAAATCGATGGCATTCGAAGTTAGAACCGAGAAAGGTAACATACGGCAAGGGCAATGATGCCGGTGACCATTCCGGTCTGCACGGCTGTTGAAAAATACGAAGAGGTGAATACAAAATCCCCAAACGACGGTGGATTCAACCCTTTCTTCAAGCTCCCTATCTGCCATTGTCACATCAGAAGCTCTTCATACTTTCGAAATAAAAAAAGAACTGTAAATTGTATGTCAAGAAATCATTTTTGTCCTACTTAGTTACATTTTCCACATCCATTTGATTATACTTTCTTTCAACACAAGCAATATTATAAAATAATATCCAATCAATCAGTGAGGTGGAAAGGTTTATGAAATGAATCTTCAACCAAAAGACAAAGGGGGTTTACCACTTGAACACCGTGTTTCTCGGCATGTGTAAGATAAACAAGAAGACTTCCAAGTATGACTGATGTCAAAGGCGCCATTGCTGATATCCAGAATAGCTTGGGTCGTCGTTTGCTCTGTTTGTCATACAACAGTCCAAAGATTATATATTTATATATATTATAATACGTTATCTTTCATCAAAGTATATAACTAAGTTATTAAGAAATGAAGATGCTTTTCTCATATAAAAAAATCTTAAAACATCCATCGTTCTAATCTCAGAAAGTCAAAACAAGCTTTGACGATTTGAACTACTGACGCCATCAGACCCCAATATTTTCTAACATCTTCCATTTAATTAAACATATTAGCTGCCAGATGCTTTACTTAATTGTTTCTTAAATGAGAGGCTTTTACTTGTAAACTTCATTTACTTACGAAGTATCTGGTGCTGAGGAGGAAGAAGAGGAAACCAATGCCCAACACAGCACTCTCCCATCTCCACTGTCAAATTATTACATAATACGACTGTCAGACAATTATATATTATCACCAAACAAAACTATTACATTTTTCGTATAAATAATAAACGATGCATTGTCACGCGGTAAGAATATGTAAAGAGATTTTGATCGATCAGTTTTATTTTATTTACCTCGTGAGTTTGGGAGAAGACGGAGCGCAAGACGGAGATAATATCGGTAGACTGAGTGAAGCGATCAAGTCCTAGAACACCCTTTAGCTGTTGTAATATCACCACGGTGGCTGCCCCTGCCATGAACCCTACTATCGTCGCGTGTGAAAGAAAATCAACTATAAACCCTAGCCTGAAAAAAGAAGAAAAAATCAACTAAATTCTCATTTCACCGTCAAGAATATATATCTGCTAAGTTAATTTATTCTACGGTGTCAAAAATTAAGTTACTTTATATGTTAATAAATTTTATCACGTCGGGTCTCCAATCCGACGACAACAAATTAATTATGATAACTGCCATTAGGAAAGCAACGGTTCTATCGTATTCTGTATATGCTTGCTGTTATATACTCCATATTAGCATCTTTTCTTACAGGTATAATAATGTTAGGTCTGTAAAACACATATTCATCCAGACAGCAGTGATAAGGTCGTCTCTATTTGTTGTTTTTTACCCCATATATTTGACTTTTTTATGTGTAATTTTCGATCTATTTTTAACAAAGGTCGACCTCAACAAGCTTTGCCGAACCTGAAGAAAGGGAAAGAAGAAGAAGACAATGGTACCTTAAGAGGCCTAAGGAAGCTTGAAGAAGGCCGGCGAAAAAAGTTGCAGTGAGAGCAAGGTGAAGATAAAGCGTTGGATTCTCAGCAGCATTCACTTCATCCCCCAACATAGAACCCATGAGAAGTGATGCAACTGCAACTGTCCCCACTGCCAAATCTCTTGAACTCCCCATCATCGCATAAATCAATGGCGGAATAAAGCTTGAATCTTTATTTTCCAACCCAAAAGGGAGAAAAAAACAAAGTTGATCATTACCTTTTAAACAACGTAATTACTAATTATCTAATTGATTAAGTTAGTAGTAATGCTTTTGGTACTTACAAAGGCCGAGAATGGGCGGCAAGTTCGCAAGCTTAGCATAGCTAATACCCTGAGGGATGGCAAGACTAGCTATGGTGATCCCGGATATGAGGTCGGATTTCAAGAACTCGAAGCTGTAACGAGGACCCCATTCGAGGATGGGCAAGAAATATTGAAGTCCGAGCAGGAACTTCCGAGTAGGTGGTTTGTTTTTGAATTGCCTGAGTGGGTCATCTGGAAAGAAGGTCTCCTTGAGAGAGTTCTTGAATGACTTGAAAAACGGTTGCGGCGGAGGAACCGCCACTCGGTGAGGAAACTGGCGGTCTGGGTAGACATAATCAGAGTTCCCCATCAAGATCAAAGTAATGTCTGTGTTTAGTTTATGTGGTGAAGATTCAGAGGAAGATGGTGAGGGTACTTGAGAAATGGGAGACCATGGGGTGGCTTTATAGAAGGTGGAATGATGCAGATTCATTCACTCGGTTGAGTGGGGGTAAGGGCCCGCCCCCGCCCGCCTCAAATGTGAAGTACTTTCTTCTTTGTCAATGGGAGGCTTTGTTGAGAAAAAATTTCAGCCTCTTTATCACGCATTTTTATATATATTTTTTAATAAAAAAATTAATTTTTTATTTTAATTTTTATTTTTTATATCTTAAATCTTATAAAATACATTTTATTTTAATTTTTTATATTTTAACTGTAATTTTTAATTTCAAATTCTAAATCTTAAATTTTATAATTTAAAACAAAAACATAAAAAAATATAAAAAAAATAAATGATTTTCGCCCTACTTTCTTAATTTGAAAATGAGATTAGAATAGTACTAGGGAGCAAAATCCTGAAAGTTCACGTCAGTTTTAGTTTTCGAAATTCTATTTTGTTAGGAAGACTATGCTAATGACCGACGTGGTTTATCATGCCACATGTCCATTGCCAATGTATAGAAAATAATCTTTTAAAATATCATATATCTCTTCGAATCATAACTTTTTATGTATTAATAAATTAAGGTAGAATATATTTTTTAGATTTAATATTTAAAATTTAAAAATATAATTTATAATTTATTTTTTAGTATGCGTATAGAAATAAGCGTAAAAACATAAAATAATTATAAAATTTTAATAGAATGTTTAATATAATTGTTGATACGATGATTAAATAAATTTATATAATAATATAAATTTAACAGTTAAAATACTTGAATTATTTTTTTTATTTTATAATAAAAGAATTGGTTTAATAATCTAACAGTTAAAATAAAATTAACAGAAGTTTAACGGTTAAAATAAAATTAAACCGATAATTTAATAATCAAAAGAAAAAAACAATAAATTAATGATCCCTAGGTATTTTAGCCAAAGAAAAACAAAGACACGCCCGTAAAACTGATGACAGAGAAAAATGGGTGAAGTAAGGACTTTAATTGGTAGGCAAACCACGTTATGTCGTATAAGATCCCAAATATTGTTTTAATTTTAAAAAATTAATTCGTATACATATTTATTTATTTATTATGTTCATAATGATTTTTTTATAAAAATAATGACGATAAATTAATATTGTCTTCAAAAATCAAAGGAAAGTAGTTGATATTCATTAGTTATTAAGGGGATCGTAAAATTATTCGATTAAATTATAATTTTTAAAATAAATTTTGAATTAATCGATACTTTAAAAGATAATAACAGTATCATACAAAAAAATCATAACATGATAAATAAATATATATTTTTTATATTTTCGTTAACCTATGAACAAATAAATTCATGGATTCATACATCTAAATTAAAAATTAACAAAAAATAATAATAATGTATATATTTTTGGAAAAATATAAAAAGAAAAGATAAACCATAAAAAATCTCATCTTTTAAAAAATAAAACCCTTTTCTTGATACAATATTCCAAGGTTTGTTGGTGTGCGTGTGTGTGTGTATATATATATATATATATAAAATTAAAAAATCTAAGAGTAGGTTTAACATAGATTCTTATTCAACTTGTATTGTTTTGGGTGCGTAATTAAAGTATTTAACTAAAATTTGAATACTTTTAGACGCGATAATTTATTTCTTACAAGACAGTAATCCTCTTTATCTCTTCTTTGTTTTTTTCCCTGTCGTCTCGCATGCAATAAGCCTACAATCTAAGAAAATCAGAAATCCATTAGTTGACATTAATAAATAGTATTTCAAGGGATTTTAGGGACGGTCTTTTTAAAAAATTTAAATTTTCATAAAATTTATTTTTTATTATTAATTTAATTTTATATCTCTTAAAATTTTAAAAATTATTCATATAATTTATTAAAAATTTATATCTCTAATATAAAATCTAATACAATGTCGTCAAATTTAGCTTAAATATGTAAGCCTGGCACTCCGGAAATGGCAAGCAACCACGTCGGCAATATAGAGCTGGAGTATTCTGTTCTGTTTAAACAATGAAAGAGGACCAAGGCAACACAATTTTGAATGGGTTGACCGTTGACCTCATTCTTGTGCTTTGTCACCACCGAAATGACGTACTAAATATTACGTATGTAATTTTTGGGATCTTTACGGTGCTTTATATAAATATAGTTTAATTATTTTCAGTTTAAATATAATAATATTTATTTTTATTTAAATTTTATGATAAAAATTTTTACTTTCTCGTTTCGTAAATAAAGATTTTAATTATTTTCTATATCTATTGATTCATAACTTACGTAGATATTTCATCTATTGGCGTATAAATATTAAGGGTATTTAAAATTATCCGACTCGATTATCCGACTATCTGAAATAAAAATGACGGATAATTTTTGAAAAAAATTATTCGACTGGGCTGGGTACCCGACCCGAGAATAATTGAGCCGGGCTTGGGCCGATTTTTTCTAATTACCGGGTATCCAACCTGACCCGACTAATATAAAATTTATATTTTTTTAGTTTTAAATTATATTTTTATGGTAAATTTCTTAATATTTGTACATAAAATTAAATTTAAATCTTTAAATTAATTTTATGTTTGTATTATATACTTTTAATTTTTTAAAAAATTAAATATATTTTATTAATTTGTTAATATAAAAAAATGATATTAATATTTTTAATATCATTTTAACGATAAACTCTAATAAATATATGTGTATATATACATTAAAATATTTTAAAATTAATTTTAAATCACAAATATTTATGTTTGTTCATATATTATAAAATTTTAAATTTTATATTTAATATATGATTTTTTAATTTTAAAATGAAAAAATTAAAATATATACGAACCGGGTATCCGTTACCCAATTAGTCGGGTATCCAATTTTTATGGTTATCCGATATAAACAGGCCGGGACACGGACCAAAAAATCACTACCCAAAATAACCGAATACCCGATAATAAACACCCCTAATAAATAGGTATAAAAGACAGGTCAAAGATGACTGATGCTCAACATAAATTGGGTCAAATGTTGAAATTTGAAACAAATTTTGTTATTATTCTTGATTGGAGAAAAATCCCACGCTGACTAGTTAAAGCTGCTGCACGTGCGGTTTCTTCGCTATCCGTCCTTCTCAAAGGAAATCGAGGGTCATAACTCAAAGAAATCGTACCACGTGTCAACATCTTGATGACTAGAGTGAGACCAACTAAACTTCCATTTAACATTTGGAGCCTAATTAAAATAGATTTAAGTGAGACAATAATAAGTAACTTTAATCTTTGTATTAGATAAAAAGTAATTTTAAAAGTTATAGTAATGTATATTCTGAGTAAATTATGAGAATATTGTTATTTTGAATGAGAATTAAAGAAATAAGGTTAAATAAAAACGTATATTTATATAAGAGAAATCTTAACATATTTTAATTTTTTTTATTTGATATTGTAGCAATATTAATTTTTTAATTCTTTTTTATTGAATGTTGCTCGTAGAAAAAAAATTATATATGTATAGACGAAAATACCACTTGTAAGAGTCGCTCTATCTAAAAATATACAATAATAATAGATTATATGAACGTGGTATATGCAAAGAAATTGTAAGAGTTGTTTGTTACGGAGTTATTATTTTTTTTAAAAAAATATTTTTAATAGGATGTATAATACCACTGTTTATATATCTTAAAATCTTTATTTTTCCGATAGGTGATTAATACTATCTTTTTTCGGACATAATATATTCATCAAAAAAATTATTAAAGAAATTAACACTAATACAATATTAAATAAAATACTATTAAAATATATAATTTTTTTCTTTATTATAACTGTTGTCGTAGAAATTAAAACGTTAATATTTTATAATTTTGCCGTATATTCTTGCGTGGATTAATAAACTGTACATAAAATTATTTATTATATTCGTTTTAATATGTACCTCGACCCCCCCCCCCCCCCACACAAAAACTAATGTCCTCGAACAACATTTTCTACGTTTGGTACAATTATTGGTGGACCTAAAGGAAGGTTTATTAATCCTAAATTACTAATTATATCCCGAGTGGGCTCCTGCCTACCTCTCCGACCATATGGACTTTGTGTTTACGTGTCATGGATGACGAGTTCCACGTCACCTAAGATTCTGTTCATCTCTAAGTTCATAATTAATAACTTGAATTGGGTCCACTAATATTGCCATAATTTATGTCTGCTTTGAAACCATATGATTAGCTCTGTGTGAATGGAAGGGATTCCATTCTCATGTAACAACAACAAGTTTACTTTTCAATCCTTTTATTAGTTAAAAAAATTGAACACTCCCAATTCACACTGATTTAAGAATGAAAGGTAATTGTACACGAGACTAAATAAATAATTAAAAAATAATTATTATTTTTAAAAATCACGAATTTAAGCGTAATATAAAGTGATTAAACGATCAATATCAAATAATGATGATTATATTTTAAAATAAATATTACTTTAATCATTTTTAACTAATTAAAAAAAATAAAGAATCTCAAAATCCAAAGTACTTCACCGGTCGACATGATCTTTGATATATACTTGTAAATGACATGTCATCTTTAATGTTTTTAGGATTTTTCTTATTGGTAATAAAGAAAAAAAAATAGAGCTGAAAGTCGGGAAAAATCTGTATTTGACGGTTTCGACACGATTTTAATAGAATCTGTTATTTTAATATTAAATTAAAATTTACTTTATTTTATATTATCAAATTAAATAAATTTGTATTTATTGGATTAATTTTATATTTTTAATAAAAATATGTGAAAGATTAAAATTTATGTTAAATCAAATTGAATCACTATTAAATTTTTAATTAAAAATTTAGGTTGAATTCGAGATGAATAAAACATTTTTTATTTTAGTTTATATTATGGAACTCGCTTCAACATACGATGTTGGGACTAAAAATTTAAATTATGGTTGTGGTTGTCAGATCTTATCACAATTATAAATAATAGCGAATGAATTATAATTATTATTTTTTAAAATAATATTAAATTTTGAAATAACAATATAGATAATAATTGCGAACTCGGATTTAAACCCTTGGACTCGGGACAATAGATACCGTTTTGCTTGTGTGGTGATTTTAATTTCGACCCAAATTAGATGATAATTAAATTTTAAAACATAATAACCATTAATCAAACTTAAAATAATTTAAAAAAATTGTTTCGATCAGTTCAGTACGTAAAACCTTCCTTGTTAGCTTCCCTAGATATAACCTCCCTGTCTCCAAGTAACCTAACACAGATGTCGTGTCAGCCGCGTAGCTGTCAAGACCTACAGCCTTGTCTCCATTCTGAATAAATATGAGTATTTGGTTTACCTCAGCTTGTCCCACAGGCCTCGTAAGTCAGCAATGCAAAATTTTCCTTTTTTCTGAGATATTTTTATAATTCTATGTATTAATAAATTAAATGATTCCATAATTATTAGATATAAGATTAAGCAAATCTTATTGATAAACCTAAACTAAGAGCACGGCCGTCTAAAAATGGTGATGCGTGGTCAAACTCAAATGTCTGACGTGTGGGGTTTTGTTTGACTATGGATATGGTCGGAAAGAGAGATATTGTCTTAATGAAATTGTTCATTTCCAAGATACAGATTACATATTGAGAAAATTCAGCCTACCCCGCCTCACATCTGGACCATATCTTTCATCAGATATATTCAGATATCTGAGATGGTAGAGAAATGCAGCAGTTCGGCAAGGTCCCCAATCTATGGCCTTATCATAGTGAGTGCTGCCTAGGTGGTTCCTACTAAGCATCCACTTATATGAGTAGGGGATTCAATGTATGTAACTCAAGATATCTAGTGGTCGGTTTTAATGCAAGACACTATAAAATCTATGTTTATCTTAATTAACCTCTTGAGAGGTGTTTACAGTTGACTCCAAAACCAAAAGTAGGATGCAACATAAGGTATTTGGCAGTATATTTTGGGCACAGGAATCCTATTAGTAATGCTGCAGCCCCAGCCTGCAGCCTGCAGCGATGTCAATATCTGTGTTGCTGTAGCGAGTGGGGAACTTAGCTTTCTGGGAGAGGTTGATACAGCACCGACCACCATTTGTGGTTTAACTTTCTCTTCTCTTCTCTTCAGAAATCCAATCTACGTACAAGGAGTGGTGCTGATATCATTGTACAAAACGTGAAGATATTGAATAATTGATGAGAGAGAGAAGCACAAAATGATTAATAAAAATAAAAACTGGAAATCGCAAAGTTGAGTAAGACACTTCAGGGTTCAATTCTGTCATCATCTCTGCGTAGACCTAAGACATGGATTGGCCCCAGATTGGTGGGTTGTATGGATATAAAAAACCATGATGATTGCAATGTTTATGGTTTGAAAGAAAGGGTTTTCACTTATAAATGAAAATCTTGAAATAAATTCATGGTCGATTAGGGTAACATACTAACAGTAGTCTATTCTAATTCTAATGTTGCTGGTGCTGGTGCTAGTGCTAGGACGGACCTGTTTATGACGATGACAAAGCAAATGATTGTTTTTCGTTTTCAACAAGAAGATCAATTACCTCTTGCATTTGGTTTGTGGAGACTCGAAGAGTTGCATAAATGTCTGGATAATTTGTTTCGTGGCGACTCCATGAAATTCACTGCAGGTCATCAAAATTTGATCTTATAAAATTTTCAATTCGGTAAATGATTATACGTAGGGAAGGATTAACCTCATAATATTCGTTGAACGATATTTATTTCATCGTTAATATTTTCTTTGTATCCAGGATAAATGCTTGTAAAGTTTAATATAAAAATCTACAAAATTTTAAAGGTGACCCGAATTCATTTACAATTGAGAAAACCCGATCAAACTTAATCTCAGGGTTAAGATATTAATCTCTAAAATTAAAAATACACTCTCCTGTGAGAGTTTTGATCGTTTCCCAACTACTAATAGAAAGTCGAGATTTACCCCACTTAAGAAAGTATTTCGTTTTTCATGATACAAGAAAAAAAATTGAATGTCGTTTTATGTACTTATTAATTCTTGTGTGAAACTTAATGTCTAAAGTTTATTTTTTAAAGTATGTATTTAGAAAAACTAATCTTAAAAGGTTTTATTTAATTATTTTTAAATAAAAAGGATTTATTTAATTATCTAAAAAATATCAAGTTAGTTATTTGACTTGAGGAGCATCAGCCTATGATATTAATTGCTATACTATATTATTAAGAAACTAATCTAAGAATTTATTATTTTTTAATTAATTTCTCAAAGAGCTTTAAATTATTTTAATAAATTATTACCATAAAACCACTATTATCTTGAAATTTTATTAAATTAAATTAGATAATTAATAGTCAAATTAAATTAAAAATGAGATGTGAATAAAATAAAGTACGGATCAAATTGCGTAAAATAAGAATCAAAAAGCAAAATTGAAATGAAAAAAATGATAACAGAGGTGATGTGGTGTAAGACTGGTGAAAGTATGGTGCGGGTTTTATTTGAGTTCGAGTCGGTTTACGGGTCGAATAAAAGAATCAAAATGGAAAAATACCAAACCATTTCCAACTCCAAATACAGACAACTTCCTCTCTTTTTTCCTCACCCAATTTCTTTCCCATACATGTTCCTGTAATGTTTTGTCATGTTTCAGGTGACCCACATGAATATATATGTAGATAACCATATCAGAGAGACAGTGTATATGGATTGGAATATTCATGTGGCTCAAACCAGAAATGGTGTAGGATCTTCTCTGATCCCTCTAGAGAATAACCCACTCCACTAACATGCCTTGCTGAATTATTATGTGATCTTCAAAGAATCATTCTTGACCCTACATAAACCATGGTTAGCACTTCTTGTTCAGCATTTATGGGACGGTTAACTGGTTAAGTTTAGCATGAGTGGGTGCACCTTCAAGATGGGAATATGGAACATGATTGTGTTGTCTGGCAACTGGCAACACAAAACCAGCTTAGCATGTGTAATGTTTTGAAGCAAATTCCTGTGATGAAATTACAGCTTCATGGTTTTAACAGACCAGTCATGTACAGAGAGACCTGCAGTGAAAAAACATTATTTTCTGATGTAATATTTGGTAAGATTGTCTTCGGATTTTGATGAATTCCTGTCGCCTATGTTCATGGAGGAACATTATCTATGTTCCCCAACTTCATTATTATCTGTTTCTCTAAATAGAAAGTAAAGTAGCAATTTTAGGAAAAATTATTACATGAACCCTTTATACCACCTAAGATATGGTGCCAATTAATTAAATTAAGACACATAATATATTTTTTCCATATCAAATTTACACATAAGTATTGGTCAAATCATCTAATTTAATGTCTTTGATTTAAAAAAAGGAAAAAATATTATCAAAGATTTTTTGTGTCATCTTTCTCTTTTTTCTTAAAATTTTCCTAATTAATTTTTTATATAGATTTGAGGTTTAAGATTTAGAGTTTAGTGTTAGGGATTAGTAGTTTAGGGTTTATGTGGTTTAGGTTTAGGGTTTATGGTTTATGTGGTTTATGGTTAGAGTTAGGGTTTAGGGTTATGCATTATTGTTTAGGTTAAGGTTAGGGTCAGGGTTTAGGATTTAGGGTTAAGGTTAGGGTTTGGGGTTTAAGTTTAAGGGTTAGGGTTTAGTGTTTAAGATTTAGGGTTATGATTTAGGATTTAGGATTTAGGGTTAGGGATTAGAAAAAATAATTAAAAAATTGAACAATAAAGAGGAAGATAACATAAAAAATCTTTGATAATATTTTTTTTCTATTTTTAAATTAAATACATTAAAGTGGATGATTCGGGTGATGCTTATGTGTAAATATGATATAAAAAATATATTATATATCTTATTTTAATTGGTTAATATCATATTTTAGGTGGTGAAAAAGGTTTATGTAATAATTCTCGAACTTTAGAGGGGAAACGCCAATCAAACATATAAAGCACATTCATTAAACGAAGAAGCTTAATAACTTCTAAATAAACAGTCGAAAGAAATGAAGCTTAATATCTTTAGCATGTTAATGCAAAGTATATTATTGACAAATATATATCGGAAAATAATTTAATATATAAGATTATGTAAACTTTATGGTTTAAAGATTTATATTAGGATTTATGAGTTTAGACTGTAGGATATAAATAAGGTCGGACTAGAATTCTATACAAGGAGTGCAAGTTTTTAAGAAGTTATATTAGAAATACAGGGGTGTAAAATTATAAGAGTTTAAGGGTTTAAAATTAGATCATCAATAAAACATATAAATAAATATATAAAATATAAGAGAACTTGAAAATTTTAGGGGTGTAATTGTACCCAACACCCTTAGGTTCATTCTTGGAGGTAGAATTTAAAGTTTAGAATTTAGATTATTAGGATTAAGAATTTATATTTTAGATTTTATAGCTTAAATTTGAAGTATTGTGTAACAAAATATATCACATATATTTATTGGTTTGAATTTTTATATAAAAATAGGTAAATATATTTAATTTACTTAAAACAGAACATAAAATCTGTTGATTTATTAAAAAAATATTAATTGTATAAAAATTTGAATGATTAAAAAAATTGGTTTGATTAACTTGAAATTCAAAAACTAACCTTTTTTTTTTTCAAAATTGATTAAAGTTCAAGTCACTCGCAGATACCCATAACTTCCTGAAATATTGAGAATATACTCTTCTTTTTATAAAAGATATTATGAATCTACTTGTTTTTGTAGTCAGAGAGAATCCTGGGGAGAAAAGGCAGAAATGGGCGAAAGGTAATGGTCCAGGGAGGACAAAGCCAGATAAGGTAATATTAATCAAAATAACGGTTAGAGATTTATCTTTTGAGAATGTAAGGTTTAGATGGATTTGTTTACCCTCTAAATCCTAATTAATCAAAATGATTAGGCTTTTAACCTAAATTAATCAAAATCAATGATTAGATTAAGGAATAAAGTATTATTTTATAAAATAAATTACTGACATCGAAATACTATACTCGAATGTCTTAATCATCTGGTTTACTTTCTAAAGTGAAGTAGATCTGTACACATGATTGAAGCCCAAAAAAATTCTACAGCCCATTTTTCAAGCGGTGAATCCCAATTCTAAAAACATCACATTGGTTGGATATCATTAAAGGCATAAATAAATAAGTTTAAATAAATATTTTTTGTGTTTAATTATTTATTTTTAAAGGTATTTATATTTATTTAAAATTTTAATATTATATTTATATTTATTCATTTTTAAAAGTATTTATATTTATTTAGTGTTCAGTATTTATAAACATGTTTATTTAACGCTTGTGAATATTTCGTTTAAGGTTCATAAACATGTTTGTTTATACTATATGCTAACATGTTCACTAAATGATTAAATTACACCTTTAGTTTTTAAGTTTCTTAAGATTTATAGTTTGAACTCCAAAATTCATTATATATTTGATTTAGTATTTATAGTTTTTGTTTATATTGTTTTTTAAGTAATTTAACTATTAATATTTTATTTTACATTAAAATAACTTTCTATAAATAAAAATTATTAATCAACTAATAATAAAGTAACTTACCATTTTTTATATGATTATTAAATTAATATATTTTTATTGATAAATATATATTTTTTAAAATTTAGAAGGGGCACAAATCCTTCCCATAATAAATTTAAATTCGCCCGTAAATACGAGAGATTGAATTCACACAGAAAAAATTTTATCCTGCTGTAGCGTTGTGAAAAAAAAAATATCAATCCAAATAAAAACACGAAGAACAATAATGATATTATAGAGCATTAGAATATAATAATTTTATCGAAGAATGGGTTTAGATCGAAATAGAATGATTTTATTATTAATAATTTTATTTTATTTTTAATTTATGGGTTAATTTTTTAAAATTTTAATTAAATATTTATAGTTAAATAAAAAATAAAATTACAGATTCCACATCTATATTCCAGCTAAGCACCCAGTACTAAAATTAATTTATCACACAGTTGATGTAATGAGACAATTATATATTCCCACCTAAAATTATTTTAATCAATTATTTTACCTGTCTTCGTTTACACCTCTCTCTGTGACTGTCCTTTTCATTTCATTTTTTTATTATAATTATTTAAACATAGTTGTGTTTATCATTTTCCTTTCTCTGTGTACTTCCAAGCTGTAATATTTCTGGTGTCCAATGTAAGGAAAGTGAGTGGGAAAAAAGAAAAGAAAAAACAATATATAACTTTCCCTTTTACCAAACAAAAGAAAACGTTACAAACAGCATGGGAAAGTGGAGACAACAGTGGAAACTCAGGAATTTCCATCTTTTCTATCTTCACTTTTGATTCAAACTTTGATCTCCCTCTACCTTCTCCAAAAACCAAACACCCCTGCTTTCTTTTCTATTTCTCAGTCTCTATAACATAGGACTGTGTTTCTTAAGGTAGTCTGATTTCATTGTGTTCTTGTTGTTTTTCTCTTTCTTTTACAGTGGAAAGATTCTTTTTTTTCCTCCCTAATTTCTTGCGTTTGTGATTATATAGGCTGTACCAGCTTGTTAATAGATTACCCATATTGAAGAATATAGTGAATTATTGTTTGTTTCTGTGTTTTGTTTGCTTGTATTAAATGTTTGGTGAGGTAGGAAAGAAGGGTTTTTTAGCTAAATAGTAGTAGTGTGAGATTATTGTTAAGAAGGGAACTTTTCTGGGGTTTTTCCAAAGTTTTGGAAAGAGAGGAAATTAAGAAGATTCCATTTGGTTATTGTGGAGATCTGGGATTTGTTGAATCTGTTATGCCCAATGAGAACTTTCTTTCCCTCTGATTCATGTAAAGAGTCACAGCTTAATGCTATCAATCCTCAGTCTTGGCTCCAAGTTGAAAGAGGGAAGCTTTCGAAATTCTCTTCTTCCCCAACCACCTCTTCATCCATGTAAGTTTTTGTTTTTTCATTTTCCAAGTTTCTTATAGTTTTTTCTCTTTGTTTTTGAAAAAAATTTGAATGGTGTTTGTTTTGGTGAAATTGTTGTAGAGAATCATTTATCAAGGTTCCCGAGCCACCATTGTTGCCATTCTTTAAACCTATTGATTATGTAGAGGTGTTAGCTCAAATTCATGAAGAACTGGAGTCGTATTCTCCTCAAGAGAGGTCAACTCTTTATTTATTGCAGTTCCAGATCTTTAGGGGACTCGGAGAAACCAAATTGATGCGGAGAAGCCTCCGCTCTGCTTGGCAGCGGGCTGCTACTGTCCATGAGAGGCTTGTATTTGGGGCATGGTTGAAGTATGAGAAACAAGGAGAAGAACTTATTGCTGATTTGCTTGCAACTTGTAATAAGTGTGCACAAGAGTTTGGACCGGTCGATGTTGTTTCTCAGCTTCAGGTTGAGGTAAGTGGCTGTTCCCAGGAGACAGTTGTGATGAATGGGGACAAGAGCCCGAAAATCGTGAACTTTAAGATTGGAGATGAGAAGATAGTTTGTGATAGGCAGAAAATCGCTTCTCTTTCGGCCCCTTTTCATGCTATGCTTAATGGTTACTTTACTGAATCGTTTTCCGAGGACATAGATTTATCCGAAAACAATATCTCCCCATTGGGTATGAGGACGATTTGTGAGTTCAGCATCACAGGCAGTTTGAGCAGAGTTCATCCTGATCTTTTGTTGGAAATACTAGTTTTTGCAAACAAGTTTTGTTGTGAAAGACTCAAAGACGCTTGTGATAGGAAACTTGCATCTTTGGTTCGCACCAAAGATGATGCAGTAGAGTTCATGGAATATGCCATTGAACAGAACTCCCTTGTCCTGGCTGTGTCGTGTTTGCAAGTTTTCTTGCACGATCTGCCTAATTGTTTGAATGATGAACGGATGGTCGAAGTATTTAGCAATGCTGATAGACAACAAAGATCAATCATGGTTGGACAGGCCTCATTTTCGTTGTATTGTTTATTAAGTGAAGTAGCAATGAACCTTGATCCTCAATCCGATAAAACCGTTTGTTTCCTAGAACAATTGATTGAATCAGCTGAAACTGACAGAGAGAGATTGCTAGCTTTTCATCAGTTGGGATGTGTAAGGCTTCTGAGGAAAGAGTATGATGAAGCTGAAAGTCTTTTCGAGAGAGCTGTAAGTTTAGGTCATGTTTACTCTATTGCAGGTTTGGCTAGACTGGGTTACATTAAGGGTCATAAAATTTGGTCTTATGATAAGCTCAGCTCCGTGATTTCTTCCGTTAACCCACTGGGGTGGATGTATCAGGAAAGATCATTATACTGTGAAGGTGATATGAGGTGGGAAGACCTTGAGAAAGCAACTGAACTTGACCCAACTCTCACATACCCCTACAGGTATCGAGCCGCTTCCCTAATGAAGAAACAAAATGTTCAAGCTGCTCTTTCTGAGATCAACAGGGTTCTTGGGTTTAAACTAGCATTAGAATGCTTGGAACTCCGATTTTGTCTCTATTTAGCTATTGAGGATTACAAAGCAGCCATTCGTGATGTTCAGGCAATTCTAACACTTTCCCCAGATTACAGAATGTTTGAGGGACGAGTGGCAGCATCCCAGCTCCGTATGCTTGTGCGTGAGCATGTTGGCAATTGGACAACTGCAGATTGTTGGATGCAGTTGTACGATAGGTGGTCTTCTGTTGATGATATCGGATCACTTTCTGTGATCTACCAGATGCTTGAATCTGGTGGGGCCAAAGGTGTTCTATATTTCAGACAATCATTACTTCTCCTCAGGTATGCTTTTCTTTTCTTTTTATTTCCCCATTTTCTTGCTGACTACAATGTATGCCCTCATTCCCTCTCTCTATAGCATTCATTGTTTTCTGATTTCTCCCATTGCAATTAGTTTGGATTGCTGTATCATTCTTATATGACTCGGAAGAACTTATGTCTTTATTTGATCAGGTTGAATTGTCCAGATGCGGCCATGCGAAGTTTAGAATTAGCTCGTGAACATGCATCCAGTGAGCATGAACGTCTGGTTTATGAGGGATGGATCCTATATGACACTGGTCACTGTGAGGAAGGGCTTCGAAAGGCTGAAGAGTCTATCAAAATTAGTAGATCCTTTGAGGCCTTCTTCCTTAAAGCTTATGCCTTGGCCGACTCAAGTCTCGATTTATCTTGTTCTTCAACAGTTATCACACTGCTTGAAAATGCCTTGAAATGTCCCTCGGATAATCTTCGGAAAGGTCAAGTAAGGTTTCCTTTTCCCTACCTTTTTCATCAAAAAAGTCTTCTATATATAACTACAGTTTACTATATATAGTGTTGTTTACATCATTACAAATTCTCATCCAGTTTGGTAGAAACCTACTGCATTTTAATTTGGTTGAATTCGACCTAATGATGCTAAATGGCTGCCACATTCTACGAAGATTCTGAATCTTCATGGTCCTTGGTTTTAATTTTGTTGTTGAGAAACATGGAAAATTTCAGTTTCCAGCATGTCTAATCTTGGTCTGAGTTTTTTTTTCCTCAGGCTCTTAACAATCTTGGAAGTGTCTTTGTTGATTGTGGGAAACTAGACTCAGCAGCTGATTGCTACATTAATGCCCTTAAAATCCGTCACACTAGAGCCCATCAAGGCCTTGCACGTGTCCATTTTCTAAAAAATGATAAGGCCGCGGCATACGTCGAAATGACCAAACTGATCGAAAAGGCTAAAAATAATGCATCTGCGTATGAGAAGAGGTCCGAGTACTGTGATCGTGACCTCACGAAGGCAGATTTGGAGATGGTCACTCGACTAGATCCACTCCGGGTATATCCTTACCGGTATCGAGCTGCAGGTCAGAACACATAATATTATACCACTGTTAGCAGTTTTTTCCCTTGAGCTGATATACTAACTTGGTTTTGTTGAATGAACAGTGTTAATGGATAGCCACAAGGAGAAGGAAGCCATTGCCGAACTGTCAAGGGCAATTGCATTTAAAGCAGATCTTCACCTTCTACACCTACGTGCTGCTTTCCACGAGCACGTTGGCGATGTGCTAGGTGCCCTCCGAGATTGTCGAGCTGCTCTCTCTGTTGACCCTAATCATCAAGAAATGTTGGAACTACACAACCGTGTCAACAGCCATGAACCATAGATCTTTTTTCTTTTCTTTTTCTCTTTTGGGTTAAGAATGTAAAAGGAAAAAAAGGAAATTACAACTGATAAAATAGGGGGATAGCAGGGGAAGGGGAAGAGATTTGAGTTGAACCATACCATCATCATCATCATCACCCATATGTTACTTTTGTAATGTATATTGTACGAATTTTTTGGTAATGATGTTTATTCAGGACCTTGTTACATTTGGATTAAGAACGATGAGGAAGCTCCAGATGAGGCCGAACATCAAGAGAGGCATGACGACGAACTTGATGAAGGATTTTGGGAAGAATTATTGAATAAGAGATTTGAAGGAGAGTTCGATATACCAGGCATGACCGGTTGGGTTATTTGGGTTGGATATTTAGAACTTAGTTTCTTATTTTTGTTCAATTCAACAAATCTCAAATCATTTTACCAGCCATTTTACTTAAAGGCGGGCCCTAGACTCTGAAATTGAAGGCCACCACTTTCAGACCAAGTTGAGGCCAATGCTCTCAGAGATGCCGAACCCTACTAGTGTTGGGGTCGTTGAAAAACTTATATAACAATCTATTTTGATAAAAGTAAATAAATTATAAATTTTATCTCTCAACAATTATTTCATTCCTATGAAATTAAAAGTTAAATTCAGATTAGAAAGTTGAGATGAAAAAATTGATAAAATTTAGAATCAAATACTTATTATCTAAAGCGTCAACAGTGACATCCAAGGATGGCGAACAATAATTGAAAAATATTTGGATTTTATTTTTTATTTTAAATTATTTTTATATTAAATAATAATAATATCACCTTATATAAAAGTAATATAAAGCGATCAAAACAAGAACAGTCCTAAAGTTCAATTATTAAGTTTAAAAGTTTAAAAATTGAGTGACCAAAATAAAAATGACAACATTGTTGAAGTATCTTATGGTAAATGAAAAGTTTGGTAATCTTTAAGTAATAATTTGTAGTATAAGCTTTATCGAAACTCAGAACATCTTTTAAACGCCCATACTGTCGTTTAACATAAACCTTAAACTATCTCGATAGTAGAGGTAACAAGCATGTTATTTGATTCGATTTTAGGTAATAGCATGATGTTATTATAGATTTGATTATATTTAGTTTAAGTTTGAATCGGGTATAGTTCAATTTTAATTTAAGTTTAAAATGATTTGAGTCGAGTCATATCAAGGTAGTTGATTACGGGTTGGGTTAATATCAGGTTAATAGAAAATAGATAAGATTTAGACGAGTTTTCAGATCACGTCAAATTTTTTTTCATTCCTATATATGGCTTTTAAAAGGGTTTTTTTTTTTTTTTCTTTTAGGTGAGTTGTGTGACAATTCTCATCTTATTTTTTTTTATTTTTAGTTATCTTCGGTTAGAGTTAAATGGATCCGAATCCATTCAAATTAGTTAAAAATTGATTCAAGTTTATTTTAGTTCAACTAAAATTTAGGTTTATATTTTGAGTTTTAATCAAATTCAGATCATCATGTTTGAATTGATATCAAATCTTAAGCCGGATGAACCAGTCTCTATGCAAGTTTACCTGAAGCTGATAGCCTGATACGTTGCTTGAGCTTAGTAGATGGTACACAATAACCAGAGAGAAACCCAAAACTTTGGTCCACCACCGCAGCAGCAGCAGAAAACTCTTTTCGTGGCCTTGCGGGTCTGTATGCGAGAATCCGGTCGTAGATGAACCCGTGAATAAGGGCATGGACCCCATTGCCATTCCTAGCTCCTATTCTCTATACACACGATACAGAGCAATATATACTTGTTTATATTTATAATACTAAGTCGGGTTTTTAAAACTTTTGAATAGCCAAGAAAAACAGACTATAATTAGATGGTGACCATAACTCTGCATGTGTAGGCTGAAAAGATTATAAATTCTTTTATTTGTTTTGTTGGGGTTTTGGCCCACTGGCCTTGAGCTAGCATGTGACCATATCTACACCCTAATTGTCTAATTGATGGATTTTTTCTATTGAAATAAAGAAGAGAACCCAAGCTTTGAATTGGTCTAACTGGTTTGTTAGCATTAATGTTTTGTAGTCAAGATTTGAAAGTTAGCTTAAAAAAAGACTAGCAGACTAACACTAGATCAAGCACCACCCTATTGTAACTTTCAAGGTCTTTCATCTCTCTCTCTCTCTTAGCTGACAGAGAGCTTGAATCAAGGAAGCATATATATATATATATATATATATATATATATATATATATTATAAGATTATCTTCTTATCTACAAAGAAAAGCAGCATGAATTTCACTCAAAAGATCACCTGATTTGGACAAATGAAAGGTGATAGAATATATGGCCACTTTGATGCTATCTCCCCATGCTTTACATTTAGGTTTGGAATAACTAAAGTTATGCAACAAAAAGAAAGACCTTCAAAATTCCCCTTGGTAGGGTTTGCTTTGAGCACTTTATAAACTAGGGATGTTAAAGAGTAATATAATTTTTTGTATTAATGTAGACACGATGAGAAGAGATATACCTTCAATGTTTATTGGATTCGAAAGAAGATAATTTAAAATATTATAATGATTAACCTATAAGTAATGTTCTTAGTGTAAATCGTTATAGTATTTTAGTTAATCAATTGATCAATCATGCTAATTGTGGGGTATTAGAAAAGGTTAAGACTCTTAATAAAAGGGCTATAGTACCTCAAAGTAGCTCCCTTGCCATTTACAACTACCCCTTCAAAGCTTTTTTAAGTTTCTGATCACTGTTATAAATGATCATCTTCTGGTAAGCAAAAGCAAACCCTACTTTTAATACATTATTCCATTCAAATCAAGCCCCTTTTAGGGTTTGGGTGTTTTATAACAGGAGAAAAGGAAAAGATAGAAAGTGCCAAAGTCTGAGTTCCAAAGTCATATTATTAGTATTAAAATAATAATGGAGAGAATTTTTGTACCAAAAATAAAAATCTGAATCAAGTGGGGTGAAAGATAGTACCAGTCCTTGCTTTGATTTGAGCAGCCTCTTCTCTCATCATTTTGTAGAATTCTAAACCTTTTTTTCTTCTTTGGGTTGCTTTTTCTTCCTGAAAATTTATTTTATTACAATCTTTTGGGGTCTAATCTTACCAACCCTTCTCTAATCTCTCCTTCTAGCCTGCAACTTTAATCATCAGCTTCTGCACTCTATCCTGCTACTGAAACTTTCTCTAAATCCATATATCAGTGAATCTTTATATACACATAAAAGGGTCTCTGAATCATTTTATTGCCTGTATTTTCTCATGTTTTGATTGCATGGGAGGAGCAATTCTCAGCTTTGGGTGGTCTCCTAAGAAATAGATAGATATATAGGAAAGATATACACATATATTCAATCTGGATTACGTTGGCTGGTTGTTCAGAGCAATCCATGGCTAGATAGCGACTTGGAGAATAACCCATCATCATTATTTCTTCACGAGATTTTGTTTTTGCCACCCAATGAATGATGTCTTTCTGTATGTACATGTCTTTGCCACATGTTCATTAACAAAGCTGTGTGTTTAGTTTGTGTCCCCTGTCCAGAGTTGGTGGGGATTCTATATTTTCTAACCCACCCCTTTGCTGTTCTCTTTTGGTATTTCTTGGTTTTTTCTTTCAAAGGTTCAAAGTGGTCACTCTTTGAACAAACATATATCAAAACAAACAAAGAGAGGGGCATCCGATTCAGACTAGTTTTTTTCTTTCTTTCTTGTAGTTTTCTTCTTTCCCAGATATGTTTCCTGCAACTATGTCCAATTCCACTTCTTTGTCTGAGGAAGCTAGTGTTTCTTCTCAGCAGCTGCCTCAAAAAGTAAAGAAGAAGAGAGGTCTCGCTGGGAATCCTGGTATAAGACTTTTGTTGTCTTATGATAATTTTCAAAATTTCTTTTAGATTTGTCTTTAATTGTTTGTTGCTATGATTTCAGACCCAGATGCTGAAGTGATTGCTTTATCTCCAAAGACACTATTAGCTACCAACAGATTCATATGTGAGATCTGTAACAAAGGTTTCCAGAGAGATCAGAACCTTCAGCTTCACAGAAGAGGCCATAACCTTCCATGGAAGCTGAAGCAAAGAAGCAGCAAAGACGTGAAGAAGAAAGTCTATGTTTGCCCCGAGCCAACATGTGTCCACCACCATCCTTCCAGGGCTTTAGGTGACCTTACTGGCATCAAAAAACACTTTTGCAGAAAACACGGAGAGAAGAAATGGAAGTGTGAGAAATGCTCAAAGATCTATGCTGTTCAATCAGATTGGAAAGCTCATTCTAAGACATGTGGAACAAGAGAATATAGATGTGATTGTGGAACCCTTTTCTCAAGGTATATATTTCTTTTTTACTTTCCCCCCTCTTCTTTTTAATCTGTTTCTAGCTTTTTAATTCGTCTCATTAATGGAGGATTCATAGAATTGTTGGTTTTTAGTTCCAAGTGGGAAGTATTCTGTGTCTTTAGGGCCGTTTATTGTTTTCTTCCTTAGAGCGGGACCGAGGTTTTTTGTTTTTTTAGTTTGTTTCTCTTACACAACTGTTGGTAAGCTTATACATGGAACATATCTGGAACTTAAATGCAGTGCCATATGTTTCATTTCATTGAAGTGGACGCCATTAATATCCAAGTGTCTGTTACTAGCTTCCTTGATCTGTAGTATTTTACACGTTTTTTAAGCTAATAAACATGGTTCTAAATCCCCTTTTGTTACCTTGTAATACAGTGTAGTCTCAAAAGAAATGATGGATATTCAGAGAAAAAAAGCGAAAGAAAGTTTAATTATTGCCTGTTGGATTTCATAGTTTGAGAAATCCGTGACGAAAATCTTCATGTAGTATGCCATTGGTAACTTGCAGAAAACACTGAAACTCTGAAGTTTTCATCATGATGTAAAACTGATAAATCTGCAACAAGATCTACCGTTGATTTTGGTGTTTTTCTTTTCTTTCCTTTTTCCTTGCCCTCCATCGATTAGATTTATGCTTCAAGTGCATATCTTTGTTTACCATTTTCTTGAAAATTTGAGCCATCTTTGCATGCATATACACATCAATTCACTGCCCATGCATAGTTCTCTCTCTTAGGCCTTTACATTTGACTAACAAAAGTAGTTTTCTCCCTTTTTTCTGTAAACTTTACGAGTGCTGGTATGCCACTTTCTCGTAACTTTATTTATGTCTCACTTCAGATTAGGGGTTTAGAGTTTTAAGTTAAGGGTTTTGGTTAGGGTTTAAAAAATTAGAAGTATGGTGTAGGATTTAGAATTTAGAATATAGAAAATAAGGGTTTAGGGTTTAAAATATAATTTTTTAAAAAGAATCAAAGGAGGCATGAAAGAGACACAGAAAAGGGACAGAGGATTTTTATTCAAACTTTATGGCTTTTAAGTGTATCCAATGCGCATGCACGATCCGGGTACAAATCGTCGTACTCTTTTTTCATGTTTCTATTTATGCATTCACTTTAACTTAGAGGTTTAGGGTTTTAGGTTAAGAGTTTTGGTTAGGGTATAGGGAATTAGAGGTAGAGTGTATTTTTTGGGTATAAGATTTAGAATATAAAAAATAAGAGTTAAAATTTAAATTTTATTTTTTTTAATAAATTTTTAAAGAAAACATAAAAAGAAGCACATAAAAGAGACAAAAGACTTTTGTTCGCACTATCCTAAGCTTGCACCTTTTCTATTTATTTATTTTAATTTTTTATTGGAGAGACAGGAACATGCATTCTGTCTTCTGTCAAAATCCCACGTTCACTTTCACAAGTCACAACTGTTTGATTTATTTCCTCGAATTTATTGTTTGTTACTGCAGTTATTAACCATGCTGACTTTGTTGTGAACTGATACCTCCTACACAGGAAGGATAGCTTCATAACTCATAGAGCTTTTTGCGATGCATTGGCTGAAGAAAGTGCAAGAGTCTCAGGCAACCAACTTGCCACCACCGCTGCCGCAGCCGAAAATCCAGTTGTCAACCCATCCTCGGTTTTCACTTTCCACAACCATATTTCTCTTAACCCGTGGAACCCTACTCAGGCCGCCAACCCTAACCCTAATAACCAAGAACACCAAGTCAATCCCGAGTCCCAACATTTCGCGCCATACTTCCAAGAACCGCCGCCGAAGGCCCTGATCACCTCACCCTTCCAAAGCCTCCACGTCAGCAACAATCCTCTCTCTAATGCTGCCATGTCGGCCACTGCACTCCTTCAAAAGGCTACCACCCTTGGTGCACGCACTGCCGCGCAGATAAACAACAACAATAACTATTACTATTACAGCACGGCGGCGAATCATGTATCCTCGGGTTTCACGGCAGCGGACATGAGTCACATATCCACGTGGCAAAAGAACAGCGACCATTTCACCAGGGACTTTCTAGGTTTGACTAGAGACGACCATCATCCTCAGCATCATATCCATGGGAACGGGAATGTTAACGTTAGCATGAACGGGAGAGATGCGTTAACGTACACGGAGGGATTGGAGTTGCAGCAGTTTGAGAGGGGCCAGCCGCTGCTGAATCCCCGAGGTTTCGGATTCGGTGATCCGTACATCGGAAACCTGGGGTGATTGTTGAAAAAAAGGAAAATAATAAGAATAATATCCCTTGTAGAATGACAACAATGCCCTTCTATAGTATAATGTATAATGGTAGCTCGTCATAAGGGAATAAATACTTAATTTCTTTAAGCCCTATATCTTAAACTTAATTTTTTTTAATATCACAGATAAACATATCGAAAAGTGGCTTAGAATTTTTGTTCCAGAGATCTGAATTGAAGGAATATTCAAGCATGTGCTCATGCCCAGTATTCTCCTTATCTCTTTCTCAATGATGACGACCCTACACGTTTCATGCAAAGTGGCAGACTTGTCATGCTCATGCATGCAAGACAATTACCATGCTGCCCTTCATTTACATCAAGCTACAACAAAAATAATCTATTGTGACCTTTCTGGCCTCTGGGTATGAAATATGAATATAATAAAACCAATTACGTATTTATATATAATATAAAGTGAATTTTGTTAAGATAATATAAAGTGAATTTTTTAAAATTTATATATTTTTATTTTTTATGAGATAATCTTTAGAGTTTTATAACATTGATGAATTATAATTATCTTAAAATTTTATATTTAAATATATTTTTAAATCCGTCATCAAGATAATTATGTTTTTTAGAGTCTGGTAGGGATAGTAAGTAGAATGAGACCACAATTTTCTTTTCTCTTTTTATTAAAAGAATCAATTATATTGATTGATCTATACATTTTTTAATTCAGAAAAATAATAATTGTTGGTTGATAGTCACTATGTGAATATTGACGTGCAAAGAAACTAAATGATTTCTTTTTCAAAAACATTGAGGACTTGTTTAATCTTTGAATTTAAAGATTAAAATTTAAGAAAATATTAATATTTTAAAAAATAAAAATATTAAAATATTCAAAAAAAATAAATATTAGACGAGTTGACTAACAGTCAATCTATAAGGAACGGATTATTATCCGAATCTCTTGACTAATCCAAGTTATAAGAGATAGTATCTAATTTGAACACCGTTAAGTTCTGAGTTGACTATTTGAACTTGAATTTGAAATTCGATAAATTTTATCATGTTTAATTTTACTTTTAAATTCAGATTTTTCAACGTTGATTATAAATAAAATGTAATTAATTTAACCCGTAAATACACAGATCCTAAATTAGTTTATTGTATCACAGATCTACTGCAGTAAATACACATATTAGTAGTATTAGTTTCTTTACAAATTCAACCACATCACCTTTTTTATGCTTTCCTCCTCGACAAAAGGTTTACGAAACTGATTGTTGCTGCATGTGGAACCGTGCGGTTGGTGTGGCTGGTGGTCCGGCTCTTGTATGGCAGTGCTGTACTAATGCAAAAACAAGAAACAAATGTCAACGGTTACGAAAAAAAAGATGATGATCAAAACATTGAAAGTTTGAACCAAAACCAACAATTCAGTCAAACACTCGTTTTGTTTTTCCTTTATGCCCACCTTTATCAATTTCTGTGCTAGTCCCCATTTAAACACCTTTTGGCTGTCATCTTAACATTCTGTATAGGCCTCTTCTCCCCTGCTTTGCTTCACCTAATGTGACACAAAACAATACTTATGCTTGTTAATCAAGAAATTGTTTACAAAGTGCTGTGCCTAATCAAGTGACCTGGAATGGTTCGACTTTTATCTCGAATCTAGTTCGAACTACTACAAATAGGTACATGCACCAAACATCTTACTTAGTAGCCTAATAGAGTTGAAGGATTCTGATAATCCATGTTAGAATATTCAACCTAAAAGAGAAAGAAATGCCGAGGGAGGGGAGCCTTGGGATTAAGGAAAGTAGAAGTTCAATGCTTAAGGGTATATCCCCAAAGCTTTTAGAAAGTATACGTGAGAGTTGCAGGCTTAAGGTACAATATACATACCATTTGCCTACTAAAAGAGACTGCCTCTCTTTTTCTCTTTATTTAAAATCTCTCCCTCTGCTATACAATCAGACAAACCAAAAGCTGCTCTTCTATTCTTCTTTTCCTCTCTCAATACCACTTGCATAGGTCACCTTCCATAAGGGAATCTCATCTCTAACAAACCTTACTTTTGCCCTTCAAGTCCTAATAATTACCAACCCTCTTTTTCTATGCTTTTCTTTTTCTCCTTTTCTTTTACCTTCTGCTGCAAAATCCTCTCTTCCCTCGGTATTAACATTTGCACTACAAATGAACACATGAAACCGATACTGGCATGGCTTCTTTATCATAAACATGTATTACAATAAAAAAGCATCTTTTTACCCTGCTGCTTAAGGCATTAACTCTAAAAGCCCATTTTCATTAATACCTTTTTTGTTTTCAACCATAAAAACTTAGTTTAGCTAACAGAAGCTTAACCAAAGAGAGAGAGAGAGAGTCATCTAAATAAAAGACGCAGATTAATAATACTAATTCATAAAGGAAATCCCCCCACATTATGGCAATCCGAATGCAAATTTCAAACATAAAATAAAACAATTCAGTTTCGTTGTTAGCTTATAGTAAGACAGCTTTCAGTATTCAAAGTTTGTAATGATTTATATTCTATAAAATTGTTGATAACTCACATGTAGAAGTACTGATTGACAGAAAGCTTCTAAGATGAAGTATGCATCAATCTACAATCTCGATATCACCATGGGACCAATTACCTAAAGAAGAATGTGTAGATGTCTTGCCCAACTCAGTTTTAGTACCTCCAAATCCACCCTCAAAGTACTTGGCCAATAGAATTTTCAAATGCCTACAATATAAAAGTATTGTACTAAGAATCCAAAGTTAAAAAAATTAATCTATATGGTGTGTAGGATGCATCAGATTTCAGAAAAAAATTACTATTTTTCGATCATCAATTTTCTCAGAATAAGATTCCAAAATCTTCAACATTATGCACTAAAATGTCATTGGACCAGCCTGGAAGAATTTTACTGCATAACCATTGTAGAACATGCTAAAGCAATGAGCACACATACCTGCTGAGGAAATAATGATGGAAAAGAATGAAGGAGAAGATGAAAAGAAGTGCAACCATAGAATAAAAAATCTGGTGACTATGCATGGATATAAACAAAACATGATCAGGCACGATGGTCCAAGATTAACATTATTTGGAACAATCTATCTAGAGCAGGACGGTTAGAATCAGATGATGACCACCTTTTTGTCTTCCAGAATCATACAGTGTACAGGGTTTTCAACACTTTCCTCATAACTGAAGAAGCTAGGCAAAAGCGATTATACCTGCTGGATGAAAGGCAACAATGAACCTAGCAAGCTTCAATGTTGTTTCAACCTTGACAATAATTTTTTAATCCTTTATGCAACTCCAGTTAGGCCCAGAATAGTAAATCACAATGATGGACTGACTTGATAAAATCTCTTGTAAGAAACCCTTTATTAACCAACATTCAGTTCAGTATGGCTGCATTTATTCCCCCAATCAGTTCAGGCTACCCACCCATGCACTCCACTCACCACCGACAGAAGAAAATAGAAATCAAACGAAACATTTGATCACCCCACTCACCCAACCACAATGATGTAACAATCTTTGTTGTTGTTCTGCTTACCCATATCATAATTTTTTACGTAAGGAACTCCACACCCTTTGGTCAAAGCTAGCGTGGTGTTAGAGCTTCCAAAGTTACAAGGAAGTTATGAGGAAGTTGATAGAACACAAATGGAACACTATTCCTTCATAGGAAAGTCAGAATAACAAAGAGAACCAACAAGAATGAAAGAAACCAATAGGTAACCCTAACCCATCCATCACACCAATGTTTAAGTTCTTCTCGCAGAATCCAATTTTCTCATATGTAGTTTTTCAGAATCGTTAGAACAGGACAGAAGCCTCACTTAAATAAGCACGAATTCAGTACATAACACTAAGATTCAACATTACTTCAACCATAAAAGGTGAACCATGCGTCAGATTCTCCTGATTGATGTACTTCCTAATTAGAACAAAAGCAAAAAATTATCAGCCTTTTGCCCGTGCCAATTTCAGAAGCCAATAGAAGTACAAGAGCAAATAATCATGGTCTTATCATCCAATAGTGAAAATACATCATAATCCTTAAATTATACAGACTTAAGAATTACCCTCTCATGTCTTCTAAGATCACCATAAATCACAGGTACAGTTCTAGACAACATATCCTACACCACGAATGGCCCTACACATTCCTAAATCTATATTCATAAAGAAAAAAAATACAATAAACACTTCACTTGAACCAAATAAATCGCACAATCAGGAACGACAATTGGATCCCAGAAGCCAAGTTTCAGATATGTCTATTGAGAGTTGAGAATCGAAACAAGGATTGATATATTATTTTGCCATTAGAACAGATTGATTCCATTTGTAAACATCTTTCCGGTTTCCCGTCCTTAACGCATCCAAAAGAGAAAAAAATCAGTAAATTCAATCAAAAACGATTGATTAATTATGAAAATCGAAACAAGGAATAGTTGTAAGGCTGGGAACAAATTCTACCTTATTACTAAGAATTAAGAAGTAAAACAAATTTCTTTCCTCTCAAAGCATGGACCCACAGCCTCCCTTACTTTTCTTTTGCTTTAATATATTGACAGCCCGAATTTAACGTTTCGTTTATATTAATAAATTATTTTACTCTTGTAATACAATCTATTCTACCTTTTTAATAAGTTTTTTATGTCGTTTGGAATATTTTTTTTGTTTCTTTAAGGTTGGATCTGATGACGCTTATTTATTATCATGATGATCTTTCGTACTTTTGACCCTCGGATTGAATTTGGATACGTGTTTGTGGTTTGTGCTCGTGAATAGTTTATCGCAACGCTCAGTTCAGATTTACGATTCTTGGTGGTCTTTCAATAAATTAATCCCCTTTTATGGGCCGTTTACCGGTGTAGTCAGATCTTTTCGTGTCTATTTTTTCATCAAGTATTTGAATGAGTCAGTTTAATCTTTTCATGTATGATCTAAAATGACTAATTTTAAAAAAATATCTAAATTATATTTAGTTTACAATATAATTATAAACCATTATTATAATATTAAGAATTTTGTCGTTTAATTAAATTAGTGTCTTCTGTTAAAAAAACAAAACTAGTTTCTGAGCGCTGACTGAGTCAAGGCATGTTTCCCTTGTTATTAGACTCGCTTGTACTTGTCAAAGGCTCAAAGCAGATGAGTTTCATTTGGTCTTGTTGGGCCTTTTAAGTATTTTCAATGGGATATTCTTTTAGCGAAAGAGAGACCTCAATGGTCCGACTCCGAATCTGATGATTATCGTTCACGACTTTTGTTGTATTAGATTTTGTTTAGTTCCGATTTAAATGAGTCAGGATACGGTTTAATAAATAGATATTTGAAGGAATTAGATATTCGATTTTTTTTTTAAATTTAAAAATTGAGTTTTCGGTGATAAACATGCTTAATTGTTAGTTCTCTCCCAACTCAACTAAGAATTTTAATTGTTGATCGTTGATATTTAATTTATCAAGTAATTTAGTTCGTTAATTACTATGTTTATATTTCATAAAACATTTCATTTGATTAGAGATAAAGAGATTCACTAAAGTTTTTGAGGTGTGATGGTATATTAATTTTCATAAAAATATTTGTTTTTCTTTGTACATTTATATTTGATTTTTAGCGATCTAATCCCCTTTATCTCTCTTTAATATATTTTATAGTGTTTAATAAAATTTATATTTCATTAAAATATAAATCATTTACCATCCACCCAAAATTATTTATTAAATCAATTTTGATAAAAATATTTTCTTTCATTTATATCATAAGTAGTCAATATAAAAATATTAATTTGACACGTAAGTAGTCGATATAAAACTACTGTAACCATTGTAATTAATTTAAAATATATCTTTTTAAGATGATTATCATATTCTTTTTTACTAAAAATATTCATTAAATTCAAAAACATTAATTCTTTACGAGATTTCTCTTACAAAATAATAGCATTACATATTTCTATTTAAATAATATGGTGCAAATGTACTACTTTCATTGATTTTTCCCTTTTATCCAATAATCAAATTAAATGTGAACTTAATTCAAATTTCAAAATCGGGCCAAGCTTCTTTAAACAGGGTTTAGGTGCCGCGTAAAGTGCATGTCCCACCTAGGTGAATATACTTTTATTTGAATAATTTAAAAATAATTATAAAATAATATTAATTTATACTATATATTTTTAATATTTTAATATATATCTTACAGATAAGATAAATAAATCTAAATCTATTAAGATAAATATTCTATATATTTTATATTAAAATCACTTGTTATATTCATTTTTGTAAATATATTAATTATTCAACGATATTATATTATTAATCATGTTTTAAAAAAAATAGCAAATGGACCACTATATCCTGATGGTACCATTGTCGTGGTATTGGAAAATTGCGAAGTAGCCATAGAAATCCATGTCAGTATAAAAATCTGGCCTTGTCAACTACGAAACTGTCAATAAAGATATGATCAAAGGGTTGATAAAATTAAAGGACTAAGTGCAAAGGTAGGCCGATTCAAGGACTAACGTCATGTAATTCAAAAAATTGAATCTTTCAAGCAACCAGATGTAGAATTAGCGCAAGTAATGTGGTTAATCAAGGGAAGACTGAAAAAAAAAGAAGCAAATAAATAAAAACAAATGGGAGAATGAGTTTAATCTTGGCCGCGACTCCCGCGCCATATCACGTTCATAAAAATCATAGGCGTGGGCTCCACTGTCACGCGCTTTGCATTTCTAAGTGGACCTAATCAATTATCTCCTTTTCTATTACAAAATTCAATAATCATCAGCTCCACTCGCGCAGCTTGGCGAGTTTGACACTCAAACTATCCCCCAAGTTCAAAAATCAAACTATCTGTATAATAACTTAATTCGTTCACTACTCTTCTTCACTCGTAATGCATCTCATTTAAATAAAAATAAAAAATAATATTTAATGATATATTAATTTATATAAAAATATATATATTCAAAATTTTAGTATAAGATTTTAGTGACTAGTCTTTATTATTCTTACTTTTAGATCTATTATTTTAATAAATTCATATTCGATACGTCCCATGACTATTAAAAATATCCATTACCATGATAAAATTGAGAATATTAATATATTATCCTTTTTCCGGTGGACAACGCGCGAATGTTACATTGTGGAAAAACTGCTGCATTCCACCAAATATTTTCATTTCCTAATTAGGCCATCCCCCACGAGACTGGCGGGAGATCACAATTTCCCCCTTCTTCTTGTTATTAGTATTCTTGAAGAGAGATTAGACTTATGACTTGTTTGGGAAAGACATGCTCTGTCTGAACAAAACTAATTGATTCCCTCAGTCATCTTCTTGTAGACATGAAATGTAGAGTAGGTTAGGACCAACCAACTCCAACCATTCATCCCAAAAAATTTAATTCCCGTATTTATTTTGTCACATGCTAATACTAATTCCAGTAAGATTACCTTGGGTTTATTCTAATCATGGTATGCAAGTTTGAATTTAAATTTTAATACCATCATCATCATTTTTAATTCCAGGTTAAAAAATTAATCACTCTACGTTTTACTATACGCAAGGAGGAACAAGTAAGTTATAGGCTTATAGGCTATAGCACCATGAAAATGACATGAAAGTAGACCTTTTCTATATATTCAACTAGAGAGTTTGAGTCTTTTCTAACGGGAAGCGCTTTAAAATAAAATTAAAAGAAGTACAATTTTTTATAAGATTATAAAAATTTCGTACATATAAAAATTTTTATGCTTTCAAAAAATTTAATTTTTATAAAAAATAATATATAATTTTTTTAATATTTTTTTAAAATTTCGATTATGTTTTATTTTACCTAATTTTTTAAGAATTTTGGGAGTTCGGCGGTCACGCAGGTTGCAACACTTAACTGCCATCTTATTTGACAGATTATGGGATATCAAGTTATCTTTATTTTATTTTTTATTTTTTTTATTTTTAAATAAAAGCAAGTTGTGGTGAAAGAAAACTTGTGTCTTGACCCATTTATCCCTACGTCTACCCCGGTGTGTCTGTTAAGGGCAATATCTTGTTCCTTGTGTACCTACTCCCACCGTCAATTAGGTCCCCTGTCCCATTTCCTGGCACCTAATTTCATCTTTCGGCTTTGAGAACCGAGCAAGCAAGGAAGGTGTTTTCCTAGAAATCAAGCTTGTTTTCTTCCGTTATAAATGTCCACGTGTCACGAGGAAAGTAAATCAAACAGACAGATATGATAATCAAGGCAATGGCCGACCACAGGAGTATTTTAAAGAGTGTATTTATTGAATTTATGTATTAAAATATTTTTTAAATATATCTTAAAAATAACTTTTTAAATATACAAACTAAATAAAATTTGCTATATATGACATATCTATTTTAAACTTAAATCTTAAAAAATAAAATCATAAATTTTATTTTTTAAATAAAATATTAAATTTTGTACCTTAAAACTTAAACATTAAATCCATAATAAAAATCATAAATCTTAAAAATTTATATAACTATATAAAATATAATTTATATATGAAAATTAACACTAATATGTTAAGTAATCTAGTTTCACTAGTATATTTTGATTTGTTTTTTTAATTAAGGCTTTTTTACTGTTAAAATCTCAAATTTAGGTTTAAGTTATAAACTTCTTTTTATAAAAATTATTTTTTAATTATTTTAAAATAATTATTTTGAAAAAAATATTAATAAATAAATATTTAAAGTCGAATATATATATTTTTAAAGTTATTATCGATAAACAAACGTTTTTTACCGTAAAAAATAACACAGGCTTTGTTATTAATGAATATTACCAGTAATAATTCAGTATGAGGAAAGAATAGATTAGTAACAACCAAATCCCTACTTAGCCGGCAAAACATGCTTTATCTTTTTCTTTTTAAAATAAACTCTGGTCTCTTCCATTTTGCGGGAACAGATAAAGGCCGGAACGAAGCCGTCACGTCTTGCCCGTAAATCTCGATGTGCCACGTGGAATACGGATCCTACGCTGACGTGGGCAGTGTAACAGTATTTCAATCTCAAAAACATTATAAAAAAATAGGGTCAATTTATCAATATGTAATTAATTTAGTTTATAATTTTTTTTTTTAATTTTTTTTGGTTCACATTTGAGATTTTTAATTTCTTCTCAAGTGTTAATGGCGGTTTTAATTTTGGCTAAACTGAAGTTGCTTTTTATATGATTGAGCTCATCTCTGTTTTAGGGTTGGAAAAACAAACGACTAGAATTTTGAAAAGAAAAAAAAGGGAAAAAATAAGACGACAAAAAGGAAAACGTAGACGAGAAAGGACAGATTAATCTCAGATCCCGTTCTGCTTTGAAGACTCATCTAATCGGATAGATCTGTTACTCACATTTTCTCCAGCTGTATTCACACGGTTTCTTTCAAGTTTATAGTTATTATCTTTCTTCATTTTTCTGTTTGTTTGATTTTTTTGATTATTTTTTGGGGATTTGGATGTAGTTTTATTGGAATTATTTGGTTGTTTGGCTGAGTAATCGGAGACGGAAGGATCTGGTGCTTGCGGCGGTGGCGGCGAATGAGAGGAGATAGACGATCCAAAGGGGAAAAAAGATGAAATGGGTATCATTGCTTAAGGACATCAAGGAAAAAGTCGGTTTAGCTCAATCTCCTACCACTGTTTCCACTGCTACAGCTGTTTCTTCTTCTTCTTCTGCTGCTGCTTATTCGACTTCCAGTCACGATACTAACGCTTCCTCAACTCGCCTCGACTATGTTTCCTCTCCTTCGAGGTTCGATTTACTATTTTCATTTTTTTCTGAAATTTTGAATTTTTGTTGACTTTTTTTTATTGTTTACATTCTCATCAGCCGCTGATAAAATTTAGGAGATGAACTGGTAGAGTCTTAGTTCCGTGATTTATTAAAAACTGACTGCTTTTAACGTTGATCTCCAATGTATTTTGGGAAATTAGAAGTATAGATTCTGTTATATACGGAACGGCTTTGTAGATCTCTTTATGTTTTTGATAAGATTTCGATAAGTGTACTGCTGCATTTTTTGTAACACAAGAATGATTAAAAGATTTAAGTTTCGATGTGAATAGTGTTTTGGTACTTTTAAATGTGCTAGTGTGCAGGGTTGAACTTAATTTAACTGTGCCAATGATGGTCTCGTGGCTAAGCATTTGTGATTGTTTGATAATATTCTCTCTGTTAGGACAACTAGTGTTCTATTATTATAAAATTGCACAATTGAATTTCAGCTGTTTCAAACTAAGTTCAGTTAGTTCTGGATACTGGTTCTAGTTAAAGGTCTTAACTCTCAAGAGATTAAAAAGGAGACCGAAACATGAATGTAAGAAATAGAAACGTTATGTGAGTTAGAAATAGTTCTTGACAATAAGTTTAGTGAAATATTTTATACTTCTTGAGCTGCTTAAGATTTGTTGCATCTTTTCTTTATTTCTGCTGTTGAAATATTTTATCCAACTCCATCATTCAATGTTTCTAAACTTCCATGGCATTTTGAGGTGACTTGCCTATGGTGTAGTGATCTAAGTGGGAGGTAATTGAGAAATAATTGTGTGGGCTTGTGTTTACAGTTTGGAATATTGTGGCCAATTTGTTTATCACTGGATATATGTTTTCTTAACATTTAGGATTGAACTTTAGATTGTAATAAAATATCACATTAATACCTTCTATCAAAGATGTTAGATGTGCTTTAGTTACAAATGAGTCATGCAATGTTGCAGAATTTCCTTATTTTTCCAAGAAACTTTTCAGCGGATGTGAATTTCTTTCTATATATTATTTTACTTGTCAGCAGAAATAAACATGATTTGGAGTTGGACTTCAAGAGATTCTGGGAAGAGTTCCGCTCATCCAATTCTGAGAAGGTTCTTTCTCATCTATGTTCGCTAAATCCCGGCACTCTTTTATGTACCATCTCAATTTCCCTTCTGTTTGGTTTTGTCTTTGCAGGAGAAAGAAGCGGCCTTGAATTTGACTATAGATATCTTTTGTAGATTAGTCAAGCAGGATACAAATGTAGCTCAATTAGTCACCCTGTATGAATTCTTATCCTTCAGTCTGCTTTCTTAATATTGCTTACCATTTTTTGTCAAGAACTATTCTTCTCTGACCATTAAAGGCAACTTATTTGTAGTCTTCATGTTGTTAACCGCTGTTTCCATTGGTTGCTCTGTTCCATCCAATCTTCACATGTTTGTTTAGTTGTTGGGAAACTCGTCGTCTGTAACATTGTTACTTTATTATCAGGTTTCATCAAAAAACATTTCGACGTGGAGTTAGCCGTAGAAGTTTTTCTATCGAAATTCATTCTCCTGACACTTGGTCTTTATGATTCATTCTTGCTGCGGCTTGATCTGGTTGCCAATAGAAAGATTATATTCTCTCTCTGTCATCATTTAGATTTATGTTGTTGGCTTTAAATTTTAACTACTAGGACCCATCCTAAGAAATTTCAAACAAATTTTGACTACCCAAACTATGTAGACACCTTTTGTTTTGTTACGTCTGATGGGGATTGTTGTAATTAAAGTTATGTCTTCATAATCTTCATGATATCTTCAGCTTCTGTTTCAAATATTGTTAATAAACCATCAATTAATTATGTTCTTTGTGCCATTTGAATCGTTATTCTTTTCATATCTCTCCTTAAGAAAAGTTAGATTATTTCTGTGCTCACAGTTTGTCAAATGGTTACTAGCTCTGCACTGTGCGTGTCCAGTTATCATATTGCTGCTTTCTTCCTTCTATCAAACTGTGAGCCGGTTGACTAATGTTAAGAGCTTTAATTAATTACAGGTTAGTAGAAACACATATATTCTCTTTTGTTGTGGGAAGAGCGTTCGTAACAGATATTGAAAAGTTAAAAATTAGCAGCAAAACAAGATCCTTGGATGTACTGAAAGTTCTATGTTTTTTCTCTGAAGTCACTGAGGTTTGACTCTGGGTTCCAAACACTTTACATCTCAATATCTTAGTTACTGCTATTGTTTGTGGGTTTCTTCCAGAGTTATATTTTTATGTGGTTATCTGCAGGGTGGCTTCAGTCCCGGTTCAAATTTGTTGACTGCTGTTGAAATCCTTGTGTCAGGGGTATATCTCATTAGTCTACAATAGCTTAACTGATGTTCTGTAGGTGAAATCATGCCATTATATTTCTTTCAGAATTTTAAACAACATTTATTGTTATTTTTGTGTTCTTTGCAGCCTATTGATAAACAATCTCTCCTTGATTCTGGGATATTTTGCTGTTTAATACATGTTTTGAATGCTCTTTTGAATCCTGATGAGGCCAACAAGGGACCAAAAATTAATGATCATGAGGATTCGGTGCTACCTGAAAAGGACTCAGCTTCTGATGTTGGGCAAGCCTGCCGACTGGAGGTTGCTTTATTTTTGTAGATTTCTTGAACTTCTAAGTGCTTTATACAACTTCTGAAATCTGAACATATATGTATGATCCTTTATGTATGATCTTATTGCACAATGCTGTTGGTTTTTCAATTATCACCAATCCATAAAACATTCGGTTTGATGATACATCTTTTCCTTCCCATTTTGGACTCATTATTTTGTTTCAGCTTTATCTTACTTTCTTTAAACAGTTCATATATCTTGAGCACAAATGGAATGAGTAACGTCTTTTGGTTTGACTTGAAACTTGTTTCTAATCATTTAGGTAGAAGGAAGCGTGGTGCATATTATGAAAGCATTGGCAAGCCATCCTTCAGCAGCACAGAGTTTGATTGAGGATGATTCTCTGATGTTGCTATTTCAGATGGTTGCTAATGGATCTGTAATTGTCTTCTCTAGGTATAAGGAAGGTCTTGTTTCACTGCACATCATACAACTTCACAGACATGCAATGCAGGTAAATTTGTTCTGCTTTATTATATGAATTTAATATGGAGGAGGTTCATATAAGCATCATGCACTGATTGCTAACTGGTATGATTTTCCTGTTATTATAGATCCTTGGACTTCTTTTGGTCAATGATGATGGGAGTACAGCTAACTACATTCACAAACATCAGCTGGTATGTGTTCTCGTGGAAAGTTTGAAGAGCATATATGAAGAACAAATATTGTTTGCTAGATGCCATTTCCGTTCTTTTATTTTCTGCTTTTAAATATGTCCTATGCTTCAGAGGATTTTTAATGTTTGGATCACACATTGTCTTTACACCTAAGGTTTTTTGATAGTTGATTTCAACTTGATCAGTGAAGAATTATATAAACTTTAAGGCAAAACATTTGGAGTGTCGGAGTTCATTCGTTAAGTGTGGTAGGATTGTGGGTAGGATTGTGTGTTAACTAGTACAGGAAAACTTCAGGTGACCTTTTTATGAGTCTGACAGATGGTTGTTGTGTTATGTGGAAATGTGTATATACAACGGTAGGATGCCTTAATATTCACCCACTTTTTTTTATTTTTTATTTTATTTCTAGTTTTGGTATTCTCCTTAAATTTCTCTGTGCATCAACTCAAGTCTAGTGATAATGGTTGTTTCTCAATTGACTGGATACTTCATTGCTTTAGAGTTTTAGTTTCCTTTAATTATTGGAAAGAGAGATCCGGTGAGCAGACTAACAATGTTGATTGGTATCTACTCCCATTATTGTTGATGTGGTCTTTTGAAGACGGTCTTAGCATAAACCGCACAGGAGTAAACCTTCATTACCTATTAGAAAATGTTCCTTTATATTTAGATCATGCAGCCAAACAACTTTGGATCCTCTCTGCATATTTTCAATCAGGGCTGTGCAGAAGAATCCGATCCGAAAATTTGGGTATCCGATTTATTTTTTATGTCTTGGGATATATTTTTTATGTCTTTCACTTTTTGCCTACATTTATTTTATTATTTTATTTATACATATAGCTTCTTGAAGCAAAAATTTAGATGCCGGCTTTCAAAACAGCTCTGTTTGTTCATGTTTTATGCATTTTTCTGAGAAACTGTAAAGGTTCTGATAATATGTACTTGGTGACTTTGGAGAGATTGGCATATCAATTTTGAAGGGCCTCTATTGCGCTTGTCAACTGTCTTCTTTTTATCTGCTTTGCTTTCTGCATTATGTGGGTTCTTTTTATATGGAATTTATGGGATATCTTTTACCTTGGTGACTTTGGAGAGATTGGCATATGTACTTGGTGACTTTGGAGAGATTGGCATATCTTTTACCTTTATATTCATAATATGCGCATCATGCAGTCAATATTTTCTATTGATTTCATTTTGACATTCTTCTTTCAGCTATCTTATTTATATTTTATTTGTTTCTCATTGTATCTCTGGTCTATTATTTCCTTGTTGCCTTGTCATTCATAAAAAAAATGTGTTTCTTCATTCTCTTTCTGTGCAGATTAAAGTTCTCTTAATGGCTGTGAAGGATTTTAATCCAGATTGTGGGGACCCTGCCTACACTGTTGGGATCGTGGACTTGCTACTTGAATGTGTGGAATTGTCCTATAGGCCAGGTAACTGGTTTGTGAACTTATCTTGTTGAATTGTTTTAGAAAACTTTGGCTAGTGGGAATTTTTGATGTATCTTAAGCTCTGGTTTTAGCTATTGAAAGAAGTAAGCTACTTTTTTTGATGATTACTTATTGATATCTTTCCTTGGTTTGTAGAGGCCAGTGGTGTCTGGCTTAGGGAAGATATACGGAATGCCCATGGTTATCACTTCCTTGTTCGGTTTGTTCTAGTTTTGTCTTCGATGCCACAGAAGCAAGGCATTCAATCTATTTATTTGAAGCCGCAAATTGACAACGATAGAGGTCATTCTTTTGATGAAGCACCCGAACTGGATTTCATAGGAAAAGAGGATCTATCCTCCGAACATCTCTCACCCACTTTGACTAGGCTACTTGATATTCTTGTTAACCTAGCTCAAACAGGTCCTGCTGAAAGCAAAACATCTAAACATTCTCGCACCAAGGCCAGTGGCCATGGCATAAGTCGAGCATCATCTACTGACAGACTTGGTGATAAAAATTGGGAACTGGAAAATAATAAAGTTAAAGACCTTGAAGCCATTCAGATGTTGCAGGACATTTTTCTCAAGGCTGAAAACAGAGATTTGCAGGCAGAAGTATTAAACAGAATGTTCAAAATATTTTCGAGTGATCTTGAAAACTATAAATTGTGCCAGCAACTGAGGACTGTTCCTCTCTTTATCTTAAATATGGCTGGATTTCCTCCGGCGTTGCAAGAGACAATTCTGAAAATTCTTGAATATGCTGTGACTGTGGTGAATTGCGTTCCTGAGCAAGAGCTGCTTTCTCTATGTTGCTTATTGCAGCAACCGATTGCATCAGAGTTAAAGCTCGCCGTCCTTTCTTTTTTTGTAAAGCTCTTATCCTTTGATCAACAATACAAGAAAGTCCTAAGAGAAGTAGGTGTGCTGGAAGTCCTGTTAGATGATCTGAAGCAACATAAGTTTCTTTTGGGTTCAGAGGAACATGGTGCTAGTGCCAATCAGTTGGAGAGAAAATCCAGCTCCAGCAGCTTCCAGAAGCACTTGGACAATAAGGATGTTATTATTACTTCGCCCAAGCTCATTGAATCTGGTTCAGGGAAGTTTCCTATTTTTGAAGTTGAGAGTACTGTTGCTATTGGCTGGGATTGTATGGTTTCATTAGTAAAGAAAGCTGAAGCCAACCAAGCTGCATTCCGTTCTGCCAATGGTTTGACCACTGTTCTACCCTTCTTGGTGTCCAATGTTCATCGCCCTGGAGTCCTACGGATATTGTCATGCTTGATCACAGAAGATGCTACGCAGGTTTGTTATGATGCAGATCTTACATTCAAGCATGTTTTTCTTCCCTCTTTTTAACATTTTCCCACCTTAATAAGCATCCTTGATCTTAGTTTCCAGTTTGTTTAATTCTAAAATGTCCTTGTCCCTGTGCATGTTTTCATGAATGATTGAACTGTACAATTGTTATGCATTACCGTTTTGTCACACCTTAGTGGGGTTTTTTCAGGGTCATCCTGAAGAATTAGGATCGCTTGTAGAAGTTCTAAAGAGTGGAATGGTTACTAGTGATTCTGGACATCAATACAAGCTTCAAAGTGATGCAAAATGTGATACAATGGGAGCCTTGTGGCGCATTCTGGGAGTAAATAATGCTGCACAGAGAGTCTTTGGTGAAGCCACTGGATTTTCTCTTCTTTTGACCACCCTCCATAGTTTTCAGGGTGATGGACACTCAGAAGAATCATCTTTATTAGTTTATATCAAAGTCTTCACCTATTTACTGCGCCTTGTGACAGCTGGGGCCTGTGGTAATGCTATTAATAGGACAAAACTTCACGCTATTATATCATCACAAACTTTTTATGATCTTCTCTCTGATTCTGGCTTGCTGTGTGTGGATCATGAAAAGCAAGTGATACATTTGTTGTTGGAACTTGCTCTTGAAGTTGTCCTTCCACCTTTCATGACACCAGAAGATACCGTATCAGCAGATATGGCGGAAAACGAGTCCATTGGTTTTCTTTTAAGCACTCCATCTGGTTTGGTTAATCCTGACAAGGAACGCATATACAATGCTGGTGCTGTTAGAGTTCTTATCCGTTCATTGTTGCTTTTCACTCCTAAGGTGCAAGTAGAAGTGCTGTATCTTATTGGGAAACTTGCCCGTTCTGGCCCTTTCAATCAAGAAAATCTCACATCTGTAGGTGAGATAGAATCTTCTACGACTACACCTTTATGCACTTTCTGCATTAAACAATATGTTTTTACTATTTCCTTTTCCAATGTATGTAGGTTGCGTGGAACTTCTTCTAGAGACAATTCAACCCTTCCTTTCAGGCTCATCACCATTACTCTCTTATGCTTTGAAGATTGTAGAGATTCTAGGGGCATATAGGTATGCCTTGCTGTCTTTTCTAGGCACCATCAGTTTTGTTTGTCATCTATTGTTTTCTGAAATGAGGTTTGGGTTTCTTCTGATAGGTTGTCCTCATTTGAACTCCAAGCTCTTGTAAGATATATTCTGCAAATGAGGCTGATGAAATCAGGTCATACCATTGTTGATATGATGGAGAAGTTAATTCTCATGGAAGATACAGCTTTGGAAAATGTTTCTTTGGCTCCATTTGTTGAGATGGACATGAGCAAGATTGGACATGCTTCGGTTCTGGTGTCTATGGGAGAAAGATCTTGGCCTCCTGCTGCTGGATATTCATTTGTTTGTTGGTTTCAGTTTCAAAACTTTTTGAGAACACAAGCAAAAGAAACTGATCCTGCCAAAGCTGGTCCTTCAAAGAGGAAAACTGGATCTAATGGGCAGCATCATAATCAGAATATTCTCCGGATATTTTCTGTTGGTGCAGTAAATAATGAGAATAATTTCTATGCCGAACTCTATCTTCAAGAGGATGGTGTTCTTACCCTTGCTACCAGTAATTCTTGTTCCTTGTCATTTTCTGGATTAGAACTGGAAGAAGGCCAGTGGCATCACCTTGCTGTTGTTCATAGCAAACCAAATGCTCTTGCTGGATTATTCCAAGCTAGTGTTGCTTACGTTTATCTTGATGGGAAGCTAAGGCACACGGGAAAATTAGGATATTCACCCTCTCCCATTGGAAAACCTTTGCAGGTAACTATTGGTACTCCAGTTACTTGTGCAAGGGTTAGCGACTTAACATGGAGACTCCGCTCTTGCTATCTTTTTGAGGAAGTGCTCACACCAGGTTGTATTTGTGTCATGTACATTCTTGGTAGAGGATATAGAGGGCTTTTCCAAGATGCGGATCTTCTTCGTTTTGTTCCCAACCAGGCTTGTGGTGGTGGCAGCATGGCCATCTTAGATTCATTAGATGCTGACTTGTCTATACCTCCTGGAATGCAGAAGCTTGACAGTGCAAGTAAGCAGGAAAACTCTAAGACCGATGGAAGTGGAATTGTTTGGGATTTGGATAGATTAGGGAACCTTTCGTTTCAGCTATCTGGAAAAAAACTCATATTTGCATTTGATGGAACATGTGCGGAGGCTGTTCGATCATCTGGGACATCTTTCTTGCTCAATCTTGTTGATCCCTTGTCAGCTGCTGCTTCTCCCATTGGAGGTGAATATCATTTTGATTGTCCTCTTTATGTGCAACTGTTTTGAGAGTCATCTTATCTAAATTATTCTTCCATTTGTTGTCTATGCAGGTATACCACGGTTTGGGCGTTTGAATGGGGATACCTATATCTGTAGGCAATGTGTGATTGGTGATACCATCAGGCCTATTGGCGGGATGTCTGTTATTTTGGCCCTTGTTGAGGCTGCTGAGACTAGGGATATGCTTCATATGGCCTTTTCGTTTCTTGCGTGTTCACTTCATCATAATCCTCTAAATGTAAGAGACATGCAAACATACAGGGGATACCATTTACTGGCTTTATTCCTGCGTCGAAGGATGTCATTATTCGATATGCAGTGTCTTGAGATATTTTTCCAGATTGCTGCATGTGAAGCATCATTTTCTGAACCAAATAAATTGGAACGAATTCAAACTTCTATCTCATCTGCCACATCTGCTCATGAAACTGGCTTCGAGGAACTTAATTTTGGGAAGTTTCGTGATGAAACATCTTCCGTTGGATCTCATGTTGACATTGATGATTTTTCTGCCCCAAAGGATTCATTCAGTCATATTTCAGAGCTAGAAAATGCTGATATGCCAGTTGAAACTTCAAACTGCATTGTTTTGTCAAATCCGGATATGGTAGAACATGTTTTGCTGGATTGGACACTGTGGGTAACCGCCCCAGTTTCAATTCAAATTGCACTTTTAAATTTTCTAGAGAATCTTGTTTCCATGCATTGGTACAGGAATCACAACCTTACAGTTCTTCGCCGAATCAACCTTGTTCAACATTTACTGGTGACATTGCAGCGCGGTGATGTTGAAGTTCCTGTTTTGGAAAAATTAGTTGTACTCCTTGGAGTTATATTGGAAGATGGGTTCCTGGCATCTGAACTAGAAAATGTGGTTCGGTTTGTTATTATGACTTTTGATCCACCTGAGCTGAAGCCACAGCATCAAATAATGCGCGAGCCCATAGGAAAGCATGTCATTGTAAGGAATATGCTTTTGGAGATGCTTACCGATCTTCAAGTGACGATCAAAACAGAAGAGATGCTTGAACAGTGGCATAAAATTGTCTCCTCTAAATTAATAACATATTTTCTTGATGAAGCTGTTCATCCTACTAGTATGGGACGGATCATGACTCTTCTTGGTGCGTGTTTGGCTTCTTCTACCACTTTTGCTCTTAAATTTCGCACAAGTGGAGGTTATCAAGGTCTAGTGCGCGTGCTTCCCAGTTTCTTTGATTCTCCAGATATATACTATATCTTGTTCTGTCTTATATTTGGGAAGCCTGTTTATCCAAGGTTGCCAGAAGTCCGTATGCTGGACTTCCATGCATTAATGCCAAGTGATGGAAACCACGTGGAGTTGAAATTTGTAGAACTGTTGGAATCTATAGTTGCTATGGCAAAAGCGACCTTTGATCGGCTAAGCATTCAGTCAATACTTGCTCGCCAAACTGGAAATATTTCCCAACTTGTTGCAGAACTGGTGGAGGAAAAAGTAGACATGGCTGGGGAGCTTCAAGGTGAAGCTCTCATGCACAAGACTTATGCTGCACGCATGATGGGTGGGGAGGCATCTGCTCCTGCTGCTGCAACCTCAGTTCTGAGATTTATGGTTGATTTGGCAAAGATGTGCCCTCCCTTCTCTGCTGTTTGCAGACGAGCTGAGTTTCTAGAAAGCTGCGTTGATCTCTATTTTTCTTGCGTTAGGTTTGTCTTTGAGAAATATTCTCCATTCATACTTGAACATTTAGTTTTGCATTAGACATTAGTTACGTGTTTAACATGTATATATAATGTTCCTTAAAAGACAGTTATTGTGACGTATCATTATGCTTAGATGATGTCCAATCTGTTCCAAAAGAAATCTTAGTTTTTATTTGCATTGTCTTGCAGGTCTGCTCACACTGTGAAGATGGCAAAAGAGCTCTCTGCACAGACAGAAGAGAAGAATTCAAATGATTGTGATGATGCTAGTTCACAAAATACTTTCTCTAGCTTGCCTGTGGAGCAGGAACAGTCTGCCAAGACATCAATTAGTGCTGGAAGTTTTCCTCAAGCACTTGTCAGTTCAAGTTCTGAAGAGATGCCTGCCACTTCAAATTTCATGGCTGGAGATAAAGAACAGTTGAAGCATACTACATCTCAGGAGGAATTGAACAGATCAATGCAGGAAGATGTCCAAGTTATTCGGAGTGTAGAAGGTGAAAGTGTTGATCAGGTTTCTTCCACCTCAAGCACAAATGAGTTCAGCTTTCATGGTATCAAAGACGATCTGGCAATTCAACCACCAGATTCCCAGAGTTCTGCATCTCTTGCTATCCCGTATTCTCCTATTTTATCTGAGAAATCCAGTAACAAAATCCCCCTATCACCCTCTTCATCTCCTATGATTGGCCTGACTTCTTGGTTAAGTCTAAACCAAAATGAATCCAAAAATCCCACAATTGCCTCACATTCCATGGACTCTTCTGTTAATATTAGTGGTTTTAATCAATCCTCTGATGTGAAGTCTGGTTCCCAAGGGCCAACAGATGCAAACGTGGCCTTTTCTGTTACAGCAAATCTGCTGTTGGAAACGGATGATTCTGGCTATGGTGGTGGCCCATGTTCTGCTGGCGCAACTGCTATGTTGGATTTTATAGCTGAAGTACTTGCTGACTTTTTAACAGAGCAAATAAAAGCAGTACAACTTGTTGAGAGCATCTTGGAAATGGTTCCGCTCTATGTTGAAGCTGAATCTATGTTGGTTTTCCAAGGTTTAGTTCTTACTAGATTAATGAACTTTGTTGAAAGGCTTCTCTTGCGTGATGATGAAGAAGATCAGAAAAAGCTTGATAAAACCAAATGGTCCTCAAACTTAGATGCTTTATGCTGGATGATTGTTGATCGTGTTTTCATGGGTGCACTTCCCCAACCTGCTGGAGTTCTGAAAACTCTAGAGTTCCTGTTATCGATGTTGCAATTAGCAAACAAAGATGGTCGGATTGAAGAAGCAGTACCTGCAAGCAAGGGACTATTGTCTATTGCAAGAGGAAGCAAGCAGCTTGATGCTTATGTAAATTCAATTCTTAAGAATACAAATAGGATGATAATGTACTGCTTTCTACCATCATTCCTGATCACCATAGGAGAAGATGATCTCCTTTCCTCCTTGGGTCTGCTTATGGAACATAAGAGAACATTTCCAATAAACTCTTCACAAGAAGATTTAGGAACTGATATCTCCACTGTTTTGCAGTTATTAGTTGCTCACCGACGAATTGTATTCTGTCCAAGCAATTTTGATGCTGATCTGAATTCTTGTCTCTGTGTAAATTTAATTTCTCTTCTTCGTGATCAGAGGCGAAATGTTCAGAACATGGCCATTGATGTTATCAAGTATTTATTGGTTCATCGGAGAGCTTCTTTGGAAGACTTGCTTGTCTCTAAGCCTAACCAAGGACAGCACATGGATGTACTACATGGTGGTTTTGACAAATTGTTGACTGGAAGTTTATCTGCTTTCTTTGATTGGTTTCAGAACTCTGAACAGATGGTAAATAGAGTACTGGAACACTGTGCGGCAATAATGTGGGTGCAGTACATTGCCGGCTCCGCAAAATTTCCTGGTGTAAGAATTAAAGGCATGGAGGGTCGTCGTAAGAGGGAAATGGGAAGAAGATCACGGGATGCTTCAAAGTTTGACTTGAAACACTGGGAGAAAGTTAATGAAAGGAGATATGCATTGGAGGTACTTCGTGATACAATGTCTACTGAGTTGAGAGTTATCCGTCAGGATAAGTATGGATGGATTCTCCATGCTGAGAGCGAATGGCAAAATCATCTCCAACAAATTATACATGAACGGGGAATATTCCCAATTCGTAAATCCTCTGTGCGAGAAGATCCTCAATGGCAACTTTGCCCCATTGAGGGTCCATACAGGATGCGGAAAAAGCTTGAACGTTGTAAATTGAAGATTGATAGTATCCAGAATGTTCTCGATAGGCATTTGGAATTAGGCGAGTCAGAGTTCTCCAAAGTCAAACATGAGGATGGTCCAGATGTTTCTGATTCTGATTCTGAAGCAATTTTCAGTCTTTTGAATGAGAGTGTTGAACAGAATGGTGTTGACACTGAGCTATATGATGAATCATTGTATAAAGAGTCAGATGACATGAAGGATGTAACATCTGTTAGAGATGGCTGGAATGATGACAGAGCTAGCAGTGTGAATGAAGCTAGTCTTTACTCTGCCCTCGAGTTTGGTGGGAAATCCAGTGCAGTCTCTGTCCCTGTATCAGAGAGCATACCTGGAAAATCAGAATATGAATCTCCTAGGCGGTCATCATCCGTTAAAATAGACGAAGTCAAAGTTGCAGAGAATAGATCAGATAAGGAACTAAATGATAATGGTGAATATTTAATCAGACCTTATCTGGAACCTCTTGAAAAGATACGATTCAGATATAACTGTGAGCGAGTAGTAGGTCTTGACAAGCATGATGGTATATTTCTAATAGGGGAGCTTTGTTTGTATGTAATAGAGAACTTCTACATTGACAGTTCTGGCTGCATATGTGAGAAGGAATGTGAAGATGAGCTCTCTGTTATTGACCAGGCATTGGGTGTAAAGAAGGATGTTACAGGTTGTTTGGATTTTCAGTCTAAATCAACTTCATCCTGTGCCTCACCGCAAAAGATATTGCTAGGTGGAAGGGCCTGGGCCTACAATGGTGGTGCATGGGGAAAGGAGAAAGTGGTTAGCAGTGGCAATTTACCACATGCTTGGCGTATGTGGAAACTTGATAGTGTTCATGAGATTTTGAAGCGTGATTACCAGCTACGCCCTGTTGCTGTTGAGTTATTCAGCATGGATGGATGCAATGATCTCCTGGTGTTTCACAAAAGAGAGAGAGATGAAGTATTCAAAAATCTGGTTGCAATGAATCTACCAAGGAATAGCATGTATGTAACCTGTAATTTAATTGTTCTCTTTTTTCTTTTAATATTGCTTTTATGGTGGCTTTATAGTGTGTGGTGTAGTTGCTTCTCAAAAGTGAGCTGAAATATCATGTTACGCAAAAAGATGGTCCTCTTTATCTTCCCTGTTTTTTTTAAGAATTGTTTGCCTTTCGTTTTATCATATGCATTTGGCCAGTAGTTTATTTCATGTACTTTTTTATTTGCCGTACTTGATCTTCTTTCTTTTATCCTTTGTTTTTTCCTTATATTTTGAATCTTGGAAAAGGTTGTTTAATTTTGTTGTTCTTTTCTTTTCATCAGGTTGGATACAACCATTTCAGGTTCTACAAAACAGGAAAGCAATGAGGGTGGCCGTCTCTTTAAAATAACTGCTAAATCTTTCTCAAAGAGGTGGCAAAACGGAGAAATAAGTAATTTCCAGTATCTCATGCATCTCAATACCTTGGCGGGACGTGGATACAGTGATCTTACCCAATACCCAGTCTTTCCATGGGTTCTTGCTGACTATGAGAGTGAAAATCTGGACTTCTCAGATCCCAAAACCTTCCGCAAACTTGACAAACCAATGGGCTGTCAGACACCTGAGGGGGAGGAGGAATTTAAGAAAAGGTCAGTGTTAATACTTTTCAAAATTCTTTTAATTAAAAGAAAAAACTATTTAAAAACTATCTTTGTCAGACATGTAGTGTGTGCCATTTTGACTTTAATTATTCTTTAAATGGTCACTGTTTTCTGAATGATTATATCTTGTGAGGCATGCTCGTTTAACTACATCCTCTTTAGACTAATTGTTTAACCTCATCTTTAAATATTAAGTTGTAGGCCTATATTACTGCTTATTATTCGATTATCTTTTTATTTTTCAGATATGAGAGCTGGGATGACCCAGAAGTCCCAAAGTTTCATTATGGTTCTCATTATTCTAGTGCTGGTATTGTTCTGTTTTATCTTCTTCGCTTGCCTCCATTTAGTGTGGAAAATCAGAAGCTACAAGGTGGTCAGTTTGATCATGCTGACCGTCTTTTCAATTGCATACGAGACACTTGGCTGAGTGCTGCTGGGAAGGGTAACACATCAGATGTGAAAGAACTGATACCAGAATTCTTTTACATGCCTGAGTTTTTGGAAAATCATTTCAACCTTGACTTGGGGGAGAAACAGTCAGGGGAAAAGGTCTTGGTTAAAATTTTGAACTTTAGATTGGATCTTTATTTTGTTGTTTGGTAATGTGCAAAATGAAGTTGACTCAAAATTCTCATTCACTTTTCTTCGTATTCTGCAGGTTGGTGATGTTCTCCTACCTCCTTGGGCTAATGGAAGTGCCAGGGAGTTCATCCAGAAGCATAGGGAGGCCCTAGAATCTGATTTTGTCTCAGAAAATCTGCACCATTGGATAGACCTCATTTTTGGATATAAACAAAGGGGAAAGGTGGGTATCGACATTGGCTGTGAAAACATATTTTAGCCTCCATTTCATGCTATCTCTACAAGTTCTACTGATTTTACACATGCACATCTTTAAAAGGTGTTGGAAGTTAATAGTTTTCCAGTCACATAAAATTCCTGCTGATATAATTTTCTTCTGGATTGCTTTGAAGTTGTACTGGGTGAGCCTGCTGTTGCTGATGGCAACTGTTTATAATTTGAAAGAACTAAAAAAACTGTCCTTTTAGTTGGCAATATTGTGTTTGTTTTCTATCTCTTTTAGTTCCTAATTTGAAAGAACTAAAAAAAATGTCCTTTTAGTTGGCAATATATCTTAATCTTCTAATTTTCTTCTTTTAATTTTGTATATTGTTGTTACCACTGACAGGCGGCAGAAGAAGCTGTTAATGTTTTCTACCATTACACATACGAGGGTAGTGTAGACATAGACTCGGTTACAGATCCTTCATTGAAAGCCTCCATTCTAGCTCAGATCAATCACTTTGGACAGACACCTAAGCAACTATTCCTCAAACCCCATGTCAAAAGGCGAACTGACAGAAAGCTTCCTCCTCATCCGCTGAAGCATTCAATGTTTCTTGTTCCACGTGAAATACGGAAAAGCACTTCTTCCATTACTCAAATTGTGACTTTCAATGAGAAAATTCTTGTTGCCGGGTCAAACACATTGCTCAAACCTAGAACATATACCAAATATGTTGCGTGGGGTTTTCCTGATCGCAGCTTGAGATTTATGAGCTATGACCAAGATCGTCTCCTTTCAACACATGAGAATCTTCATGGTGGAAACCAAGTTCAGTGTGCTGGTGTTAGTCATGATGGCCATATTTTGGTCACTGGCGCTGATGACGGTTTAGTTTCTGTTTGGAGAATCAGCGAGGATGGGTCTCGTGCATTGAGACAGTTGCTGTTGGAAAAAGTGCTTTGTGGTCATTCAGCTAAAATCACGTGTCTTCGTGTCTGTCAGCCTTATATGCTGATTGTAAGTGGATCAGATGACTGTACTGTTATCCTATGGGACCTCAGCTCATTAGTATTTGTTAGGCAGCTTCCCGAGTTCCCAGCACCAGTTTCTGCGGTCTATGTGAATGACTTATCTGGGGAAATTGTGACGGCTGCTGGAATTCTGCTTGCTGTTTGGAGCATCAATGGGGATTGTCTAGCAGTAATTAGCACATCCCAGCTGCCATCTGATTCTATACTCTCTGTTACGAGCTGTACCTTCTCCGATTGGCAGGACACAAACTGGTATGTAACAGGTCACCAGAGTGGGGCTATTAAGGTTTGGCATATGATTCACTGCACGGACCAAGACAAGACCTCTGGCAAGTCAAATATCAGTGGAACCGGAGGATTAGATTTGGATAAGCCTCCAGAATACAGATTGGTGCTCCAAAAAGTCCTGAAGTTCCATAAGCATCCCGTTACCGCTCTTCACTTAACTAGCGACTTGAAGCAGTTGCTGAGTGGAGATTCTAGTGGGCATTTACTTTCTTGGACGTTACCGGATGAGAGCTTGAAATCTTCTTTCAGTCAGGGATAATGATGTTAAAAGTAACATTTGTGTGATTTTCAGCTATAGGATCATCTCCTGGTGTTAAAAACCCTAATCAGGTCTGTCCAAGCTTTTACGAGAGGAAGCCTTTGTTCTTTATAGCATTAAAAAGGAAAAGCAAGACAACAGAACAGGGCTGTTCTGGTTGACAAGCTGGTATAAGTTATAGTGTAGCGGCGAGGAAAATTTCTTCCAACCTACCATTATATATATTTTGAAAGTTGCAAAGCAGTTAGTTGATGACTTGAGCTCTCCGCCGCAGAGGCGGGATTTCAGGCGACTCTTTTGTTGTATTTTTTGACAGCCGGAGGGATATTGATTTTGAAAATATCGCTCTACTGGTGTTTTTTTTGCATGTAAATAGACGGAATTGTGAACAGCGTGTAATGAAGTTGTATAGCAGAAAAACAAATTGCATTGGCATCGGTCTGTTTATCGTGGACGAAGGGTCGTATTACATTCAGCAAAAATTCTTAGCACAACCGGGCGGTCACTGCCCATTTTTATTGTGGATCAAAATTTTATTTCTTCTGAGAATTTGATTAGTAATTTTCCCTTAATGCAGTGGAATGTCCAATCTCTTCCCACCATAAACTAGAATTTGACCTTTTTTTTTCACCTCGAACATCCCTTCAGTCCTATATGTATTCCTAATCTTCTAATTTTCCAAGGTTCACTTTTTCTGGTCAACTGTGGACCTATATACTTTTTAGTCCATTCAAACACACTTCAAACCCTTGTAAGAAGTTTGGTTTTCCCAATTTGGGTGAATGTACCTCTTTAACTTTTTTTTTTTCACTCGGGTGAGTATCCGATCGAGTCGTGTCAAAAAATTTTGAGTTATTCGAGTTTACGAGTCTTATTTTACAACTCAAACTTTATTTGAAATTTTTTCGGTTCGAATAGAGTTTAAGAAATTTGAGTCGAATCGAGTCGAGTTATCGAGTTACTATAAATATTTATTTGTAATTATTTATCATGTTTATAGTATGATTTGATTTTAATTTAAACAACTTTCTCTAATCATATATATATTCATATGTAGCGATATTTCTTTATATTTTTATATATCAATATACATAAATAAAAAAATAATTGGCTCGTCTCAAACTTAAAAATTAATCCTTTAATTATTAAAAATTTTGAGTTATTCGAATTTTTATTTTACAACTCGAACTTTATTTGAAATATTTTCGAGTCAAGTCTAAAATTTTGAGTCGAATCAAGTTTTTCGTCTAGATTCGAGTTAAGATATTTAATTTTTTGAGTTGAATCGAGTTTTATTCACCCCTAACTTCACCTGAACAAAATTCTTAGGAAGTTTCCAAAAATGAAATCTAAGTCCAAAAATATGGATACTTCTTATTATGCCGATTCTGGCACGCTTCTTCTTTTGGCTCCCTTGCGTAAACCCACCACCAATAGCATAAAAAACAAAGAGTGTACAATTAGGTGTAGGATGTATTTTTTTGGGTTAGAGTTTATGATATAAAAAATAAGAATTATGGTTAAAAATTTTCAATTGAAAACATAATAAAGAGCCAGAGAATTTTTACTCGTAACTATTCTTTGTTATAAATAATCAACCAATATATCACCAAAATCACTCAAATCCTCCCCCCCTCTTCTCTCTCTCTGTTTATGTATGTTATATACAGTCTTCTTCCATTTGATAATTGTAGAGATGATTATCTCTTTATCTCCATCTGTGTTATATAAAGGATGGTTCATCAGGTGGCGTACACCTACTAGCTGTTGCAGATGCCAGCATGATCTAAACTTCGAACTGCATTGTTTTGTCAATTCCGGATATGGTGGAACATGTTTTGCTGGATTTACCGCCCCAGTTTCCATTCAAATTGCACTGTTAAAGGTTCTACAGCATCTCGTTTCCAGGCATTGGTACAAGAATCACAACCTTACAGTTATTCGACAAATCAACCTTGTTCAACATTTTCCGGCGACGTTGCAGCCTGCTTCACAGTTTCTATGATATTTACCAGATCATGTTACGTATAATATTTGGAAAGCCTGTTTATCCAAGGTTGACAGGAATCCGTATACTAGATTTTCATGCATTAATGCCAAGTGATGGAGGCCTGGCCACGTGGAGCTGAAATTTATAGGTTTTAACGGAAACGGATGATGTTGATGTTAAGAGATTCGGGTTTCAGATTTTTTAATCAAATCAGTGTATCCAAAAAGAAAATCATTCTTCATCAATGGTTACAGTTACTTGCGGTATAAGGTACAAGGTGCAGATACAGAGGAAGAAGTATCTCCATTCCCCCCAAAAGAACAGAAAGTTAACAATTGAAATTGTTTTTCAAAAGGCCATCATCATCCTTACAAACTCCTCATAGCTGACTCGTTCATCGCCGTCTAAATCGGCCTCTCGGATCATCTGTTCTGCTTCTTCCACAGTTAGTCTTTCTCCCAAATTCATCATCACTTGTCTCAACTGCAACTCACAAATGAGACTAAATCAAACATCAATTTCCTCAGATCAAAAGCTAGCCTTGGAACAAACTAGTTGAAACCTTGCTTCTACCTCGGTTGCGGATATGAATCCGTCTTGATCTCGGTCGAATACCTTGAAAGCTTCTTGTAGTTCATCGATCACATTCTCCTGCAAGAATAATGTACATCTGCATAACATTAAAAACAGAAATCCACTACACTTGCAAATAAAATACTAGTTGAATTACCTTCATTTTTCTAGCCATAATGTTTAAGAAATCATCGAAATCGATAGTCCCATTTCCTTCAACCTCACTGATCATGCCTTGAACTTCTTCTTTTGTAGGGTTTACATCTAAAGCCTGGATCACTTTTGCCAGTTCTTCCATGGTTATAAACCCTGCATTACATCAACATAGATGTTGTAAGAAAAAGGGTTACTGGTAAACTTAATGTCTTTACTCTTTACAGGTTATTAATACAGAAAATGTTAGAAATACATACCATCCGAATCTTTATCAATCAAGTTAAAAGCTTCGCGAAACTCGGAAATTTGATCTTCTGTCATTGTATCCGCCATGCTGGTTTCTTCAGCTGAAATTTTGGTAGCAAAAACTGATGAGAACTGGCTTGAAATATGAAGGAAAAGAAAGGAATATGATGCCAAGTCCATATTTCAGACATATACATACATATATATATATATATATGGAGTTTGTAAAGGAATCATAAAAGCCAAAGAAATTGGAAACAGTCAAACGCGTTTGAGTCTTGGAATTCCATTCAAAGCATTAATTTTTCTAGAAAATTAATGTCTCCTTGAATCAACTCCCAGAAAATATGGTTTTAAAATTTTCAATGAAAAATTCTTTGTCCTGGACTTGGCATTCCCTCATAAAGTAGACAGGCTCTGACATCATCTCAATTAGTACAATTACTTTTAATTCCAGTGGATTGACGTCATAATATTTGATATCAAGTAATTTAGTATCGGTTTTGAAAAATATGATCGAAAAATATTTTTGAATTATTTATTTTTATAATAAAGTATATGTTTATTTTATAGTTCATGTTCGGGATCTGTGATTCTCTCTTTTAAAATATTATCTTTAAGATTCGAACTCAGATTTTATCCTTAAATTGTTTATTTTAAAATTGTATAATTTAAAATTGTTATAAAAATATTTTTAAATAGATAAATAATCTATTTTAAACCTTGTATATAAAAACATAAAATAATTGATAATATAAACAAGGACAAATTAATAATTTTTTTAAGAATACTTTAAAAAACTAATAATTCCGGTTCTTAAAAAAACTTTCAACCCAAGATTAAAAAAATTAACTTAAAAATTAAATATTTTATATTATTTTGACCCCACAAGTATTTTTTTTTCTTCAAAATACTTTTAAAAAACAATGCAGAAGAAAGTCTAAAAATAGATATGATGATTTTATATTCTTGTTATTTCTCTGTTATAATCATGTTTAACATGTTACATAATTATATAAATTCCAAGGGAGAAATATTTATTATACATTTTGACTCTTTTCTTTTACTTTTTCTGAGCAAATAATTCAATTTTCACATGGATGAAAATCTATTGGTTAACATATTTCCTTCCTTTCCAACAGTAATTGAACTTATAATAATAAAATATTAAAAACAATTAAAAGTAATCCCAATAATGAATATTAAAAATAATTTTTAATAATAATTTTTTAATAAAAATATTAAAAATTAAATCATAACAATAGATATTAAAAAATATCGTTAAAATTATATAGTTATAAATTGCAAACACTGAAAAGGGGTGAACCCTAGACCTTCTTTCTTACGGCACGACCTCAGGACAAGGGGTTGAGTATACCTCGACTAAGACTCGAAAAAATTAAATAATTTGATTCAATTCAAATTGAAAATATTCGACACATTTTGACTTGATTTGATTTAAAAAAAATTTAAATAAAGTTTGAGTTGAAAATGTAAATTCGAATAACTTAAATTTTTAATAATTAAAGGATTTATTTTTAAGTTTGAGACAAGTCTCTCAACTTTTTATGATATATATACATTGATATATAAAAATATAAAAAAATATTACTATATATATACATATCTTATATGAGAGAAAGTCGTTTAAATTAGAATCAAGTCGTACTATAACATGATAAATAATTACAATTAAATATTTATAGAAACTCGAAAATTCACTCGATTCGACTCGAATTTTTTAAACTCGACTCCCGAAAAATTTCAAATAAAGTTTGAGTTGTAAAATATGACTCGTCAACTCGAATAACTCAAATTTTTTTAACTCGACTCGATCGAATACTCACCCCTACTCAGAATGGCCTACAGACCGCATTAAACGAGAAATTATTCTATGGACCAGTTCCACCACGTCATCCATGGTCCCTAACCACTAAAAATTAGCCAACTAATTTTATATTTTTCATAGAGATTAATTAGGAAAAATGATATAGAAAATATAAAATTAATTGACTAATTTTTAATGGATAGAGACCATAAATAGTATAATAAAATCAATCCATAGAATAATTTCTCGTATTAAACATTTATTCAGCTTATTTCCCGTCTTTTATGGGTATAAAAATAAATTTGTTTACTTCTTGCCATTTCAAACAAGAATACTTTTCTAGACGTTATACAACATATATCTTTGGCTTATAATTTTTTTTTTTATTATTAAAGATTTGATACGTTAACGATAGGGATTAGTTCAATGTCATGGCTTCTGGTGTGGAGATTGGGGAATTAGGGATTTGGAGAAATGATTCGAATGAAATTGGGGGAAAATCAGACAGAAATGAGGAAAAAGGGGAGGATTCGAGGGATTTAATCCTGGCAAGGAGGAACGGCAGCGTTTTGAATGGCAAGGGAATAGGAGCATGTGACTCATTAAAAGGTCACATGAGAATTGAAGAACCGGCCAAGGAAGTCTGAACCGAACCGGGTGCAAAGCTTACCATGGACTGCGAAGGAGTGGATTCCCAGAGACTAGGAATGGTTACACACAGCTGGCAAATAATTTGTACACAGGAATATAACCAACTGTACCCAGACCAGTTTTTTCATCCTGAATGAATTCACAAGTTTTTTCTCTTCTAAAACCTATTTTCTTCTTCTGTAATCCTTTCTTGTTCTTGTTATTTCATCACTGAGCATTACAATTGGTATCCAGAGCCAACTCGATCCACCTTCACACTGGGAAAACCGAAGAAAAATCAACAGATGCCTGACAATATGGACCTCTCTGCTATCTAGCAACAACTGGATGAAATAAAGGCAGCGAGGGGAACTTAGGAGGACAAGCTTAGTAATATTGAGACCCAAATGGCAGAGACACAAGCAGATGTTCAAAAAGCTCATAGCTGTGTTGACTAAAGGAGTAGAGGGCTTGAGAGAAGACACACCAGAAAAGACCCCCAACCAGAGCAAGGCAGATGGAAAAAGACATGTGCAAGTGACAGTATTGGATGATAAGGAAAGATACTCTATCAAGCTGGATGAACCAGGACTGATTGCTTCCAAACCACTAGAGACATCAGGCTTTCCTGGAAAGGCAAAAATGGAGCAACAATGGTCAACTAGAGGTGATTTTTCTCTGTTACAAGAACCTTTTCAAACTGAACAAAAACCTACTAGCAGTATATGGAGCAACCTGAATCTTAAACCTAAGATAGACCTGACTATGTTTGATGGAGATAATGTTAGAGGATGGGTTCGTAGATGTGAAAAATATTTTGTTATATTTGCCATTCCTGAAGAGGGGAAACTGGAAGTGGCTGCCATATATTTATCTGGCAAAGCAGAAATTTGGTTTGATGGCTACATTATGCAGAAACATAGGGTGACATGGCATGAATTTATGGCAGATCTTTGCCATAGATTTGGAGATAAAAAGCTGACTGATGTGATAGAGGAGTTTAATAAGCTACAACAGAAAGGTTTAGTAGAAGACTATCAAGCTCAATTTGAAGAACTACAGCCATATGTGATACAACTTAACCCTGAAATGAAGGAAGGTTATTTTGTATCTAGTTTCATCAGTGGGCTTAAGGAGGAGTTGAGGCATAAAGTGAAGGTCCATGATCCAAAGACCCTTGCAACAGCTTATAGACAGGCACAACTATATGAGCTAGCTTTGGAGGTAGATAACAGAAAACAAAGATATCAGACCAAGGGAATCATACAAAGCAATACAAATGTCACCAAGCCCTTCAACAATACCACTGTTCTTAAGAGGACACAGATACAACAACCCAAACAGTCATTAATGGAGTATAGAAGAGCCCACAATTTGTGTTTCAGATGTGGGGAACAGTTTGCCCCAGGCCATCAGTGCAAGACAAAACAACTCAACTTGATGGAAGAGAATGAAGAGTATGAAGAAGAAGAGGAAGCATCAGATGAGGAAAAAGAGAAAGAAACACACAAAAATGAAAACCAAGGAGAAGGAGGATTAGAAATCTCTATGAATGCCCTAACTGGCAATGTAGGATACAACATATTGAGGATACAAGGGCTGATTCAGGGTAAACCAGTCAATATTTTGGTGGATAGTGGGAGTACTCATAGTTTTATAACTCCTATTTGGGCAAAGGAAGGAATGGAGGTAGTGAGTACACATCCCCTGGCCATAACAGTAGCCAATGGAGAGAAGCTCTACAGCTCAGCTAAGAGTAACCAGTTGATATGGATGATGCAGGGGCAAACCTTTGAACATAATTTTAGAGTTCTGAGCATGGGAGGCAGTGACATGGTCTTGGGAGTGGACTGGATGAGGAAATACAGTCCAATATTAATGGACTTCAAGGAGATGACATTGAGCTTTGAGAAGGATGGAAAAAGGGTTCTGTTGCATGGAGGACAGAAACAAGCGATGATGAAGATGATTTCTGAAAAAAGGTTACAAAAGCTGGTAGAAAAGGATACTGAGCTACAAGGAGAACTGTATTTATTTAATGCTGAGTTGGAACCAACTGAAATTCCTGAGGAGTTGCTGCCAGTGTTAGAAGAATATAAAGGAGTATTTGAAGAACCAACAGGAATGCCTCCTGTGAGGTCTCATGACCATGAAATTAAGTTAAAACCAGGATCTCATCCTGTTAATCTCAGACCTTATAGATTTCCCTATTTTCAGAAGACTGAAGTGGAGAAACAGGTGACTGAAATGTTGGCTTTCAGCATTATACAAACAAGTAGAAGTCCTTTTGCAGCCCCATGCCTATTAGTTAAAAAGAAAGATGGTACATGGAGAATGTGTATGGACTATAGACAACTAAATGAGATGACAGAAAAAGACAAGTTCCCTATCCCTGTGGTTGAAGACCTACTTGATGAGTTGGGAGGATCTGAATACTACTCAAAAATTGATTTGAGGTCTGGTTATTGGCAAATTAGGATTAAACCAGAGGATATTCCAAAAACTGCTTTCAGGACCCATCATGGACATTTTGAGTTCAAAGTAATGCCTTTGGGGCTTACAAATGCTCCAGCAATATTCCAAGCCCTAATGAATGAGGTATTCAATCCCTATCTAAGGAAGTTTGTTTTGGTTTTCTTTGATGATATATTGGTGTACAGTCCAAATCTTGAGATGCATGTTGAACATTTGGAAAAAGTTTTGAGGACACTTAAGGAGCATCAGCTTTATGCTAAAAGGAGTAAGTGCTTTTTTGGCCAAAAGCAAGTGGAATACTTGGGGCATGTTATATCATCCCAAGGTGTCTCCACTGACCCCTCTAAAATAGAGGCCATGAGGAATTGGCCTCTGCCACAGAATTTAAAATCTCTTAGGGGATTTTTGGGATTGACTGGCTACTACAGAAAATTCATTAAAGGGTATGGTGAAATTAGTAAACCCCTGACAGAGATGCTGAAAAAGGATGGTTTTCACTGGACAAGGGAATCTGTAGAAGCTTTTAATAGATTGAAAAAGGCAATGTGTCACTCTCCAGTCTTGGCTCTGCCAGATTTTGATCAACCCTTTTATCTGGAGACAGATGCTAGTGGGAAGGGAGTGAGAGCTGTTTTGAGTCAACAGGAAAGACCCATTGCTTACCTCAGCAAAGCTTTGGGACCTAAGAAAGAGGATTTGTCTATATATGAGAAGGAATACTTGGCCATATTAATGGCAGTAACTAAGTGGAGGCATTATTTGGAGGGAAGGCCATTTGTAATAAAAACTGACCATGAGCCCCTTAAACATTTACTGGATCAGAAAATCACTACTACAATACAGAAGAAGGGATTGACTAAGTTACTGGGCTTGAACTACAACATTCAGTATAGGAAGGGGAGACAAAATATAGTGGCAGATGCTTTATCAAGACAACATGAGGCTGAAGGCAAGTTGATGGAGATGACCACTACTGTGATTACTCCAAATTGGGTTAAGGAAGTGGAGGAAAGTTATGTGGGAGACAATAAGGCTCAAAAAATGATCACTGTTTTATCAGTGAGAAAGGAGGATGGGGGAGATTAGAAGCTACAAGCTGGAATACTAAGGTACAAGGGCAGAGTGTACATTGGGGAGAAGGGTGAATTAAGGAAGCAAATAATTCACTCACTACATGATGCACCCCTAGGAGGGCATTCTGGAATGCAGGCAACATATCAAAGGATTAAGCCTAATTTCTACTGGAAAGGCTTAAAGACAATGGTGAAGAGACATGTCCAACATTGTGATACATGCCAAAGAACAAAAGGAGAGCATGTTGCTAAACCAGGGCTGCTACAACCATTGCCAATTCCTAATCAAGCCTGGGAGTTCATCACTATGGATTTTATAGAGGGTTTGCCTAACTCTGGAAAATCTAATTACATCCTAGTGGTGGTAGACAAACTCACTAAATATGGGCATTTTGTGGCCATTTCTCATCCTTATACTGTGGTAGATATAGCTAGAATCTACATGGATCAAATTTATAAGCTACATGGACATCCCAAGCTAGCTCTTTCAGACAGGGATAAAACTTTCACCAGTGTCTTCTGGAAAGAGCTACTTAAACAAACTGGAACCACTGCAATCTACAGTTCGGCCTACCATCCTGAAACTGATGGTCAGACCGAGAGGCTAAACCAGTGCCTAGAGCAGTATTTGAGGTCCATGTGTTTTATGAAGCCTAGTAGCTGGGCTAAGTGGTTACCTCTTGCTGAATGGTGGTACAATACCAACTACCATACAGCAACAGGACTTACACTTTTTGAGGCTTTGTATGGTTACAAAGCCCCTATGTTAGAGTGGAACAGTGACACTAATGTGCAGAGTGTGCAGGAAGAATTGAACAGCAGGAAATAGATTCAAAAGCAATTAAAAGAGAATCTGGAAAAAGCTCAAAATCGAATGAAGACATATGCTGATAAAAATAGGTCTGAAAGGGAATTCCAGATTGGAGACGAAGTATACCTGAAATTGCAACCCTACAAGCAAACATCTGTGGTTGTCCGAAAAAACTTAAAGCTAGCTGCTAAGTACTATGGACCCTACAAAGTAATACAGAAGTTAGGAGCAGTGGCGTATAAACTGAAACTACCAGATCAAGCCAAAATTCACCCAGTGTTTCATGTGAGCCTATTAAAGAAAAGGATTAGAAGGGATGTTGTTACCTCTATGGATCCCCCAGATGTTGGTGCAGATGGGCAAGTCAAAGTCTATCCCGCCATCGTTTTGAACTCGAGGATGATTAAGAGAGACAATCGGGCAGTGACCCAACTACTCATCCAGTGGTCCAATTTGGGTGCTGAGAATGCAACGTGGGAAGATTATAGTGTATTGAAAACGCAGTTTCCTGATTTTGATCTTTGGGGACAAGGATCAACCGCAGGGGGAGGAATTGTCATGGCTTCTGGTGTGGAGATTGGGGAATTAGGGATTTGGAGAAATGATTCGAATGAAATTGGGAGAAAATCAGACAGAAATGAGGAAAAAGGGGAGGATTCGAGGGATTTAATCCTGGCAAGGAGGAACGGCAGCGTTTTGAATGGCAAGGGAATAAGAGCACGTGACTCATTAAAAGGTCACATGAGAATTGAAAAACCGGCCAAGGAAGTCTGAACCGAACCGGGTGCAAAGCTTACCATGGACTGCGAAGGAGTGGATTCCCAGAGACTAGGAATGGTTACACACAGCTGGCAAATAATTTGTACACAGGAATATAACCAACTGTACCCAGACCAGTTTTTTCATCCTGAATGAATTCACAAGTTTTTTCTCTTCTAAAACCTATTTTCTTCTTCTGTAATCCTTTCTTGTTTTTGTTATTTCATCACTGAGCATTACATTCAAACGGTGAATAATTTGATTTTGTTTAAATAAGTCTTAAGTTCGAGACATTATATATATCGAAAATCTTTGGCAAAAAGTCAAGGACCAATTGATTAAATTTTAAGCCAGGAAAGCGTCCAATCCAAGGGCTAATCTCATTGTCATCTCTCTCAAGAATCACTGGATTTTGTGCAGCTAAGCTCAACACTGTTCATTTCAATGTTAAAGAATCCAACTTCCCAATCTTTTTTTCCTTCTTTTTAGTTGTTGTCTGTGTCATCCTCAACACCATCTCAAATTCACAATGATTCATTGAAACCAGAAAATATAAAATGTATTCTTTTGAACACAAACAATGTCTGAATCATTTCTTTTTTCTTGCAAAGAATTCTTCGACAATATCAAGTTGCAACCAATTTTCGTCTGGAAAATCCATTGCCACACTGGCTTATAGGATTCCCCGCCATATCATGTAAAACAAGAAGGAATACACCTCATATCTTAACTTCTATTACCAACTGTTTATGATTCTCGTTGTTTTGATCACTCTCAAATTGCCACATTTAACCTTAAAACAACACTACTTGCCAACGGACACGACGGTCGTTTATGTATTTTCGCCACTGCAACGGCATAGACAATAAATTAACAAAGACAGACGACACAATCTAGATGTGTTGCAATGATTTTTGAAGCTGTTTTGCCTATGAAATTGGTTCTATATAAGCTATTGTGTTGATGTTCCTTTTCATCGGAAGTGTAGAGTTATATTGTCATACCAGGTTCAACGACAATGTCATTTCCATCCAACTTGAACCCTGATGAGGCTAGCCCACCTTGGTTGAACAAAGGTGACAATTCTTGGCAGCTTACTGCAGCTACCCTGGTGGGTCTCCAAAGTGTTCCGGGTCTTGTCATCCTTTATGGTAGCATAGTGAAAAAGAAATGGGCAGTCAACTCGGCCTTCATGGCACTTTACGCCTTTGCCGCGGTTCTCGTGTGTTGGGTCGGGTGGGGATACCGGATGGCTTTCGGGGACAAGTTCATTCATTTCCTAGGAGTCCCCAATGTTTCCTTGGACGCTCATTACCTCATCGAGCAGACGTTTCTCGGATATCTCCCGAATGCAACCATGATCTATTTCCAATTTGTCTTTGCAGCTATCACTCTGATTCTGATAGCAGGGGCATTGCTCGGAAGGATGAATTTCCTTGCATGGATGTTGTTTGTTCCACTTTGGATGACATTTTCCTATACCATAGGTGCATATAGTATATGGTGCCCTGAAGGATGGCTTGCGAAGAAAGGCATTATCGATTACTCCGGAGGTTATGTTATCCATTTATCGTCCGGTGTAGCCGGTTTCACTGCAGCTTACTGGGTAATCAGTAATCACCATACTATATAATTGTTCGATGTTTATGTTTCTTTTCGTTTTTAGTGTAATTGAGTCAGAATTTTGTATGTACCGGTGAAGGTTGGGCCGAGGACCACCAAGGACAGGGAAAGGTTCCCACCAAACAATATCCTGTTGATGCTTGCAGGGGCTGGACTACTTTGGATGGGATGGACTGGTTTCAACGGTGGTGATCCCTATACCGTCAGTACTGATGCGTCGTTAGCCGTCCTTAACACCCATGTGTGCACTGCTACAAGCTTATTGACATGGCTCATGCTCGACATTATTTTCTTCGGAAAGCCCTCTGTGATCGGAGCGACTCAGGGAATGATCACTGGCTTAGTTTGCATCACCCCTGCAGCCGGTAATATTATTCATGATATCACCTATAGGCTATAGATGACTTTATACATCGATAATAACCAAGGAATTTTGTCATCTTGCTTTGGCTAGGAGTTGTGCAAGGTTGGGCAGCAATATTGATGGGGATCATGTCCGGTAGTATCCCATGGTACACCATGATGGTCCTACACAAGAAGATAGGATTCCTCAAGCAAGTCGACGACACCATGGCAGTGTTCCACACGCACGCCGTGGCAGGCAGCCTAGGAGGCATCCTGACCGGCCTGTTTGCCGTGCCTAAACTCAACCGACTTTTCTACTTGGTAACCGATTGGCAACACTACATTGGCCTTCTCTACGGTCTCCATACAGGTCGCAGCACAGCCGGATTCACGCAGTTCGGTGTTCAATTGCTAGGAATCGCATTCGTCATCGTCCTCAACGTGTTCACGACTAGTGTGATATGTAATGTCATCAAGCTTATAGTTCCCCTGAGATTAGCCGAGGACGAATTGCAAACCGGAGATGATGCCATCCATGGAGAGGAAGCTTATGCACTGTGGGGCGACGGAGAGAAGTATGAATCAAGGTTGAATTCCACTTTTGAAGAATTCCCACCGCCGACCAAAGGTGGTGAAGTTCAAATGGTCTGATCCAATGGATTTGTCTGAATGTTTGTGTTTGTTTACTCTAATGTTTCCTTCTTGTTTTCCATTTCCAAGGATTGGAATGGAAAGTGACTTGGATCAATGTAGTCATCTATGAAAATAAGAGACCTATCGATATTTTAATTCTCGTATTTCTCGTGGAAGACAATAATAAAAGTAGAAATTTTAACCTTTAAAATGTAAATTTTATCTGAAAAAGTTATGAGTGCCGTCACAAAATTAATTTAGAAAACAATTAAAAATAAACTTAAAATTATATGTATTTTAAACCTTAAATTTTAAATTTAAATTATAATTTTTATTTTTAACCCTTAAAATTTAACTATAAATACTAAAACTTTAACTTTAAACCTTTTAAAATCTAGAAAATAAATGCCCGTGAAAAACATGATATTTTTAAAATTATTTTTAATAATATTGTGATTTATTGTACAAAATCATAAAACAAGAGAAAATAATTCATCTTTAAATAATGTTTTATTCGATATTAAAATAACTCGTCTTTAAATAGTATTCAATATTTTAATAATATAAGGTATAACATTGTTCAAAGACGGGTTATTTTCCCTTTTTTAATTTATACAATTAAATTATAATATTGTTAGAAATAATTTTAATAGTACCATATTTAAAAAAATTAAAAATAATATTATCGTAAAATCTCCAACAAATTTTATATTACGAATATTATTTTATTACCAATTTTTATTTGTTTTTAGGAAATCAGTTAAAGCAGGACAGCTTTCGAAGAAACTAGCAAGGAAAGTCAGTTTGTTTCCGTTTTCGGGGTTATTACAGAGGTCAGGGGAAATAATTAAAAGATCAAAGCTTTATAAAGACTTACAGATCTGCAGGTTTAAGAGTTGGTTGCCCTTTTGCTTTAGTACAGTTGAAAATTCGAAATAAATATTCCGCCATCGGTTTGGAATGAGCAACCGGCATTGAATTTGAATCTTTCAAAGCTCAGGCAGCAGGTGAGCAACAATGGAGTCGGAAACCGCGTCGGCGGCGGATGAACAGAAACCGTCTGGTTCTGCGACGGATACCAGAGGCAAGCATCGGATTCTAGCTGAACTTAAACGTGTTGAACAAGAATCCAGGTTACTCGAGGTTAGGCTTTTGCTTTTTTTCCCCCCTTTTCACTTAAATTCAATGACGAAATTGTTTTGAGGTAGTCTTTTTGGCACCATAAGCTGAATTTTGCTAGTTTTGATAGCTTCAATATTTCATTTGGAAGAATTAAGCCAATATTCAATGGTAAAAGGGCTGGTTGAATCCCTGTGGCATGTCAAAGAGCCGTTCGAATTAGTATTTGACTTCCACTTGCTGCACTTGCTAAGCTTCACCTTGATTGGTCATATGCTTAGCATCATCAGTTAAACGAGCTTTTAGCAATGTTGTGCATTTGCACCACATAAAACCTATCTAGAGTGCTGCTGTTTGCTTCAGGTTAGCTTATCCATTAGCACTTCATAGACTATCTGACTTGGTATGGATGGAGTTGTTGGTCTTTGGCTAATCGATACAGCTTTTTCGGTCTCATTTGTGCTCGTCTTCACCGCTTTCTTTGGCAGATGATGATTTTAGTATTTAAGTCAAACATGATTTGTTTTGCTTTGAACAATGTCATACTTTAGTGATTCAAAAAGGTTGTGTGTTGGAAAGGTACCATATTACAGTTTAGATGTCTTATTCTTTTGCTCTTCATGTGTTTTTCCATTTTCCAGGACGAGATGGAAAAGCTTGATAGAACTGACAATGTTTCAACATCGTCTGAGGAGTAAGGCCAGATCATTTCATGATATGCTGATCTCACAAAAGTTGTATGATAACCGGTTTGATCGGAATTTATATCTCTTGTTTTCCCTTCCCAGGTTGCTGGTTAGCATGGAGACAAGACCAGATCCACTACTCCCAGTGTAATTGCAACAACTTGTATTGTTCTTGGATCTTTTGTTTGAGATAAAGCTGTTTTTCCAGCTAATGCTTGTGTCTATTCTCATAACAGAACAAATGGTCCTATTAACCGATCATGGGATAGATGGTTTGAAGGGCCCCAAGACTCCAAAGGTTGCAGATGCCATATTCTATGATTTGAGGCAATCTAACATTTGTTGCCTAGACATGTTAAAATCTTACAGCTTAGTTATATTAACAGACGTTTCGATGCTCTTTCAACGGTGTGCAATACCCGAAATTTTGGGTGGACCGGATAAAATGTAGAATTTACTTTTTCTGATTCAGATGAAATTCGTATATCGGATACATCTAAGGCAGATATGAGCTTCAAAACAGATCGTTCTTGTCTTTGTTTTGCCCCTTGCGCAAGGTGTCTCAGCTGGAGTAGGTGTCCTTCGTCTGAAATGTTGAGGCTGAGGCAGTGATTTGTTAACATGGACTGCTTCACCAAAGTTAAAGGCCTGAAAAACAAACAATGCCTCTATTGATGACTTGTAAGCACAAAGCTCTGATTTATGGATATCGTATACTTTGTCCACAGGAGACAAGGGTAAGTCTCTTTTGTCACACAGAGAAGGGAATGCTGACTCAGCATCGGAATTGTCAGGTGTGTTGTCCATCAATTTATGAGAGATTTGGCCTACATGATCACCATTTAAACTACAGTTGGCAACTGAGCTTTGGTCACTATCTTCAGTAGACCAATAAGGCCTAGAAGAATCATATAAACAGAGTGGTGTCTTCCATTCTGCTATTCCTGTTAGTTGAGTGCTTAATGAAGTTGTCATCAAGCCCTACATGCGAGCAAGAAATATCATATACCTGTTTCGACAATGAAAGTGTTATATTAGGAGTTGCATCACAGCCAGGGACGTAACTATAGGGGATGGGGTGGGAGGACCCATAATTTTTTTCACTTTTATTCTCTTATTTATTTTTTTTAAAAAAATGGAATTTTTATGAATTATGGGAGGATCCATAATTATTTCGTGAATTATATCTTTATATTATTTTTTATATTTATATTAATATAAAATAATTTTAAATTCTAAATCATAAACTCTAAATATATGATAATCTTCGAGTAAAAATAAACTACTCATATAATTTTAATATAATTTTAATTATAGTTTGGTGAAAGAATTAATTAAAACTACTCATATAAATAATCTTGAATTCATTAATATTTGGTAATCTTGGAGTAGAAATCGTCACCTTTTTTATAATTAAAGAAATAGTTTTAAGATCTTTTAATATAAAATATTATTTATAAATCTCCTGTTTTAAGATCTAGCACCCAAATATAATCTGTGCAACGTGAACGTTAATGTCATGTGCTATCAGGTTTAGAGAAGTGTAAGATTTTGACCCATGTTGGGTCTGACTCTTGTTCAATTGAACTTGGCATCAGGAATCATGTAGTATAAATAGAATAATCCATTAATTTCATTGCATTAAGTTCTAAATGACAGGTTTCCAACTCCTAATCCGTTCTTAGATATATCTAACCCTTTATTAAAGAAATATTTCTATCTAGGTAACGTCCATGTGGGATGAGCACAGCTTTTAGCAGTCTCCAAAGTGGTCCAACTGCATAACCCCATAGAGGAATCAGAATCCCATTTCTCCATGATTGATTCAGCATTCCCAGAATCACATTTAGACCAATCCACAGTCTTCTAGCTTAAAATATACAACACCAGCAAAGGCAGTCTCTGAACTCAGCATATGGGACGCATTTCACAGAATAACACATATAAAATACATAAACACAGGCACACTTCCCCCTGCCAAGTTTTAAGCTTTTCTTAACTCAAAAGGTAAACTTCATTTTCTATTAAACTTGGGAATGTATGCAGAGGAGGAGGGTCGGTGAAGGAACATGGGAGTTTTCAGATGGGAAACTGTGCTATTTGCCTCTTTTGACTGAGATTTTCTCTCTTTTTTTTACTGTTGCAGTTAGTGGACTGTGATTGTAATTATGAGAAGCTAATGATGAAAGGGGTTTCTGGCAGACCTGAAATGCATGTGGGTTACATGAAAAAAGAGGGTTAGATTAAAGGTAAAAAGAGAAGAGAAAGGGTTCAGCATGCTTTAGTACAGTTTTGCGACACATAATAATTAGTACTATCAGATTGAGATCAAAGACATATATGAATAATGCACATATACGAATAATACCTATAGATATAGATATAGATATAGATATAAATATAGATACGGGTTCGAGTTCATAGGCAGTGTACAAGAGAGCCATAGAGGCTCCCCCCAGGCTCACATGGTGCAACCCAGAAAAGGGATTTCTGCAGTTTCATTAGTATAGTGTATAGACAAGTCACATGGGGGCTGAAGACTTCAGCTTGACCCTCTACAAAGTTTGGGAAACCCCACTTTATCTTCATTATTTAAAGTAACGAAGTATGCTTCCATTTTACATGGACCCATCTTTTAGTTTCCGCTCCTGTCCTGAAAAACAGTTCTATTTTCCGGTCAAGAAAGTGAAGCTTCCCTGTTATGGTCACAAACAGTACCCTTGTGTTGATCTAGCAAGAAGGATCTTAACATTTCCAAGAATGTGCAAGGTATTCTTACATTTCGAAAATCTTATTCCCGAAAGTAATTTTATGTTCCGTAAACTAAACACACTCTTAGTGTCGAAAGTTACTCCTAGAACATTGGATCCTCGAAATTGAAGATCTTAATACTTTGAGTTGGATGATATAATAAATAAACATGATTAAGTATTGGGAATGAAAAAGGTTTTTTTTTCTTTCCAAATTTAGATTCCTCCTTAGTGAAGAAATCATTTCCCATTACACTAGTCAAAGACGAGAATCAACAAAAATTTGTTTGTAGACTTAAAAAAACTCTAAAACTCTAAAATAATTTATAAATTAATGATAAATATTTTAAAAAAGATAATAATATCTTTACTTGAGTATCAAACCATTTTTTATACACAAAATAATCTTAAATTAATTAGAATAAATAGAAAAAGATATAAGATTGAATTTAATTATAAATAATCAATAAAATAATTAAATTTTTGTTATTCGAATCCTCATACGAGGAGCTTATAACATTATTTTTATATGCATAAGTTATCATTAATTGCTTGCGTGACACGTGTATATTTGTATGCTTTATATTTTAGTCCCTCCCTATCATAAGGTTACGACTTTTATGTAAATTAATTTAATTAGACTAATCGATTCAAAATCATACTCCAGCCGTCTAATGTAACATCTCGGACATAATTTACAATCGGACCAAATTAGACATCGTATGCCACGTTATAATGCAACAAAGTCATGAAACACGAGAAAAATACAAAGCGGACAATACCTGAGGAAAGAAACTATCTAGTTCGCGAGATAAATAATTTAATTTTAATTAAATAATTTTTAATTTAAAACGTTATATATATAAATTAATTTTATTAAGAGACTCATCTATTAAAGTTAAAAGTACGATAGAAACCAATTTAAATTAATTAGATCAAAATTTTAAAATTTAAAAAAATTAAGAGTAAATGTTAAATAAGTAGAGTACAAAAATTTTGAGTTACTCCAGTTTTACTCACCCTAAAAAATAAAAAAAAAATTATACCAAATCCAAGCATGCATATTATTTTTTTCCCTCTATTCAAACCGGACAATTGACATAAATATAGATAAAAAATATTTTTTAAATATATTGTTTTTTCAAAATTATTTTTTATTTTAGTGATTTTTCAACGGTGAAATGAATGTCGGATTCAAAAGAATCCAACTATGAATAGTGATCTAAAAATAATAATAAACCGTGAACAAGGAACCGTAAAAACAATATAGTGGACAGAGTGCAGAGGACAATGAACAATCTTTTTACTGTGCAGAGTCAGATTCTTATAAATTCTTCTTTATTTATTTTATTATTTTTTTAAAAATCATTGTTTAAAGTCGAATTTAAAATCCGACTTTTAATTCAGTGTAAAGATATCATTAAACTAAAAAATAATTTAAAAAAAACAATCCATTAAAAAATATTTTTTTCATCTATATTTATCTCAATTTTCCATCCAAAACCCGTATGATTTCTTGGCTTTTACCCTCTAATGTACTAATTTGTCATTTTATCAAAAGGTAAGGGCATATTCACTTGCCCCCACAACTGCTCTTTTTCCTTAACACATCCCCACCCTTTTTTAAAGACCAGAAAAGCGGGAGATGCGTATAGAGACCGCTGTCGCAAAACCCTTCAGCCACATAGCAGAGGTAAAAGAACACAGGCAATCGTTAATGGGGAGCCATTTGAGGATGAAAATCTACACAGAAGATTAAGTTTGTCAGCAAGAAGAGGATTATTGAGTTTAAGAGGTTGAATAACGAACAAGGAAAAGTGATGGCGGGTAATGTATTGCCGGAGCAAAATCTTGAGAAGCAAATAGGGAAACAAATGGGATGCATGGCTGGTTTTCTTCAGATCTTTGACCGTCATCACATTCTTTCCGGCAAACGCCTTTATTCCACTAAGCGCCTACCTCCCGCGGCGACGCTGGTTGGTTTTTATTTTTTGAAATCTTTGCATTCTTTACGTTGATTTCTCTTGTTTAATTATTGATTTGAGGTTTTTTCAGGCAAGTGAAGCGACGATGGACCGAGAGAAGGTTGTTGAGACACCGCCAGTAATAACAAGAGAATTAGATAAGCAGCCAAAAGGTCGTGTAGTATCGTCACCGGACCGTTTGAAGAAATCTCCGGTTATGTCGGAGATCCAATCTCCGGTGCCGGAGCCTGCGACGCCGACTAGTAATCAGGGCAAAGCATCTCTTCCCCTTCCCATTTTTGAATGCAAAGAAGGTAACGCGAGGTCGCCATGGAAATTCAAGGAAGCTCCAAGGCTTTCTCTTGATAGCAGAGCTGTCGTTGATGCTAAAGGAAGCCTTAAGCCTCGGGAGATCCGAACGAACGCCTCCATATTATTTGCCAACCGATGCCAAAGTAACAGGGAAGAATATAAGGCGGATGATAGCGATATGCAACGGCGGTCACCAAGCGTAATAGCGAGGCTCATGGGACTGGAACCGTTGCCGGATTCGAATCTTGAACCGGACAGAAAAGTGGAGCTTCGAAGATCCGCGTCAGAAGCAAGAGGTCGAGATCTGTTTCAGCATCGTTTCGTTGACGGAGCTAATTTCCATTCCAAACAAAGCCAGCAAACAAATTTCCAAAATGGAGGAGTTTCGAGCAATGTCGTGAGAGAAAATGGAGCCAAACAAGATCGTGCAAACCTCAATAGATTGGAAAGCTTAAGAAATGCTATTCAAGCTCCAGTTCGAGGAACGGACAGAAGAAAATGTTTCTACAATTCAGCAGATTTCTTTCCCGAGCGAAAACAGACCGCTTCTATCTACGGAGAGATTGAGAAACGTCTTAAGATGAGAGGAATCGATGAGCCAGCGAAAGATCTCGAGACTCTAAAGCAAATCCTCGAAGCTTTGCAGCTCAAAGGCCTTTTACACACTAAGAAATCTCCAAGCCAAACAAATAACAGGAACTTTGTTTATCAATATGAACAATCTCCAATTGTCGTCATCAAACCGGGAAGACAACCAGCTTCACCCATCAGAAGGATTGGCAAAGATTCGCCCCCTTCAAGTTATCGGTCAAGACCAGGATCTCGCCGGAACTTGAATATTGACTCACCGCCGACTATGAGTCCGAGACGTGATCGGACGGAGATTAAACGGAACGTCCGGAACCAAGTCAGAGGTAAGGCTTTGATTTCTCCAGGTAGGAATGAGTGTGGCGTCCGGAGTCCCAACAGAAGGCCCCAGAGTGTTGAAACACAGAGGAGAGGGAATGGTAATGAAGACCAGAGAAGAGTGTCTCCGGTTCAGTCCCCTCGGGTCAATGTGAGAAGAATCGGATTCGATCAGACGACAAACAGATTATCAGGAAACAGGAAAGCAACGGCCGAGATTTATGATAAAGAAGAGAAGGTGTTTATTCCAGCGGAGGATCAAACATCTACCGTTTCAGAAAGTAGCATTAGCAGGTCTTCTCAAGCTGATACGGAGGTTAAATTTTGTTCAACTTCAAATTTGCTCAACTTTGGTATTCAATTAAACCATTAATTCATTGTTAATGCCACATTGGGTGTTACAGAAATCTAAGGTGGAGAACCACAAGGAAGGGAAGAGCTTTCTGGAAAGATGCGATAAGCTTCTTCACAGCATTGCAGAGATGGCGGCTACCACCGCTGAGTTGCAGCCGAGTCCAGTCTCTGTACTTGATTCGTCGTTTTACAAGGAAGAGTCGTCTCCTTCCCCTGTCATGAAACGGAGCATCGATTTCAAAGGTACGAAAAACAACAAAATCCTACTGCTTATTTTACCAACTTTTGATGGGAAAGTAAACAAGTCTACGAAATGATTTTGATTGCCTAGATTTTGCATATGACTACGTTGACGTTTGTACCATTGTAGTTTAGCTCTAGCCTCTACGCCTGACTTTGCTTATTTGTCAAACTAGAGTTTCATTCAAAAGCATTAGACTTTTATTTGTTAAATTTATCCATGATTAGTGGACAAAAATTTACTGGCGGTAAATATTTATGGGTCAAACTCGAAAACAGTAAACTGATGAACAGAAACTGAATTCGAAGAACGGTTTTATACAGGAAAAGTGACTGAAACCTCCTCACCCGTTGCTGCAAAACAAAATTTCCCTGACGTGAGAGAAAAGGGTAAAATTCCCCGTACTTTTGCAGAGTTTTGCCTGACAGATGGCCGTTGGAGGCCACTAGATTTTAGAGAATCCCATACGGCCTTTGATAATTGTAGGAAAATGGTCCCACCTCTGGGTTAAAATTGTTAAACTATGTGCATATGGGAAATAGAGTGAAAGCGACCACGAATTTAGTATTTTTTTAACCGTATTTTAGACTCGCATAAATTTTCAATATAAGCCTGGAACTGAGATTTTAACATTCTCCTTTCATGTCTCGTTTGTGTTGGGAATCATCAGATCAATTTGTTGAATCAGAAGATGAACTGTGGAGTCCTGCAACCTTACCCCTGGAATCAAAATCTGAAGACAAAGCTGATGATTGTGATTTTGCCTACATTTCTGATATCCTCAGAGCATTCAATTTCTTGCATGATGATTCTGATGTCTTTTTATTACTGGAGAAGCAACAATATGTGAAGGGCAAAGACACATCCAAAGTGTCTAGACTCCAGAGGAAGCTTATATTTGACACCATCAATGAAATTCTCTACCGGAAGAAGCAATTACCGCCGTGGAAGCTCATCTCCGTCACGAATTCTGGGTCCGGGGAGACGACATTGCGACAAATCTGGTCCGAATTCCAAAAGATTCGTGAGAGAGACACATCGGATGACTTGGTTGAGGCCATTTGTTGTGTGTTAAGAAAGGACCTTGCTGAGGATGCCTTCAACGGTTGGGAAGGTTGTCCGGTAGAGATGTCTGAGTCGGTCCTCGACATTGAACGACTAATATTTCGAGACCTAATCGGCGAAACCATCCAAGATCTCGTTGCTTTGGCTGGGGAAAGTAATAACAACGTCCCAGCACCTCGTAGGAAGTTGGTGTTCTGATAGTGACTTAAAAAGAGACCGGCCTTTACTTTCTAGCTTCTTGCTCATCCTTCCCCCTTCTGATTTATATATCTTAACACGTTTGTTTAGTCTAATCTTTCATTAAGTGAAATTCAGGCATATCTAATGGAACACATTTGATCAATTGAGTTTTAATTCCATTTATATTTTTATTATCATAATAATTAAACTCAATTAATATTATTATTATTATGCTAATTTAAAAAGAATAATTATTTAATATAGTGGAAAAAATAAAAAGTATTACTAGTGTCTTATTTTTAAGATTTAGAGTTTAAAAATTCAAGGTTTAAATTTAGCAGTTTAAAATTAATAGATTATAGTTATAATTTATAGTTTATAGATTAAAATATAAATCTTTAATCGTATTATACTGGGTGTAAATCGTTTACCTCTTTCTCATATCTCCATTTATGTCTTCACTTCAAATCAGAGGGTTTAGGTTTTAGTTTAGGGGTTTTGGTTAGAGTATAGAGAATTAGGGATAGGATATATTTTTTGATATATGATTTAGGGTTTAGAATATAAAAAATAAGGATTAGGGTCCAAAATTTAATTTTTTAGTAAATTTATAAAAGAGACGTAAAAGGAAACATAAAATTTTTACTCTATTATATTAACCCCTAGAATCTAAATGATAATTTGGAGTCTAGTTTCCATTTTTCTGCATTTGCATCAGTACGTGAACCGGCATTTAAAACCATGGCTCTGTCTGAGCAGACAAAATGGACAGGAATTGAAATTTTATGTATCTTTGCTTTGTTCACTTAAAAACAAACAAATTTGCAAATGGAGCAGTGCAATGAAAGCTTAGCCAGTAAAAAGGAAGCAGAGACGAAAAATTTATAAAATTCTAAAGTTAAAAAAATAAAATAATAATATTTTTTATATTATATATAATTTTTAAATTTTAAGAAAACGACCATTCCTTTTGTCCTTTCTTGGTCCCTTGTCATCCCCGTAAGGATGGATCCTCGTCATCGTTTAGGTTTTTGTTTTCTTGGCTTTAAATGTATTTTGTTTTGAAGTTTAAAGAGAACCGCTGAGGTCCCTCTTTGCCGAAGGATTTGATGTTAACGTCGCCATTTGCCTACAACACTTTCTGACACCCAACTGTAAAAACAATCAGAATAGAAACAGAGAAACAGTAGAGTAAATTTCTGATGGGTCCAAGAACTCGAGGTTAATAAGGTTACTATTCGAGGGACAGTGTCACGCTCTTTCTATTAGTTAATATAAAAATAAACATTAATCATGAATTTTAAATTTATTTTATAATAATTAAATTCTTAAACTTTAATTAAAATTATTATCATCTCATTTAAACTCGTGGTCGAGTATAGGCAGATTAAATTTATGTACGTAAATTTCATTATTGTTTTTCTCTAACCATCACCCGTCATGTTTTTAGACACTGAGTTATGTCTTGTATCATTAACTCGCCCCATCTGGTTATGATTTTCCCTGCGTCGACATTTATTTCTTTGCGTGCTCTTGGATGGTCTGTACGGTTAGCAATATGTTTATTAATCAAATGCTTTTAATCCTCTTCCAACCAAGCTTTGATTGTGTGGGATGTACTGTATTCAAGACGAAAATGAAATCAATGTGACGGCATATGGCAGAGACTTTTAATTAAGAGGCACGAAATAAAACATTGTTTTGTTGGGGGGAAAGATGCTTGTAAAAGACTTGGAATTGGGAAGAAATGTTTTGTTGTTTTTTGTGGCTTGTGTAACAACGAAAGGACCGAACCAATCCGTTTCTAGATGTCGGTCTCGATCGATGTGGTTAACTAAACTGTGGCTCATGTTTTCACATGGATGGTCGGTCATATTAGTACCGGGCCAAGCCATTTTCCTCGCAACTTCTTCGACAGTTGATATGTATTGTATAGGACAACACTGAAGTCAATAATACTGAGGGATGTGAAAGAATAGCTCAGCCGTTGGGCTCACAACGGTAAGCTCGTTTGTAAGGGACTGTCAATGAGTTGAGGATCAGCTAACAACTGACTTGATGGGTTAGTATTAGAGGAGATTCAAAAATTTGAAGGGTGACTGTAATTTATTAAAAATGTATTTATATAAAAATGGTTGTTCCTAGAGATTATGGGTTCGAACGCCAATAATATCAGCATAGTGATTAAATGATCAATGTTCAATAGTTGAGAGTATTTACTAAAACAAATACTACTATAATCACTGTAGCTAATTCAAAAAATCTATTGATAAACATTTAAAATTGTGACATTCACTTAAAAATATAATTCTTTAGAGATAGCGCTTTCGATATCAATTTTTTTGAAAAAAATTATCAGTTTTTTAAAAAATTATTATATTAACTTTTTAGAATATATATTAGAGAATTCATTTCGAGCGTCTTGTTTGAGGTCATGTACTTTGGCACCTATTGTACATTTAGAGTTGATTTTTCAGTTAATACAACTAAGTGGAACCATAAGCCTAAGACTGCATCGTTACCGAACAAACAATCAACTTCTCTGCAAGAATGGAATACAATAAACCTAGGAAACCACAGTTAAAAACTATCCAACAAACAAAGATCCTAAGCTCAACAGGAACAAGCCTAGAGACTAGAGAGTTACAGCATACCAACAGTGCTAGACACATTAATTGAAATCCTACAATAAAACGCAGTCAATAAACACGTAATAGATTAGAAGGGCGGAATTGTACTCGAAAGTCATAGTAGTTAAAATCAGACATGTTTATTCCTTGGCAGTTTTGTTGATTAGGGACTTATGGATGTGAGGGATGACACCACCTCCAGCAATGGTACCCTTGATAAGGGTATCCAGCTCTTCATCACCCCTAATGGCCAGCTGCAGATGCCTTGGAGTGATTCTCTTCACTTTCAGATCTTTGCTCGCGTTTCCGGCCAACTCGAGAACCTCGGCAGTTAGGTACTCGAGGATGGAGGCCAAGTAAACAGCAGCCGTGGCACCAACTCTCCCGTGTGCAGATGTCCTGGTCTTTAGGTGACGGTGGATACGACCCACTGGGAACTAACATCAAAAGGGAAGATGAAACAAGGCATGGGGTTAAATTAAAGATAAAATAAGCTAGACAAGAAGTATAAGGCTTATAAATTGGATACCCCATCATGTATGTGTAAGGTTATTACCAATCCAAGCTCAAGATACAGAACAATAAAGAATAATATCACAAGAAAAATCCAATCTTCCTTGCTTTTAGCATTAAAAAATCTCCAACAAAAAGACATATCCTAACAAGACAGAATCAAAAGTCTGAAAAAAGAACACAGGAAACAGTGGTTGTAACATGGAAGAACTGTAGAAAAGAACATCGGAACAACTATGGTAACAAATTATCCACAACAAAATTTTGACCTTAAACGACTATGTTGAAGGAACACCATGTTTCGGCATCCTAAAGATGAACAGCTTGCAAATATCTAACCTTCAAAGGCCACGAAACTAAAATAATGCACAAATTGTTTCATAATATAAAGAGAAAGAAACCCAAAGGTCTATGGCTGCAGCAAGACATCCAAAGAGACTAAGCATGCATAATTTAGAGCACAAAAGGAGAAGGAACAGGTAATAAAAACTAATGTTTTGGTCGTAAAACAAAGTAAAAGTAAGTAATTTGATAAAATACCTGAATTCCGGCACGAGATGAACGAGACACCGGACGTTTCTTATCCTTATCTTTGTCCTTGTCCTTGTTAGCTGCGGTTGTTTTCGCTGCCAACAACCCCTTCCCACCTTTTCCTGCCATATTTCTTCACCTTCAAAACAAACACCACCGCATTTAATTTCCAGTTAGTGCAACAAAAGAAACTGAAAAGCATCAGTAAACACCCAGATCTGCTAAACGTTTTATCAGATCTAGACAAAGAAATTATCCTACTTGATGAACATAATAAACAAACTTCCTTTTAAAACAAAAAGTGTTACTGGCCAAGAGAGGGAGAGATACCTGAGAGGTTTGGGAAGCTGGAAAGCGAAGAAACAGTGGAAAGAAGGGAAGATGGTAGTACAGAAAGAGAATGGGATAGGCCGTAGGTGGGGAAATCCTTCAATTTCACCATTTAGAAAAATTTTCCCTCACTTTACCGAACTACCCTCACTTTTCCCCCGAAATTCCCATACAAGGCTACCACCTCTGACCGGACATGTGTCCCTATAATGATCAGCCACGTGTCCATGTAAAGCAGCATTTCAGTACCTACATTTGAAAAAGGATAAATTTTATCAGAGGCCCTTATCTTTAGAACATATTCCATTTTAGCCAGTTATTTTAAAATATATATTATTTTTATCACTTACATTTTCAATCTGTTTTTTCTTAATAAATATGTCATTAACATCCGTTGATTTGATAACGTGATATGTTAATCAGCCTTTTAATCTTTTTATCTTATAATATCATTTCTCTGATAAATTTTTTAGTGAGTCATGACTCTGTACTCGTTTTTTTTACGTATAAAAAAAATAAACAATATATCAAACAACCTAAAAACTATAAAACATTATATTTTTCATTTCTATTTTTATTATTTAATAAATTCCCAACTTGATTCCCTTTGGAGTTGTATTTGCTGTTTTTTCTTCAGATCCTGTTTCTTAAGGAATAGTGGAGGGCAAACCAAAAGTGTAATAGGAAAAAGTAATAGTCTCTTTTACTGAAGAATTTTTTTTATTATTTTATTTTTTGTAAAGTTAATTAATTTATAAATTATATTTTATTCATTTATGTTTTGTCTTAACCTTAAATATTAATTTTGTCGAAAGAAAGGAGTGAGAAAAAATAGAGGTGGTTAGAGTCGTCACCTATAAAAAAGCTGGTTGGAATAAAAAATATAAGATAAAAATGAACTTGAAAAAATTTAATAATTAAATTAATATTTTGTTTAAAATTTAAAAATAAATTAAAATTAATTATTTATTAATATTTTATGTAATCAAATTATTTAACGTTAACGATATAATTATTAAAATAAAATATATTAAAAATATAAAATATGTCTAGCGGTGAAGAAAATGGTTGTGGAATACGAGTTAATAAAGGATTTTTAGTGCCTGTAAAATATAATATGTGTTTTGTTCGGGTTATATTATATTCATATATAAATAAAGTTAAATAATAAATAATAAGCAATAAATAAATGAAATGTTTAATTAAGAAACAGTACCAAAATATACATTCTATATCCAAATCAATATACATATTACCGGTAGGATGGGCTCCGAATCAGAATCTAACGGTTTCTGATTCGATTCGGTTCGAACGGGTCAGATTTTTTAAAAAAAATTTAATTTTGGGTCGGATTAGGTTTTTTTAAGGGCAATTTCAGGTCGGGTCAGGTTTGGGTTTAAGGTAGAAAAATCTGACCGACCCGAGACTAATAGTGTAATTTTTTCATATATATTTAGGGATATTTGCAATTATGATCCTTTTTAAATATGTTTTATATAATTAGATCACTAAAATTAAATTTTTTACAATTAGGCCAATGAAAATTTATTTTATTTGCAATTTGATCTCTAAATTTTATTTTTTTACAATTAAGTCTCTAAATTTTAATTTTTTTAAATAATTCGGGTCGGATCGAATTTTAAAATTTAAAAATCAGATCAAATCGGATTAAATTTTTTCATCCTAAATTCAGATTGGATCAAGTGAAAGATAAAGAATATGTTTTTCCAGATCGAATGCGAGTGAGCCAAAAATCCGACCTGACACGTAACCATCTCTATTACGGAAGCCCTTCACGAATTCTAAACGGTTCAAAACATATTCACTTCTCGCCCAAATACACATTACTGCGGATATTCAGTCCATAAAGCATAAATGGACTCTTTTCTTTTTTCGTCCAAATAATCATATGGTACGCAGAGAATAGTCCAAATCAAAAGGTCACGGATCGATGATGAATTTCTAACAACTTATACAAAAATATAAGGGTAAGTATTTGGGCTGAGTTGAGATAAAAGAATTTAAGTTATTATAATTATTTTTTTATATTTTATATTTTATTTATTTTATTTTTTTATTCGAGTCGATTTTAATGAGTTCAAATCGAATTTGATTTTTTGAACTTATATATAAATTTTAATTTAAATGACTTTCTCTTTATATATACATATTTTTTTCATATTATTTGTTTACATGTATAAATTAGATTTTGAATTATTATTATGAAACATTTTAGGTATTAATATGTCATTTCATTAAATCGTAGATTTCGATAAAAAACTCTTTCTTATCTAAATAAGGTCGAGAATAGATAAAAAAAAACGTCGATACATTAATTACAATAAAATAAATATACAAATATACAAATATAAATTATATAAATTAAAATAAAAATATATATAAAGCGATCATATTGTAGAAAAAAAGAAAATTAAAAGGTAAAAATAAAAAAAGATATGACTAAAATAAAACTGCAAATAAAATTACATATGACTAAAATATGTAATTAGACGCTAAAAATTTTTGAGTTATTCAAAAAATTAAATAACTCAAACTTAAAAAATTTAAATCTGACTCAAAATCAAAAAAAAAAAATTATACGATTGACTTAACTTAATTAAAAAAATATTTTTTTCAAAGTCAAATTTTGTTTACTCTCCTAAAAAGATTATCAGGCAATTCTTACTCTATTAATTACTAAACTAATAATAGATAATTACAGGTAGGTGAGAGCTGTATCTCACCTGTATTATGTGAATTCCAATGTAACTGAATTGGTTAATTTTAAAGGTGGAATCCATAGGCGTTTTTGAAGTTTGAGTCACATACGTCTCCTTTTTCCCATGCTCCAACTGCAATAAATGGTTTATGAGAGCTATATCTCACCTATGATTTATTACCATTTCCGTTTCTGACGATATCACTCAGATTCCTAATTACTTCAGTTTGTTCTGGAGCACCAACTCTAAATACATATTACATATATATATATATATGTATATACAAGGTCTGGTTTTTGGTAGAACAGACACTGCCAGTGATTTGGACACCATGGGTTCTGTTGTGGAGAAATCTGCTTTGATGATCTGTGGAGACTACATGGAAGACTACGAAGTTATGGTTCCTTTCAGTGTGCTGCAAGCCTTTGGAGTTCGAGTCGATTGTGTCTCTCCGAACAAGTTTCCCGGCGACAAATGTGTCACTGCCATCCATGAGTTCTTAGGATTTGAGGTGATAAAACAACATGCTTTTCTAGTTCATCTTCGTATATATATGGTGGCTTAATTCTAAACCTTTCTTTCATTTTTCCAGCTTTACTCAGAGTTGCCGGGGCATTTATTTACACTGAATTCGAACTTTGATGAAGTGAAGGTCGAACGTTACGACGCGCTGGTTATTCCCGGAGGCCGGTTCACCGAGCTCCTCAGCGTCGACAACAGGGTCTTGAATATTGTCAAAGGGTTTGCTGATGCAGGGAAGCCTATTGCGACGAGTTGCCACAGCCAAATCCTCTTGGCTGCGGCGGGGCTTTTGAAAGGCAAAAAATGCACTGCATTTGCTAGCATGAAACCGGTGATTGAGCTGGCTGGTGGTATTTGGTGGGAGCAACCAGGAATTACATCAGCTTTCGACATTACTGCTTGTCTGAAAGATGGAAACATCTTAAGCTCCATAGGATGGCCAGCATATTGTGAATATCTCAGAACTTTGTTCGAATCCATGGGAGCCAGGATTCATGCAACCAAGACTAACTCGGTGCTTTTCCTATGTGGGGTAAGAAAGACAAGACATCTTCACTAGGAATGTAATTACACAAATAAAACTAATCACAAATCTCGTGTTTTGTGTTTTTTCCCAAGGATTATGCAGAAGATTACGAATTCAACGTCCCATTTCGTGCGCTCCAATCATTAGGCTGCAAGGTTGATACAGTTACCCCAAGCAAGAAAAAGGGAGAAATCTGTGTCACGGCAATCCACGACGACGAAGGAGCCCAAGTTTTCAGTGAGAAACGTGGCCATAACTTGTTTATCACAGCCAATTGGAGTGACATCTGCGTTTACGACTACGACTGCCTTGTTGTGCCCGGTGGGAGGTCCCCCGAGTTGCTGGTAATGAATGACAAGGCAGTCAATTTGGTGAAGGAATTCGCCGAGAAAAACAGGGTCATTGCCGGTATCGGACAAGGGCAATGGCTGCTAGCTGCTGCAGGTGTTCTAAAGGTGATTCTCACCATCAGTCCATCGCCATTTGTTTAAACAATACTTTGTTAATTGATTACATGCAAATACACTGTTTTTAAACATTAATGAATCGTGTAATTTAGGGGAAGAGATGTGCAAGCGGCCATGGAACGAAGGTAATGGTGAAGATGAGTGGAGGGGACGTGGAAGAATCTGAAGGGTGTGTGTCGGATGGGAGGCTGGTGACTGCCGTTGGATGGCCTGCGCTCCCTTCCTTCATATCTGAAGTATCAAAACTTCTGGGTTTATCTTTTGTGTTTTGAATGTGACAAAAGTTTGAGACTTTAGTCTAAAAGTAATGAGCATGTATGCACTATGTGCCCTATGAATAAAGTTGGTTTTATCATCCTTAATTACAGCAACTTTGATGTTAATTAAGATTTATACAAATATTAATCTTCACTGAGATCTTTATTGAATTGGAATAATCTGGGTCATTTGATATAAGAGTTTGATAGTAATTTTAAGTAATTTGAATAATATAAAAATAAAATATATAATATTATAAAATAAATATTAAATGTTATGTTAAATTACTTTTCAAAATGTAATAAAATATAATAATAACCCAAAATTATTTTTTATAATATAAAAATTTGATTAATTAAATCGATTTGTATAATATACATAATTTAAATGAGTTTCTTAATAATTTTTATTTATAAATTTAAAAATAATATTTAACTGTTTATCACTGAAATCAATCCGTTAAATTTACTCAAAACTTTCCTAAGTTCATTTTGAGCCCATCTAATGTTAATTTTAATACGAAAGGATGGGTCCAACCAAAGAATGTAGATTGACCACCGTTTTGGGCTCATTTCTATTTATCAATTTAAAACCCAGAAAACGGTAGAACCGCCGCCGCCGAGGAGTCCTGACATCAATCCCGGCAACTTTGAAACTGAGATTTCTATTCGTTCTACCCGTTTCACTCTTCTCTCCTCTGCAAAAACCTACCGTCATGTAACAGCTCACAATCTGTTACTAGCCGTTGGGGTCTTTTTAATTTTTACCGTTATGTTTTTAATTTCTTAATTAATAAGTTGTTGTTAATGAAGCTGTGCGTTTTGTAGGGGGAGAGAAACGGTGTCGTTGAGAACAGTGGCTAGGGTTAAAGTTGTATGCTCGACCATTGTTTGTTATGCTTGATGAAATATCAGAATTCTTTTCTCTTTCTTCCGACTCTCTTCTTCCTCTGTTCTTCTGCAATCCTTATCTCTCTCTTTTTTTTAATTCTTGTTCACTTAAGATTGTTACAAAGGCATCAGAGCCAGGTCGATCCTCGGAAATGGTGGAAACAAGGCATCAAGCGGCGTTGTTGGCGATGGAAACTCAGGGAACAGTTCCGGCAAGTAATCCTACTGAGTTACCAGAATGGAAACAAGAGACAGAACAGCTTCGTTCAGATGTTCGCAGATTGGAAGCTTCGATGGAGGAAAAGTTTAAGGAGGTTCAGGTGACTATGCTGGCTAACATGCAAAAGCTGTTAGAAATCGGCTTGGGAAAGAAAATCGATACGGGAGAGCCGAATCCAGGGTCAGTGGGGATTTTGGGATCTCCACCTGCTGTTTTGGTTACACCCATGGCAAGTAACGTTCAGATAAGGGATCCATCTCCCTCAATTCGAATGGCGACAGCTCCACCTGTGGAAAATGAAGGTAACAGAATGGGTCAAGGATTTGGGCATCAGAATGAAGGTAATCGAGTAGCTCAAGGGTTCCTTCAACAGGGTTCACAAAGCCCTCAGAATTTCGCATACAAATTATTCTGTCCCAAATTCGATGGAACAGATTTTAAGGGATGGCTCTCCAAGGTCGAGCAGTATTTTGAGGCGGAGACGATTCCAGAATCAGCAAAGATTAAATTTGTAATGTTACATTTGGAGGACAAAGCGTTGCAGTGGCATCAGTTCTTGGCGAATTCACAGACCAATTTTAATCAGCTGAGTTGGAACGAGTATGTGTTACTGATGAGAGACCGTTTTGCTCCAGGAGGATTCAGCGACCCTTTTTCTGAGCTGGTTTCCCTCAGGCAAGTGGATACAGTGGAAAAGTTTTATGATGAGTTCATCCATCTACTGAACCAAGTAAGACTTCCTGATGAGTATGTTTTAAGCATGTTTAAAAATCATTTAAGACTTGAAATTAGCCAATTTGTTACCCTATTGCAACCCAAGTCTTTAATTGTTGCTTATCATTTAGAAAAACATGTAGAGACCATGCTCTTCCCTGTAGTTAAGAAAAGTAATTTGATGCCCCCCAGAATTAGTTCACCGTTATCTCTGTCAGTTTCAGTAAACAGGGGAGGTAGTGGTTTTAAAGGTCCATTTGTGGGTGGTAGCCATGTTGGGTCTTCATCTTTGAAGATATCAACACCAGGGAATCTGAGTCCTACCGCTCAGAAATCGAGTGGTTCATTTTCACAGAAAGGAGGTGGTAAGGTGTTATCCCCTGGAGAGATTGAAGAACGCAGAAAAAAAGGCTTGTGCTTCTGGTGTGCAGCAAAGTATACCCTTGGGCACAAGTGTGCCAAGTCTCAGCTGTATCAGATAGCAGTGGAAGGGATGGAAGAGGATATTGAAGGGGAAGTGTTCTTAGACTGTGAAGAGGAAGTGGAATTGAGCCATCAGGAAGAGAACAAGAGTGAGATACCCACAGTTTCCTTACAAGCCATGTGGGGAGCTACTGGAAGAAATACCATGAAGTTGCAATTGGAAATGGATGGAATCAAATTGGTGGCCCTAGTGGATTCGGGAAGCACTCACAACTTCATTAGTTGGAGTGCAAGCAAGAGATTAAATCTGGACATCTCTCGAAGAAAAAGGCTGAAGGTGATAGTAGCAGATGGGAACTCATTGGAGACTTTAGGAGAGTGCAAGGGAATTAAATGGAAGGTGCAGGGACAAGAATTCATTGCTGATTTCATGGTATTACCTCTTAAGGGAAATGATGTAGTGCTGGGCATACAATGGCTAGTTAAATTAGGAACAATCCAGTGGGATTTTGGTTCCTTGGAGATGCAGTTTAAGATGGGTGGTAAAATTGTCAAGCTGGAGGGGTTACAACCGAGACCACTGGAATACATTGAGCACAAAGAGTGTGAAAAGGTCTTGAAGGGAGTAAGTAGTTGTTATTCAGCTGCATTGATGATGCTGAATGTACAACTAGAGCTCAGGACAGATAAGGGACAACTTCCTAAGGAGTTAGAGGATTTGCTGAAGGAGTTTCAAGATGTGTTCAGTGAACCTAAGGGCTTACCACCCCATAGGATGCAAGATCACAGAATACCATTGATGAATGAAGGTACTGTGATTAAGGCCAAGCCATATAGATATTCTTCTTGGCAGAAAGATGAAATAGAAAAGCTGATAAAAGAGATGCTGGAAAATGGAGTTATTAGGGACAGTAGCAGCAACTTTTCTTCTCCAGTGGTTATGGTTAAGAAAAAAGATAATTCATGGAGAATGTGTGTAGACTACAGGAGATTGAATGAGGTTACAATTAAGGATCGGTTTCCTATGCCAGTGATAGAGGAGTTATTAGATGAATTGGGAGAAGTCAGAATTTTTTCCAAGCTTGATTTGAGGTCTGGCTATCACCAAATCCGAATGTGGGAGGAGGATATTCACAAAACAGCATTCAGAACACACGAGGGGCATTATGAATTCATGGTGATGCCATTTGGACTCACCAATGCCCCTGCCACCTTCCAAGGGCTAATGAACAAAGTTTTTAAAGAACAGCTCAGGAAAACAGTTTTGGTGTTTTTCGATGATATATTGGTTTATTCCAATACTCTCGAAAGGCATGTTCAACACCTTAAGGAGGTACTGATGATCTTAAGAAGGCACCAATTATATGCAAAGAGGTCAAAATGCTGTTTTGGAGCAGCAGAAATTGATTATTTGGGTTACATAATATCCAATGGAGTCATTTCTATGGACCAATCTAAGGTGAGTAATGTCAAAGATTGGCCTGTTCCAAAGTCAGTTAAGGAGTTAAGGGGATTTTTAGGACTTTCAGGCTATTACAGGAGGTTCATTCAAGGGTATGGAGTAATAGCTCGACCTTTGACTGACTTGTTAAAAAAAGATGGATGGAAGTGGTCACAAGTGGAAGAGGAAGCTTTCGGCAAATTGAAAATGACAGTGAGTTCTGCTCCTGTATTGGCTTTGCCAAATTTTGAAGAGGACTTTATTGTGGAAGCTGATGCTTCAGACCATGGAGTAGGGGCAGTTTTAATTCAAAAAGGGAGGCCTCTGGCTTTCTTTAGCAAAGCACTGGGGGTAAAGCATCAAAAGTTGTCAGTGTACGAAAAGGAAATGGTAGCAGTGTTGATGGCAGTTAAAAAATGGTTGTCATACCTGATTGGGAGGCATTTTAAAAATTAGAACAGACCATCAGAGCCTCAAATTCTTGGCTGGAAACCAAGCAATTACACCAGCCCAACAAAAATGGGTTGCCAAAATGATGGGGCTGGATTATGAAGTGAGTTATAAGAAGGGGGCCACTAATGTGGTGGCTGATGTACTATCCAGGAGACCAGAAGATGCTACTTGTATGGGACTGAAAATCAGTAGTGTGTGTACTGATACTTTAGCAAGAGTTTATGTCACATGGAGGTTGGATGATAAAGTGAAGAAAATTATTGTTGAACTGGAAAATGGTACAAGAGGCCCTGGCAAATATACTTGGGATGGGAGGCAGTTTAAGAGGAAAGGGAAATTGGTGGGGGGGAAGATGCACAATTGAGAAGGGAGCTAATTGATTTTTTTCATGGTAGTACCATTGGTGGACACTCCGGAGCTCATGCCACCATGAAGAGACTAACTAGTGTATTTTATTGGAAAGGATTGAGAAAAGAGGTGAAGATATGGGTGAGGAATTGTCAAGTCTGCCAAAGGAACAAGGATGAGTTGCAACACCCAAAAGGATCCTTACAACCTTTACCAATTCCAGAGGCTGCATGGACTTCAATTGGGATGGATTTCATAGAGGGCTTGCCAACATCAAGGAAGCAGGACACCATTCTGGTTGTAGTGGACAGGTTCACGAAGTATGGGCACTTCATTGGGTTGTCACATCCTTTCACTGCAAAAGACGTGGCTCAAATTTTCCTAGAACAGATTTTCAGATTACATGGGCTGCCTAGCACGATTGTTTGTGACAGAGACAAGGTCTTCATGAGTGTGTTTTGGAAAGAGATTTTTAGGAAGCTGGGTGTTACAGTGACCTCATCTATAGCTTATCACCCAGAAACGGATGGACAATCGGAAAGGCTTAACAAGTGTTTGGAAACTTACCTACGATGCATGACAGGAGAAAGACCCAAGGAATGGAGTGAGTGGCTTCATTTAGCTGAATGGTGGTATAATACCACCTTCCATTCAGCGATTCAAACAACTCCTTTTGAATCACTTTATGGTCAAGCACCCCCTGTGCATCTACCTTACGTTGCTGGGGTGTCTTTGGTGGATTCTGTAGACAGGAGCTTACAGAAGAGAGAAGCAGCCATCCAAATGTTGAAGTTTCATCTTTAAGAGGGCACAAGATCGAATGAAACAACAAGCCGACAAGAGGAGGACAGAATGTGAGTTTCAGATAGGAGAATGGATGTATCTTAAACTGCAGCCTTATCGACAGCAGACGGTTCAGGTGCGAAGCAATCAAAAATTAGCTGCGAAGTGGTTCGGACCATTCCAGATTATGAAAAAAATTGGAGAAGTAGCTTATAAGTTGAAGTTGCCTGCTGAATCTAAAGTACATCCAATTTTCCATGTTTCCCAACTAAAAAAACATGTTGGAACTACTGTTGTCCAGCAGAATTTACCAGAAATGGGGGCTGATGGAAGCATTTGCAAGGAACCTGTTAAAATTCTTGAGAGGAGGATTGGGAAGAGGGGAAATCGAGCTGTAACAGAGGTATTGGTGGAGTGGACGAATTCCTTTCCGGAAGATGCAACTTGGGAGGTCCTTCATCACTTACAAGAGCAATTTCCTCACTTCAATCCTTGAGGACAAGGATTGCTTGAAGAAGGGAGCTTTGTAACAGCTCACAATCTGTTACTAGCCGTTGGGGTCTTTTTAATTTTTACCGTTATGTTTTTAATTTCTTAATTAATAAGTTGTTGTTAATGAAGCTGTGCGTTTTGTAGGGGAAGAGAAACGGTGTCGTTGAGAACAGTAGCTAGAGTTAAAGTTGTATGCTCGACCATTGTTTGTTATGCTTGATAAAATATCAGAATTCTTTTCTCTTTCTTCCGACTCTCTTCTTCCTCTGTTCTTCTGCAATCCTTATCTCTCTTTTTTTTTAATTCTTGTTCACTTAAGATTGTTACACGTCACCGAGAATTTCTAAAGGGAAAGGGAAACCCTAATCGCCATCGAGTCGACTCAATCGGAGTTCGTGTTAGATGGACTCGCACATAACCGCACCGAATCGCTCTCGCACCTCCCAGACCCCCTCCCCATCTCACTCTGCCTCCGCCTCTGCTACTTCCTCCCTCCACAAGCGCAAACTCGCCGCTGCTGCATCCGAAGACCACGCGCCTCCTTCCTCGTTCCCTCCGTCGTCCTTCTCCGCCGACACTCGAGACGGGGCTTTGACCTCCAATGACGACCTCGAGAGCATCTCCGCACGCGGTGCGGGCTCTGATTCTGATGCTGACGACTCAGAGGATGCCGTCGTTGACGACGACGAGGATGATTTTGACCACGACAATGATTCCTCCATCCGAGCTTTCACCACTGCTCGCCTAGAGTCTGGGGGTGGCGGCTCCGGCTCCATTCGGAACATGAAGCTCAAGACCGAAAATTCTACGGTTAAGATTGAGAATGCCGATGGGGGAAAAGATGGGGGAGCCCCTGGGTCAGGGTCAGTTGTGCCCACCGGGGCTACCGGGGCAGTTGGGAGCACAATGGCGGGGATTACGACGAAGGAAGACGTTAAGATATTTACTGAGAATATTCAGACTAGTGGAGCTTATAGTGCTAGAGAAGAGAGCTTGAAAAGAGAGGTAAAGTTTTCGAACTATTTTGAGTTGCAATGATAAAAACTAAATACTTGCTTGTTCTAATATGTTGTTTCTCTTGTGAATTACGGTATGTATTTTTTAAAACAAAATCTTTTTGCAGGAAGAAGCTGGAAGACTCAAGTTTGTTTGCTATTCAAACGATGGTGTTGATCAGCATATGGTTTGGTATTTTATTCTCGTTTCCTCAAGCGTTCATGTTAACTTTTTTTCTTCTTGGATATGCATGGTTTATTTAGTTTCTAGTAGCCATTGATGACCATGGGGAAGGGTGTTTTGGTTTTCTTCTTAACTCACCATACTCCCTCCGTGAACTGGTAATGGAAATTCAGCTTTTGTTTTTGGTTTCTCAGGTTGATTGGATTGAAGAATATATTTGGAAGACAACTACCTAATATGCCAAAAGAGTACATTGTTCGCCTTGTGATGGACAGGTATGAAAAGAAAATTTTGAAGTCACACTTTAAGATGGAAAACCTCTTTTGTAGGGATTTCTTTGTTAGGTCAAACATTCAGTCATCCTAACATACGAGTTAGTCCTTGACATTGATTATCTTTGTTAATTCTCTTTCTGTTTCTAGCTGGGTATTGTGCTTCTTTAATGTAATGACCTTCAAGTTTGCTTGCTGGTGATGATATCAGCTTTTGTGCATTTTGATATCTCATGTCTTCTTACTTTGGATTTTGTAGAAGCCATAAGTCTGTGATGATTATCAGACGGAATAATGTTGTTGGTGGCATCACATATCGCCCATATGTTAGGTAAGATTTATACCTGCATGCTGCATGTTATTTACATTACTGATCTTATGTTAGTGTGAGTCAAATCAATTTTCTTCTCCTTTTGCAGTGTATTTTCCTCTTTTGGCTCTGTTTTTGTCGCTAAATTTTGTTTTAGTGTGCCTTCCCTATTATTAACTTCTGCTTCATATTGTAATACAAAATTTGAGATTCTTAAGGGAATCAGACATAACCGCAGTGTGGTCCATCTCTTTCAACTGTTTCAGGACAATTCTTATTATCTTTTATTTATTTATTCCACGGCTCTTCTACTGTAGCATTTTTGATAACCGTAGAAATTTCTTTTTATGATGTAAATGCTTCATCTGAATTCTGTCCTCTTCACTGATATTTGTTTTGGTGGTAAATATCAGCCAAAGGTTTGGGGAAATAGCTTTTTGTGCAATCACAGCCGATGAACAAGTAAAAGGTTATGGAACCAGACTGATGAATCATTTAAAACAGCATGCACGTGATGTTGATGGACTAACACATTTTCTGACATACGCTGACAATAATGCTGTTGGGTATTTTATCAAACAGGTCTGATATATACACATTTTTTGTGTGTGGTTGGCCTGCTGTATTGTTTTATATACTTTTGGATCATACATTTACAGGAGTAAAACATTTTTATTCCCAATCTATGAAGCATATGATTTCCTTTGGCAGACTTCTTTTTGTAAGAAATTAGGTTAAAAAAGGAAAGCTTTTAGGGTGCAGGTGCTTCCAAGAAGATAGACCAGGCCAGCTCAGTTAATTTTAAATTGAGTGTATTAAATATCAATTTGTCAAAGTTGTTTATGGTTCTTTGCTACACTTTGTGACATGTGCAAGTGACATGCAAGATATAGCAAAAGAATATGATTCTCTAGTCACTTCTTTTGCGTAATAATTTGCATACTCTGATTCAATAAATGTTGTCTTAAGGCACTTGTCAATTTTATCTACTGCAGGGTTTTACCAAAGAGATTCACTTGGAGAGGGATCGATGGCAAGGGTATGCTGGCATACCATTTTTGTTTTATTTTCTCTCTCCCCATCCTCATGGCTCAAGGACCATTTTTTTATTACTGAGATATCAAGTAGTGGAAGGAACGCTTTCCTTTTTATATGTGCTTTGAGTGTTGGAATGTTAGGATGCATGCTTCCCTTAAAAATGGAAATATGTGATATCAAGAACTAAAATGAAATGATCCTTAGTGAAATGCTGAGAATTTTGGTTCTCTTTTGATGCATGGTCCCTTTTAATGAGACCGGTTTTGTTTCTCTATTATTTGTTATCCATGTCCATGATATCTTTTGAGGCTGTGTTTAAATATTTCTTTACTTTTCTAGGTATATTAAAGACTATGATGGAGGTATCCTAATGGAATGTAAAATCGACCCCAAGCTTCCATATACTGATTTATCAACCATGATTCGTCGTCAGCGGCAGGTAAAAGTATTATTCACTATCAATGCACCCTTCTTTTTTTGGGGGGAGGGGTGCAATTATCATAACCCTCTATAAGGATCATTTCAACTTCCGAGTTATGAATTACTGTTTCAATTTGCCCATTGGATTTCATGATTTTCTTAAAAAAATTCACCTGAAAAGTTTGGTTCAAGGTCCTTACAGTGAACTGTATTTCCTACTGCGGTACTGCCTATTTGATGTGGGATCTGTTTAGCGTTGAAATCTCCTATGTCATACCCTGCTGTCTTCAAAAGGAAGCCTCATTGGGATGCATATTAGGTCCCGACATTAGCACCTTTTTCAATTTCAATGTGAATGGATTACTGAACTATTGACTGTTGTCCAAAGTTAATGGGGACATATGTCATCAAAACCTAATATATACAGTTTCAGTGCTGGATGAAGAAACTGAATAACCAATCTACAATAAACCAAGAACCTTTAACCAAATTTCATTCCTTCCATTCCTTCTATTTTTCCCGCTTGCTATTCTTGTGTGCGTTCTTACTATTTTTTCAAACTTTTATTAACATGCACTTTTTTATTTGGGATTATTAGGCAATCGATGAAAAGATTAGGGAGCTCTCAAATTGTCAAATTGTTTATCCAGGAATTGATTTTCAAAAGGTACATGCAGATCACATTCTATTTATATGCTTTTAGTAGAGGGGAAACTACATTTGAGGTCACTTCTGTTTCAGTTTTGTCTTATTTTGATCACCGAATTTCGAGTTATGTTTTAGTCGTTTACTTTGTCGATTTGTTACATTTTGGTCATTGTCTTCAACTCTTGTTACATTGATGATGTGACATTAACCTGGAAAATTGAACTCACAAAAGCTGAAGGGTTAGCATGGGAGAATTAAACCACAATGGAGGAGACAAAGGGGTGACATTAACAAAACGGGTTGATTTCTAATTTGACACCTAACTAGACCTCTCTCTTTATCCCACAATGTCGACATCACTCCAACCACCTCCGGTCGGTGACAGCCTCATTGTATAATTTACAATTACCAATCACCTACACGGCCACACAATTCAATTGACTCATAACCTGGAAAAAAACAACTCACAAAAGCTGAAGGATTGGCATGGGAGAATTGAACACAATGGAGGAGACAAAAGGGTGAGGAGAATCGGAGATGCCATAACAAAACTGTAGTTGATCCGACCATCTGACTTTATTCCACATTCAAGGCATTTGAAGCACATTTCCTTTCCTAATATCATTGTTTCCTTCCATCATATATTCCAAGGCTAAATTTGAAAGTTCAGGGGTTGGTTCGGTGATGCCACACTAAGGAAGAAACCCAAAGAACAAAGGTTTTCCAATTCTTGTTTAAGGAAATAAAACCATAGAAGGAAAGAGGTAATAGAGAGCTTTGGTTCGGTTCCATCACCGGCCAGAGAAGGTGGTCGGAGCAACATTCAGATAAGGAAATGTGCTAAAATATGTCGAGATAGTTTAGGGTCAAATTGATATTTTGACAAAAGTGTAGGAGTCAAACTAGAAATTTACCTTTTTTGTTATAAACACTGTTCTTTATCCAAAATGTAACAATTCGATAACCCAAGTGACCTAAATGTAACTTTTTAAAATTCTGGTGTAGTTACCCTGTAGTAAATTACATTTTCTGTATAAGTTTATTGTAGGCTTTGAAGTTTGCATCATGTTCAATATCACATGTAGAATTTGGAGTTTCTCATGTTTATTTTGGTTTCTCAAGTTTAATAAAGTCGTCATTATCATTGTTGAGAAGTTGCTTATTTTCTAAGTGTTCAATATCTCATGTTTTGCATCATATTCGTGCTTGTTCTTAAATGGCATTCCTGTTCGCTGGACTTTGTATTCTTGTCACTTAATTTGTACATTTTTCTTTATGTTCTAATCCGCAAGTAAAACTGGTTGACTTAAGTTGGATCTAGTGAAGTACAGGATCTTTTCCTTCTGTTGTTGATCTTTAATTATTTTAACTATACCGTGGCTTCCTTTGTTATAGTTTTTGCAAATCATGTATAAAAATCTCAAACATAGCTGTAATGAAAGATTCATTCGATTCAGAAAGAAGCTGGCATTCCTAAAAAAGTCGTCAAAGTTGAGGATATCCCTGGTTTGAGTAAGTTCTTTGGCCTTTTATTGTATTTGTATTAGTTGATTCCGGCTTGTGTTTTGTCATTTATTCTTTGTCGTTGTTGGACATTATATATTTGTATTATATAATTGTTTCCATTTTTCATGTTTTACATAAATACTGTATTGCAATTATACACATATATTCAAAGTTTGTCTGCCTGCTGGAAATTTTAGCTAACGAAATACTGAATTTTTTTTATTAATTTGGTGACAGAGGAAGCCGGATGGACTCCTGATCAATGGGGACATACACGATTTAGATCCTTAATTGTATCCGCAGACAACACCACAAATCAGAAACATTTAACCGGTTTCATGCGCTCACTTCTTAAGGCAACTTTCGGAACTTTTTATTGTTCCTCATCTGCATACATCTTCATTATTGCACTTGCAATTATGTTTAATTGATGCTTATTTCCTATCAGGGTTGTTGGGTATAACCCAGAATAATCATTATCCTGTTTCCTTGTGTTGCAAATGAATATGGTTAAGAAGCTTGTGAAAAATGCGTACTTTCTTCTAGCAATCAAACACCTTCCTTGTACCTTTAAGGACCCAATGGGTCGATGTCTAAGATACAGGGGAAGCTATTTTCCGCTAACATTTTAGGATTCTTGCAATTGCCTAATTATTGGATAACTATAGAAGTTAATAAGTTGGTGCCCTTTTGCATTTATTCATCTCTCTCCAAGTGTTTGGTTGAAATCAGAAGTCCATATCATCATCACCTGCCATGATTTCCCTTGGATTCTAAGCAAAATGATTTTGTTCAAGCAGTCAATGCACGACCATGTTGATGCTTGGCCATTCAAGGAGCCAGTTGATGCTCGTGATGTACCTGATTATTATGACATCATCAAAGATCCCATGGGTAAGGTTCTCATAAACAGCCATGATAGTATGGTGTAGCTGTCAAGTGGGTTTAGGTTTGAGCGAGAAAGTCCTTTATCATTTTACTCGTAGCAACTACAAGTAATTGTTTATCACATAAACAGACAGTAGTAGTTATTATGCTTGGCTGTATATGCATGTAATGCAGATCTGAAGACTATGTCAAAAAGAGTTGAATCGGAGCAGTATTATGTAACGCTTGAGATGTTTGTAGCTGATGTCAAGCGGATGTTTGCTAACGCACGCACGTATAATTCTCCTGATACTATATACTATAAATGTGCAACCAGGCATGACCACTTCCTAGTTCATTGTGCTCATCTTTTTTCTTTCTTTCTGGTTTCCTCAGATGAGTATAAATGTTCAACTAGCATGATATCATTTCTTTGTGTTCATCAGTTCTCTTTTTTGTGCGTCGTGCATTGTGATTTTTGACTTTAGTAGAGTTGATTGCAGGTTGGAAACACACTTCCAGAGCAAAGTTCAATCTGGTCTCCAATCTAACACAAAAATTCAGTGAGGGGAACTCGAGGCATACACATGCTTTGGCCCTATCATCCCAGGAGATCAGGTTTTCACCATTACAGCAATATATATGTAGCATAGGTGTTTATATGCTTATAATGTCCGAGGGCGAAATTCTGACAACTGTAATGTGGTGCATGGATGGATGAATATTTTAATCGGTAACAAATAGGATGGACCGAACGTTGTTAACCACTAGCAGATGATAATTTGAATTCCATAATTTATATCATTTATACCTGTTATATGGCTCGTTCGAGTCGGTTATAAAAACAATGACTCCCAGATTGTGCTCATAATGTCATGTCTCTGAAAGGAAATTAGACCTTTATTCTACAAGTAAAAGTCTGGGTTTGCTGCATTTGCAGTCTCATGAACCTCTTAACAACAGGTTTCGAACATCAGATACGGAACTATTTACCAAATAAGTTTATTGAAGAAACAGAGTAGTACAGTCCTATGATATTCAAGAAACAGAGTGGTACAATCCTTATATGATACAGGTATGATAGTAACTCACTGAAGATGATGTTAAAAACAAAATTACAGTGAGATTCAATACCTGTCAATAGATTTAGCCATAGTTGAAAGTCTCGAAAGGAAAAAAAAATAACAAACAAAAAACACCTGAAAACAAGAGGGGGTTAATATTTAACTTTGCTTGTGGTTCCTGTCAGCAGAATGGCCGGGCTCCCAATCAGGGATGGGTCCACGTGATTCGACACCAGGGGAAATCTGATCTTTGATACCCTCCAGGTAGGGTCTACGCTGCAATGTAGATGTTTCATTGACATTCTTCACTCCTACTTTAGTATGTGAATTCAAATCAGAAGGAACCGGGGTGTTGCCCATGAAACCGTTGTCCATCCCGTGATGATGCATGGGTGGAACAATGCTAGGAACAGGGTGAAAAAAATGGTTAGTGTTCGACTGCAATGGTAGAGGAGCAACTGTCGATGCTTCCAATGGGCTGCTAACAAAAGGCATGCCTACTCTAGGTATATTGGGTCTAGATAGAAGACCGGGGTTAATCCCTGTCACCCGCTTAACTGTTTCTTCAGCCATTTTCACCTGAAAATTTCAAATTTGATTACCAACTTGAAAACCCAGAAACTAAAGTTGCACCAATCATAATCAGTAGTAATATAACAAGAAGTACACAGTTAAAGGACTAAACACTCCTGCAAAAGTTTCCAACAAGGTAATTTGCAAACTGTCTAGGCACTGGAAATGGCATTTGCATCTAATGCCCAACAAGGTAATTTCCATGCATCAACCAACACAATAGTCATGACTATCCATTGTGTAAACTTAGAGAGACATACAAGTAGTGAATATTTTTTGTACATGAACAGTTGAATACCCCATAGAGTGACAACAAATAAGAACTAGACATGTGACATGCGCAGCAGACCCCTGAGACGGAGCACATATAAATTGCCAAAAAGTGAAAGAATCTGTTAATATAGAATGCATGTTTACCAAGTAAAGCCCTAACTCTTAGATGAAGGAAAATGAATCACCCAGGGCTTTTCAAAATTTTACCCAAGACCACAAATGTCATGATGTAAGGATAATAATTGTCCGGAGATATATTTGGAAGTCGGTTTTCAACTTTAAGGAGGACCCTATGTCAACTAACAATAGGATAATTAGATCATGATAAGAAAATGCAAAACTACAAACGTTTACCTTTGCTCTTAAAGTCTCAATGTCAGCCTTCATAATTCTATTGTCAACAGCAGCTTCATCATACTTGTGATTCATGTCAGTTAGACGCTTAAGTAACGTGGAATGTTCAACTCTTAGTTGACCAACCTAGAAAAACCATTTAGAGGAACATATGAGACAACAAAAATAGATTGCATGAGACCTTCAAGGGGAAGGGGGGCCAATGGGGAAAAACCTGTCCTTCAAGTTCATTCATTTGTGCTTGCTTTCTTCTTCTAGATCGTCTAGCCGATTCTCGATTTGACCGCATTCTGATCCATCATTAATTCACTAATTACTAGAAAGGTAATTTGTGATTGCACCAGCAAATTAAAAATTTAGTTCAGTATGAATTTCTTAATATGCATATCTGGTAATGACACGGATTATAAATATTCAGAAGTGTTTCTAAACAAATATGTTAATTTTCTAAAATAGAATAGAAAAACACAAAAAGGAAAAAGATACATATTCCTGCCAAGTGCCAGAATTGAGTTTGAAAAGATAATAACGTTTTGGTTAATTAAATCTATAGAATCATCAGGCTCAAGCCTCAAGTTCTATTAGCATAATATGTATTTGATTCTGTTCAAGACAAGAAATTAGTTCTTATAGCTATTAATTGATAGAGAAGACAAATCTTATTTAGGACAAAGAAAAAGGGAAAGGGAAGGAAATAGGTTAAGCAAAAAAGAAGAAAGAACAGAACACAGTGCATTTCAAACCCCTCAAATGAATCACGAATACAAGCCAATACTAAAAACATGGTTACCTCCTTGCACGTTTTGCGTCAACCAGATCCATGTTGTCGGTTGTTTCAGTATCTCCTTCGAGCTCATCACTATCCGAGTCTTCTCTTGATGATCCACTAGTGGCTTGCACCCCTGATTTTTTTTGTGTGATTGACTCCGCCAGAATTCCACTGGGAGTGACATCAGCTTCACCCTGTTCTTGTACCTTTGAGGAACCTAGGATTGTGAAAGATAGTTATCATTTGAAGTAGTTATGGGAAAAGGTATAACAAATTAATGCATGAGAAGCTATAAATTTCCCTAGCATATTGCTTATAATTTAAATCTTAGAAAGTTGGAAGGAAAACATAGCAGTATAAACAGGATAGTGTAACTTGTCTTGTTTGACAGCCTAATGAAATTTATCTATGCTCCATTAAATTATCAAATCTAGTAAAGCAATTTAATTCCACTATTATCTATGCTCCATCTTTTTTCTTCTTTCCTTTTCCTTTCACTACTAGCATAAATGGGAGATAGAATCACAAGATCACAGGGCACTCCATGAAAATATCCAATATTGAAATCATTAGGCGTAACCATGCATGATATATTCACTAGCCAAAAAAACCTTGTTGGAGTTAACCTAGGACACAAACTAAAGAAATATTCATGTCATTCATTATGCACTAGGAGTCTAGGTCGCCCCCAAACCAGACTTGATGAACAGCATTCAACTGATCACCGTAGAGGCTTGTACCAATACATAAAGAGGCCAACAGACATAAAGAAAACTCAAAGGCCCCCGGTAATGTTTGCGACCACCCATCATAATAAAACAATCTCATAAGTAAACCACTGCTAACATGGGCGGAGGCACATATCCCAAAAATTTTGGAAAATTATATTTTTTCATGTAATTTATATAGAAAAAGTAAGAAATTCTGGCTCCGCCCTGACTGCAAATCACCCAAAATTGAAGCTTAAGATTCTCAAATCAATTAAGCTGCATAAAAAACAAAAACTTACCTTGACCTTTTGATCCTGAATGAAGCGCGTGATTTTCAGCTTGGGCAGAGGAATCTTCTGCCTTCACAGCTAACGCCTGAATATTTGTTTGAGGAAAAACGAAGGCAAAAATCCAAAGTTTTAGTGATAGTATATAATAATAAATCCAGTTTGAAAACGGGGATTATAGAGAAGAGAGGTATACGCGAGAGAGAGCAACCGCGGCGCATTCTAGTTCGAGCTTGCTCTTGAGGATCGCGCGGAACTCATCGGAATCAATCGGGACTGTCGGTGTTGGATCAGACGGCGGAGGATTCTGATTCTGGTTGTTAGGCCTATAGATCTCCACCACGTCAGCACTTCCATCACCTTCTTCACCTTTCGAAACTGACGGCTGAAATACCGCCGAGGACGGTGCGATCACATTCTCACCCGCACCAGAAAATTCTTCCAAAAACATTTCCAACGCCCACTCAGAATGACTTCGGCTCATCCCAGCCGCAGCATCTGAATCCGGAGACGCCCAGAAGCAGTCGGAGAAATCGTCAGCCGAAAACAGAGTATTCATCGTTTTCTAGCGAAATGTTTTTCTCTTCTCTTTCTCCCCAATCTGCAATTCGCCTTTTTTTTCCTCCGTTTGCTTCCTGTTGCTTCATTTATGCGGGAACAAACAAAGAAATATCTACTGCTTTGTTTTTTATAAAACAGCCCAATAATATACCACCACGTGGATAATTTCGACCTCTTTATACACGTGTTAGTGGAGAAATTATATCATGGGTTTGTCCCACCACGTCATCCATGAGACCGATCAATAATAATCATCCATTTTATTATTTTTTAATTTTTAAAGTAAAAATTCACTTTGAAAAAAAATATGACATGGAAAAGTTAATGAAGTGAGTAGTTATCATTGGTCGGTCCCATGGACACGTGGTGGGACTGATCCATGATATAATTTTTCCGTATTAATGGGTAGTGAAATTTTCTTTTTGAAGATGGGTGTGCCTATCAATGGGAGAAATTCTAAAAAAAGTCGGTCTTAAAAAAGCTTAAAAAAATCATACCGTTTTTTTACAAAAGTTGTAAGAAATTCGATACACACTTTTCGGTATATACTAAAATTCTTATAATTTTTATAAGAAAAACGATATATACCGAAATCTTTATACTTTTTGTAAGAAAATCGGTTTATAACCGAAATTTTTATAATTTTTGTAAGAAATTCGGTATATACCGTTTTTTTTACAAAAATCATAAAAATTTTGGTATATACCGAAAGATGTATATCGAATTTTTTATAACTTTTATAAAAAAAACAGTATAACTATTTTTAAGCTTTTTTAGAGTCGATTTTTTCTAAAATCACCCATCTCTGTGATATGCCTCAAAACTAGAAAGAAAAGGCGGGGCCCACGAAAACTTGTACGTACTAAGAGAAAGTGTAGCGGTGTCAGGTGTGGTCCAGGAGATGGAACTGTTTGAGTTTAATCTTTAAGAAATAATTAAGTTTTTGAATTTTTTATTTGATTAAACTAATAAATTAAATGGATTAAGTTTTTTTAATCATTTAATCTTCAAAAACTATAATTATATCATATAATTAATACAGATTTTTTTTTGAAATGTATAATTTTTTTATAAAAATATAGTTTTTAAGACTATTAAGGAGTTTTTAAATAGATTATTTTTAAAATTATTGACCGTCAATATTATGATACGACCGGTTATACTAATTAATCTAAAAATTATTTAAATTTAATGATTGATATTAATTAAAAAATTTAATTGATTTAATATATTGATTCAAAAGCTTAATTATCGTAAATAAGTTCATAATCTTAATTGAACTTTTTTCTAAGGTTCAAAAGACTTTTTATACCTTTAACCTTTTTATAATATTTACGAAATAAATTTATATTTATAAATTGAAATAAAATTTTTTATTATATTATCTATATTTCTTTAAGCTAGTTTTATAAAATAAGTTTGTAATTGAATGTAGGATCGAGCAAAACTCGATTGTACTTAAAAAAATTAAATAACTTAATTAATTCAAGATAAAAATATTTGAATCATTTTCATTCGACTCTAAATTTTATAGACTCGTCTACTCAAAAAAAATTAAATAAAGTTGAAGTTGTAAAATAAAAATTCGAATAACTCAAAATTTTTAGTAATTAAATGATTAATATAAAAGTTTGAGACGAATCTCTTAATTTTTTATGATATATATATACTGATATATAAAAATATAAAGAAATATTAATACAATATAAAATATATATACACATATTTTATATGATTAGAGAAAGTCGTTTAATTTGGAATCAAATTCATACTATAACATGATAAATAATTTTATAGGAACTCTAATTTCTTAAACTTGATTCGAAACGAAAATTTTTAAATAAAGTTTAAGGTGTAAAGTATGACTCATCAACTCGAATAATTCGAAATCTTTTAACTCAGACTCGAACTGATATAATAGCATGGGTCCCCTAGTAGAGATTCTGTTGTGCTCCTTGACAAGTTCCCTCCCATCTCCCAATAACTTACGAAAAGGATATTATATACGTACGACATATCGACCGGGTACATGGATTCCTGCACATTGTATGGTACAAAATAATTCCACATGGATTAGATTATAACACATAAGAATGTTAGTAGTATGGGTTTTTGCCAGGATTTATCTCGTTTCATATTTAATTAGATAAAAATAATTATAAATTATATAGATTAATAGTACGAGAATAAAGATAAAAAAATAAATTTATCGTAAATGATAAAAAAAACATATTTTTATATATGTTTTTTTCGTGTCGTATTAGCATCACTTGACTCAACAAATATTATAATATGTTATTATAGGTATTATTAAAAATATAGTTTCAATTTAGTTGATATTTAAATTTAAAGTAATTTACGTTTATTTGTCTTGAGATAATATTGAAAAGTTTAATATATATAATAAGATTGATCGTACCAAATATAAAAATATTTTTAAAATATCAATTTAAATTATTGTTAAATTTAAAATAATTTATATTCATTTATCTTATAATAGTTATGTATATATACTAATATTTATATTTATTCATTTTTTTCTTTATTGTTTCTCGTCGTTGCGTCTTTTCTATGATTTGTTTTTTTCTTTAGTCATCACTATAGGTATAACATTTTTTTAATTTTATTTTTTTAATACTGTATATTATCTAAATTCTATTGGTATTTCCTTTTTTTAAAGATTGTTTTTGACTGTTATTTTCTTTTAACTTTTTATAACTTTTTTAATAATTGTTATAATAAATAAATTAAGAGTATGATATATTTTAGAGAGTATAATTTAAGATTTAAAATATAAAAATATAAAAATTAAAGTTTAAAGTTTATTTTTTTGGCATAAAGATAATTTTAACCCTTAACGTTTATAGTTTTTGTCGTTTTGACACTTTTTTTTTGGATAAATTTAGCCCTTAACCTATATCTTTTTGACAAATAGCTTATTTTTTAACTAGTTTGATGACTGGACCGTTAAAAATTTAACGATAATATATATATGGAATATAATTTTAAATGACATGGAATGTAACTTATCAAATATATATATATGAAATATAATTTTATTCTAATATAAAATATAAAATAATTAAAATTTAAATAAAATATTAAAAATTAATTAATTCTAAAATAAAAGATTATTAAACATTCTTAACTCTAACTACGATAAAATCAAAATCTTATTCGAATTGTGTTTATATTTTTATTTTAAAATAAATATAATAAAAAAATATAAACACAATTCGAATATAAAAAATATAAAAATATATAAAAAATATAATAAATATAAAAATATAATAAAAATTATAAACACAATTCGAATAAAATTTTAATTTTATCGTAATTAGAGTTAAAATTTTCTTTATACCTATTTATTTTAATAAACGATATAGAATGAGAGAGGATTTCTACGTCCTCTACTTTTCTCTCTCTTCCTTTACGTTTTTTCTTTCAGAGTTTGAAGAAAGAAAAAAGAAAAGCAATGCACAGCTAAGCTAAAACACTCCAAATTCTCCTCTTTCCACTCATCTCTCTGTCCAAAGAAAGCTTAAGCTAAAAAGGTTAAATCTTTTCTGTTTTTCTTTTGTTGGGTTCATTTTTCTTTAGCTATTCCCTTTTTGCATGTAGATTCCCTTCGGTGGCCATAATTCGCCACTTCCACTCACTTCAATTCCATGGCTAATAACACCAACGACTCCCCCGCCGATGATTTCCTCGAGCAAATCCTCGGACTCCCTAACTTTGTTCATACTGACACTGCCTTAGCGGGTCCCGACGGTAGATTGTCGGGAAACGCCGCGACGGGTGGAGCACCAATGCTTCTGCAGCTCAGCTCCGGTGGTGGCACCGGACACATCAGCTCAATCGACAACGGGGGAGGCGGTGTGTATCACGGACAGGTTTTCCCGTTGGGGTTGAGCTTGGAGCAAGGAAAAGGTGGGTTTTTTAAGCCCGAGGAAGCATCCGGTAGTGGTAAGCGCTTCCGCAACGAGGTGGTTGATGGCAGAGCTTCCTCAGTAAAAAATGTAAGGAAAATTAATAATAGTTTACAAATTATTTCCATTATTCATTTAATAATTTGCCCTTATGTTTTTCTGATTGTCCGTTTTCCAGAAAGGATGGAACTATTTTTAATTAGCAATTTCATTTCAGAAACTCAAGTAAAGAGATAGCTAATTTTTGTGGTTCTAAGTAAGCATGTTTATTTGGAGATATTTAATTAAAAATGACCTCTACCAGTTTGGATTTACTTTTCCTTTGTATTGTCGACTGTAGGTGACAGCGAATTTGTCTGTTTGATTTTATTATTATCATCTTGTTAGTATGTCATGTTTGTTTGTGTCTAATAGAAGAGGAGACAAAGAAAACATGACATATTTGGAGCAGGGGTGGGTTGAGAACTGTTGTGAGATTCCAAGTTGTGGTATTTGACAAAGGAAAGAATACATGAAAGTCCTTGGACTTTTAAATCACTTAATCTAATTGGTTGTGTATAATTATTCGATCGGAGATGAGTCTTATTCGACACAGATTAGCGGCAAACTTGCACCAGCAAATAAGCTTACTCCAAAATGAAAGATCTACTTTTCTAGAGGACATAAGGTTGAAGCTTGAAACATATAAGCTAGGGTCAGAAAGTCTATAATATCTCCTTTATGTTACTCTAAAGACGGTTTAAATGACTGGTAGATGGTTGTTGATTCCTTAATTTGTACTAAAGTTATGCTTTCTCAATTGAGATTGAGAAATTTTGGACTCGGGTTAAGTGTCCATCTGCCAGGGGTTCATGCCCCTACCGAGTTACCCAAGAATTGTCAACATATGATTAGAGATAAGTTATTTGTGGAAGGTGTCAAATTTCACAACAGTCTCTTGTTATGTTGGAAAATGTGCAGAGGTTAAGTTTACTACAGAATAAAGATGGATCCGGTTTCCCTTTGTTTATTTGATATCAGATTTAAAGAGTCAGTCATGGTCTCAAGACATTCTATCATCGCTAGAAAATGGTCAATATATATTTTTCACTGCTATACATATGCTTAGAATCCGAATAATTTTTTACATAACAATAAGATGATCTCCTCGAACAATTATGTGTTGAGTGTTGTACCGAAGTTCCTTCCTTTCCCCCTTTTTTCTTTCCTTCACAACAGGAGGGATGATGAGTGGGAGAGAAAAAAATGGTGTTGAGGTTACTTCTACCTTATTTTGTAAATTCTATAATTGGTGATTTGATTTCTATAACTTTCCAGGTTTTCCATGGTCAACCAGTACCGGCTTCTGTTGCTGTTGTGCCACATCCATCAGTAATGCGTCCAAGGGTGCGGGCTAGACGAGGACAGGCCACAGATCCACACAGCATTGCTGAACGGGTAAGCATGATATTTTATATATAATCACAGAAAATATTGGAATGACAAAAGATAATGAAGGACAGTAATTCAGGTGTATGTTTCTGTTCTAGAAACTAAATACACGACTAAGTTAGTTCCCCAGCCAAGAAAATTTTAAAATTCTAGAAACTAGTATATTAAACAGATTCCTTTTAACTAATTACTAGTTTGGTCACATTAAGTGTTTGAATGAAATTGTCTTTTTAAATATTATTTCTATTGTTTGGTTAATATGCAATGTAGAAGGTAAACTCACTGAGAAGAATTCTCTCTTAAAAGTATTTTTCTCCGAGAGTCCGAGTAATCGAGTATGTGAGTATTAGAAATCGAAAGAACCGGATTAATGATAACATATAGCAAAGAGGTCTTGTAGAGAAATACTTAAGATGTATAAAATCCCATATTTCAAATCATATTTTATGAGGATAGAATCTAGCAGCTGGTGAAGTTGCAGTTTATTTCCACATGTTGTGAAGTTGCGAAAGTGAACCTGTTCTACCAACGGTTGGAACTACGATTAAACATTTGAACTATTCAATTTTCTCCCTTGGTGCAGTTACGCAGGGAAAGAATTGCTGAAAGAATCCGGGCACTGCAGGAACTTGTGCCTAGTGTTAACAAGGTCTGTTCCTTTGTATCATTCATAAATTTACTTGAGTGATGACGTGATTTTCAAGTACATGTTTAGGCGGCGTCCTGGATAAGTACTTGTTTCTTATATTGGAACTTGTATCCTCAAATGATGCAATTGTTAGGTTGGCCAGAAAAAAGTTCTTAATTAATATTAGTAAGGATAAGGAGCATGCACATATCAGCAGCAGTCATCTGCTTCATCTTGTATAACTTTGTATTAGTTTTACATCTAAACTGGTGATGTTAAAGCTTTAGAATTGTTATTAGCTTATTATTTTTTGAGGGTTTGCCCGCTCATTTAAAGTTAACTTTATCGTTTGTTAATCGAAGTGTCTACAGATGTTGAATGTATTGATGTCCTAATTCCATAGCTAGTAATTGAATAACTTTACAGTTGACTATTGTTTGTATAACTTAAGCTAAGTTGATTATTGTCATAGGGATCACTTTGAGACATGGGTGCCTTTATTATAGATTTGTGTCTCTTGGGAGGTAACCATGAGAAAGTTTAGCTATGTATAATGCATCTTACTTCGATTGGTAGTGACATATGTTTCTTTTTGTAGACTGACAGGGCAGTCATGCTCGATGAAATTGTAGATTATGTGAAGTTCTTGAGGCTCCAAGTTAAGGTATCATTAACTCTATTTATCTGTTTTATTTTGTGTTTTTATTCAGACTTTATTTACTGCATATCATAATGCGGATCACAATTATGGGATCAGTCTGCATTTCATATTACATGAATCTACATTTTATTTTTAGATTTTTTCCTCAATCAATATATTTGGGTCCGCATATTCCGTTTTTCAATGAAATACTGTTAAAGCATCATATATTTGTCCTCTCTAGTTTTTATCATTTCTTCAAGGAATGTGGGTTGTGATTAAGAGTCTAAAGGAACATTTTTTTGGCTTTGCCATATGTACTACCGAAAAAAGTTGAGGTTCATGCTATTCTATCAGAAATTTTATAAGTTCAAAGGGCGACGATGACATAAAATCATTTCTAGTATTCTCTCACTTAATGTGTAGGGTCTATTATGTTTGCTTAAGAGCTTGTAAAATCATTTAACAAAATAAAGACGAATGACCTTATGTGATTATTTATTTAACAGGTCTTGAGTATGAGTAGGTTGGGCGCAGCTGGTGCAGTGGCACCACTCGTAACGGACATCCCACTATCGTTAGTTGAGGTAATAAATAAGTACTCTTTCATGCAATTGTAATGTAGGACATTTTTATGGATTCAGTATTCTCATCCAAAGCAATTGAGTCATTCCTTTTGCATCAGCAGGATGAAAGTTGTGAGGGTGGAAGAAGCCAACTGGCCTGGGAGAAATGGTCAAACGATGGCACAGAGCAACAAGTAGCTAAGCTGATGGAAGAAAACGTCGGAGCCGCCATGCAATTCCTTCAATCAAAGGCGCTTTGCATCATGCCAATCTCTCTAGCCTCTGCAATTTACCACACACAACCTCCAGATACCTCCTCTGTTGTTAAACCAGACCCAAGCCCTCCTTCATAGACTCCTCACCTGAGAAACAAAGCAAAACAAAAAGAAAAGAAAAAGGTATGCATCTCGTACTCAATCTTATTCCTGGGGTCCCCCACACGGGAACAAATTGTTTGCTGTCATCAAATTGGTATCAAAGTCAGATGCCATATCTTTCTTGGCCCTTCTTTCCAGCTCTCTTTTAGGGGTTCCTTGTTTTAGACAACAAGGTTTTTATGTCAAATGCATATAAAAAATTCAAGCAGGCCCTTGATGTCTTAGCAAAGTAGTCAAGTAAAGGGTAAGGAATTTTCAAAGGTCACCTTATACTATATGCTCTTGTTTTTCTCGACTGTGGTTGTACCAGATGATGGTCGAGACAGTGGACAATGATGGAAATCCCTTCTTCTTTTTGTAGTGGTAGGAGCTCTGATTTTTGGTTTAGTGGGTTGTGGGACCTGCACAAGGAGATGAGTATATATGTAAATAACTATTGGTAGTGTTATTTTTCAGAGGAAAGGGCAATACAGCAGCCATTGTAGCCAATGGCGGATTCTCGTTGTATGTAGGGAGGCATCAGGCACGTCTCATTCCCTTTTTAAAGTTGAGATATTTAACCTTAATTTTTTTAAATTTTTATGATTTCATCTTTAAATTTTTATAATATTTAATGTTTGTCTCTATCTTGAGATTTCAAGATTTTATCCATATTCATCTTCAAATATATTTCAAGTTTCGCCACTGTTGGCTTGTTCCTATATGTCCAACTCACTGTTTTTTCTGTTTTAGTTTCACAAATTCTGATTATGAATCGGATAGCATAAATTATCTAACCTCAGTAATTAAGGGAATGATTGTTCTTCTTAAAGATTGATCACAGGTTTGAGTACCAATAATACCATCAGTAGGTGGCGAGGTGAGGTCCATGTTGATCATTGAATTGGATTGAAATCAATAGTATACATAAACCTCTATCCTGACAAGGATGAAAGAACTCTATTACTTTTAGCCTATTCTCCCAAATATTTTCTAAATACACTTATTTTCTTATTTTTTCTCTATAACTTCATTATTCATCTAAATTAACCAATAAAAATATATAATCCTAATAATGATTTTTTTTAATTCACTTATTAAAATTATTAAAATTCATAATATGATAAATTTATTAATGGTTTGTTGTTAAAGATTTAATTTAGAGATTAAAATTTATACTCTAATTTATAGTGTTTATAATTTGATTGATGTTTTCTCAACATAAATCATTGATTAAATGAAGTAGTTTTATTGAAAGATTAAAAATTAATGAAATAAAACTTCTTAATTACTGAGCCAGGGGAGACAAGAGGTCCCTTCCAAGTTCTAACCCCAGACCATTCGATTGTTTGCTGGTTAAGCCAACAAACATGATGCCACAAATGAGCCTACAGAAGACTTCAATACACATTAAAATTGCAGTGCCAAGTCGTGAGTTCTTAGCTTAGTTAATCCACAACTATGTTACATGATTGTGGTCCCACTCCCACCATCCTCCTCCGTTTCTTATCATCATCATTTGACTGCAATTCCAAACAATAAAACTCCACATCAGCTATTCATCTTCTTCATTACTCTTACTTCAGTAGTCCACTGCCTTGTCAGCAAATCATATGTGCAGCAATGTTGAATTTCCTTGGAACCAAACAAATTCTGGTATAGAACTATACCTGTTGGCTCACACAATGGGGTGCTTGAATACGCTTGGAACCATCACACAGGCGCTTACAGGGGAAAGGGTTATCAACGGATGCAAAGCTATCACTCACCTGACAAACATGTTGTAAACAGTAAATAAGCACCGAGGAAGAGTGTAAAATGGATCTCGAAAAGTAGGATGAGCAAAATTTGACTCTAATTTTACTAAATAAATTTTAAATTATAAAATATGATTCATTAACTCAACTAACCTAACTTAAATTTTGACTCAATTTAATCGAATACTCAACCTTAAAGATTAGTATTTAGTGGTACTTACCTGGCCTTTAATGGACCTAATTAACACTTCCTTACATCCTGATGCATGCACATTTCGTAAACTCGGGCATTGAAGTAGCAATTTCTCTACAAACCACAGTTTTATGAAATAAAACATTAGAAAATATGAATGTGATTAACTGGCAAAACAAATGATCATATTCGAGCTAGAAAGTAGGATACCTGGATGCAAGTTTTTACACGAGTTGAGATTAAGGTCATTGAGTTCTGGACAACTTAAACATAAAGCCTGCATTTCAGATTCACAAATGAGAACCACGATCAGAAATCATGAAAATACTAACAATACGTTCAAGATTATAGGCTGAAGGATCTCACGTCTAAGCCAGAACAACCCCACAAGCTGAGTTTTTGCAATCGGCTATGTTTGATGATAAGCTTCTGGTACATAAGGTGAAGTTTGCTGTTCAATGCATTTGCAGGTCCGTTGTCACCACTTCCTTCGGAAGGTGAATTCTGCGAGTCGAGATCGCATATGGTCATCCCACAATCCATGAGTTCAAGAAGAGGTAGTTGAGCAGTGGCAAATTGAATTCCACCTGAGAAATGCAGACAAACATGTTGAATCATTACTGAATAGATTTACCAAAATTGGACAAAGAACTTGGGAGTCTAGGACGTTAACATTACTTGAAGTGATGTTCGGACAAAGAGCAAGGAGGAGTCTTGACAATGTGTTGGGGAAAACATTGCATATCATTCCGATGCCGCTGTCGGTAATACTAGATCTGAAACCAACCCAGCAATCATCAGGCAGGATATATGGTGCTGAAGACTGATTGTAAAAGTTACCATTTCCAAATCAGCCGAGGCAAATAGATAAATTAATCAACGCTTATAGCAAAACTTACCCACTCAAATCAAGTAATTCTAGTCTTGAAAAGCTTGAAGCAATAGCAGCAACAGATGCATCAGTGATTTCCGATCCAAGAACAAGAGAAAGCATCCGCAAGCCCCTGAATAATTATTATCAAACCAGTAATTACATATCATTCGAATGCACGAATCCGTGAAACAAACAGAGAAATGCTAATAAAAAAGATTCAGGAAACCTTAAGTTTGTTGCTGTAAGAGAAAGAACAACAGGATGTGAAAGTCGAACTGATGCAATGTGTATGTTTTGCAACCTTGGACAACTTCTTCCCATACCATCAACCAAGGCAATAAGATCGGTTGTATCATTTTCTTGGCAAGAAAATTCTAAGGATATCTCATTCAAGTTGGGACAATTCAGAACCTACAGAGGAAAGCAAATGAAAACATAAACTCACTAAAATGTCCCAGAAAAATTAAATTAAAGCATAACAAGGACCTGATGGGAAAAAGTTACCGTCTTAGAAAGAGAGTAAAGATCAGAGAGCCAGAGTGTAGAAAGAGTTGATGAAGACAGCACAAAGCTGCCTAAATTCGAGCATCCTTCCATCTTAAGGCTCACTAGACAACGTTTATCAGCAACAAAACGACCCAATTCATCTCTATACATACAAAATTAAAGAGAGCAAATCAGAATCAGTTGATCTGGCATTTGTTAAATTGTGCCTTGTTAACATGCAACCGTAAGCAGAATCAAAAACATGAACCAGCAAATAGTTTGAAATCCTAAACGGCTGGATGGATTTCTTGTTTCGTCGTAAACAAGAATTTTAGCATAGAACACGTTATGCATGACGACCTACAATATTACGTGACAGTTCTAGGCCAATAAGGAACAAAAGTAAATTAACATATGAAGTGACAGATCCAGACCAATAAAGAACCAAAGGGAGGTCAATCAAACAATAATCAAGATAACAAAGTTCATTAAACCGAGCACACGTTCTAATAAGGCAACAAGTGCCCAACGTACTTGCAAAACAGGAAGCAGTTCAAGTTTATTATCTAGGACTGTTTCTGTTAATGTTTATAACCAATAAAATGTTTTACCACATTTTGGTATCCTTTTGCATGCATAATATTAAAAATAAATAAATTTTAAATCATAATCCTAAATTCTATATTCTAAATTTTAAATTCTAAAAAATATACTTTATCATCAATTCTTTAAACCGTAAAATTAAATTTTATAACGAGAACCTGAAAAGGAGTTAGACGATTTGAATACGTTTACAATAACTATGTTATCTTATTTAAGTGAGAAAAATTAACAAAAAATTCAATTTGACTAGAAACAAAAAAAAAAATAAATTCAATTTAACGCAAATTATAATTCATAAACTTAACTCAACTCAAAATTTTCAAATAAAATTTATATCATAAAAAAATCATATAACTTAAAATTTATAATAATTAATAGATTATTTTATCTAATATATATACACCACATATAAAAAAAATATTGTATACAATTATAAAAATCGTTTAAATCATAATCAAATAATTATAATTAAATTTAAATAAAAATTAAAATAATTCAACTCGACTTGAATTTTATAAATCCAGTTTAATTCAAAAAATTCAAATAAAATTTAACCTATGAAATAAAACTCAATTAACTCAATATTTCAAATAAACCATATAAAATACTCACTCTTCATGTTATCATATCCAAAGCTCCAGCTTTTATGTTGTTCGATTAAAATCAGACACGCCATATTGAATAGCTTAACTATTTTCTAAAATAATCTAAAAATAATATCTCTTCATACATATTTAATATTGTTAACAAAAGACATATTATAAATAAAATAATTAAACTCTAACCCCGAATGAACATGATTTAACTAATTAACCAGGTATACCATTTCTCACGTGTAATCTGAAAAAAAAAAACCAAAATGTTAGAAATTATACCCAGTGATCCTATTGACAGCTGCATCCGATGTAGAAATCCCCATGGACTCGAGATTAGGGCAAGAAAACGAAATGCAGGCCAGCATTGTTGCATCCACGTCACTGCAAAACCCACCAAGAAAACATAAAAAATAAAATAAGTGGAAAACAGACGTCCAAAGTCAGCAGCGACCAAGATCTAACAATGGAGTAAATAATGTAACGGGCTATGGCACATCTCTCAAACCGAATAAAAATCTCAAAGTTTCAGCATGATTTCTGTTGATAAGCTAATCCTACGCCTGATATATCATCAGATTGAATTTAGTAAGAAATGTCTTATCAACAAAAGTCTAAATGAAGACGGTTAAAACAGTGATCGGATCGAACAAGATTCCGCAGCCCTCATGGCTTCCCTAAATCTAGATTAATTCCCTCCTGTTTTACTAAGGATTTTCCTGTAAATGCAATCAGATTAACCCACATTTCAGTGTTTTAATTTGATCTCCATAGCAGATATCCGATCAAGTCTATAAAATCCTAGATCTGTATAGATTAGTTCATTTTTATGATTTTAAGTTTGATCTCCATGGTATCAACCGATCCAGTCCATAAAACCTTAGATCTTTCGAGATTAGTTTTGACCGAACCTTTCCACCTTAAGAGAAAGTTTAGTAAGGCTCGGGCATTTCTGTAAAACCGATCCGATGAACCTGAGCTGAGCTTTAGGTGGGACCAAAAGCCTCAGCTCCTCCGCCGCCCTCCACAGTCTCTTCGTGGTTTCCCTCCACCCTTTACACACACTCCCAGCTGCCAACAGTCCCGCCGGCGGCAACCTCCGCAGAATCTCCCACAGACAACCTACCGTTAACCCACCGGAGACTATTTCACTATCAGGATCCGGATCCATGTCGGGGAATGAATTATCGTTGCCGTCTAAATCGAGATCCGGTGAGTCACAGCGGATATCGACGTCATCAAAGTCAAGTGCACGTCGAAGATGGGAATATGGCTGACGTGCAGTGTGAGGATGAGGAGGACGGGCTGCAGATGAGGAGGTATCGGTGGCGGTAGCGGCTGCTGGAGTTGAGGTTGGTGTGGAAATTGTAGTGATACTAGCGGGGCTTACTTGACAGACATGGCCTTTCTTAGGCATCCCACATCTTCCACAGTTGTAACTGCCACGACGTTTGGCTGGTTTTACGTCAAACACAGCGGAGACGGCGGTTGCTGCCGAAGCAGATATAGAAGTGATGTGGGGCTGGGGGCAGTGCATGGCCTTCGGGAAAGTGAGGAAGGGGAAGAAAGTGGAAAAGAAGATGTGAAAAATGATTGAAACGAAACAGAAAAGCGACGGAGCAGAGTATTTGGATCGGAGTGAGATTCAGGGGGGAAATAAAGGGAGGGTTTGGTCGGGAAAGGCGGGAGAAATGGCAACTTTTCGCGCCTTATTTTCGTAACCTGGGAAAAAGTGAGATCAGCGTTCTTATGATATTTATTTACGTTTTTACCCTCTTTACGTTGGTATGGAAAACGTTTATCAATAATGTAAAGACGAGCTGCGTACGTTATCAAAAACGATCTAGTTATAGCAAGTATTTAGCAGTTCTCGTTTCAAAATAAAAAATAAAATACACTGTCAAATTAAATATTAATTATTGCATTTAACAAAAATAATATATATTATAAATTAAATTATTTTAAGTGTATTATCGAAATCATTAATCTATTAAATAAATTAATATTAAAAATTATAAAATTATCAAAATCATAAAAAAAACTATAAAAAGCATATACAATTATAAAAGTTTTATATAGAACGGTAAAATTATTAAAGGTTATTGAAATTTAGGTGAGGCTTGCTCGAAAATATTTATATTATATTTAATTTAACAAATTTAAAATTTTAAGTTCGAGTTTGACTAAACAATAATACTGTAGGATTTGACTTGGGTTCGAAGCTCGTCGGACTTGACTCAGGTTTATCGGACTCAGCTCTTAATGAACAAGCTTATTTTTTTATATAAAAATATTGCTTTGTTAAAAAAAATATTTTATAATCATCACAAAAACAAAATTCAATATCGGATAAGAGAAAAAAGAGTGTCTCAAAAATAGATTAATCTAAATAATCATAAATATTCTTACGATACAAACACATAACGATCAATTAATTTTAATAGAATTTCTTTTACTAAAGAGATTATTTTTTAATTTATTTTAATTGTTTTAATTAATTTTAATAGATTTTCTCTAATTTATTTTTTATTTTTTTTACTAAAGAGATTAATTTTAGTATATATAATTATTATGAACTTGTTTCACGTGTTTTTTCGAATCGAGTTTGGATCCATTTGACTCGTTTTAGCTTGTTAAAATCTCAAACTCTAAATCTGAACTCAAACCGAACTTACCTAAATCGAGTCCAAGTAACTTATGAGCCAGTCTGACTCATTATCACCCTGAACGGTAATAACATTTGCGGTAAACTGGAACGGAAATGATAATTCAAGGGTAAATTAGATGAAAATGATAATTTGAGACGCAAACCGAAAATGTTACTGGTTTTAACAGATTATGTTCATCCATAGTAAAATATAAAAAGCAAAAAGGACAAATTAATCAAGGCCATTATTATAATATTAAGATCGTATCAGGATTTTCTTACCAACCAATTCATTAAATATTAAACGATTCAATTTAATGTTGAATCGTTGTGCAGATACCATGGGAAAAGGCCATAGATTTGTGCTGTCAAGTGGAAGGGACCCTGCTCTGGTGAACAACGAATCTGACTTTTTGAAAGACCATTATTTGGTTCCACCATACTGGAGGCAATATGAGAACAAGGGCTAGGTTAGGGACGAGGATGGCCGTTCGATACAGCCTGAAATGCCAAAGCTCGGTGACCACCCTGAAGATATGCATCAATATCTCGAGCAACTAGGCTTGCCATCTAAATATTAGATGGGATGGAAGAATCTATTCTGGGAACCAGAGGCTAATAGCCTAATCCATGGTATCACATCAACATGTTTGTAGGAACAAATAGATCTGGTTTTCGTTACAGCAATACTTTATTAGAAACTAAAATGTCACTAGAAATTTAATCAGTTAATTAACGAATTATAACAGGCTTATTTTAGAATAATTGATCTAACAATGTTTAGAACGAATATATGTGACCGATGTAGCTTACATCTGATCTAAAACCTCTCTGACTATAAAATGCAATAAAAGATGCTCCATATACTGTTTACTTTCTTACTGGACATGATGTGTAGGAAGTTGGAACATGATGCATGGCATGGCCCGTACGTCTGGCTCAGATACGAGGGAGAAACTGTCTTGCTACTCTGCATCATACTGGAGGTTAACAATCAGCATCAACCTGTCACTGTAAAGAATATATCTTCAATCATTACCAAGTGTGTTCTTTTAATGGGGGAATCCTATGTCATGGCACTCATAGTAGAACTCTCCGACAACCATTTTGAAGATGCAAAGTTACACTCAAAAGACACATTCTGAAGCTTCCAGTTCATGAATTTCACTCAAAAGACACCTTTGTTAGTTGTTACGAACGATCATGGCATTTGTCACGAGTTAAAATCAAAGACACAAAATGTACTACGACCAGTATCCCAACCAGAAAGATTGCTCACGATGATTGAACACGAAGGGTTGGCTTAAGGAGTGGGAACCCAGAGAGGGAATAAGGCATAGTTCGAATGGTAACTTGATTTTTATGTTTGCCAAATAACTTACATGGTCAAGTTTCTTTTGCATACATAGGCAATATTTTGCATCACTAGCAAAAGTCGTCTCTAAGATGCAAATAAATCAATTTCTTCTATGAATCCCAAAGGGTTAGTGTCAACATATCCAGCAATCATATATTTAGTCCTTTCTATATTTTCCTCTGTTAGAGAGGGATGGCAAGAACTCAAAGCAAACAATCATTATGCACAGCAGATCAATTGTTTTCACCTTAACTGAAACTCCCGCAATATGCAACCTATTCAATCACCCTCGTTAAACCTCTGCCGCAGCTTTTGCCTCATGACCCATCTTTCCCTGTGTAACATTAAAAGGAATAACATTACTGATTTGCATAGATGAAAATTGATTATTACTAAATGATCAAAATGTTTCAACACCCAGGATTCAAAAATTTAAACTCAAGCAATATAAAGACAGTATAGTGGAAATCAACGAATTATCAGGATATTTTTAACTTGGTTAGTATCCGCAAGGAAATTGAGTAAACATTGTTGAAAATAATCTCTCTTGTATGGTAAAGGTTTTGCAATTTGAAGTACTTAGTAATCATGTTAGACTCCAGTGATTTTCCATATTAGGCTGCTAGTATCAATGCAGAAGGCTGAAAACTATAAACCTCAGACTCAGGACTCTGTCGTATTTTCCTAGTAGGAGTCCTCATCGTGACAAACTCCTCAGCTGATGTCGGATGAATACCCACTGTGGCATCAAAGTCTGCTTTAGTCAAGCCAGCTTTGATAGCAACTGCAAATCCCTGGTAAACAAAGACACGTCAGAAAAATAATGCAGAACTTGAAATGAAAAGAAACAATTTAGGTAAAGGCTTGAACCTGTGTAATTTCAGCTGAATCATCTCCACACATGTGCAAACCAAGAACCTTGTTTGTCTTCGCGCAGACTATAAGTTTCATGAAAACCCGATCAGGAAGACCTGAGAGTGTGGCCTTCAATGGCCTGAAGTTTGCAGTGTAGACGTCAATATCACCGTACTCTTTTATAGCCTGTAAAATCCTAAAATATTTGAGCCCAATAAACCGCTTTCCGTTGTTGCAAATATGCCAAACAGTTCATCACCTGTTCTTCGGTAAGACCAACTTGTCCAATAGGTGGCTGGGAAAAGACGGCGGAGGGTACGGCCCTACTCCAATATGCGTGGGAATAAGAGTTATAAGGCAATCGAGTACAAAATAAAATCCACACCTTGTCACTCAAGACCACCAAAATTCATATAAAAAAGGAAGCAGAGACCTATAACTTGTCCACTCTAAGATCATAAAATCAAAATGCATTCTTTTATTTGAACATGAGTCACTGTATTACATACAGGTCTTAATCCAGGGATTTGTGAATCATTAGTATCTGTAACTTGATAACGAGCAAAATTGGGATCTGGGCCTACTCCATTATTTCTATGCTCTCAGGTATTTCCAAGGCACCATTAGATGTCTGCCACATGGCATGGTATAGATTTGTTCAATCAATCAACCTCAAGTGTAAAGATTACCTGTAATCAGGTTTGGTTGGTTCATTCTGAAAAAGCGTTTTTGCTAAGGCTCCTCCTTCCATCAAAGCAACAGGTGTCAAATTAATTCTGTCTGTGACGTCCCCAACAGCCCAAATGGAAGGTACCGAAGTACGCGAGTATTCATCAACCTAGAGAAACAATGAGGCAAGAAAATATACAAAATAATTGAAATAGTACCATATAAGAAAATAGAGAAAATGAAGCAAGATAAACTGCAAGGTAAGAAGAACCAGTACCTCTATTGCTCCATTCTTGTTCATTTTGACACCCACAGACTCCAATCCCAAGTTCTGCAATGAAGTACAAGTTAGTTTACAACCAATACAAGATCTACCCTGATTTACATTAAAAAATAAGTTGCAATTAAAAGGAGAGAACCAACACCCTCTGCATGCATAACTTCTTAGGTTTCTTAAGTCACAATGAGAAGATAATGATGAAAAGCAAGAAGTTTGACCACATTGGAAGATGAGGGTTTATAACATGCAGCTCATAAATTTTCTCCTTTCTCTATTCTTTTTATATCTTATACACTATTTCTCTGGTGAAAGGTTTATGTTAGTAAAACTTTTTTAATTTAGTACCCCTTTGTTGGTAATTGGCTACCAAAAGACCATTTACTAGAGAGAATCAAGCCAAAGAAGTTACTCCAAACCTTTGTATTAGGCCTTCGACCAGTTGCAAACATTATATGTGAAAAGCCTTCAATTGTTCCTTTGTTGGTCTTCAGAGACAGTGAACCATCAGCTGACTTAACAATTGCCTGAGGAGACTCCTCTATATGAAATTTAATTCCTCGCAGAGACATTTGTTCTCCAACAAAATCCCTGATCTATTAAACAGATGACACTTTTTTCACTACATAACGCAAATTCTAAAAGAAGTATGATGCAAATTATGATAACAAATAAAGCAACAATCATTTTGCACAATTCTTCACCTCTTCATCGAAACCTCGCAAGACTTTTTTCTGACGTATAAATACATGAACCTCACTTTGCAGACCCTTGAAAATGCCAGCAAATTCCAAAGCTATATATCCCCCACCAACTATCGCAACTTTCTCTGGTTTTGAGGGCAAATCAAGGGCGGCATCAGAATCTATCGCATACTCACTTCCTGGAATATCAGGAATAAATGGACGCCCCCCAACTGAAATCAGTATATGTCTTGCAGTGTAAAGTTTTCCATCTACATCAACAGTATGCGGATCAACAATCTGCAACACATATCATCAAAATGGATTCACAATCAAGAACCCTCAAAAACACAAATGCATTTAAACATGCCATAAAGGACAATGTGGACAAGGGATCGTCCTACCTTTCCACGACCTTCAATTAATGTGACACCAGCATTGCCAAGAATGTTCTTGTAAATACCAGTAAGACGCTGTAACTCGGCATTCTTATTAGCCATCAAGGTGCTCCAATCATGCTTTGGTTCCGTGTCATATTTCCATCCAAAACCATTACTCTCATCAAATTCATGAGAATATTTTGATGCGTAAACCATTAGTTTCTTCGGCACGCATCCTCTAAGAACGCATCTGCAATAATCGACAAACGACGGTGATTGATATAATGCCATAAAGCTTTGCTCATGCAAGTAAAGGTTAAAACTTCAAAACAAAAGTTGAGTTTTGTTCATGAAATTGTAAATTTCAAGTAAAAGCCACAGAACCCTAAAGGCAAAATTGCAAAAACACACGCAATTCCAGTTTATATAAATTCAATGGGCAATTAACTCCAAAAATTTCCTTACATATAAATAATTTAAAGATATAATCTTTACATATGGAGACTTACGTTCCGCCAACGCCGCCGGTGGTTTCAGAAGAAATGGTCGAAAACGGGAGCTCACAGACGGCAACAGAAGCACCAAAATTGGCAGCGAAACGGGAAGCACGAACACCACCACTTCCGGCGCCGATAGTAAAGAGGTCGAAATCGTAGTGCCGCAACGGCTCAGAGCCATTCTCGGATTCTGCACGAACAACAAAAAGGCGGCGGCGCTGCCGTTGCTGAAGCTGCAACCGATGGTGGTGATGGCGTGAAAAAGAAGAGAGGGTGTTGGGTATAGGAGCGAAAACGGGAAGATTTCTGCAAAGGGTCTGGAAAGTCGGGGAAGTAAGTTTGGGAGCAGTAAAAGTAGTGGCCATACGTGCGTGTGTGTTTTCCTTCGGTGAAATCAGTATCTCTGGGTCGAGAGTAAATATTGGTATAGCTCGAACGTGGATATCTCGGGGCGGCGGCGGTGGGGCGGGTGGGTGGGTCCTCCTCCTATCGAACTTTGCGATGTCGGCAGGTGTCGGGCTTTGGGCTCTTTCAACTCTCGTATTTGTGGTTTGCCTTCTTTCGTTCCTTTGCTAATAATAATTCCTAGTTTGCGGCTTTTACTCTGGCTTTATGATCGCAATAAAATGCTGTCGCAGACTAATCATATCCACCTATAAGGAATAAAAGAAAATGCCTTTTACCAGTAAACAGAAAACAAAGGTCCAATCGAATATATTGTTGGGTGGAACGAATTAAACTCCGAGCATATGGCGGCCGTATACGGCGGCTCTGAAGGTTGGTGCAAGGCTGACATCACTGCTGATGAGGGTTTATCGGAAGATTTTCATAAATAGATAATTTCTGCTGCCTTACGAAAGAAACTATGAACATGATGCGAAACCGATTAAGATCATATTAAAACAAAGATTGTATAAAAATTTTGGTATCGATTTTTTTATATATATTAATTTTTTATAAAAAAATATAAGAATTTCTACATGTATAAAAAAAAATCTGTACTAAAATTTTTATAATAATTTCATTACAGTTTCATTTTAATGTTAAAAAATACATAGAAAACTTGTTATGTTCTACAACATGATCCCTTTGACATGATATTCACAATGAACAACATACAGAGCCGACTGAAATGAGTTATTTTGTGTTAGAGCGACAATCCAGAATCCTCATCCTCATCAAGGGAGGAAGTGTAAACAAAATAGAGTGCCCAAATCAAGCCCAAAACACCAAACAGAATCCACCCCAAAAGGTTGTTGCTCAAACCGTCGACAATCTCTTGTCCACCAAAGCCATGGCCGGGGGACTTGACATGGCTGCTGCTGCCAGCGATGACGCACATGTGCCTATGGTCGACACATTCCCCTCCACGGAACACATCACTTTTTCCTTCTTTCCAGTTGTCGGCAACTCTGGAAGCAAAAAAGCTGCGGTTGAGATCAAAACCGAAAATGGAAATGATGTTTCACTTTAGGACACAATGAAAACCAAAAAACACTACACACACGCATGTATGTAATGTATGTATGTACTTACCGTGGCAGCTGGGGATGCAACCCTTGAAGATGTTTTGAGGGCATGGCCGATTGATGAGGGGAAGGTGGCAGCAGCAGAGGCGGAGCTAGAAAATTAGTTTAGAGGTGTTATTTTTTTGAGTTATATTTAAAAGGTACCAATTGTTTATAAATTGATTTTGTTTATTATTATTTTTAAAAAATTATATATATAAATTATATAAAAAATATTAATCCAAAAATTTTAAAATGTCATTTGATACCATTGACAAGGGTGGTTTCGCCGCAGGCAGCAGATATGGTGCCATATTTCCTACACTTGGAGAAAGATTGCAGATTTTGCTACACCTGGGGATGTTGGATGTCCAAAATTAACAGTTTTATTTCATTAGCCCATCGTTCGGAAAAATTATACGGTTAACCCTGTTCATCACATCATCCATGATCTCAAGTAATCAGGACCGTTGATTTTAATTTTTTTCAAGTGAATCATTACTTCTTTCTTACATGGACTTAGTGGATGGGTAGTTATTGGGTGATTATTTAAAGATCAACGGTCTTGATTACTTAGACCATGAATGACGTGGTGAACAGGGTTCACCGTATAAGCTCTCCATCGTTTGATATTCCATATCAACATAGATCCAATCAACTTTTTCCACGTGTCATACCATTCGCGGAACCAAAGCTATGTTGTGTCCTATGTTAATTGTCAGAAATTATATTATGGATAAGTCTCATCACGTGTTCATAAGATCAACTACTAAAAATTACTTATCTTATTAATTTTTCTATGTCATTTTTTAAGTAAATTTTTATTTGAAAAAATTAATTTTAAAATGAATTAACAGTAAATATGAATGAAGATTCACTTTTAAAAAATATAAGATGAATGATTTTTAATAATTAATCTTGGATGATGTGGTGGGATTTATCCATGATATAATTTCTCGTGATAAAGATCATAAAGTTAAACCGACCCTTTCTTGATTGAAAAGAAAATCTTATATTACTTTCTTAATTTACAATGATAAATATTGGTACTCCTGTATATGGATTATTATAAAACTTGAGGCGTGTAATAGAGGTTTTTTTCGGTAATTAAAAATAACTTTAAAAATTATGTAGAACGAAATTTTTTATGATAAGTGTAATTTATTATCCAAGATAAAAGAATAATTTCTATAATACATTTAATAATACATTTAGGCATTCATCTCTAAAGAATTTTTCAAGATGTACATATATTCTTATTTATATCATCAAAATTTATAATTCTATTTCGAGATTGAATAAGAACAACTTCTTTTACACAATCCAGAATACTATCAGCAGACCTAAAAGAATGTCTAAACAATCTTTTATTCCTCTCCTTCCAAATGAAGTACACATAGTCACTCCATGCAACCTTCAAAGCATAAATCAACAAGGATTTCCCTTTCAATTTTGCACTCAGCCACTGCACCTCCATGTTCCAATCAAACATACCCCTGTACAGTCCACACAAATCCAATACAGCAGACCATATAACCCGCGAATAACTGTAACCTGCAAAGAGATGATCCCTGATTTCATGTGCACTTTCACATAGCACACAACATTCCTCAATCTGAAGCCTCATTTTTCGAAACCTATCTTTCGTTGACAACCGATTAAGCATTCCCATCCAATAATACCTGAAATATATGTTTATGGGTCTGGGGGTGTCCTCATTTAGTAATTACTCAATAGATTTGGTTGAGTAAAAGTGTGTCAAATATATCATTCTGTTGGCATACATTTATGATTTATATATAATAGTGGGTAGGTTGGCAAATTAGGTGACAATCGTTAACACGGACAAATAAGACAGTGTCTTGTTTATTTGTTCGGCGTAGGTTTTAGGGATGTGCATAGGACTCGGATTGTCGATAGAAAAAAAAAATTAAATGGCAGGTCGCGGTTAGGATAACAAGTAATCGATCTAAAGTATGTCTATAATTTTTTATATATTTAATGATAATTATTATAATATTAAAATTTTCAATCTTTTTAATTTTGCCACCAAACATAATTTCCTAATATTTTATTTAAAAAAAATAAAATACCATCCATTCTCAAACCTCGAATATTTCTCTTTATATTTTTTTCATTATTATTCTCCTTTATCTTTAATAAAAAATATATATTTTTATTTATTTCGGTCAAGTAAGATCATGTTAGAGACAAATTCTAATCCTAAAATTCATGTTAAATTTGAGTAAAATTAATAAATAACGAGTTAAGTTAAAAAACCTCCGTCTCATAAATAACGTCCCTTATTAACTTTTTGAAAGTTAAATTTTCTAAACTTTGATTATAATTATATTAAATATTTTAAATAATTAAATTTTATAAAATATATATTTGAAATCTACTCTATTAGAGGTTTTCAAAATATATTTTTCATATTTTTATTAATAATAAATTTTAAATAATCATTAGTCAAAATTCAAAAATTTTGATAAAAAAAGTCAACAAAAAATATTACTTTTGGAGACGAAAAAAGTAAATTTTTTATACTTTCACATTAAATTTAAATTAATAAAAGATTCGATTCGATCTACTACCGTCCCACTTAAAATTTGTCGTAGAGGAAGTCCCATGTAACACATTAGAGTTATTGTAAGGAAGTTGAGTAGCACGCCACCCATCATGAAGTATCATGTGTTTTGTGCTTCTCTCACAAACAAATGTCATGTTTTTTTTTTTTCCTTTCCCACCATTATTAATAGAGACGGAGCTAAAGAGGGATGGATCACTTTAAATTTTTTTTTTACTTTTGTTTTTTTATTTAAATTTTTTTTTAAAAACTAATTTTTATAAATTAATTTTTTATTTTTAAATATTTATATTTTGCTTTTTTTAATCTTAAATTTTGACTCCGTCCCTATGCTAGGTGGTACTAAATAAATCCCAACTTTACTTTCATGAAATTCCCATACCCAAATACTTTCATGAACTACTGAATTTCAGATTCAAAAAATGATACTTGAGCCATGTGTTTAATTTGCAAAATAAGTTGGCCTGCCCTGGGAACAACATTTTCGTGGGAATGCAACACCGACAAAACTCATGATCTGCCTGATCCTATCAGCTGTCTGTGGCGGTAAGGGAATAACCAGAACCAGTGTCTGCAAACCATATGGTGTTTCAGTTATGTCTCAGCCAGCTTTGCCTCGTTCCGTCCCAGATCGTAATTAAGGGCTAATCACCGCTCACCCAAAATTCCAAACCCTATTGGACTGGAGCCATTATTTTTCAACTTGTTTAAATGTTTAATTTTTTTACTCAACGCTGTAAATTCATGTAAAAATTTTAGAAAGACAAGTAGTATTTTTTTTAATTTAATTATTGTATCATATTATTATGGCTTAAGATAGTCAATTTTACTATTAAAATTGAAATGAATAGTTTGTCTCTAAAATTTATATTTTTATTAATTTAGTTATAATAAGAAATGATTTAATATATTTAATATTTTATTAAAAAAATAATTATGTTTATTAAAAGAATGTTAATTTATAATAAATATATTTTATTAATATGTCAATTCTTATGTAAGGAATATGTGTGATTGTCAAGTTATATATTTATCAATCATCAAATTGATATATATATCACAAAAAGTATGATAAATGATCGAAAAATATGTTATGAATGTATAATATCGTGTTTTAATTTTAATAATTAAATAATTTATTTATACTAAAATTTTTAATTAAATAATTAGATCGCTATTTAAAAAAATACATATTTATTATAAATTTAATTATAACTAAGTGATATGCGCTTAATTTTACCCATAAAGAACTGTAGGTTCATCCTCCTGTCGACGACACCCGCCTTTAATTAGTCTTTTCTCCTCTCTTTCGATTTGTTTTGTTGTTAGATTCAGATCATTCTTTGCCTTCTTCTTCCTCCTGATTTTTATCCTTCGACGTCAAAAATTATCATTCTCTCTTTCCCTTCTCTTTAATCTGAACCTCCTTTCTCAGATCCGAAAACATTCCCCATTTCGCTTACACATCCATATCTCTCAGCATTTCCTTCCCGTTTACAATCGACCTCTCTGTTTCGAATCCCTTTTCTCATCAGTGTTTTCTTCATGGGTTTTAATGCTGGTTTTCATGAAGATATGCACGTAAAGTTCCCTTTGTCTTTTGCTTCTCGTTGACATGCAGTGATACGGTAAGTGCGAGGCGGGTTTTATTGAGATTGAAAGCGAGAGAAAGGGAAAGGGAAAGGAAGATGGCGAATCGGGTCGTGAAAGTGAAGAGAGAAGCAATTGCGGCATGCATGACTTGTCCTCTTTGCGATAAGCTTATTACAGATGCCACCACCATATCTGAATGCCTTCATACGTGTGAGTTTCAACCTCCCCTTTTGATATTTCTCTTACCTTAACTTGTTTCCCTTTCAAATTCCCTTCATTTTGAGGTCATTTGTTCTTAGTTCTTCAAAAAAAATCGGGTTTGATCCTCTTCCGATCTGGATTGCTCTTATTTCCCCCGTCTTTTATCTGGGTTTTTCTTGATTTCGCTTGTTTCCCTCTATGTTGACTTGTTCGCTTGATGTTCTATTGCTGCTTTGTTTCGTTTCTAAATGCTTCTTAGCAGTTGATTTTAAGGCATGTTGGTAGAATAGCTAGATATAAAACTACTGCGTACGGAGTTGTTATAATACCAGAGGGGAACAGTTATATTGCTTTGTTGATGTATAACGCCTACTTTTGAAAACACTGTTGATTTGATTATGAAACCGTTTGTTTTCCACGGCTTCTTACTGTCATATACTTCAAATTTAGAGTATTCTTCAAAGATTAGAACTTTCCTTCTTTGCTTTTCAAGTCCATGACAAGATTCAAACTTTATTTTGTTTTACAGTTTTTAAATATAATGAAACCAACCTCTTTTCCTAGTTACACAAGAGTTTCAATTGCTTTGCTTTCTCAGCTTGTTTTCATTGAAATCTTTTCTGCAATCGCTATATGCTGTATTTATTTCAGTGCCTTTGTGTCTGTTGAACTAATAAATAGAAATTTACGATAGATTTCTGTTTTCAATTTATGTAGTTTGCAGAAAGTGCATCTATGGTAAGATAGAAGATGAAGAACTAGAGTGCTGTCCGATATGCAACATTGATTTGGGTTGTGTTCCTCTAGAGAAATTAAGGTATCTATGCTTATTGCTTTATTCCAATTTTAGTCTTTTCAATGCCCCGAAAGATATCTAATTGAGCACTTGTTTCAAGTGGTCACCGGCAATGCTTACGGATTTCTTCTGTATTCCTTAGGATCGTTAATCTTTTTGAATTAGGAATCAGGTTTTAAGGCATGGAGTAAAGTTTTTGAAGCAGAAAGAATAGAAATTGCAATGAATTTCATTGGAGTTCATTCTTACTAAGTTTTCCAAGAAGATTGAAAAACTTGGATATCTATAGTAGCAACCAGACTCTCTTCTATCTCCCGATGTTCATTTGTTTTCCCTTATCTAAGTGATACGAGTATATGTAACTTAGTGAATTTCATGTGAAATATCTAAGCACAATTTATCTGTGGTATGCAAACGTAAGTACTCATTGCTTTAATGGGATTGTGTGAGTTCAGTGGCAAAACCATGAGGAAAATATGTTGAATTGGAAAATTTTGCATATATCTTTTGTTTTTCCTGAATAAACATTTTGTATCTTTCTTTCTTGGTTTCGGCACATGTTTTATGGTGTTCAATAAAAAATTTGGGTTAACTAAATGTGTATTGAGATTCATCTGTGCTTTTGGAAATCAGATCAGACCATAATTTGCAAGATGTGAGGTCCAAAATCTTTCCCCTTAAAAGAAGAAAAGTGAAGGCACCTGAAGTTCTGCCCCCGCTTACAATGCCTACTAGAAGAAAAGAGAGATCACTCTCTTCTTTGGTGGTTAATGCCCCCAAAGTATCAACACAAACTACCATGACCGGAAGGAGGACAAAAGCTGTTGCAAGAAAGGTCAGTGCTTTGCAAGGTTCCAGTTTTTCAATGGAGAGGCCTCTTAAAAGAGAGGAAGACTCTATGGAGGATCACCTCGAGAGTGCAAGCTCACCTGAAACAGTAAATAAATTCACTCCAAATAAAAGACAGGTAAAATTGAAGGCTAAATATTTTTAGTATGTAATATTTTTTTCCCCTCTCACTGTGTCCAAATTCCAATATTGCTTAATAATGCTCGTTTTCTCAAACAACCATTTACTTGAACAGAATTTATGTTTTGGAGTAGACCAATGATATCTGTTGTCTTTATAAAATTGAAAAACAGTGTATTTCTTCTGCTGGACCTAGCCAACAAATGAATAAAGATGTCGAGAATGGTGATGAGTCGTGGGATGGGAAATTGGATCTCTGGAAACCTTTGAATTGTTTGGTGGAGGTTGCAAATAGGACCAAGTCCTTCAAGTCCAGTTCACGGGGTTCTGATTCGAAATTAGAACCTAACCATGTCCTTAAAGTTGAAGCTCAAATGGGCAAAAGCAAAAATAAGGAAGATAAATGCAAATCAAAAGTTGAGAATGAAAAGAATATAGCTGATCCTGGAACGTCAGAAATTGTTACTCCTAAAAGGTTACACAGGATCCATAGGAAGAGGGCTTCTGGATTTGGGGCTTCTGGAATTTCTCCGCAAGCTGTGCTAAATGCACTTGGTCCAAAGCATGAAAGAAGAACTGGTCCTGTTTGGTTCTCTTTAGTGGCATCTGAAGACCAGTAAGAATTTTATTTTAGCCTTCAGATTCAAATGGATTGAAAATGACTTACCTGAAAATTATTTTCTCTTGGTCATAAACTGATTAAAAATTCAATGCTTTCAGGGAAGGAGGTGCATCTCTGACTCTCCCTCAGATTCCTCTAAATTACCTAAGGATAAAGTAAGTTCCTTTAGACAATTCCTTCATGAGTCGTGCAGTAGCTTGCTCTATATATTCTTCTTCCTTCAGTCTAAAGATTGTTAATTTGATCTGTTGCTTGTTAGCACTGTGATTCTTTACTGTCCATTATTCTTTTTTTAGCACCATGGTCTCGTAGTATTCGTCTTGGCATATGGTAAAGGGAATGTACATGTGGGTTGTTACCAATCTAGACTGGTAAAGGGGTTTGATAAATATTATATGCTGGAGTCTATATGGTAATAGATAACTGGATTATAAACTAAACATTTAATGGACTGTGAGACCAGAAAGATATGGGTAAGGAAAAGATACTATATACTGGAAGTCTTCTGTGCAACTCAAACAGAGCTACTGAACTCTTGGACAATTATGGGCTTACTGGATGACTTCCAACTGTCCATTTGTTCTTTAGTTTACAGCTTGGATTTATCTAAAGGACCTGATATGCTGAGTACCACCAAATATGTATGGCAAAAGATGCTCATAAATATTAGTCATGACGTAAGAAGGCCACCAAATATATATGCAATTTTGTTTCTTTTGCCAATTTACGCTATTATATTTTACCATTTTTCATTTAAGTGCCATGGACAGTGGTTTGTGGTCTGTTGTTACTAGCTATAGCTAAATCCCATCTATCAATTTGTTTTAACTAGAAGTGCTTCTCATGCCTGTCAGCCTGTTTTTATTCTCTTTTCTGTTTGATCTATGGCACGAAAAGTTTACATTTTGCATCAACCATATGGATTAATAATCATGTTTTCGCTGAGTTTTAAACTGATTTATGGTTATCTGTTAGTGTCACTTTAGATATGGGTCCATCCAGGGGTGAAGTCAGAAATTTTATATTGAGGAGCAAGATTGAATTTTATAGTTTTGAGGGGTAAAAGTGTAATTTTACCATTTATTATCAGCTTATAACTTTATAAATTTTGAAGGGACTAAATACAATTTTACCATTTTTAGCGATAGTGATTTTGGTTTAACTTTATTTTCATCAAAGTTTGGCTACAAAAACCTAAAAGTTTAACTTTCTGACCTTTGAAATGATAGAATGGTTCATATTTGTTCTTCTGTGACAGGGATGGAAATATGCCTGTTTCTTTTATTCAAAAATACCTTATGAAGAAATTGGATCTCACCAATGAAGCTGAGGTGAGTTGATCTCTCTTTGAATGTTTTCCGATGAGGCACTAAATAGAATTTTGGCCAAAATTATTTTTAGCTTTCTTTTTTTAATGTCTACTTTCTTCAAAGAGGCTCTTTGTACAACGCCACTGTTTTTCTCGAATCGGTATCTTAATTTGTCATTAAGTGCCACGTGTCACAACTTGATTGGTTGTTGAAATAACACATCAACATCATGTACCAATATGAGATTTGTTTCCAAGTTTAGGTACCAATCTGATAATTCTTTTCAAGTTCATGTACCGATTTGAGACCAAAAATTGTTCCAAGTAGCACTTTGTAATAAGCCTTGGTCTTCACTCTTCAGTTTGTTAAGAACACGTGTATGTTATCTCCAAAATATGAATGGCAAACCATTCCAAAACAAGATACCTCTCACTACATAAACAAATTCCTTCCTTTTAACGACTAGAATTACTTTATTCGTTTGTTGTTTAAATCGTGGTTTTGCAGAAACTATATTACATGATTTGAAGTTTAGAACTGCGAGTTTAAGAACTTGGTATTATCTTTATGTACATATGCATACTTGTTTTGGCAGGTTGAGATTAGATGCATGGGACAACCTGTACTTCCCACCCTGCAGTTGTATAATTTAGTCGATTTGTGGCTACAAACAGCGTCGATGTCACAGCGTGTTACAGCATCTGTTGGCTCAAGTGCCAAGGATTTTGTGATGGTATTGGCATATGCTCGGAAATCCCCAGGTCAATCATAATAATGCATTATTTCATTCTTTCTCCACCACATTAACAGTCTTATGCATATATAGATGGTTTTATGATTATTCGAATCTTCATCGGCAGTAGAGTAGGACATTTTGATAGATATTCGATACACATGATTGAAACTGTGTCATAACTTTCTACTTCTCCGTTTACAGCTTCAACTGGTGGATGTTGTTTCATTGATTTCAATCTGTTTTTATGTAAAATTTCTGCTTTCTCACATGTTATAAAAAACGGACATTGCACTTCCATTGAGAAACAAGGTTTGAATGACATGACGGTGTAGGAACAGGCACTCATGGGCTTTGATCCTACATTAGAACTTCAGTTCGACTACCGGAGCTGCGATGAACTCGTCAATAGGGCTAGGAGAGAACGACACCCACTGTAAAACTTTAACCACACCTACAACACAAAGATTAAAACCCTCGATCACCAAACCGTTTTACCTATACTATATGTATTAGGCAATGCAAAACTACTATCCGAAATGGATGGGTTAGCACGAGTTATCTAGCCTCGATAGTTAAAGGAACGGTTGTTCTTAGAGGTCATGGATTCGGGTATTAGTAATATATTAACATAGTAATTGAGCGATCAATGTTCTAATAGTTGAGAGTATATTCTAAAACATATACTATTATAATTACTGTAACTGATTTTAAAAAATGGATGAGTTAAATTAACTTCTTAATTTTTATTTTATTTTTTTAAAGTGCGTATAACCGACTGTTTATCTAAGCTATTCATTTCAATCATTTAACAATCTAAAAAATATATAAAATTTTATAAAACTTAAAAGAGTTTTACGGTGTATAACTTGATATCATCCTATTTATTATATTTATCTATAATATTTTTATTAATTTTATTTGAAATGGGTCAAGTTTAATAATTTTTGTTAAAATTTTAAAATTAAATCAAGTTTAATAATGTTTTTATTGTGTCATATCAAGATCATATTTAAAAATTAAAATTTTTAAGTCTATTGGTCAAAAATCAACCCGTTACCATCACTGCCCTAATTGTCAGTTGCTTTTTTTTTTCTATTAAAAATGTATCGCAATTTTTTGATAATTTTACAATAGAACTAATTAATCAAACTTTGTATAATTTAATTAATATTTTTTAAATAAATTTTAATTCAACAAACGATTAAAAAAATATTTATATTAAATTTTTATTAATTATTTTCTATCAACAATTAAATTAACTAATTGAACATTTCAACTATTAACAGCCAGCGATAATTAATGTAACGATAACAAAATGTAAATTTTAATATTTTTTTTATAAATTTTGATAGTTTGTTGTAGCAAAAAAAATAAACAATTTAATGATATTTTTCAAATTACATATTTGTATTTCATAAAATCGGCCACTCCTTCCGGCCTTTTAGGGAAAATTCAATAAAGGAAACCTCGGCTTTGGCTTTTAAGTGTGACGACGATCCGCTTGCAGACTCTCATTGGAATTTGTTCTTCTTCGATTGACGACTCAATGGTTTATATAACATCGTGGGACGAGTTCGTCGAGAGAACTGTGCAGTTGTTCCGAGCCGATCCTGAATCTGTATGTTAACTTTACTCTCCTTATTTTGCTATGTCGCCTTCCCTATTTAGTCTTTGATATTAATATATTATAAAGGAAGTTCTGCGTTGCTTAATAATTAGAGATTCTCTAAATATTAAATATGATTTTTGCCACTTCTTTCGGGATTGTTCTTCTGGATTTGGATCGGGGGATCTAGACGCGGTATTGCATGAAGTACAGACATTGTGATGGCAAATTGGTTTTGAAGGTTACTGATAACAAAGAGGTATGAATTGAACATCCCTAATTGTTTATGTGGTAGCCTTTGTTTGATTCAATTGTTTTGGTGAAGTATTAATTGATGTTTATTCCCTAAGAATTAGGTTGGATTTGGGATTAATTAAGAAAATGTGCGCGAATCTGGAAATCTGTTTACATCAAAAAGATTTGCTCATATGGTTTATATGGATAACGTGCTTGAGATTGTATTTGTATCCTTTCTAGCATACCTGAGGAATCGCAACAGTGATTTCCTATTCCTACATCTCTGTTTCTTTGTTGTCTGTTAGTTTCTGAAGTTGTCGGTGAAACATTCTTTAGTGTTAACACACTGGATAAAAATATGGCTTACAGAAAAGGAAAAAAAAGACTAAAGAAATTTGATGACATGGTGATGTTGTTGAGGGAGAAAGAAGAGGCAAAACTCTTGTTCAAATATAATGGAAGACGTAGGTTTCTTGAAATAGCCTTGTGGACCTGGTCTGGCCCCTTGGTAAAATTTCTTGTGGACTTGAATGTTTGTGAGATTTGACATGTTTCCTACATGGGTATGCTCTTTTTTTTCTTGGTATTTGGAGGGTAATATCCCCATAATCATGTCTGGATATGCATTTGAGATAATTGTCAGGCACAAGTACTTCAAGAAAAATGAAGAGTTGGAGTGACATGGCTTCTACTTTCCTAAATTTTCTTTAGGCAAGTTATTTAAAATATACATAAGAAATAGCAGATAAATTGATTATTTTCTCCATTTATGACCCCAAATTACAGATGCTATTAGACATTTGACTATAAGACTATTTCATAAGTAGTGATAATGCGTGAGTGAGTTTTGCTAGTGCCTATATGCTATGTTTGTTAGTTTTCTTTGAACTCTTGGCAGGAAAGTGAAAGTTAGGGAAACTGCATTCAAAGATCTTTAGGAATCTGTTTCAATGAGGGTAGCATTAACTGTTGAAGGTCTAATAGTTTGGTGTTATGTTGAGATCTTGAAAATTCCTTTATGGTTATCCTTCTCTTGACCCGAATATCTCAAGCTTAAATGATGCAAGAGCATTATTGTAGTCCTAAGGTCCAATGCGATGTGTGGGCTACGGACATATGGTAAAGGATACAGTAGATAAGAATCCTCTGTTGCTTTGAAATCTCAAGTTGAATGTTAAGAATCCTCTGTTGCTTTGAAATCTCAAGTTGAATGTTTAAGAGCCTAATTGGAGCCTGCAACTATCAGCTAAGAGCTTCTGGACTATTTTAAAGGCTCAAATTAGTTGCGGGAATTGGGATCACTTATAAAAGTAGGATAGCCCTCTTGTTGGATTAATATTATATATATTAGGCAGTGACAATTAAATCTCAAGTTGAGTTTTTCTGTTTTAGCCTTCTACTTCTTTTTTGCCTTTGGATTATAAACGTAAATAACTGATTGGTTGTAACTTTGAGACTTTTTAAATGGGGTGTATCATGTATGTTATCTTGACTTGGTGTTATTCTACTTTTAAGCTATATGCTATGGGGTTTGCTCACATTGACTGTTTTACATGTAGTGCCTCAAGTTTAAGACAGATCAAGCACAAGACGCAAAGAAGATGGAGAAGCTGAACAATATATTCTTCACTTTGATGGCTCGGGGACCTGATGGTAATGTTTTTCATGTCTTTGTAACAAGAATAACTTATCAGTGTGCACACATATATCATCATTATTTATAAAGATCGTGTGGCAATTAAAAGCATGCTATTCAATCTAAGAGCTATGAAAGAAACATGATTTTTTGTAGCCTATGACTTTTGCTAGGATGTCCGTATTCCTGCAAGTAATCTGTTTCTAAAAATCTTAAATTTAAAGCGGTAGAAAAATGGCTTGGAGTTTTGTTGGCATACATAAAATGCATAATCAAGAATGTAACTGAATAAATTCTGAAAATCTACTGGTGGTTCTATTTAGTTTATTTACCAGTGCGTCTATCTGTATTTTTTTTTTAACTAATTAGCATTCTTCCATATGATGCAGTGGACATGTCAGAAATTACAGGGAAAGATCAGATGGAAGCCCAGCCTGCGAAGAAAGGAAGGGGAAGGAAACAATAGCTTGATTCGGAAGTTAACATATTAGTGGTTTTGAGCAAACGTGAGGAGACTGGTTGAATTTTTCGAAAATTTATTTAAAATTTCTTGTGTTATCGAAATTTTCCTGGAAAATTAAAATATGAAAACATTCCTTTTCTGATTCACATTCTATGGATTAATCTCACGACTGTGGAAGTATAATTATGTTTTCCCTTTGAATACAATCTGTGGGAAAGCAAAGTGGGAGGTGGACCATATATCTCTGGTATTAGCTCTGCTCCAGGATGTAGAGTGTAGACCCATCGAAGTTGAGTACTACACGATACTACATCTGAATCATTTGAATCGTGGCATGGAGTCATTGCCAACCTCTAGGAAACACCTCGTTCAAACGTTTACCCACTGGCTACTGCAGAGGATGAAGGGGTGGGGGGCAAATGCCTGAACCCCTTTTTCTTTTCTGCCTCGTTCACACAGCTGCTAGTCTGCATATTCCCTGTACACGAGTGTGAACTGTGACTGTGTAGTCAATTTCAATGCTTTTTCGAACTGAGTTCATATTGCTAAACCCCCTTTTAAACGTCCTGTCTCTAGTAATTATGAATCCATCCCTTTGCCGAATGAAGTTTGTAAAACTTCGAGGCACAAGTCACGTACAGCCTCCACTAAGTTGTGAGGTAGGGTCTTCCCTCAGCCACTGCAAAGGTATTTCAGACACTCGTACGTTGCCACTGTTTGTTGTTTGTAAAGAAAGCTTTAATCACAAATTTATTCCTAATCATACCTCTCTCTCATGCAGACATTATAATTAACAAGTAGACAAAATATTTGATTAAAACCCATCAAATCTCAGTCAGTAATACGTATTAAAAGAGGAACAAAACGGCTGTTTTCTTTACTTAGTGTGAGACAGACGAATAGACGCTGCCTTTTCTCTCCCACGGATTCTCGTCTCGTTTCTCCGGCGGATCTCAGCAAAGGAGGACAGTTCAGTGCTACGATGCCCAACCCAACCCAACCAATCCCCATGCAAAAAGAGTGACTTTATTTATCAAACTCTAATCATGGCTGTTCCACCTTAAAAGCTCTCACACGTCAGTCATCTCAGATCCCAACACACTGCTTTGCTTTAGATTTCTTTTTCTTGTTGGAAAACATCCATGTGCGGTGTGCCGATAGAAAAAAGGGTTGTGAAATCCCAAGAAAACTCTCTCTTTTACTTTCCTTGGCTCTTAACTATTTGAAAAAGGCAGGGTTGTTGGCGGGAAAATATTTGTCCGATAAAGGGAACAGATTGACAGGATGGTTCTGATGGGTATAAGTTGAGACAAAGCGCTGATGCTGAATTCTTTTTTTTCTTTATCAAGGAGAGAAGCTCATGGTCTGGTCTGGAACACAAAACTATATAAATCGTTATATTCGTAGGAAATGGAATTGGTTCCACAAAGAATTTTTAGTTAATACGTCTTATGTATTATTTTAATTTAATTTTAAGTTAAACGAAGTAAAATTTATGGATGAAAACTATCAGTTAACTGACGATAAATGACTTAAAATGATATGATAAATCTATATGATAATACACGTTGAGTTGATATTATCATATAGATAAATATATTGACTTAACTCAACTTGGTCGAACACCCACTTCATTGAGATTTATGATTCTATTGTATCTATTATTTATTTTTATAATTTAATAGAATATTTATACTCTCTAGACTCTATGCTTTTCATAAACCAAAAAATATTAAGCACACAAATATATTTGATCTTACGCCCTTTTATGTATTGCATAATGATAATATCAATTAGACTAAACTTAATTTTAAAATTAATCTTGAGATGATTAAAATATAATATATTTTTAAACATATTATTAACCATTTGATAAAACACATACACCTTACAGATAAAACAATTTAAACCCAAATTTCTTACGATAAACATCGTCCGATTTCCCACTAAAATTAGGGATGGAGCTAAAAATTTATTTAAGGGGTGTCATTTTCTTAAACGATATTTAAAAAGAATTAATTATATATAAAAGAGCGTCAAACTATTTATAAAAGAGTATCAATTATATATTTTTAATTTTTTATACATAAATTATATAAAAAAATATAATTTTTTTAAATTTTAAAGTATCAACAGACATCCCATTTTTCAACGTCGCTCCGCCCATGACTAAAATCACTTATTAAATTCTAACTCAATAGTAATATAGAGTCATTATTAAATATATAATATTAGAAAAAGAATTATAAAAGTAACGTATAAGTCCCTATATTATCTTTTTCGGTAAAGTTACATCTTGGAAAATTCCTGCTGCTTCTCTATAACTATGCTTTAACTTTTGGGGGGTTAAAGTTTCATCCTAAAAGTTAAAACTTTGGATATAAAAGTGGGATTAGGGATGGAGGCATTAATTGCTTAACCTTTTTGTGAATTACTTCAGGCTTTACTAACTTTACTGCCAGTTTGCCACTAATTATTTATGTTTAATTTTAATTTCAGTGTAATAGTAAAATTAATGCTAATAATAAGATCTAAAATCTTATCATTTATAGGAAAATTTGTTTTAACTTCATTGAAGATATCTTTTAAATAATTTAATTATTTATTTTGTTATAATGAATGAATATATAATTTAATTTCAAGAAATATATATCATTTGGAAATTGTTTGAGAAAAAAATGAAAATAAAAATAAAAGTTTCAGAACTTTAAACAGAAAATAAATTAATAAGGAGATAAAGGGAAATATTTTTCAATGCAAGTTTATATTGCTTGAATTGGCTTAGCTTTCTTGATGATGGAAGAAACAATGCATTTTAGGTTGCATCATGGATGTAATTCAGATGCAACCAAATGAAATATAGGCCATTTTATTTTTTTTCTTCTAATTTTATTAAATAATATTAAATAAATTTATATTTTATTTATAACGTAGCGAAATTTATATTCTCAAGAAAAATGTTAGCATTCGAAACATAAAATTTGAGAAGAGGATGAATAATTTTAATCACCTTTATCAAAATACACGAAAAATTATAAAATATGTTTCGGTATAAATTTTTTGGTATGTACCAAAATTCTTATACTTTTATAAGAAATTTGATATATCTACTAAAATTTTTATTCTTTTTAAAAAATTCAGTATATACTAAAAAATTTATACCGAAATTCTTAAAAAAAATAATATAATATTTTTTTAGTTGTTTTTTAACACTATTATTCCTTAGAATTTCCTCAGACACACCTGGTTAAGGAAGGAATTAAAAACTGGTAGCTGAAAATGGTAGTCTTATGTAAGGAAGAAGAGTACTTTACAACTTCATAGCTAATTTCACATTAAAAAGACTAAAAAGCCAGAAATGGCAAAAGGAAACGTATAAACCCAAGGTCTTTGCTCGGGACCCACCTTCAAATCTGTGACAAGGATGGCAGTTTCATTTTCCTCACCTCTGCTCTTTGTTCTCTTCTGTTGTGCTACTCATTGAAATCATCACCTTTCTCTTTATTTATCTCTCTCCATTGAAAAATTTTCTTAGTTTCAGTTGAGTTTCTCTCCCTATAATTCTATTTTATTTGTTTCTATGAGTACTGCAAAACACAAGTAGAAAGGAAAGAAAAAAAATGGCAGCTTTGTTTTGTCTTAGCCGTCTGTGAAGTCCAACAAGGTATCTTCTTTTTTTGGTAATTTTCTCTTTGTTTTCTCCTAATGATAGCAACTGTTTTCTGCTTTCATTCTGTCTCTGATCTTATTGGCCTTCTCTGTTTTGGAAGAAACCAAAAGAATGGGCCTTTTCTAGACAAATTTTCCATTAAAATTATGTTGCAGAACTCCCTGTTGGGTTGACCTGTGCTCCTATGGGGTGTTTCTTTTTATTGCTTAAAGATCTGATGTTTTACCAGTTTTGCTGTTTCTAGTGTTTGTTTTAGTTTAGGTAATTTGGTTTCTTTCTTTGGGGGTGATATGGAGGAGGTTGAGGCAGCTAACAAAGCAGCAATAGAGAGTTCCCATAGAGTTTTGAGTATTTTGTCTCAGCCTCAAAACCAGGTTACTTGCAGAAATTTAATGTCTGAAACTGGGGAAGCTGTTTTTCAGTTCAAAAGAGTAGTTTCCCTACTGAATTCTGGTTTGGGACATGCAAGAGTGAGGAGGGTAAGGAAACCACAAACCCCTTTTCCTCAGACCAGCCTCTTGGACAGTCCACACTCTAATGTCCAAGAACTGAGTTCACAAGCTCAGAAATCTCTCTGTTTAGTGGAACCATCTCTCCAATTGAGTTTGAATGGGAAGAACCCTCTTCTGGGGCACTATCTTTTCCTCCAAAAACAACAGCAAATGAAACAACAACAAGCTGAAATGGTGATGTTTAGGAAGAGAAGTAGTAGTAGTAGTGGGATTAACTTGAACTTTGATGGCTCTAGCTGCACGCCTACCATGTCATCTACTAGGTCTTTCATTTCTTCCTTGAGCATAGATGGAAGTGTAGCTAACTTGAATCATGGTATTGGTGGGACTGGGAGTGCCTTTCATTTAATCGGACCGCATCAATCCTCGGACCAAGGCTGCTCCCAACACAAGAAGAAGTGTTATGGTAAGGTAGAAGAAGATGGGAGTGTCAAATGTGGAAGTAGTGGACCCATTGGTAGATGCCATTGCTCTAAAAAGAGGTTCATTCTAGTTTTCTATCTTATTTAGTCTAGTTTTGTTTCCCCACTTTGTACTTAAATTGATAGCGCTGTATTGGACAGGAAACATAGAGTGAAAAGGTCAATCAAGGTGCCTGCAATCAGTAACAAGCTTGCTGACATTCCTCCTGATGATTATTCATGGAGGAAATACGGGCAGAAGCCGATCAAGGGCTCTCCTCACCCTAGGTAATAAATATCATTGTATAAAGACCGAGATTCGATATATGAATTCGAAGTGCGTGTAGGTGGAATGTGTTGTGATTTGTTCTCAACTGGTGCAGGGGTTATTATAAATGTAGCACCATGAGAGGTTGCCCTGCAAGGAAGCATGTGGAGAGGTGCTTGGAAGAGCCATCCATGCTTATTGTTACCTATGAAGGCGAGCATAACCATCCAAGATTACCATCACAATCTGCAACATAGGGAAATTGTGGTGTCAACTGTCAAGCCTTTCGATATTCCATGCAATGGTTGGCGAATTGGTTTGCATGGATATATATGGTAGCAGTTTCTTTTTCATTTTCCTTTTAAATTTGGCTTCAGAAGGTTGGATTTCTTAGCTTTTTTAGGATTTTGATGCTGGCTGTAGAATTGGGGTTTAAATTTTAAGAAAAAACTGATTGATCTTTCCTGGCAATCAATGCTTGAAAAGGGTTGATGAACTGAATCTGTGTTGTGTACTTTGGACTTACTTACGGCTTATACGAGCTATCCAGGGCTGCATTTATCTCATTGTCTGCAACACGCCTCCAAGTGGAATATATTCTACTCAATTCTGCTGTCTACTGATATAGCTTCCAAGTTATTCGAATTTAATTCGATTATCGGTAAAAAAAGTGTTCGTCCGATTGAGACCTGTTCGTCCCTAATCAAATTAGACTCAAATGTTCATAAGGCACGTTGCATTTTCATAAGAAAGAATTCAATTTCGAATATTATTGGAAAACAGATATATTATTAGATGACAAAGATGTACGAATCTGGTCCAGTCAAAAGAGATGGACTTAACAGCAGTCAATAATATGTATTATTATTATGAAGGTAGGATCGTTTTCTGAACCAATTAGCTTCCATTTTATTGTTTGTTTGGTATCCCGTGAGGAATTATTGAAGTCAAAATGGCGTCAGAGCCAGTCCTTCAACACGACCAGGCATGTGAACTACGTAAAGGCTAACCAACATAGCCGACATGGTTTCGACGCAATTACATAACTTGGTTACATGCAAAGACTGGAGAGTTCTCACATCCTTGTGTCTTAATCCTCCTACCATGCTAGAATTTTAATCCCTCACTGGAAAATCATTTAAAAATAAGATAAAAATTATTTAATAAAATATTCTTAAATATATTCTAAAAGTGTGGAGGTAAATGCACCGAAAATAAAAAAATAGGGGAAGGGACATAAGTCCGTAATTAAGATTTAAAATTAAAGATAAAACATAAACTTTAAAAGGTGAAAAGATAAACTCATAATTAATTTATATATATATTATTCAAAGGAAGGAAAAATTAGAAAATTCTCTTCTAATTATATTTTATATAAGTTCTAAGATAATATTAGAAGGGAGATGCCAATGAGGCCTTGGCTTTAATAACAAGGTCGAGGTATTTGTAACTTTGAGACCTCAAGTTTGAATCTTATTCTGTAAAATTATGTTTAAGTTCTTTCAAGATTTATTTCAGTTTAATTATTATAATTATGGTCTCAAATTATAAGTACCGATTAATATCTAATAGTTGAGAGTATACTCTAAACTATCATTTTCCCATCATCAGACTTTTCGTCACCGACCTCTCCTGATTACCTGAATTCCCGGACACATTTTGCAGGTTCCCATCCTTGACTGACTCTCTCCTGCTCCTGGTATAATCTTCCTGTTTTGATGAGCCCTGCCCTTCTGGAGTCACATTTCTCCAATATGGTTTCCTCCCATTGAGTTTAGCCAACTTCACAGACAAGAAATCCATACACTGTAGGCACATTCAGTCTCTCCATAGGCCTCAAACCATTCAATCTCACTAACCCGACTCGATATTCTACCTTTTTTTCACCTGTTATAATCCCAGGTTTCTGAATTCTGGTTTCTCTGATCCACTGGCTTACGGTTTCTTGATTCCAACTCTACTTGCTGTTTGCAACAAATGAAGATATATGCAAGTTTGATCCTTGGGACAGTGAAGCCAAGAATACATATTATCTCTAAAACCAAGTTGAGGGAATGAAGCCCGGTCCGAAATCATTCAAAAGACATGTAAGATTCAGAGGAATGGCTTCGAACCAGACGACATTCCCTGCAACAGTTCATGTTATAGATGCACAGGAGAGAAAAAAGGAAGAAAGATGGGCAGTAGAAGAAGCAGGCAGGTAGAAGCACATAGTGACAAGGGGAGGAAGTGTATGTATTTGATTTGCCATGCATAAGTAGTATTATAAAAAAATATCATTCGATTTATTTTTTAACGTAATAAAACTGTTATTGATTAATTTTATATCACAACTCCAATAAAATAAAGATTAATTTCAATTAACTAGTATTATAATAGAAAGGACAAAATAAATTGTAAAATCTAAAAAAAAAATTCACAATTACATAAATATCTTTTGAATTACACAAACATCAAGAAATATAGATCATAAAATATTCTTTTGTCATAAATTGAGTACTGTACTTCTGCCTTCTTAGAGTGATAGCCTTTCATCGTTACTTAAATCATAAACATCCTAAAACAAATAAAAAAACAACCAACCCCAAAAAAAAAATTGTTTAATAAAAATAATGTCTAAAACAAATAAAAAACAACCAACCAAAGAAAAAATTATTTAACAAAAATAATATTTGTGAAATTTAAATATTAATATTAAGGTTATATAATATAAGAACTTCCTTATATACCATGTTAATGATATTCATCATTTCCACACCATCATCACAATCTTTATTAATAGTGAAATAAGCATGTATTTCTTCAAAAAATCACTTTGTCATAAATAAATAAAAATTATATTAGAGAATAATGTGAAATATAAAACCTATCATAATATATTTATATATATTTTAAAATAAAAGGTGAACTTTTTAATAAACGGATAAATGGGTATAAGTTCAAATTGATTTTTTTCAATTTCGAGTTATTCGAGTTGAGTTTAAATTTGCAAAGTTCGAGTTACTTGAAAAACGAATAACTTAAAAAAATTTTCAGGTCTAATTACACATTTAGTCCCTGTAATTTTATTTTCAGTTTTATTTCAGTTATATCTTCTATTTTTTATTATTTTTATATTTTAATTTTTTTCTTTACAATATAGTCACTTTTCATATTTTTATTTTATTTAATATAATTTTTTTAAAATTTTTATATTATTTAAATTAGGTTAATTATTTTATATTTTATATTTATATATTTATATTATTGTATTTAATTTATCATTATTTTTATCTTGTTTTGACCTTTTCTAGCTAAGATTTTTTTTAACGAAACTCATAATTTAATGAAATAATATATTCATACCTGAGGTATTTGATGATAATAATAATAATAATTCAAAATCTTATTTATACATGTAAAAAATAATATGAAAAATATATATATAGATATAAAGAGAGAGTTGTTTAAATTAGAGTCAATGTATTATAGTACAATTAAATTTATACATAAACTCGAAAAATTGAATCGACTCGAACTCGCTAAAACCGAATCGAAAAAATTTCAAAAAAAGTTCAAGTCGTAAAATATGTTGACTCAACTTGAATAAAACAAATTTTTTGACTCGACTCGCTCGAATGCTCACCCCTAGTGTCAGATCCGGATCCAGATCCGTACTTTAATCAAAAGATTCAAAATCAATCTAGATCCGTCGGGTCTAAAATTTTAAGACCCAAACCTTATAAAATGAATCTAAATCTATGGATCTGGATGAACGAATTCGGATAGGGTTTAGGATACATTCTTATCCCTAACCGTGAGCTGTCGTCATTTTTTTCAAAGAAAACATGCCACAGGTTACAAGTATTGAAATTCAAACTCTGAAAAACGTTGATCACCATTCGAACATGCAATCATGTCATGTGTTCACATTGTTCACGTTCGCCACATGTTCAAATCCATCTTCTGCCTTCGGACGGTGACAAACTTTTTATGAGCATTCTAATCCGTCGCTGCTGCCTTGGGACCATTTCCTCCACTGTGTTCATCTTGTTCACGTCCGCCACAGGTTCAAATCCATCTCTATAAAGTGCAAACCCATATCCTACCTGATACAAGTCGAAACTCACTTAACCTGCAAGCCAAGAGAGAAAGAGAAAGCAATGTCTATTTGTCCTCCTGGTAAGGCTAAGTTTATATGTTGATTTAATTTTGTTATTTTTTTGGTGTTGGGATCGAGTTTAATTGATGATTTGTTTGAAATACGATAGGGAAGAACTCGTGGCCGGAGTTGGTTGGCACCGACGGAGAGACTGCAAAGGCGACGATCGAGAAAGAGAATCCTAATGTTGGTGCTATCGTGTTGCTGGATGGAACTCCGGTGACTTGGGACTTCAGGTGCGATAGGGTGCGGGTTTTTGTTGATTCGAATGGCGTGGTTGTGCGTACACCTGTAATCACCTAAGATCCTTGGCTTGGCTTTGCCTTGCTTATGTATTACGTACGATGGAGGAATAATAGCCGACCATAATAAATGATGCAAAAGCTATAGCTATTGCAATGTTGGTGGGCTAATTGAAATCATAAAAATTAAGTATTTTAATGATGTTGTGTTTATATTCGTTTCAATCTTATTTTTAATAAAATCAGATATTGGTTTTCACAAATATTCCTTGAATATTAATTATTGTTTTATTGATTTTAAAGTTTTATATGAATTTAAAAACTCGACTTGAATTGAAAAAATTAAATAAATTATAAGGTATAAAATATAATTTATCAATTCGAATAACTCAAAGAAATTTAATTCTACTTGATCGAACACTCAATTATATTAATAACATCAGTAACTTGCCCAAACACTCGTATTCTGAGGCATGTGTAGTTGTTTGTTCATGTCTAGGATGGACATTTCACTTGCTCTAATTGAGTTTTAACATGATTTAGTATGATTGGATTGATTTTTTTATATAAAAAATATTCGAATTAGATCAGATTAATTTTTAAAAATGATTTTGGGTTGTATTTGATCTAGAGTGTAAAATATTGGACTTGAGACTAATAGTATAATTTTTTATATATTTTTGGGATGTTATTAATAATACTCCTTTTTATTTAATTTTTACAATTATGTCATAAAAATGATTTTTATAAATAAATTTCTAATTTTATTTTTTATAATTAAGTCCCTAAAATTGATTTTTATTTAAATTAGATTAGGCTTGTTTATTTATATAATTTTTAGGCCTATTGATTCTTAATGATATATTGAATCAAATTCAAGTTTATTTATATATTTTTCGGATTGAATTCGAATAGATCACAAATCTAACCCTTGCCATTTTTATCCACATCGCCCAACGTGTGGAGGCCAATGCTCGAGAACTTATAAAAGAAATTATTCAACAATGTTATATCATTGATATATTTCTTGTTATACTATTCGTATTTTTTAAAAAAATATATATAATCTAAATATTAAATTGAAACAACCAACTATAAATCTTTACGATTTTCAACTTATTATTTGTTTTACTAAATTATACTGATTAACTAGTAAACAAGAATATCATACTTTATAGGCAATACTATCAACCAGCTTAGCTTATTATTATATTCTTAACAACTTCTGCGATCCATTAATCTTTACACACAGTGTTATTCGTTAGCCAATTTGAGGCGTCCTCTTCACAATTTGATACTTGTCCAACCAAACCCGCACCCGATCGCAACGAAAATCCATGGTCACAATCATTCCATGTTTCACGATTTGAACACTCACCTTTGGATTCTCTTTAGCAATGATGTGTGCAGCCACTTGGCCGTTGATTCCCACCAGCTCCGGCCAAGAGCTCTTCCCTGTATCTATATCGACGGTAAACATTCCGAGGATGAGAAATAAAAAGACTTAAAGCCATAAATTTGTTAGTTTTTGGAAGAAAAAGACTTACTGCTGCTGCATTCTGTCATTTCCTCTGATAAAGAGATCGTCTTTAGTTTCCTCTGTTCTGTGAAAGCAGATCCGGGGGGAAGGAAATATATAGATGGCAGAAACGTTGGATTTTGTGGAGGAGATTATCTTGAATGGCGTTTCAAGAATCTTATTATTCAGTGGGAAACCTTCATTTGTTTTAGAGAACCTGCAAATGGACAGAACTCACCGCATCCCAAATCAAGCCAAGCTGAGCATACTATCGGCACGAAAAAAAGGACGGTGCAGAACTTTTTATGAGCATTCAAATAGGTGGGTTACTGACTTAGGACCGTTTACTACAATGGGTTCATATTGTTTTATGTTTGCTTACGTGCAGCGGCGGATATAAAAATTCATTTGAGGGTGGTACATATGAAATTTCGAAATTTTAGGATGGACACAGAGCTTAAATATTACAAAAATTTAAGGACTAATTCATAAAAATTAAAAAAATTAAGAGTAAATATCCAAACTTTAAAAAGTTCAGGGTATACACGGGCCCATCCTATTTAAAAGGTGCATCCGCCGGTGCTTACATGTTGAAATCTATATGAATTAGTTCAAACACATCTCTTGCTTGATACAAGCAAAAATACACCTAATCGAAAAATTATATCATAAACTAATTTCATCACGTGATTCGTAGTCTTAATCATTTTGCCTATATATAATTAATGAGTAAAAAAATATCAGGTAGTTACTTAAAGATGAACATACCTAATAAAATGAACCACAAATAACACGACAAAACCTATTAAATAAAGTTCATAACCTATTAATCCATTAATAAAATTTTCTTTTTCCTTCTTATAAAAATTATTCAAAAAATATTCAATTGTGTAATATGACAAAGTTATTTAAATTAAAATCAAATTATACTATAATATCATAAATAATTATAATTAAATTTTTATAAAAACTCGAAAACTTGATCGTTCGACTCAAATTTTTAAACTCGATTTGAATCGAAAAGTTTTAAAGAAAGTTTGAGTTGTAAAATATGACTCGTCAACTCGAATAATTTATAATTTTTTATTCAACTTGATTTCCATCGAATACTCACTCCTACTTATTTTTTTTATAAAAATATATTAAACATATAAAGTAATATATATTTTTTAAACAATTTTATTGGGCCTATATTGCGTTTCAGCCCATATATTAAAGGGCTAAAGAAATTTGAAAGAATGGCCCAACAAAACGGAGCCTCGCTTCGCTTTCCTTCTTCCAATGGGGATTGACATATTTGACTATTGGAGACTATGAAAAGGACTAAAGGGGGCGTTTTTCACGCTAATTCACCTGTGATTCAAAACATTTGATGCCGATGGGATGGGAATGGGACCACGGATGTGGCATCGAAAACCATGCCAATAATTTTAAGTGATAAGAACCGAATTGATCAAATTGCGAGAAACCCTAACATTTTCTCAGATCTGGAAGCATAATTCTTCTCAGATGAAGCTCAGGAATCTTGCTCAAGTTCAGAGCCAGTGGTTCCCAATTCAAAGTAAGCGTGTTTCCTTATTTTATTTATTGGGTTGCCTACTGGTTGTAATTTTGTTCACCGTTAAAGCCTTTGACTTTTTGCATTTGCTTCTTGATTTGGTAACTGGGGTTTGGGTATGGTTTAAAATTGTGCTAGAATTTTCTGTTTTTTTAGAAGCTTCTGTTTTTGGATTTGAATGTTGATGGGAATCTGATAGATGGTTATGGAATTTGTCGAATTGCAGGTTCAGACTTTTAATTTATATGCTAGATGTGGATTTTGGGAGAATTTCAAGTGATTGAATTGGATACGTACTGTTGATTATGGTTTAGCAATTCATGGGTTTTATATAGCACTGCTGTAAGTTAATCTGTTATAATCAGGGATTTCTTTATATAGTTCTCAAGGGTAATTAAGAAATGGGTGAAAAGTTTTGGACAAACGAGGAAGATAAGGCTGAGGTGGAATCTATTTTGGGTACTGAAGCATGTGATTACTTAATATTGTTGGCTTCTAAGAACTTGCCGTCAGATCTCGTCTCTCCACCACCCAGTTATTTGGGTCTGGAACAAAAGCTTTGCGAGGTCGTAGAGAGGTCTAATTGTAACTATGGGATTTACTGGCAAGTGTTGAACCTGAAATCTGGTGGATCGGTCTTGATTTGGGGTGATGGGCATTGCCGGGACCCTAAGCTTGGTGGAGCTGGTGTTGGTGGCAAATCGGAAGGAGTTGAGAAGATACATGAGGTGAGAAAGCAGGTACTCCAGAAGCTTCATATATGCTTTGGTGGGTCAGAGGATGATCGCTATGTTGCTAATTTGGATGGCGTATCGGATATAGAGATGTTTTATCTCACTTCTAGGTACTTTAAATTTCCTTGTGATACATCGTATGGTCCTGGAGAATCCTACAAATCAAGCAAATTGATTTGGGCCTCAGATGTGAATTCTTGTTCTAACAATTATCAGTCGAGGTCATTTTTAGCCAGATCTGCTGGATTGCAAACGGTGGTGTTTGTACCGGTGAAGTCTGGTGTGGTGGAGCTCGGTTCCTTTAACTTGATTCCCGAAGATCAGAATATCGTGGAGATGGTGAGTACTGTTTTTGGTGGATCTAGTTCTGTGCAGACAAAAACAATTCCAAAGATATTTGGACATGAACTAAGTTTGGGTAGTTCAAAGTCTCAATCGATCAGTATTAACTTCTCTCCAAAAACGGAAGATGAGTCGGGATTAATGTTGGAATCTTATGACATTCAATCTCTAGGTTCCAATCAACTTTTTGGTAATTCCTCTAATGGATGTCAAAATGAAGGCGATGCAAAGTTGTTCCCACAGTTGCTTGTTGGAGGTTTGAATGCACAAGCAAGAATTTCTGGTATGGAGCATCCTATAGATGACTCGCCAGCTATACCTGATGAGCGGAAACCAAGGAAAAGGGGAAGGAAGCCGGCCAATGGGAGGGAAGAACCATTGAATCACGTCGAAGCAGAGCGACAGAGGCGGGAAAAACTTAACCAGCGATTCTATGCATTAAGGGCTGTTGTCCCTAATATCTCTAAGATGGACAAGGCTTCTCTGCTTGGTGATGCCATAACTTATATAACTGACCTCCAGATGAAGATTAGACTCTTGGAAACTGAAAAAGAGAGGGGAAACAATCCGCAAAAGCAGTTGCCGATGCCTGATATAGATTTTCAGCAAAGGCACGAAGATGCAGTTGTGACTATGCGCTACCCTTTGGATGCTCACCCAGTCTCTCGAGTCTTAAAAGTTTTGAAGGAAAATCAAATTACAGCACAAGAATCCGACGTTTCATCAGATAATGACAAGATTATCCACACCTTCACCATTGGAGCCCCAAGCGGTGGTGCGGAACAACTGAAGGAGAAACTGATTGATGCTTTATCTAAATGACATTCAGGTAATAGTTGTATCGATACATCTAAGCGAATGTTGTGCAGCAGACATGTAGAAAAATGGGATTCCTGCAGTGACTAACAGATTAGTGACTAGTTCCTGTGTTTCTATGAATGTTTTGTACCCCAAAATGCATGGATTAGATGCAGGAGAAGGGAAATCTTAGCTTGTACCTCTTGTTAAACACTTCCTATTAAAAAATTCCTTACAGGGTTGTCTTTGCAAGTTGCAGTTTCTTACATGAAAGAGTTGATTACAATTTACTTATTAAGAAAATAGACATGTTTTCCAACCTCTGAAGTCAGAACCCTTCACTGTTCAAACATTATATGGTTATTTATTCAGGGATTCAACTAAAATATTCAAGTCAATCCTAGGTTTTGTCAAACAATGCGGTCATTTCCCTGCTCGAAATTCATGCCATTGATTTTGAAGTCTGAAACAGAAGCTTTTCTTTTACAATTTTATACCAGAGGGTTCAATCCCATTGGCAGTAAAAACTTGTGTTCTTGGTTGTTCTTTCTTACATTATATCTACCTTGCCATACGTATAGGCTTGTTTGTTCACATTATATAATCTGTTGGGGTTGATATAGATGATCAAATCATGACTATATATGAAAACACATAAATTTATCAAACATTGCCCACTTTTATGGTCGTTAGTATGTGAAGCTGCCGTGTTGTTGATCCTTTCCACCTCCTTTCAATCTTCAAACCACATGGCCCAGTCAAATTCAGATATTTGATTCAAGCCATTTCAGGTTGCAGTCAAACCACACCCATAGAATAAACCGGTGGGAACACGGCTCAGCCTCTCTCTATAAATATTGAACCTATCTCAGCCAATTCAACATACCAACTCCCCCCCCCCCCCCCTCTAATTACTCTTGCTCAAAACGAAGAAAAGATGGTATTCTTCCATGGGAAAAGCTTTTTCACAACTTTAATGGTTTTCTCCTTGCTAGCAGCTTCAATCCAACTCGGATCAATGAGGCTACTGGATGGAGAGTGGCTGGTGGTGAAAGATGAGCTCGTGGTTCAATCACTGCCTCGAGGTCCGGTGCAAGGGTCTGGTCACAATCCGTGCACGAACATCCCTGGAAGAGAAACCGGCGTCTGCAAGCTGGGTGGCATGAATGCAGCCGGCAATGCTATGCACTCTTCTAAAGCATTTCCTAACGTTGTCGCTGAGTTCGGGGTGGCTTCCACTGCCAAGGGGGCTCATGATCAAGTCATGAGCTCTTAATGGTAACAAATTTGGCTAATCCAAAACTCAAAAATTACAGCCAATGTGGTTAAATTTCTCCTTTTTGTCCATATACCTGTAAATTCTTTTTTAATTCTTTCTTAGGACCGTCAATCCAAGTAATAAAGACAGACAAAAATTAGCTTATTAATCAACAATTTTAGTTGATTAAATTTTAATTCTTTCTTTCCTCTTCAAGTAAAATTAAGATTTTCATTTTTTTTTGAAAAATTACCTTACTTTATTCACATTTTTATCCTGTATATATGCTTTATACATCTCAACAAAGACAAAAAAAAAAAAAAGGAATAAAAAAGAAACATAAATCAGGAATGTCCCTTTGTTTAATTATCGGATCATATGATAAACGATTAAATTCTAAAATGTACAAATCAGATACTCATAACAAGAAGGATAAACACATTTATTATCTTTACCATTTTTAAAAATGCAAATTCTTATATAACTAAATATTTTTATTGATGATTAAATTTTATATTTTTAAAATTTTAATAATTTGGCACCCATAAAAATTTAATATAATATTTTAAAAATTTATACTATAATTCTTTAAATAGAATGACCTGATCTAATTTGTGCATGTTAAGGAATCATAATGCCACTAAAGAAAACCCTAAAGATGGTTATGTTAAAAAAATAACCTATAAAATTTTGAAGAATGAAATAAATCTTACATAAAAAATATATAAAAAAAAATTTAAATTATATATAAATTTTAAATTTTTAAGAAATAACGGTCGGTTTCCTCCTACCTTCCAATCCCTTGGTCTTAAAAGACATTTGATTGGTCTAAGGTATTTTAAAATATAAAACACTTCACGTTTATTTATGCAATCTATTATTTAATGGGGTTTGAAATTGGAATAAGGGTGTTGTTAAAATATAAGATTTGAGAAAAAAAATAAAATCTATTTAAAAATAAACCGAATAATATTGACTTTGACATGTAAACTATAAACTCTGTTTATTTTCCAATTTTATTATATAATGTAATTGTTTTAGTCTTTGCGAATTATATTAAATATATAAATATTCGATATATTTTATTGGGAAAAAATCATATAAATGGATTTAAAATAAATTATTTATTTATTAATATAGACCTAATCTAATTTATAACAACATGACTGTATATTTACGACCAACTTAATTGACTTTTGATTGTTATCTAAGTTTTTGATTTTTTTCGTATTCTTTTAAGTTCATTTTTTAAGACTTCGTCAACGTAATATAAATCATGTTTTTTATCGTGTTTCTACATCTTTCCTCACTAATGTCATACGCAAGGATTCAGTATACCGTCATAATGAATTCATGATTATATAAATACTAGAGGTGGCAAAAGGTTGTTCAGAATGGGTTTGGGTTCGAGTTATTTCGAGTTTGATTATATTTGGATAAAGAATAATTAATGTATTATTGTCTACTGGCACAGCAAACATCTAATCTTCCTACTTCATGACCAATGCCTATGTCCTTTGTTAGTCTCTTTCTTCTCATCTCTTTTCTTTCCATATAATACCCCAGCTTTTGTGTTGCAGTCCTTCACATTAATTTCTCTATCAATTTAATTCCCTTCTTATTACATCTTAATTCAGTTTTTCCATGGAAACCAACCATGAAGGTTCCAAGAGCTCGAGCGAAGAGACCGATCGGTTGGAGCAAAGTAACAACGACACGGGCCCCGGCCGGTTCTACGAGTGTGTTTTGCAAGCTAAGGTTTACTCGAAATTTTTTGACTTGACTCGACTCGCCCGAACGCTCACCCTATTCACAACGGCATAAGCCTTGGGAGGGCAGCACATGAATATCCACAGGAAAGATAGAGCTAAGAACAGTCGTTCCAGCTCGGTTCCTATAGGCCGTGGAGTCGACGACGAGAGTTACTCGAGCCTTAGATGATCATATTCGTATCAGCCACATTACGTATAGTATGTGTTGAAGGTTAGTCGATGCATGCAATACATGGTACGTATGCATGCGTGTGCATGCACAGCAGATAATGGCCTTGCTCACAGCTGTGGTTAATGCTTAGCTGGAGCGACTAACCATCTGAACCAATTCTGTTGAGTTAGTTTTTCAGATCAGTTGTAGTTCTTCTTGTGTATAAATAGAGATATAGTTTGCCAGTATAATACATTGTTTTTGGTTGAATAAAATTCCTTTGCTTTCTTTGTGTTCTCTTAATATGGTATCAGTCGTCATTTGATCCCGGAGTCTGTATTGTTGCAAGAGTTTCCGATTGTTTTCTTTCTTCTTCTGTTAAAGTGGTTGCTTGTATTTTGCTGCATGGCCACCGGAGGTCCTGAGATTTCCAAGAATGCTAAGGTGTTCACCAATAAGCGCATCAATGTGATTCTTGATGAGATGAACTATTTGCTGTGGAAGCAGCAAATCTTGTTGACTGTTCGCAGTCACAGATTGGAGAGACTGCTAATTGGTGCGTCAAAGCCTCCTCCTGCGATGGTGGTGAATGACGATGGTGAACAAGAACCCAATGAGGATTATGAAGTGTTTGTAGCTCAAGACAGCGCTCTTGCTTCTTGGCTCTTGTCTACGATTAGTCCAAGTCTTTTGCCTCAATTCGTTGGTGCCGAAACTGCAGCATCAGTCTGGAGTACTGTGACTCAATTTTTTGCAAACAAGTCAACAACGAGTGCTATGAGTCTCCATTGCAAGTTACGAGCAATGCGGAAGGGCGATGTCAGTATGCGTGCGTATATCACACAGGTTAAGGAGGTGTGTGATGCGTTGGCTGCTTGTGGAAGTTCCGTCTCTGACATGGAACAGATAGCTACGATCTTGAATGGGTTACCGGCTGAGTATCAGTCGTTTATGGCCGTCATTACTTCCAGCAAGGAACCCTTCTCTTTAGATAGGGTGAAGTCGACTCTTATCGATGCTGAGGCACAACTTAAAGGGTTTCATACACATGCTGTGCTGCCCATTATGGCTAATGTCGCGCAAGTACAGCTAGGTAATGGGAATTCAGGAACCAAGCTCTATACCCATCAACATATGGGTGGTCGGACAGGTTATAGAGGTGGAGGTCAAGGTCGAATGCGACTCCAGTGCCAATTGTGTGGCAAGAATGGCCACTCTGTGGACAGATGTTGGCAGCGGTTTAATAAAGCGTTTCAAGGAGTATTGGCCACTGGTGTTGCAACCAATGAAGTAAGTGTTAATGTTGCTACTCTTGACAATGAAAATGCTTGTTTTACATGCTGTAACAGTGGTCATCCATCATCGAGTGGGTCTGAGAGTTGGGTTGTGGATTCTGGAGCGACACATCATGTTACGCCTGATGCATCCAAGGTGGCCAATGGCTCAGAATACACTGGACCAAGTAAGTTGATAATAGGGAATGGTGATGATTTAAACATATCTAAATCTGGAACCGCTATCCTTAATACTTCTTCCTGTGATCTGGTATTGCGTAATGTTTTGCATGTGCCCTCGATTACTAAAAACCTTATTTCTGTGTCTAAGTGTGCTAGAGACAACAACGTTTATTTTGAGTTCCATGACACGCAATGCCTAGTTAAGGATGCTAGTACCGGGTGTGTCTTGCTTCGAGGGGTTGAAGAACACGGATTGTACAAGTTTCATGTGAGCGGCAATAGTGGATATGAGAAGCCTACTTCAGTTGAAGCAAATATAGTTAGTACTACTAGTGATCTGTATGATCTTTGGCACATGAGGCTCGGACATCCAGCCCATGTGTCACTTATGCAAGCTTGTCAAATGATGAATTTGAATAAAGAATTGAATAAAAGTTTTGATCATTGTTGTGTACCTTGTCGGTTGGGAAAAAGTCATAAACTTCCCTTTCAAAGCTCTTCTACAGTTTATAGTGCCCCCTTCCAAGTTGTCTTCACTGACCTTTGGGGACCAGCTCATACTGAATCATGTGGATTCAAGTGCTATGTAGCGTTTGTTGATGGTTATACTAGGTACAGTTGGGTATATTTGTTAAAAAATAAAGATCAAGTGGTACAAGCCTTCCAGTTGTTCGATGCAATGGTAAGAAATCAGTTTGCTTCAACAATCAAGGAGCTTCAGTCTGATTGGGGAGGGGAGTACCGACGTTTATCTCCAATACTGCAATCAATGGGAATCAAGCATCGGTTGGTTTGCCCTCACACTTCTGAGCAAAATGGAGTTGTGGAACGAAAACATCGACACATCGTTGAAATGTCCCTTGTGTTACTAGCGCAAACAGCTCTCCCTTTCCAATTTTGGTCGTATGCAGTGAGCACTGCCGTCCATCTTGTGAATCGACTTCCTACGCCTGTTCTACAGGGTGTATCTCCTTTCCAGAAATTATATAATAAAGAACCTGATTATTCTACACTAAGGGTCTTTGGGTGCAGGTGTTTTCCACATTTGAGGGCTTACCAGAAACATAAGTTGGACTATAGATCGAAAGTGTGTACCTTCCTTGGTTATAGCATGAATCATCGTGGCTATGTCTGCATGGCAGCAGATGGCACAGTGTATGTGTCTAGACATGTTATTTTTGATGAGAAAGTGTTTCCTTTTGCAGATAAAGAAGCTCAGAAAGACCTACCACACAAGTCCAGACAACATCATGCTAGCTCCCCAGCAATGTTTCCTGTCATATCTGGTGCAGCTAGGGTGTGCATGGAAGGAGATCAACGGCCAACAACAGTAACTCAGTCTTCAAGTCTTGGTGAAGCTGGAGCCGCTGAGAGTATGTCTCAGGTAAGAGACGAGAGTCGTATTTCTAATAATTCTAATGAAGGAAATACACATGGGACGTGTGGTGTTGAACACACAGCAGGTGTTCATGAGTCGAGTGTCGATGCTGTGGGTGAAGCACAAGGTTCGGCTAGCTTAGAAGCTAGGATGGAGGCTCCAATTGCTGATCAGTCGAGGGAGGCTGGTCAATCGTGGGAGCATTCCGTTTCAGGTCATGATGCTGCACTAAGTACAAACTCCTCTCCAAAATATCGTGGCAGTGAGCTACCTGGTCACTCGGTCAATTCTGAGATGCAACCTGGTTTTGAGATACAACCTGATCCAGTTGCTGCAAGTTTAGTGCCGCTGCTACAGTCCAAAAACACTCATCCTATGCTCACTCGAAGTAAGATGGGAATTCGTAAACCTAAGTTGTATCTGGCCTGCAGTCCTACTGTTGAGCAGGAACCCACATCGATACATGCTGCTCTTGAATCTCCTCATTGGACAGTAGCTGTGATAGCTGAATATGATGCACTCATAAAGAATGGAACTTGGACCTTAGTTCCTATGCCTGAAGGAAGAAGTACGGTTGGTTGTAAGTGGCTGTTTCGGATTAAGAAGAATGCTGATGGCTCTATACAAAGGTACAAAGCTCGCCTTGTAGCCAAAGGCTACTCTCAGATTCCTGGACAGGATTTTGAAGATACGTTCAGCCCTGTGGTAAAAGAATCTACAATTAATGTCATACTTTCGCTAGCTGTGAATAATAGGTGGAAGTTAAGGCAAATCGACGTCAATAATGCGTTCCTAAATGGCGAATTAGATGAACTTGTATACATGGATCAACCAGAAGGCTTTGAACAACGAGCAAGTGATGGATCGAAGCTTGTGTGTAAGCTACAAAAAGCCCTGTATGGGCTACGACAGGCACCAAGGAATTGGTACTCCAAGCTGAGAGAGTATTTGGTGAGCATTGGTTTTAAGAACTCACAAGCTGATGCTTCACTCTTTGTCAGGGAGGAAACAAGTGCACGAACCTATGTTCTTGTATATGTGGATGACATAATAGTCACTGGAGGCTCGTCACAAGCAATTGAAGGTGTGATACAGCGACTTGGAGTGAAGTTCTCGTTGAAGGATCTTGGAGAGCTGAGTTATTTCCTTGGTATGCATGTAGTTCGCGTAGGAGATTCCATTGTACTCAGTCAAAGAAAATATATTCTTGAACTACTTACCAAACATCACATGGACAAAGCCAACCCAACACCTACTCCCATGGTTCCGTCTCTCAAGCTTACACTCGATGGAGGCAGTCCCTTGAATGATGCGTCAGAATACAAGAGCTTAGTAGGAGGATTGTTGTATGCCTGCCATACTCGACCAGATATTGTTTTTAGTGTCAACAAACTTGCCCAGTTCATGCATAATCCTTGCGAACAACATTTTGCTGCTGCGAAACGAGTACTTAGGTATCTCAATGGCACTCTTGATTTTGGTCTAGCTTTCTCTCCTTCACCTGGACCATGTGCGGTTATGGCTTTTACAAACGCAGATTGGGGAGGCAATCTGGATGACAGGAGGTCTGTTTCGGGAAATTGTGTATACTTAGGAGGCAATCTAGTTCAGTGGACTTCCAAGAAGCAAAAAGTGGTTTCCAGGTCGACCACAGAGGCTGAGTATAGGGGGTTGGCTGATGCTGCTTCAGAAGTGGTCTGGTTGGACATCCTGCTTGGTGACATGGGCATTAAACTTGACAGTGTGCCGGTGATTTGGAGTGATAATTCTAATGCCATCTCGATGAGTGCCAACCTTGTGTATCACTCTAAGTCCAAACATGTTGAATTGGATATTCACTTTGTAAGAGAGAAGGTTGCAGCACATAAACTTGAAGTGAACTATGTGCCTGCACAGTATCAAATAGCAGATGGGATGACTAAGCCGTTGTCTAGAGGATACTTTGAGATGTTTAGACAAAAACTAAGGGTGTTTTTCATAAATGAAGTTGGAGATGGGAAGAGCAGAGGGGATGTTGAAGGTTAGTTGATGCATGCAATACATGGTACGTATGCATGCGTGTGCATGTACAGCAGATAATGGCCTTGCTCACAGCTGTGGTTAATGCTTAGCTGGAGCGACTAACCATCTGAATCAATTCTGTTGAGTTAGTTTTTCAGATCAGTTGTAGTTTTTCTTGTGTATAAATAGAGATATAGTTTGTCAGTATAATACATTGTTTTTGGTTGAATAAAATTCCTTTGCTTTCTTTGTGTTCTCTTAATAGTATTCTCTTAATAGTATGGATATGGATATTCTTTATGAAGTACTAGGTAGCTAGGAAGGATACATAATATATTTGCTGATATGGGAAAAGTGTATGAGAGTACTACATCAACTGGTTTCATCCACAATTCCCACGTCGGTAAATATGGGCGAAGTGGGGCTAGTAAGGGACAAACTCTTATGGTCTATTCCTACGGTACATTATTTTTTAATTTGGTCTTTGTAGAATTTTAAATTATAATTTATTTTATTTATTTTAATATTATAAAATGAGAGTTGTTTTAATGGTAAAACGTGTATAAGAAATTAAGTTTATTTTATATGAAGTTAGTGAATTCAAGTCTATTTATGACGTTTTTTTTGGTCTTTTATTTAAGATTAAGTGTAAGATTTTCTTGAATTAAAAAAATAATTAAGCCTTTGATTTTTTACACTCAATTAATTTTATGAATAAAAAAATTAAGTTAATTAAGTTTTTAATTATTTTTTATTATTAAATTTTAATAGTTTTTTTCTTTAGATGTTACTGACTCATAATACACTATTGTATTATCGTGTTATATTTATAAATTTTTAATTTTTTTATAATTTTTAGAATTTAAAACAATTTTTTAAATAACATAAAATTTTGAAAATACTAAATCAAAATAGTGCGAAACAACATATTATACTAACATATTTAAAAATCAAAAATTTAATATCCAAAATTAATTTAAAGATTTAATTAAATTAATTTTTTATTCAATAATTTAGATTTTTATAATATAAGATATATATTTATAAATATAAGTAAAAATATTGATGATACTATAAAAAATAATTAAGAATCAATTTTTAATCAAAAGGTGCTATGTTTGTTGGATTGACAAAGGCGTTAATGCCGGAAATAACTCCACGCCATGGCTTCCCAAAACCACACAAAAACCCTGCTTTTCTCTCTTTTCCCTCTCAGCAAAACTCTAACTCTCACCCAACAAATCCACGCGCGTATCGTTCTCCATGGGTTCAACGGCTTAGTCGTTTTGGGTTCCCGGCTCACCGACGCATATATCCATTTGGGTTCGCTGCAATTTGCCCAGAAAACCTTTGATGGCATCACTCGCAAGAATCTCCATTCCTGGAACACAATTATCTCTGGGTATTCAAGCAAAAAGCTTTTCTTCGATGTTTTACGCCTTTTTAGCCTAATGCGAAGGGAGATTGTTGGGGTCGACAGTTTCAATTTAGTTTTTGCTATCAAAGCATGCGTTGGACTTTCATTCTTGAAAGAAGGAAAACTGATTCACTCAATGGCTGTCAAGTTTGGGTTAGAAGGAGACCCGTATGTTGCACCTGCTCTTGGGAAGATGTACGGTCAATTAGATTCTTTGAGAGATGCAAGGAAAGTGTTCGAGGGTTTTCCTGAGAGAAATTCTGTTCTTTGGGGTACTATGATGGAAGGGTATTTGAAGTTTTCAGAGGAATCTGAAGTCTTTGAACTATTTCGTAGAATGAAGGAATCCGTTATAGAATTGGATGCTTTTACGGTGGGAGGGATGGTTCGAGCTTGCGGAATTGTTTCGGCTGATAAAGAAGGCAAAATGTTTCATGGTTTGTGTATTAAAAAGAATTTCATTGGTTCCAGTGTTTACTTGCAGACCTCCCTCATAGATATGTATTTGAAATGTGGTTTGATTCATTTTGGAATGAAATTATTTGAAGAGACTGGTGAAAGGGATGTGGTTTTATGGAGTTCGATGATATCAGGATTGGCCAAAAATGGGAAGGGGTTGGAGGCTATTGCCTTGTTCAGACAGATGTTGCAGCAGCCTTTAACTCCAAGCTCAGCAACCTTGGATAGCGTTCTTTGTGCTTGCTCCGTGTGGGGTTCTTTGAAACAAGGGAAGAGTGTTCATGGTTACATGATAAGAAAAGGGATTGATTTGGATGATGTAAATTACACTTCTTTCATAGACATGTATGCCAGATGTGGTTCGATTGCAATGGCTCAAAAAGTTTTTGCTCAGATGCCATTGAAGAATGTAGTTTCGTGGAGTGCAATGATTAATGCTTTTGGACTTCATGGTTTATGCTCTGAAGCTTTGGCTTGTTTTGATCAAATGAGATCAGAAAACCAAGTACCTAATTCCATAACATTTGTTTCAATTCTGTCAGCTTGTAGTCATTCTGGAATGGCTGAAGTGGGATGGAAATATTTTAAAGAAATGACTCAGGATTATGGGATTGTTCCAACTCAGGAACATTATGCATGTATGGTAGATTTATTAGGAAGGGCTGGGAAGATCGATGAAGCTTTATCCTTCATTGATGACATCCCTATAGAACCAGGTGCTAGTGTTTGGGGGGCTTTATTGGATGCATGTAGAATGCATAGAAGGGTTGAATTAGCTGAAAATGTAGCTGAGAAGCTCCTTCCTTTGGAGACCAACAAGGCATCTGTTTATGTGTTGCTTTCTAACATCTATGCTGATACTGGTAGGTGGGAATCGGTGAAGAAAATAAGGGAGAAATTGGAAAGAGTAGACTGCATAAGCATGCCAGATTTGCTGCAGTTGAAGTTGGGAAGAGGTTGCTCTTACTGTAGTGCCTAAGATGAATTAACTTACATAAACACACATGTTTATCAAGTGTGGAAATCCCTTGGAGAAATTAAGTCAGAACTTGGTTACATACCTAATATAAATTGTTTATGGCCATAGTGGGAAATGATAACCGTGTATGGACTGATGCACAGTGGAGATGGAATGCCCAGCAGCATGTTGAGAAACACGAGAATAAGTGAAAAAATGTCACGCAGCATGCAGGCTTATTTCTTTAATCACAGGGAGGACAACTTTAATGAGGGATTAAGAGAATTCATCATGTTCAAGATGGTCTTTGTCCATTTAAAGACTACTGCTCAACCAGCCATGAAACTTCTTCTGTAGTACCAGAATGATAAAAGCAAGTCGAGACGGTTCCTTACTGGTTTGATTTTATTTCTGGATTCATAACTTGCTGCAGTGTGCTTGCCCTTGTTTATGGTGCTCCATGGCTAGGTTGAATTTCTTCTGTAAAGTTTCCAGGTGCCTTTATTAGCTTTGATTATATGGTTTTGTTCTTAGCTTCTTCCTTTCATTTTGCTATTTGTTCATGAATGATTGATGTCATAAAGCACTGTCCTCTCTTAGGAAAAGGAGCAATATTTACCAAGAATTCTTCTGAGCTTCTGTTAGAGTATTGTTGGGGCCTGCGTCGAGTTGCTGCCGTTGAATGGTAAGAGAAAACACATGGCTAATTAACCGAAATAATTTCGGTTCGATCGGTTAATTCTATTAAAACCGAATAATGTACGCACCTAAATTGTTGAAGAAGCCAATCATTTATATATAGAGAGAAAATGCTAGGCCAGGCACTTAAAGTATTGTTCATAGATATGAACAACTAAATATTATATTAACGCATGGTTGCTGATCAAAATGATTGACCAAAGCTTTGCCCCTTTTTAATGGGTAATTTTTGTTTTTAGTCCCTTACCAATATTAAACATTTATTTTAAACCTTTTAACCATTTAGTCAAATGAACAAACGGTACTTTAGTTCTCTTAAAATTTAATTATTCAATTATTTCCAAAAGCAATGCAATTAAAAGTGTTTTTTTTAAAGTTAATTTTTTTTTTTACTTTTTAAAATTATTTTTAAATAAAATTATTTTTTTAAAATAAATATTTTATTTACTTTAAAATCACTTTCAATAACAATATTAAATAACTTTATTTTAAATGAAATATTTTTTATTTCTCAAAATTATTTTTTCAACGTACTTGACAAAGTAATACACCCTCTGTCTTAACTTTGAATCATAATTATTTAAAATTTATTATTATAAAAATAAAAATATATATTTTAAAAATCTTTATCAAGAAGTTTTTAAAGATATATGTTATAAAAATTAATTATTTAAAATATTTAATATAAATAAAGTTAAATTTTAAAAAATTTGATTTTTAAAAAGTTAATAATAAATATTACTCACCCATAAATATTATCTCTTAATGATTTTTTGGGGTTAAATTTTTTTAACTTTGACTCTTGATTATTTGAAATTTATTATTGATAAAAATATAAAAAATATATTTTAAAAACATCTAATCGAGTAGGTTTTAGATCTATAATATATAAAATTTAATTATTTAAAATATTTAATATAATTATAATAACGTTAAAAATTTTAATTTTTAAAAAATTAATAAAAAAATATTATTTTTAGTACGGAGGAAGCTGCGATAGAGGTAATACTAAACTGACACTTCCTAGGTAAGTGCTCTTAAGATCAGAAGAGACAAAAAAAAACCCATGAAAAATCAAGGTGAAAAGGAAAGAGAAGCTCATAGGATAAAAATGGGATTTTTCCATTTTTTACCCATTTGAAAAGGAAAGCGTAATAGGGAAGCCAAGCAAACAGATTCTCTCGCTCAGTATTTACCAAAGATTCTCTTTTGATTTCTTCTCCTATCCCACACCTATATATATTCTTTACAAACTCCACTCCGAAAACCACCCCTTCTACACTTATCACCCTCTGCTGTGCTGGTTCTCAAACAGAAGAGAAGAGGGACCAAAAATGGCGAACCCACCAAAGCCATGGAAAGCGGAATATGCCAAGTCCGCTCGATCTTCTTGCAAAACTTGCAAAAGCGTTATCAGCAAGGAGGCATTCAGGCTAGGCAAAATGGTCACTGCCACACAGTTCGACGGCTTCATGCCCGTACATTTTCTCTACTCTTTCTATTTTCCTTTTCTGGGTCTTTTATTTTGTTTCTCTGAATTCTAGAAAATTTTAAATGCATGCAACTGTTGTTTTCATTTGGATTATGTGGGGTTTTGTTTAATTGCTTGCTTAATGTGTTGTTTTCCCATATTTCAATCTTTTCTTTTAGGCTTTGGTTATTGGCATTCATTGTTTTGTTCTTCTAAATCTCAAAGTCTGCTTTATTCTGTCGTCATTCTTACCTTTTCCTTCAATTTTACTCATACATTGTTGTGGATGATTAAATCTTCAAACTTTTTTACTTACATTTGTATGTTTCCTGAATTAGATGTGGAACCATGCAGATTGTATACTAAGGAAAGCAAATCAGATAAAGGCGTACGTACTTTACTAGTTATCTGATGTGATTTCTGAAAGATTATCTGTATTGAATGCACAGAGGTTAACTGCTTTTTTTAATTGTGTAGTTCTGATGATGTTGATGGCATAGAGTCGCTTCGATGGGAAGACCAAAAAAAATCAGGAACTATGTGGAATCCGGTGGACTTTCAAATGCAAAAAATGTCACTCAAGCCATGGAATATGCTATTGAAGTTTCACAAATTTCTCGTGCTACTTGCAAGGGTTGTTCCCAAAAGATTATGAAAGGAGAGGTGGATGGTTATGTTTAATGAATTATTCTATTTATTTTCATATACTGATTTGACTTTTTATTAACTTCATGGTTAAGTAAAATGGATCTACGGATTAAGTAATGATTCAAGGACCCAGTAAAGACTTCCTTTGGTTCTTTACTTAACATATGAAAATTTGCTTCATATGCGAGGATGGATAGAAATTTTTTTACCTTTGGTATTGTAGTGAGTTATTACTAATTAGATGTCAAATGGTAAATAAAATGGTTTTAGGTGGTCAGATCATTGTACTGAGATAAGGGCTGGATGAGTGGCATATGTTATTACTTATTATGCGATTAATGATGGAGATGATATTATAATTCTATTTGTTTTCTTCTGTTTTCAGAGTGAAGATTTAGTTGTGTTGTGTTCACTTTTTATTTTCAGCTTTGAAATTAATGTGTTTTTACCCTTTTCTTCTCTCAAAATTTGGTTTCTATGTGGTTCTTTCAAACCAAATCAGATGTGTCATTTTTGTTGTTATAGCATCTCAATAGTCAATATTTGATTTGTCTTACAAAGAAGTCTCTTGTGCTCTTCATTGTTTTCTTGCAAAAGATGAACTATATTTTCATAAAAAATATTTGTAAAATCGGAATGCTGATTTTCTTTCTTGTTTCTAATTTGTCAAATAAATATTGATATATAAAAGAACATTAGTAGAAGCATGAGGTAAACTTTGAGATTTGTTTATGGCTCCTGTTTACTGCTTTTTTATGCTGCTGCTAAAGTTTTAGGTGCATTTAGTATTTTATGGTTTTTAAGACAACATTGATGATTCTAAATTCTAATTGTGTAGAAATGAGGTTTAACACTTTTTTGTGCTTTGGTTTTTCTAATATTGTTAGGTTCGTATATCCACAAAGCCTGAGGGTCAAGGATCTAAGGGATTGACTTGGAACCATGCCAAGTGTTTCTTTGAGTTGTCTCCTACTACTCAAGTGGAAAAGTTGCCTGGATGGGAAAGCCTTCCATCTTCTGACCAGGAAACTATTTCTGCACTAGTTAAGAAGGTTCCTGCTGCTAAGAAGAGTATGAGATTTACTGTCCTAGGCTTTCTCAGATGCCATAGGAAGCTTAAATTATGACTTTTTTTTCTTCTTTGGCATGGTAAGTGGCTTTTTTATTTGTATAGGAGACGAGTGTTCCATAAATTGCTACAAATAATTTGTTGAAGTTTTCCTGATGCTACAGTTTTTCAAGATTATGAAATATTTTTGTATGCAGGTTTTCGGTTGACAAATTTTGTAGGGATACTTAGCCAGGGACTAAGAATAGCTCCTCCAGAAGCTCCAGCAACTGGCTATATGGTTATCTTACATTTTCTTTTCATAAATGATTGTACATCATTTCATATTGGACATACACATTTCTTTTGCAAGACTTAACATTTGTAACACTTTCACGTTCCAGTTTGGCAAGGGGGTTTACTTTGCTGATTTGGTCAGTAAGAGTGCTCAATATTGCTTTACTGATAGGAAAAATCCTGTGGGCCTCATGCTTCTCAGCGAAGTTGCTTTAGGGGAGGTCTATGAACTAACAAAGGCCGAGATTAGTGCACCCTTTATTCCAATGCCCAGATTAGAACTTGGCATTTATTAATTATTTCTCCTTGCTTTTCTTCATTCTTATTCAGTATATAAAGAAACTACCAAAAGGAAAGCACTCTACAAAAGGGCTTGGAAAAAAGTACCTAAGAAGTCTGAGTTTGTAAAGTGGAAGGATGATGTTATTGTACCTTGTGGCAAACCAGTTCCATCCAATGTGAAGGACTCTGAGCTGATGTATAATGAGTACATTGTTTATAACGCTGCTCAAGTAAGTTCAACTACTTTTTCCCTCACATGTAGCTAAATAGGATTGTCATTCAAAGCATGAAAATGAATTAGAACTTTGGTATTATTGCAATGTGCTTTACACATCCACCTATTAATTAATTCTATTGACTAAATTGTCTGTCTAGCCCCTTCTCCGGAGATGCCTTCATATCTATGTTTTTAAATCTGAGCTATTTTCTTAAGTTGTTTGAACTAGATGATCAATGGATTCAATTCCAAAATCCCTGGAGTAAGGATTGGAAGATGCCTGAAGAGTTGAAGCTAAAAAATTATTGGCATTGTTCAGGGAGAAAGAATAAATAGCCATGTTTGAATTAGCCTGACATGTTCCCTTCTAGATATACTTAAGTGGCCTTGTTTGTAACTGGTTGCATGTGTTATTGTCATTACTGCCAATCTACCTCCTTTGTGACCTTGTTTGAATTAGCCTGACATATTTCCTTCTGGGTGGCCTTGTTTGGAACTGATTGGACATGTGTTATTATCATTATAGTTACTTGCCATGTTATCTGCGCTTCAGGATAAGCATTAAATATGGGTATGTTTAATTTTCTTAAAAGTTTTTCTATATATTAATTTGGAGGATCATCCCCTTATAACCATGTATAGGATGTGTCGGACACGTCTACTTTAAGAAGAAAAGTCTGTGTAAGATAGCCTATCACTGCTGCTGCACCTGCTCCTAATAATGTCATTGCTATTGTTATTGAAGTCCAATTGGTGTGTAAATTGCACTTATTTTCTGCAATATTGTTAATTTGGACAGGTTAAGATGCAATTCTTGTTGAAAGTGAAGTTTCATCACAAGAGGTGAAGGTGACGGATGTTTACATTTTTTCTTTGGTGAAGGACAGACAGATTTGTAAATATTGAAACAAAAACTGAAGTTATCTCCTTTTGGATTTTCTAAAGCAAGGTCGAGTGATGATAAGATCTAGTTTAGGGGGTGGATGGGAGATCTTTAACTTGAGCTTCTCATGCTTGTCAAAGCCTTTTGTGAGTAATGGAATCACAGTTGCCAGATTTCATCCAGTCTCCTCCATGTTTAATGATGGAATGAAATGTTTAGTCATATGACTGGATCTGATAGTTTAAGTTTAAACTTCACTTTGAATACCTCTTGATCCCTATATTTAGCAGGTAACATCGGTCAAATCAGAAATCCACACCCATTGGAAATAGCAAGACCTGAGTTAGGTTATACATGACTGGTGACAGAGGCACGCGGGGTGGGGAGAGACAATCGTCCCCACTCCCGAAGAAATTTTTTTTCACCTTTGTCTTTTTATTTTTTAAAATTTGGTTTATTTATGAATTTGTCTCCCACTTTCAATCATTTGTATGTTGCCCCCAATCTTAAATCCTGATTATGTCCCTGGATATGACTATCGGTCTCAGCGTCCAGATTGTAAGTTCGCATCATTACACGTGCATGGGTGACGCTGTAACTTGACTTGGAGTAAAAATGATGGTAGCGCGGCTAGAAATGATATATTTTGCATTTCTTTGGTATATGAAGCTTATGCCTGGTTGCTGGCAGAGGCTTTTAACTATCGACGGAGGCGTGTACATTTTTTTACGCAAACTGCCATTATCCTGTGTTAGGGAGTGGCGAAGCTTTTAATCCATTTGTGCTTTTTGTCAGGCAAGGCAGCTAAATATAGTGTTTGGGTTCATTTTACTTTGACGTATGAGGCTATACGCCATACCCCACACCCTTCATACTCTGGTTTCAGATGTTTTGGATTAGTCTTTTGGTTGATTGATAGATTTCCGAATATCTGTGGCTGGTGTACACACAGTAAATGCATAACGGTGATATTGAACTCAGCTGGATATAGAACTTGGCATCGAAAGAAGAGAGAGGAGAATGTCAACGAAAAACTTAACCAGATACTTCAACATTTGATGATAGGGTGAGATTTAGTTAAAGAAACGGTGGATCGTTTGTACATCTTTCTTCGTGCAAATATTTACTAAACATTACTGTTTAATTTTTTTGATAACTATGGCGAACAGATATGTTTCATATGTGATGCAAGATGAATTTGTGCAGAATATAATCTAAAACGAAATATAATTGTGTTTCGATTCTATATAATTAATGGATTGATTCAAATAATAAAATTAAACGAATAATAAATAATGTTTACCTTCGGCCTCGTTACTCTAATTCCTTAATATTGCAGAATCAAAATGATTAGAAACATACAAAATACAAACAAATAATCTGTACAAATTTTCTCTAACACAACAACATGAACCAACTGCACTAAACAAAACCATCCTACTAATTCAATCAAGTGGTTGTCGGCAGGGTTTACAATGCGACAAACAGTATCAGCAGTTCCAACGTGCGGCCATCGGCGGAAAATTATAAAACAAATCCAAAAGCAAAGAAGTTGTAATCAACCCACCCAAATAGCAATCTTCAAATGCATTAAACAAATACTGAGCTGATGTAAATCCAACTCCAAAACACAAATCCCCATAGACCATAGTAGCAGAAAACGTTATTAAATGTTCCTTTAGAACCCTACATAAAGGTCTCCAATGTTCCTTTAGCATCATTTCCTAGTGTACTCGTGTGCTTCCAACGTTGTTTCCCTTATTTCTGTTTCTAACATGGCTTCATCTGGCACTGGCACTGGCACTGGCTCCCCTTGTGGTGCATGCAAGTTTCTGAGACGAAAATGCGCCTCCGACTGTATATTTGCGCCTTATTTCTGCTCAGAACAAGGCCCCGCGAGGTTTGCCGCCATCCATAAAGTGTTTGGTGCTAGCAATGCCTCCAAACTGTTGTTGCATCTCCCGGCTCATGATCGTTACGAGGCGGTCGTCACCATTGCTTACGAGGCTCAAGCAAGGATTCGAGATCCTGTTTACGGTTGCGTTGCTCATATTTTCGCCTTGCAACAACAGGTAATGAATCGGATTAATTTCATTGTCTTTTCTGTTTATTTTTCTTTTTAATCTTAGCTTTAACCCGTTTCTAATCTTGTTTATAGGTGGCATACCTCCAAGCCCAATTAACGCAAGTGAAAGCTGAGCTAGCTCAAACCGCCATGAATTCACATAACATGGAGAATCAATGGCAAGACAATCTTTGTGGCACTGTTCCTTCAGTTCCAACTTATCCAACCTATATGAGCCCCATTTCTCCACAGAGCTCACTCGAGTCGGTCGAACTCAGTGGGGACAACATGAGCATGCAAGAAATACAAAGTAGAGAGGAGTTGTATCTCCATGGTAACCCTAAGAAGAGACCTTACAATAATGATCTGGGCGAACTTCAAGCACTTGCCCTTAGAATGATGAGGAATTGAAACTTATGGAGTATGATTCTGCTTCTGTTATGATGCTGATGATTGTATATACGGGACTGTTTCCCAGAAAATTTGGTGCTAAACTTTCTGGTCAGCCATTGGCGTTTTCCTCTTCGTTCAATCAGACAAATTTTTTTATTACAAAGTTGCAATTCGGCTATATCTGCTTCAGTCATAGTGTTGGTTTAATAAAAAAACGGGGGTGGTTCATTCTTGTCCGGTCTTGAATTGTTTACATGTTCTTTTAGTTCATACTTATCAAAACCAATGATGGATTACATTACAGTGTCCTCAGTTATGATAATATTTTTATATCTGAATTCATAAAAACAAAATAATATAAATATTTTTAATTATTATATTAATTAATAAATTTTTATGAATAATATATTTTTATACTTATTAAAACCAATTATATTTAAGGTAGGGCATGAATACATTAAAAATTTTAAAATTTTATTGTACTAATAAATATTCATAAAAAACACCTTTCGTTAAATATTTCTCGTCATTCAATGATTAAAAATATATTTATAAGAGAAATAACTGGGGAAAATAAAGTAAAAGAAAAAAATATTAATACCACGTTTATTTTATAAAAATCATTTACATCTTATCAAACTAAATCAGGATAAACCAACAGGGGTTGATCCAAGTGATAATTTAATTTCATTTAAATAGATTTTGGGATTCAAGATATTATATACGCAGAAAATCTATATTAAAAACTCACCTACTAAAATTAAGTATACAATACAGATCAGTTCAAATTAATCAGGGTTAAACCCTAAAATAAGAACAATAAAAAAACTAAATCATAAATAAACCCTTAAAAAATTATTGTTCATTAGTGATCAGGAGATATGAAAATTTCCTTTGAGCCCACTCCACACTCCACCTAGGGTTTATGTTCTAATCAGTAGGTTTACCTAACATGAGTATTTCTTTATAATAGTTAATGTGTACTATAAATAATGAATCAGCCATGGCCTTGTGTTCATATTTACAGACAAAATGTCCCCTTGATTGAATGCAAAACCCGACATTATGAGCTAAGACACTATATCAACTTGTATCTAACATAACTATTTAGAATTAATCATATATCAACTCATTTACTTAAGATAATTTTTTAATTATATCACTAAAACTATCAATAATTAATCTTTAATTTTTATATATATTTTAATTACTTTTTAAAATTTTATTTATTTTGAAAATAATCAATTTACCTTTTTCATAGCTAATCTTAATTTCATTCCTCAGTGCATATATTATATATGGAATTTGTTGGACTCCATCACTTGTAGCTGAAAAAAATAATAATTATTTCCAAAGACAGATTAATTAAATAATTTTAGTACAAAACAATTTAAATCATTACACAACAAAAATATGTTTAAAAATTAGAAGCGTGACAAACACTTCCAACTCCAATCTTTGTCAAAAGATGTTTAGATTATTATTAAAGACAGAATTTAAGTACTAATTAAAATTTACAAACAATTTAGTAATGTAATTTGACGATCTAAGGATTTAAATGTTAATTAGGCACATGACAGTGGGGCAGTTGATGACGTGTGGGTGTTTAATTACAAATTAGTAAACACGAATTATTGTCTTATTTGAGGATTAAAAACGCAAAAAAAACAAAATAGAGGGATGAAATATTGAAAGGTTAAAATTTACACGCCTTCTCGGGGGGATTTGAATGTATTTTTTAACAACTTCTGCGTGTTGATTTCGTAATCCACGTTTACCTAATCCTAACCGTTGATTTGGAATCCAGTACTAGTTCACATCAGATGGACGATTTTGTCCTTATACCAGCTTTTATTTTTTAAATATTAAGATCAATTATGTGAATTTGTTAGGCTATCAGAAAATAGTTTAATTATACTCAACTCTGTCCTAAAAATAATATCTTTTATTGATTTTTTTGTCAAATTTTTTAAATTTTGATTATTGATTATTTAAAATATATTATTAATAAAAATATGAAAAAATATATTTTAAAAATTTCTAATTAAGTAGATTTCAAATATATTTTTTATAAAATTTAATTATTTAAAATATTTAATATAATTAAAATTAAAATTTTAAAAAATTAATTTTTAAAAAGTCAAACATTATTTATCAGACGAAAGGAGTAATTTTTTTTAAGGATCTAATCCGAAACCCTATCATCAACATTGGGAACGATGGGTTTACAGGTAGCACATCGGCTGGGCCGTGTTTATAGTTACAAATTATCAATTTCAGCCGGGCCTCTTTAATTAACACAGTGGGAGGGAGATTATTGACTAAAATATTTTACTTAAACGACATTAGTTCATCTACTCATTTTATTTCCTTTGTAAATTTTAAAATAAATTTCCATGGAAATCGGGATATAATTTAGATTTTAGAAAAATTATTATATAGTCTCGACAATCGACTCACCATATCATACATATTTTCATTCAATGAGATTTATTTAATGACACGTGGTGAGTCAGACCCATCTAATAATTTTTCTCATCAATGATTTTTTCCAAAATCCAAATACTTTGTTTGATACATATAAGGAGTTGAGTTTCAATTACTTAGTGTACGATTATTTAGTTTTATATTGATTTAGGATTATCAAATTTACTTTTTATAGCTATTAGTATTCAACTCGTTGATTATTGATAATTAATTTAGATAAAATAGTCGTTGAAAATATAATAACAAATATAATCCATTGTGGCACGAGCCTTTTAGCCCAAGCGGTTAACGGAACGGTTGCTGTTTCTGGAGGTCACGGATTCGAGCACTAGCGATGTCAGCAGAGTGATTGAGCGATAAAATATCAAATGGTGGAGAGATTATATTCTAAAACAGATACTAATGCTTGGTATAAAACACAGAATCTACATGCAGTGGAAGAAGAAGTATATAAATTGTATAGATAATTGAATCTTTGTTTCCGATAAACTTTATGGGATGAATCAAGATCGAAGTTAGGTTCCATAAAGTTATTATATGTTGGATGTGTATTCGGATAAGAATATGATCATCGGACGACAGAGGTCAATTACGAGGCAACCCTACCAACCCAGTTTCTTTCATTCACAAAGTCATTATCCGAACTCAAGACTTTACTTAAGAGACTTAACATTTCATCCCGCTAGATCAACCGGTCATTGACGCACCACGTATCCGAACCTACCTGATGAGCCATGCATTTTCTTGAATTCAAACAGAGTAAATAATTAGCCTATAGAGCTGAATTAGATCAAATACTTTAATCTTGAATCGAATCCTATACGTGGAACATCTGTTAAAATTACAGAACCAGCTAGAAACATAAAGGGAAAGGGAAATGTAGGAAATAAACTAGGAAACTGTAGTTTAATTACTAGGTCAAAAACTACATGTGGTCCTTAAAGGCTAAGGTCATCCATTACCATAGGCAAAGAAAATGATTAGCTGAAACAAAACCAGATCAACTTCTAGTTCAAGTTCTGTCACATGGGGAGGAAAATACACTATCTTTCTCTATCAATATCCAAGGGTTACACTAGATTAATTACAGAAAACAATCGTAGGGTAGATTTTAGGGTTTCAAGATTGTACGGAAATGAACAACAATCCTTTAGGGTTCCTAGCTTTTTATTTATAGCAACAAAAGTGCATATATAGAGATAGAGATAGATATGTTTCAAGATATGCGGCATTTCAATTCAAAACTGGTGTCTTCACCGATCTTATACTAAAATCTCTTGATTGATCCTCTCATCATGAATATTGTTGAGCTTGAGCATACCCGAAGGCCATTGATTGAAGGTCGTCGGCTTCCTGGAAACCCCATTGTCTGCTGTTTGTTTGCATGTTGAGGGAAGACATGGAATGAGAAGCCTGTCCGAAACTAGTGTAGGAGACATGATCTTCTCCTGATGAAGAGACTGAATTCTCGTAATTTGCTAAAGAGATTGGATCAGAAAACCCATTGTTCTCATAGCACGAGTTCACTGTGTTAAAATCCGGTGCCATACTTGGATTTTCTGAGTGAAACCAGCTTTGACCATCTTGGAGCTGATAAGGAACCTTTCCATGGTATTTGTCACTAGGGTTTGCAGTAACAGAGCCTCCATTAACAATTCCCTGAGCTGCTAGTTCCTTAAGAGAAGCAAGCTGTGCCTGGAGATTGACTACCTGTAGAAATTCACAACACAAGAAAAGCAGTATTGGATTTAGATACATATTTCGAAACTCAAACTAGGGTTTCAGATCATCAAAATTCTCATCAACCTGCTGTTGTAGAGCAAAGATATGAGAAACACAGCCATAAATGGGGTCTTGAAGCCTAGCTTGAGCTTCATACGAAATCGTAACGGCAGCTTTACAGCGTTCACTGACCGGGAGGTGAGCCAGCAGCTTGGAGACATTGCTTGCACCAAAAACCTTGTGTATAGCTGCAAAGTGTGCAGCACCTTGTTCATGGCAGAAATAAGGTGCAAAAACACATCCTCGAACACATTTTCTTCTGAGGAACTTGCAAGCACCGCAAGGGGCACCGGAACCTGTCATTGTTAGTGGGAAATTTAGTGGTTTTGAGAGAGGAGGATGGTGTTTTAGCTAAACAGCATAAAGCAAAAAGGGGTTATAAACACCGGATGAAGAGGGAGGTGGATGATTTAATAATGAATTGCTAATTCCATTTGGTCGCCTTATTGGCCTACACATTTCATTGTTTCTTCTTAAAATAAAAAACACTGTGGCTGGCAACCTTTCGTTATGGATTTTTATACACTCTCAAATGAGATTCCCCCGTACAAAAGAACCGGCATGAAAATGAAAATAGAAATATAAACACTAACTTTAAATACGAGCATAAAAAATAATAATTAAGCGTAAATCATTTATCTTTTAATCGTAACTCTATTAATTTATCCACTTTAAATTAGTGCGTTTAGGGTACTAATATTTAGAATACGGTTGCAAGCTTAATGAAGAGATGCATTAATGCATGAGCAGTGAGCTGCGCATTTTAATTATGATATATTATTACAAGACCATAAGTTCATGCTTATGCAAATAGTGTACCTATCTTAGCCACGTCTCAAATACAAATTGGACTATAATATAAAAATTAAAAAATCGGTATTTCAACAGCATTTTCTTATCCTTTTCATTTATAATTCATTCGTTGAGACAAGATTCTAAATTTAGTGGGAAAACTTGGCTCTGTTCATTTAATAATAATAATAATAATAAATTAAGTTTGGTCTATTTATGTGATGGATAATTACAAACTCGATTTCAGCAACTCCAGCTTCAGGTACAGTCTCACATGTGTAATTAATCTGTCTTATTGGTCCTAATTTTTGTTTTATTTTTATTTTTTACCATCCCCCAAGATATATAGTCATGCAGTCTTGGGTGTATTATTATTATTTCCAGTTACTTATCCATGTGTGTATTCTGAAAGGACCTTGTAGTTAGTAATTATTACTTATTAGTTACATTATGCCGACCAAAAGTAGTTGGCGATATAAACATAAGCAAGTTGTCAAGTTGATCGGAGATTACACTCACACTCTCCAAGTTCATCGATATCGGACTACAAGTAATGGCGGATCTAGAATTATATGTGAGGATAGGCACAAATTAAAATATTTTTTTAAAATAAGTATAAGCCATAAAAATCTCAAAATTTCAGGGTGGACACAATCATAAAATTTTAAAAAATTAAAAACTAATTCATAAAAATTTTAAAAATCAAAGATAAATATATAAACTTTTAAAATTTTAGGTGGACACGGAACCACCCTTAACTACATATGCATCCCCCGGACCATAAAAAGTAATGGAAAAGAAGTTCCTAATTAAAGCCAGTAGGAGTATAGGCCCAAAGTTTGACAAATTATTTTTAACACTTAATTTTTAAAAAAAAAAATCAAAAAAATAAAAATATTATTATATTTTAAACTCTGAGTATTTTTAATTAAAATCGTAACTAAACATTTTAAAATTTATCAAGGCTCAAAATTTTCAAAAATTTAATTAGATCCTTAACTTTTTAAGAAAGTTTTAAATCAAAATCTTTTAAAAATTAAAATTTTAATTAAAATACACCCTCTTTTACAACAATTAAAAAAATCTCAGATTATAATAGTTACTCAAACATGTAATCACAATTATATAGTTATGTCAAATCTTAGTTAGGAAGTGAGCGCCGCAAGCCCGGCCCATGTACCCGAAAAATTTACCGGGTCGGGTCCCGGCCTAATAAAAAATAAAAATTAAAAAAACGTCTATTTTAAATCGGATAATCAAGTATTTAAACTGGATCAATTGAGGTTGATAATTTTAAACACCTCTATTTACGGTACAAATAAATGAATAAAAGAAAGAGTTGGTCCGTTACGATTTACAACGCATCGGGATTGTTGTGCACGTGCACGTGCACATGGAACGAAGAAACAATAACACTTTTGTACCCTGTTGAGTATGACGTTGACACGACACACGAGTGGAGGTGAGTACTATTTGTTAACACGATTCGGGTCCTACTATCCACGTCAGTACCACTCACAAAACGAAAAATTATAATTTATATTATGGATAATTCTCATCGTGTCATACATAAAATCAATCACTAAAAATTATTTATTTTATTATATTTTTTATATTATATTTTTTTAAGTGAATCTTCACTCATATTTACTGTTAATTTATTTTAAAAACAGTTTTTCAAGTAAAGATTCATTTGAAAAAATATAATATAAAAAATTAATAAGATTATAATTTTTAGTGATTGGTCCTATAAACAGATAGTGAAATTTATACATAATATAATTTCTCACTCACAAATGATAAATATAGGGTCATCATCCATCCCTTAAGCAACCACATTAACTTATTTATTTTTAAAATGATGGGAAAATAAAGCCAAAAATGTTTGCAAAACAAGTAAGAAACATAAATGATTATGTTATAATTAATAAATTGATATCGAATAATATTAATTTCATTATCATTTTATACTAAGGAAATTAACAAATACAAGGACAAAATTTCATAAAAATTGTTAGGGAAATTGTCTCTCCCATCGTCAAGATATTTTCCATTATACATTTTTTCTAAACTAATTTATTTATAAATTTGTTTTTTATTTTTAATACTTTTATTGTCTCACAATCTTGAATCTTAGATTTGTTTTTAAATGGATAGTTAGTGGATAGCGAATTATATTAGTTAATAGTATATTATATTAGATGATTTGACTAACGAGTTATATTATCTAATGTATAAAAATGTTTGATAAAATTAATTGATAGTTGATAGTTGTTTGATTATTTAAACAAGTACAATAATATACAAGGATATTATTATATTTGACATTTATTTGAATAGTTTGTTAGTTATCAATATTATATATATTTAAAATTTTGATATTATTTTTTTATTTTATGCTAATTTTATAGTATATTTTTAATAATTGATTTACTCAAAAACGTTATCTTTTAAATTATAAATTTAATTTTTATTTCAAAATATAATATACATTATTACTATATACAATACTTATTGATATCGCTATTAAAACTTTAAACTCAGCTAATAAATATATAATAAAATCAAGTTAACAATATGAATCGATTCGAATTATTAACAAAACCATAATATACGTAACAATAAGGGGGTTACTTAGGCTAATATTTTAGCATTTTAAGCTTGTAATGTATATGTAGGAGACGAGGACTCCCAAACAGAAAACTATTATTACATCATCAACACTAACTAACACAATTAAGACCAGTAAACAAGCATTATTCAATTAATTCCTTTGAAATTTTGTTGGAAATTGACAACATCCATGCATGCATTATTATGTCTCAAACTGCTTAAAGTTCCATGATTTTAGTTTAGAACGGCGCTTTGCTCCTCCAATTTCCTGTCTCTCAATTTTCTTTGTCTTTCTCGAATGACAAGTGGTTTAGATACCATTTAAAAAAATTCAAATGAATATATATATATATATACTTACAAAACATTAAGTTTAAAGTCAGAAAAACCATTGTCTTAACAAGGATAGGCAAGTTCTGGTTGATGGACAAAGACTGTGTTGGAGAATGATGCTAACGTTTCTACTCTTCTAAAAACCGGTCAAGCCGACACCCATGTTACACATGGGGCCATTTTAGGCAAAATTTGGGGATAATGTATGTAGGGGGAAATATTTTGAAATTAGGAGTATAGAGTGATATCTTGTATTTTTTTAATACTTTTTGAGTCGATGGTAGGACGTCATTTGCATACAACGTTCGATTTGTAACTCAGTTGATTAAAGTTAAGTTAGCTCAATTTTTTCGTAAACCTAAGAAAATTACGCATGGACATGATACAAAAAATCCTGTATGTGGCATGACGCTACTTGTATAAATGATATTTTATCACTGATTTTAAAAAATTAAAATAATACAAAACACTACGTGGAATTAATGTTATCTCTTTGATATTATAGTTTTTTTTTCATAAATCTCAAAAAACCCTCCAACTTTATTTATATATCGAATGAAATTTAGGTTTATAAATCATAAAATACCCTACAACATCTCTTATTAAAATACCAAGAATCCAGACAAGAAACCGTGCACATATATAATTTGATCAACTTGAATTCTTAAACCGTGCACATATATATAACTTAGAGTAGACGTTCAGACATCAATTTCAAGACCGAACATACACGAAGAAGGCTGCATCAAACGAAAATGTCGTTGCATGATGATTGAAGAAACACAGGCAGACAGCTTCATTTGTTTCACAAGTATATAAAAATTCTATTCTATTTTTTAAAAGAAAAATTCTCGAAGTTTTATAAAATAAGCTTCCATGTCGTTTGAAAAGGGAGCAAGAATTCAAAGTCCAAACCCTAAAATAAGGGCAAATGGACTCCAGTTTAGTGTAACAGTTAGTGCCATGACTGAGATGATCACTCCTCTCGTCAGTCTAATTTTGAACAGTTTGGAATGGAAAGCTTATAGATTCAGACAAAATGATCCTAGGTGGAGACAACCTGGAGAAGCTAATTAGGTTTAGTCAAGACACAGACGACTTAATTACTTGTTTGACTAGGAAAAAGAAAAGGAGCAGTTTAGAATGGGAAAATCTGGTCCTACATCCATGACCCACCATAATTCTCATAAGTCGTTGATTGTTTTGTTTGAGAAACGAGTATATTTTCTTTCTTCCTGTTTGAAAATTTGTTGGATTTTTCTTGGAATCTGTCAAGTTACATGGAACTGTGTTCCGACCAGACAACAACTTTGGTTTCTGATTAATGAAGTTAAGATCAGACACATGCTTTTCCAGAAGATTGTGAAAGGGGTTGGCAATGTGTCCAAAAGTGTAGTCCATCACGAGTTCATCTGCTGATTAATGTTCCAAAAATATTCATATTATAATTATATACGTAGTTAATTAGGTTTCCTTCTTCCCTAACCTTTTCTTTTTCCTCTAAAGTAACACCGATTTTCTTCTCTGTTCAGTTTTTCATGTATAAAGGAGAGACAAGCACTTCTTAATATTCCCTTCAAAAATAAATTATTACAAAATTAGAACATGTCTTGAGCCAAGCTAAGTTCTCCTGAATGTTACTATCAATGGCGGATCCAAAAATTTATTTAAAGGTGAGCACATATAAAATTTCGAAATCTCAAGGTGGGCACAAAACTTAAATATTATAAAATCTTAAGGACTAATTTATTAAAATTAAGAAAATTAAAGGTAAATATATGAACTTTGAAAAGTTTAGGGTAGACCCGTGCCCACCCTATTCAAAGCATGGATCCGCCACTGGTTACAATTCAACTCCAATTATGTTTAATAAAGTTCGTTTTCGTACTTGATATTTTTATTCATTAAAGATAAAATAAAATTTCGAGCTTGAACGAACAATCCTTTGAATGAGTGTTAAATTTAAAAATAAAAAATTAAAATATTGATAGGCAAATAAAATATGAAATAAAAATAAATATACTTATGAAGAAACACCAAGCTGTGATTTCTTGAAGGATGCAGACAAACTACAACTCGGAAGTGCTTGTAACTAGAGTTGAACGTTTCTTTTCTCTCAAGTTTGTCAACAAAACAGACACTTCCAAAAGTCAGGTCAATAGATTTTAGTTGTGTATTAAATATTACATATTATTGCTTGGGATAATAGTTGTGCATTAAATATTACATATCATTTCTTAAGATTATTCTTCCTTTTTAAGTTATACAGTATAAATTATTTAAGGCATAATAATATTCACATTTAATAGAGTTAAATGAGTTAATTGAGTTAACAAATTTTATTTAAAATTATTTTCTTTCTATTCAAAGTTAACCGTTAATATTTATAATTAATATTTATAACCTTATAACACTTATTGGTTCTAATTTAATTTTTTTATAAAGATATATAAAATATATGTATTTTTTATTTTTTTCAAATTAAATTTTTTTATCTAATCAAATTAAAAAATTTAATTTGTTCGAATCAAATTTTAACCTCCACAACTATCTCAAAATATCATGGGGTGTTTTACTTCACCTAGGATGCTAGAAGCCACCCTAGTCTTAGGGCAAGGGGCAAAAGGTTACCGCCACTTGGAGCTCAGCCATACCTTTTCATAAGGTAGGTAATGGTGGGGAAGCTTATGATCATTATTTATGGCAAGCATACACACCGAACTTTAACTTTAATACTGGATAACTTCCATTTCATTTGAACAATTTTTTTCTTTAAAAAAAGGTTAAGAAATTTCCATGCTAATCTTCAACTTCACTGCAAGCAGAAATCTCTGGTTCTGTATCGGCACTTTCCTCTGTTGGTTCAAAGTACAGAGAATGCCTTCATTCCTGATTGTTAGTCCCAATGTCTGGTTGCTTTTTGATTGAAATTATCTGTTCATGTACATCAAAACATCATTGCTAGAGGACACAGATGTGTCTAATAAGTGTGTGCAAAGGCGGCTGTCGAAATAACTCGAGTAAATTACACAAAAGATATCAAAGAGAATAGAGTCAGATTGATGCAGCTATGGGAGGAAGATTTCCAGTTTACTGTTGGGTGCTAAACCAGATGGACTATAGGTGCTACACTTACCAGAGGATTATTGTTTTGGATTTCCAACTTTGCACTTCGAGTACGGAAGAACAACCGGTTTTGCATTTGCGATCAAATCAACTACGATTTTCCAGTCTGCCTTCTCCATCGTGCTCGTACTGTTGAGACAAAGGAACACAACTAAACTCCCATTGTCACGAAATCTCAATGCACATGTACAGATCCTAGGCTCAAGAAAACAGAATATCTTTACGTGACAAAAATAGACACCTCTATACAACACATCTAATAAAAATTTAAACTTCATAAATAAGAAAATGGAAGTTCACAAACCTTGCAGGCATCAGGAACTCTTCACTCCGAAGATTGATGTTAATGGTGCTTTCAATTGAGAACACTGGAATGGACAAAATTCAAGGAATTATTTGCTTATACAATTTATGTACATAAAGTAGATAGAGAATCATTGCTCTCCATGTCAATTCTCTTAAAACCTAGTAGTTCGGTTTAAAGCACATCAAATTTTAGCTATCTTCATTTCTCCTATACTCTTCACCTCTTCATTCCCTCTAATCTCTCACCTGGTTCACAGACCAACTTCCAAAAGAACTTTAAATCACAAAGAACCAAACCCATTTCTCCTCATGTAAAAGTTCTATATCCCACTCAAAGGCCTTTTCTGTCAAGAAAAAAGATGATCTCTAACCCTTGCTTGAAGCAGGAGTCTTTCCTCCAGTCTCTTTGTGCATTTCTTCCTTTTTTCCCCTAAAAGATGGGATTACAGTTCACACTAATGTAAAGTTGTACTGCAACGATATTCACAATACTGTAGCATAGTTTATTCGTAAAAGCTTGACTTTAACTTATACTATAGTATATTTTACTTGTAAGAGTTTGCCTTTAATTTATATTGTAGCATATTTTTGCTCTCTCTCTCTGTGTGCATGCTTGCAAATATATTCTGCGCCAAATCTACAAACAAGAATGATATTTTCACTTCTTAACCAGATTATTTTATTAAAGCATTGACAGCAAGATTTAAGTCTTCCTTTTCTTAACCAGATTATTTTCACCTAACAAGGTAACTGGACTATGTTTTAGACATTGACATAAATTAAATAGATTAGCCATGGGAATGAAAGGAACAAAGCTATTGGCCATGTTGATTAAAGATGTTTATCATTATAACATTTAGACCTGATGGATTATTTAAACTAAAACCAATAGGGAACTTCAACTGTTTTAGGGGACCAGGATTAAGCCGGCCATTAGGATTCAGACAGGCTAGGAAAAGAATAAAAAGTAAAATAGGACTAAAGTAATTCATAGTAAAATATTTTGTTCTTCAACGTCATCAAAATGACAAAAAAGGACCATCCAATCAATGTTAATCAGGTTTGTAGCATTATGAAACTCAAAACGCTTTTATCCTCCAAGCATACTTCTTTACATGTTTTTTCCATCAAAATCCATAATGAAACTTCAGCAGGAAACAATATTCATTAAATAGATAATATTCGTTTCCCTACCAATATGCTTGAAGAATTTCAATTCTCTGACTTTGCTAGAGATGCTAGACTTAGACTCGGTACAATGTCATCTTGTATGAAAGAAATAAACAGAAAACATTAAGTAAAATAAGCCAAATGATACATAGATAAATCGGTTTACCTTCATTACGAAGTTCATACCAAAGTCAGAGCACCTTTCAGCAAGTTCTTCGGAAACAAGAGTCAGGTATCCAACTGAAGAGATAATGTCAAGGTTAAACCCCAGTTCAATTTTTGACTTCTTATGAAGCGTTCTCAAGAAGCTATTGCAGCTCCAAGAGAGTGTCCTGACCACCTTAACCTAAATCCTGTAAATGGCCTAGGCTGACTACAGGTACAAAAACAGAACTCCAAGTTTAAAATTAGCAAGTATACAAAAAAAGGAATAGAAGGGATGCACATCTGCAGGGCAGAGGGATTCAGAGAAGCCTAAACACATAAAATAAACATTTCAAAACAGAGGCAATATATTTAACTACCTCATATTTCTCCAGCCACTTCTGTATACTTCCCACTTTTAAAGGCTGCACTCAACCTTTCCAAATCACAACAATCCGATGAACTCTTAGCAGAAGAAAAGGTTTCAGATTGTTGTCAATGGGAAAAGGGTAAGTGTAACCCAATCATTGGATGAACCATCTCATCCAACTTTTTCTTAATATCTCATTCGCAGTAGCTTCGCATGATCTATTACATTCTAAACAGCAGTTTGAAATGCTACAGCAGGATAACTAGGAGGGAGTACTGGTATCTCAACGCCTCTTTGGTTCTTCCTTTTGAGTAGTTACAAAGTCTTTCTTTGTTGGCCGAGCAGGTTCATTCACTTTCAACTAGATTACCAGCTACAGAACTACAACATCAATATTTTTCTTTCGAATTTCCAAAATCATTTATATTACTTGTTCATCTTAATCTAATCTAATTCCAAATATTACAATTTGTAATTTCGAGGCTCAGTTCCTACATGATATCCAGGTCTCATCACACTACTGACTATAGTTCTCTACAAATTGCAGAATACTGCTTTCTCTAAGCATGCTGATCCTCCCAATGATGGTGGCACTATCCTGATAACACCCTTTCGCTCATTCAAATGGTATAACAGATATTGGACCTACAACACAAAACCATCTTAATGAGACTCTTTTGTCATACATATCTAAAACAAAATTTAAGAAATCCTCTATGGAGGCACTTAATACAAGGTTCAACAATAAAGATTGAACTTTTACTCGGTTGCCACCAGAATTGAACCAAAAAAGTTGAGATCTTTACTAATAGTTTTGCTTTAAATTAAAAACCCAGACGGAAATCGCATTCAAAATTGAAAAAAAAGGATGAAGATTACAAGTTCGTATTAATTGATGGATATGGATTTAAAAGAAGAGCTGAACTAGAATACTTACAAAAGAGATGGGCGGATTGATTAGCCATCGCCAGAAGAGATGGAGATAAGGAGAAAAACTGAGAGTACTAGTGGTAATGGACTCTCAACGAGCTTTAAAGATAGCGTTCGGCCAGGGTCCATGGCCGAAGATACTGTAGCAGGGGCCAGGTTGTAGGTTAGGATTAGGCTATACAGGGACATGGACATTAATTCTCAGAGTTGAGGGTACTTGGGTTATTTCAGTTGGTTTATTAAAGTAGTGGGCTGTAATTTCAAAGGCTGAAATAATCCTTGTAGGCCTAGAATTAAGTCAACAAGACTTGTTTGGTCAGGACTTGGGGTTTAAAGTTTTAACCTTTTAACTCTGCTTAGCAGAACGTCAGTAAGAAACACTTGAGTCTGAGCCTGATCAGCCCAACAGGTATGGTTTGTGATCATCGATTGATCTAGCCTAGTCCATTTAATACATTTATGTTGCTCACTCAACCCTCTCAGTTCATTCCTGATTCGAAACATAAACAAAATCTCACTCCTATAGACTTGCAGGATCAGACAAGAGAATAGGATTCTGTCAAGAACCGTGAAGATGTAGACATCCACTCATTGTAATATCTAATAAAAATGCGAAGCCAATGTGAAAACTTATAAAGGTTTTAGTGGCCTAGTTGAAGCTCAGTGTTTGATGCCATAAAAAACACAGATGCCATGTTATCAGTACCAGTCACAGGAGAAACTGGATTCGGCCCCATTGCCTTTTTCTTGTCTCATGTTCTCACGGTTGCCACTTAATGACTTAAAGAATGTTGTAATGTTATTACCTTTAATAACACAACTTGGAGGCTGCAACTAATAAAATAACTGGAATGGAGAATAAAATTATGTGAAAAAGCAGGGATTTATATTACACAAAACTCTAAAACAAGTTGAATCCGATGCATAATCTCATTAATTTCGGGTATTGAGATACTTTGTTCAATTGTCAAAATATAAAACTATTTTAGGACAACCAAAATGCAGTGGTTGAAACTTGAAACCAAACCACCAATGAATCTCTTCCCCACTTTCTGCTCTCATATCGTGGAGAGGAAGAAAAGACCAAACAGCCAGAAGAATCTACAATTTCCAACTTATTATTACACTTAATTGGTGCTACAACTTGCAAAATTATTCCTTGTCTCCTCTTTAAATGTGTGGAGATAATAGCAGATGAGAATCCACAAAAGCAATCCCTCCAGGAAAGCATACCTTCTATCAGCTAAACAATGCAACTTAATGCTTTAATCCCACTTTTTATTTTTCTTTAAAACATCGGTATACATATGTCTAACGCGTATTAAGACACGAGTATTAGATATAATAATCGAAATATAACATATTTGTGTTTGACACATATTAGGTATTTGCACGTTCTCTCATGATCTTCTGTACTGTAGAAATGGGAAAATGGTAAAGCCTAAAATTGTGTTACCTGTTGAAGATATAGATTAATATTTTTCTTGAAGCCATAGTCCACACCTGTGAACTGTAATGAAAAGGGTTAGTCCATTTGGAAACACAGAGAAAAAATCTTAACAATTATAGCTAAAATGATTAATAGACACACTTTACACTTTGATCACAGTTACTCGAAATCATCTAGTGAATTCCAGCACCAGAATCTTAAAGACAGAAGCTTTATCTTTTTGTTGTACACAACACTGATTACTGTTACATTGGCATTTATTATAGATGCATTTCCTGGTCCATGAACAAACAAACAGAAAAAAGGTAGAAAAACAAGGTTTAATCATCATTGCAGATAGAACGGGGATATGGAAGGCACATTCATGGCGAGATATAAGTTTCATCTAATTATGTTTCTAACTCAGATTGGTTATGCAATTGTGTATTTCTTTACTGAATCTGCCTTCAGTCAAGGGCTGAGTCCACATATATACGTCGCATACCGGTTTTGCCTAGCTGCCTGCCTCATGTTTCCTTTTGCCTAAATTCTTGAAAGGTTTTCTATACACAAACACTTTTTTGAACTATGTGGTTTAGATGGCTGTAAATTGTATCAGAATTTATTCTGTGTTGCAGAAAATCGAGGCCAAACCTTACTTTTCGACTGTTCGCGGAGTTCTTTTTGCTTTCTCTCATAGGGTAGGGAAAATTATGAATACTCCTCTGCTTACAGTTATGACAATTAGATTCAAAGATTTCGAATCATAATATTTATATCTTATTTTACCTCATTGATGATAAAAACAGAAACTGTTCATCTCTTAACATGCACTTTGCAAGTTTGAAATACACTTCACCGACATTTGTTGCTACTCTTTTCAACACTATTCCTGCCTGGACTTTTATAATTGCCATCATACTCAGGTAAAATGCTAGACTCTATATATGCACTTATATAATGAGTGGTTAAAGGAGATTTTTGTGAACAATCTTCCTCGTGTTCATGTTGCAGGATGGAGGTTGTCGTCGTAAAGAACCATCGTGGGATAGCTAAAATACTTGGAACCTTTATCCTTGGCAGGGGTAACTACCATCACTTTGTACAAAGGACCTGCAGTGCCAAGCTTGTGGTCTGCTGTAGTTCATGTAAACAAACCTTCAGTTCATGAGAACTGGGTGAAAGGACCGATTCTGACGCTTGCGAGTTGCGTAACATGGGCCATGGGGTACATTCTGCAGGTAATCAGTTACCAACTTCATTGAGTTTTGCCAGGGACTAAAATGTTACAGGACAAAATAAACAATGAATTATCTCTGAAAATGTATTAGGCAATTACTTTGAAGAAATATCCGACACAAGTGTCACTGGCAACGTGGATTAACGGTATTGGTGGAATGCAATCGGCAGTGTTAGCAATTTGCTTACAGCACAAGGAATCGGCATGGTCGATCGAAATGTTCAGTGTTAATTTCTGGTCCATCACATATTCTGTAAGTAATCAAAACAGTAAAAATGCAGATTAATTTAGAAAGCATGTCCTAAGCCTGGTGGGATGAAAATTGACTGGCAGGGAATATGTTCTGCTATTTTCGTCTGCCTTCAAATTTGGTGCATGAAAGAGAAAGGACCGGTGTTCGTCGCCATGTTTAACTCGCTTCAAACGGTTATGGTGGTGGTTCTAGCATATTTCGTTCTTGGTGAAAGATTATACACAGGCAGGTAAGATATAAAACAAAACACCATGCTCTCATTTTAAAATTAAAAAGAAGTATAGAGAAACTTCTAACTTATACTTGAATCATTCAGCATTATCGGCGGATTCCTGGTTATCATTGGCCTATACCTGCTCTTGTGGGGCAAGGATGGAGAACAGTCTTCCCACAAGAAACGAGAACAATCATTTTCGCATTGTAATGAGATAATGGTTGCTGACAAGGAGATAGCTTCTAATGAGGGAAAGTAGAACCATGAATGAAATATAAAATAAAAATAACATCAGGCAAACGAGGAAGATATGCCGTGGATTATGAACTTGATTTACATTTTTAATAGCTTTCAGAAGGAATCAATTTAAGCTCATAATTGTCTAATGTTGTTAATGTGGAAGTTGCATTGTTATCTAATCAAACATCTGAACTGATCTGCATGAATGATGAATTCAAATATCGCAGCACCAGAAGCATGAACAAGTCAATGATACGAAAGTGCATCTACTGACATGATGTTCAATGTTCAACCACACATTTCAGTCATAAGTAAACAAAGAGTCAATTTATGAAACATAGGCCTTTTCTGGTGTAGTGCATGGAACATGTGGAACTGCTGACTGATACTATAACACATCATTCAAATTAAGTCAAAAGACGAAACTTATTACATTGCTGAAACAGTGAAAAGCAATATCTGAGGTTACCAAGAGGTTTTTCCAGTCACATATTCTAGATGGCGTGGAAGGATTGAAGAATATTAACATTATTAAGGTTATAATAATGATTATGTAGGCTGAGGTAGTGCTCCAACCTTTTCAATATCATTCAAATTCATTTTCAGCACACGGCAGAAGAGGATATAGCTTATCAAAAACCCACAAAAAGGGGGGCCTTGCCGTACACTCAGTCTCAACAGGATTCTTGGCACTTCACAATTCACTTTGCAAGGCAACACGTGTACCTAAAAGACCTATAACAATGAATGATACTAGTAATTCCTGGGGAAAGATATTAAGAAAATCTCTCCCCGTGTGAATGTCATTAGAGACGGATATATAATTTTATATTAGGTGTTGCAAACTTTTTTATTTAGTAAAACTATCTAGAAATACTTGATGTTCTCAACAACACCCTTTTCAAAGCACAGTCGAGTGATCTTGATGTTCTTCCAATCAATCCATATCCAAGATCAAATCAAACTTACTAAATGGTAGCTCTATAAGATCAACCAAATATTCTACATTATAAATCGTTAACGAGCATACACATTCTATCCACTTTTACACTCTGTCCCATCAGACTTAAATCGGGTCAAGTCAGGTAGGATTACAATGACGGTAAAACTCTCCCAACAAGTAACTAATGCTAATGTATTCTCAAGGTTTTGGATTCGTGCCATTAATTAAAACAGCTTATGGTATTCTGCACCAAAATTTTCATGGAGGAAAATGATGCTTACATGATAAACACCCAAGCATATGGATATTATATATCCCAAAAATATCTATATTTAGTGAAATAGAATTTTATATCATTTTCAGCAATAGTATCAAGATGCCTTTCCCGATGTATATATAAGCCAAGAGAAATAGGCGAATGTTACATAAGCAAAAGATATGGCATACACATTAATGGCCAACTTTGCAAAATATAGGCACCATCTAAGCATGGTTGTAGTCCAAATTCTGTCTGCAATTGTCTATTTCATTACTGAAGCTGCCTTCAATGAAGGGCTAAACACTTATGTCTATGTCAGTTATCGATTTCTCCTAGCCGGTTTGTTGTTGTTTCCCATTGCCTATTTCATCGAAAGGTAGACACTAGCGCAGCATGAAACCAGCAACTCTTAGCTTCATCGTTTTAATTATCATGGGAAGATTCACTGCCTAATTTGTCCAAGTTTTTTTTTTGTGCAGAAAATCCAGGCCAAAGATGACATTACTAATGTTTTTGGAGATTTTTGTGGTTTCTCTCTTCGGGTAGGCGATATATATAACTACTTTTTTCTCTTGTATATAATGCTAATCAATAACATTAAAAGTACTCACAAGTCACAATTTTCTTCCTGTGTGTTCTCTCCCTGATGCAAAAAAACAGGATATGTTTAACCTTCATCATGTTCTTCGTAAGTATGAGATGCACTTCTCCAACATTCGTCGCGGCAGTGTACAATACAGTGTCGTCCTTGACTTTTCTGATTGCCATCTTGTTCAGGTTCGAGACCATGAATCTATAAGTATTCTTTTTTATAAACATTTTTGTAGGTTTCATGAACAATATTCTATTCATGATCTTGATGCAGGATGGAGGTTGTTGATGTGAGGAGTCATCGTGGGATGGCTAAAATCCTTGGAACCTTAATATCGTTAGTTGGGGTCACCGTCATCACTTTGTACAAAGGACCAGCACTGCAAAATGTGTGGGGTACTCCAATTCACATGAAAAGACTTTCTATTCAATGAGAACTGGGTTAAAGGGTCAATCCTCACGATTGCTAGTTGCATAACATTATCTTCATGGTACATAATGCAGGTAATGGATTCTGTTTATTCTCTAGAAACTAAAAGATGATTGTGATACTCATCTCTCAACTTAGCATATAACAAATTAACAATTCTTTGCAGACATTTACCATGAGGAAATATCCAGCAGAGCTGTCACTTACAGCATGGATAAGCTTCACCGGCGGAGCACAATCGGCTGTTTTCACGGTGTTGGTACAACATAAACCAGGTGTCTGGTCTATCAACATGCTGGGAATTGATTTCTGGTCCATTACATATTGTGTAAGTAACTTTATGGTCATTAATAATATTTTTTTTCCTTTCAAAATAAGTACTAAGCCCTGCTATGAATCTTGCAGGGAATTATCGGCTCCGGTCTCCTCATCTTCATTCAGTTGTGGTGCATGAAGGAGAAAGGGCCAGTCTTTGTGTCCATGTTTAATCCACTTCAAACGGTCATAGTTGCAATTCTAGCATACTTTGTATTCGGTGAAAAAATGTATATGGGCAGGTAAGAAGTGAAAGAATTCGAAATGTTGAAGCAAAGCACTGCTATGTGATCATATGTTCATCAGTTTCAACTGACTTTTATGTTGCAGCATACTAGGTGGAGTCACTGTTATCATTGGCTTATACTTGCTGTTGTGGGGCAAAGAGAAAGATGAAACTTACACCAAGAGCCAAGAGCTGCCGGCTTCACATTCCGTGGAGTTGAAGGTAGCCGAAAAGGAAGAGGTAGCTTCAACAGTAAAAGTGGAACCATGAAGGAACATCAGAGAACATATATTTAGAATTGGCATTAGGAAAAATAAAATTGATTTTTCAATGATGATCTCAAATTGTATTAGGATTTAGTGAATTGTGGGGTAGAGAGGCCTACAATATCTTAAACCATTCAATTTCTTCTCCAACTTGCTAAGAATCATTACAATATTCCTTTAATTGCCTACGCAAAAGTTATCTTTGCAAGATGAGGTATCGGTGCTCATAAAGCTATGAACAGATGCCGAGATTCGGTGTCTCTTGTTCGATCAATTTTCACCGGAGTTTAGGGTCGCAATCCCAGCATTGAGTACGGATGGATGCATGCCACATTAAACAAGCTGTGATTTATTCTTCATACAACAAAATTCGTGTAGGGGAAAAGATTGAGACCTCTAAAAGGGTAGGCTGAAAAGTAGTACCAAATACTGCATGAGTTTAGCCAAGAGACTATGCTCTTTTCAATATTCTCCATTCCACACTCGCATCTAATCTAGCAAAGTATTGCCCGTTTCGACCCGATAGCCTCGAAAATATGGATTCTCGAGTCATTACAATAATATCATATATTCATATCACACCTGAATATACATGTCACACAGTATGACAGCATTTGCATTCAAGTTGATAATTTTCAATATACATGCCACACCTGAATATGGTTCTAGCACAGATCAGTTACACGGTTCTATATTTCAATGAAGGGGTGAAACCCCCATGTTTATATATATATATCCGTTTGTCAACGCCAGTTCGGTGATATCTCCTATCTCATGTTTCCTCGAAAGGTCGATCTGAAATATTCCTTTCCCAAGGCCATGGAAAAAACAATGTATTAGGCTCCAAGATGGAGGTTGTCGATGTAAGGAGACGCCTTTCAAAGCTTGAGGGCTGCCATGGTTCACCTGAAAAGGCTTTCTTCTATTCATGAATTGGTGAAAGGTCATCATCACTTTTTAAACAATGAAATTAACATAAGATCTCATCAATTTCAGCTAACTGTATCGGGGCACGGTGTTCGTACATCACAAACCGGGTTTGATGAATATGTTCACCATCCTTTCCTGGGCCGTTACATATTCTGCATGTTGTAATTTCATGGCCACCATATTTTAAACGTGTTTGTTGGAAACATTGTCCCGAGTCAGGTAGTTTGGATTTGAATGTGCCAGGGAATTGTATTTATCTTCCTCTTGAAAGAGAAAGGTCCGGTCTTTGTCACTGCATACTTAAGAGAATCTCAGATGATTTGCAGGCCGGAAAATAACAAATTGACAAACAATTCTGTTTTATAGCTATTTTGGTAAAAAAAAAATTAAAACTCAAAAGCAGCCGAGGAAAGCTTTATATTAACATGGTGGATCAGAGTCAATAATGGCTTTCATCCTAGCATTCCTACCATCTAAATACATAAATTACATAAATATGGGGTGATACATACATCAAAATTGCCACAAACAGTCATTTTGCCTCTTGGAGACGGATTCGGATTGACTCTGGGCTTGACACTTTATTGATGCTGCAAAAACGGGATAACAAAAACTTTAGAAGCATTTTTTAGATTTGTGAGGATAAAAAAGTAGTAAGATTTACCAAACAAGTATATCCCCAGCAGAGGCCATCTTTTCATGCATCCATTCTGGAGCTAGCTCTTGCAACAGCTTTAACTGCTCTTCAACTTCGCCTGTGAAAGAAGATCAAAGACATTTAGATTTTTTTTTTCACAATCCAATCAAATACCATGAGATGCAAACTGTTTAGCAAAAAGACCTCTATCTGAAATATCACAATGGCCAGCAATTAGTTTGTGCATAAGCTCCTCTTTTGTAATAACCGAGCGCTTTATGGACTGGAAAAAATAGTGAATCATGTTGAAGAGCTTAGGTAGGCAAGCAATCATTCGTTGACGTCTCTTTGCTAGTGAGATTGCTGGATCTTGCTGCTCCAAAGCTTTCCTCTCTTTCTCCCTTATCTGCAAGGATAATAAACAGTTACCTATGTATTTTTATAAACAAGCAGAATTCATGATCTAAATATGATAGCAAAAAGATTTCTAGGTGGGCTTACTGAATGCCGAAGGCTTTCAGGCAAAATAGAAAGAACATCATCTTTGTCAATATCAACCGGTTTGCCTGCCATCTCATGCATTTCGTCAACAAGCTTCTCTTCAAATTTCAAAGACCTGGAACGTGGTGGCCGTCTTACCAACTTGTTTGATGATGAAGTAGCAGAAACCTCAGGGCTCATGTAACATCTCTTCTTTGGCTGTAGAGTAGGTGTGGCAGTCATCAGCCTAGCAGGAGTTGACACGAGTTTCACAGGAGTGGAATCAATACTAGCAGCTTTCTTAGGGGACTCATATTCAGTTTTCAATGGAGTTAACTCTTTGACTTGAGTTGCAGGGAGGCAATCTTTGGGCTGTGTCTCACTGGTAGTTTGTTTAGATAAAAACTTAGCTGGGGATGGAGTAGGAGAAGTAGTATCACCACTGGAAGCAGATCTGTCAGCACATATCTCTGGTACTTGAAAATTTGAACATTTTTGCAAAGCTTCCTGTGCTTTGTTTGTAGTTTTCAGGGAAAAGCGTTTTCTAAATGATCTAGATAGATGTGATGCTGCCACAGGTTGCTGGTCACTAACAGCACCATCTAAGGTCTCTAGAGCTAACTTTGAATTGGATTTTCGATTGGATGGATGTGGCTTTACTTCCTTTTGAATATCTTCACCCTGCACTGCCAAGGATCGCTTCTCTGTGAGTGTATCAATTGGTGATGCATTCAGTTGCAAATTCTGCTTTGATCGATTGAATGGCTCTGGAAGATCTTCTTCGGGAATTTCATCACCCTGGAAGCACAATAGTTGAAGTCAACACAACACGATACTTGAGTAGAATGTTTTCCATCACTTCTCCAAAAAAGCAGGCTTTCTAACAAAGCTTTCATCTAGGAACAACATGATAAGATCAATTGCATTCTAAATAGGTGGTCATTGTAGTACTGAACTTTTAAGTAATGAAAAGTTCAGAATGACTAGTCTTTCATATTTAGAACTATATGAACTTTACTGATTATGAGCTTATTAGTCCTTACATCTGTTAAGAGCTTCTCTCCATCTTCAACTGAGTAAACCAACAAGAATTTCAGAACTAACATCAAATCTAATGCTCCAAATCATCCATCATAGTCCATCAATGTATAAACATGCATATCACCAAACTACTTCTGCGCAAAATCAGAGATTACTACTATGCTGAAAAGAATACCTCAGGATGAGCATTGCTATAGTCCACAAGCCGAGTTCGAAAAACCTTCCTTAACTTCAGATTCTTAGTCTCGGATTTCGAGTTGTCCCCAAAGTCAATGGCATCCATATTGATGCTTACGTGGAGATCTGGTTTCATACAACTAGTCATCTCATCAAACACAAGCATCCTCTTTATCTCAATCGCCTCTGGTAAAATATGCTTCAATTGGGCCAAGTGACTGTATAAAAACCTCCTGTAAAACAACATCAAACCCCAAAAAATGAAATACCCAAAAATAAAGCAAACCGCGCAGAATTTTTAAAAAGAAAAAAAAAAAGAACCCATTAACCAGAACTGACATGATTAAGGTGAAATTACCTATCAGTTAAACACTCTATTTTGGGGCAGATATTTGTAAAGGTGGGAATTGACCCCTTCGATCTTAGCAGCCGGATTGCAGAATCTAAGCTATTGTAAAACTCGCACAATATCTCGTACCTGTTCCAAAGATCTACAATCAATAACAACATTAAGAAAAGGAAATTAGGGTGAATGTGACAAGCGTACTCACTTTTCAGGGAGTTTATAGGGACGGCGACCGGAGGCTTTAGGTGGAGGAGATTCAGTGGGACATGATAAGATCTGCTTTTGGGCCGAATTGATCTGGTCCGTCGGAGCTTTAGATCGTGTCTGAGCCACTTGCCGGATCTCCTTAATGGAGAGGGCGACCCCACGGTTACGAGCACGGTTGGGGAGCTGCGAAGAGCGCTTTTCTGGGGTTTTGGAAACCGGAGATTTCGAGGTTAGGCTCCGGGAAGCTTTGGATTTCAAAGGTGTTGACATGAGAGAATCTGAGGAGTTCATAACTGAAAATTTACAGAGCAGACAGAAAATAGGCAAAGAATTATGACTTTCCGGCGGAGGAAGTAAGAGTGCGAGTATATAAAAGGGTTTTCTTTTGCCTGGCGGGAAGGAACGGCTATCTAGGACTGACACGTGTATTCCCGCCAATTTGGTACGTTATGTCCCGCGGATTCTTTGAAGGCTTGTTTGGATATCAGCATAAACGGTTATGTATCCATGGCCCAAAATGAACTTGTAGAGAGTTCAGAATTTCTTGGAAAAGCCCATTTGTCTTTACGTTCTAACATTCGGTTTAAAACAACAGAGGCATGACTCACCTTCACGTCTCCTTCATTCGTTCTTGATTTTTTAATTTTTCACAGAGGAGCTGGAGAAGAAGAAAACCCCAAACATACCCTTTTCTTTAACTTCTTGAATTGATTGACTTTGTAGTTTTAAAAACGATTCACTCAAAAAAAATTGAATCTTTTGTTTCTTGTTTTCTTCCACGCAACAAACCCTCTCTCACCCTTCTTTATTCTTTCTTGGAGTTCTCCTTGTAACGTTAAAGCTTCTGTTTTTCTTTATTTTTGTGGAATAAGTCCTCAGTGGGTGTTGGCATCTTTTGTTCTTTCGGGGTGTTATTGGAGCTGCTCGCTGTTGGGTCGGAGGTAAATTCCTTTTTTAATGAACTGATAATCTTGGCGTGGTATTTGGTTCTGCCACTTTCTTTTTCATTCTGCAGAATTTATATGGATATAATTTGGGTTTCTGTTGGCTTTGTTAAGCCGTTTGTTTCATATATGACTTAAAATTCACCAGGATTTATCTTCTTTCTTTGTGCATGTGTATAGAACTTGTTGCTACAGCTAAGCATCAATTCATCTGCTAAAATTTTATCTCACCTTGGTGTTGTACTTCCATATATTATTCATTTACTGATGTTTTATGGTTTATTTATAATGTTTGTGCATTTAGTCGTAACTAATTGTGTTCAGGATCGGAATTAAGCTTCTTGGATCAAATTGCTGCATCTCTTAGCTTGTTGCCACCCGGTTCTTCTAAGGAAAGATTGTGGTTCTTATGATTTGCAGGTATTTGAACTTAGTAAATTAAGGTTTTGTGTACTTCCTAATGTTGTTTAGCCTCTTAATTGTTCTGATGCAGATGTGCTTGCATACCATGCAAAAATGAATTTGTCAAGCCGAAATGCAAAGTGTGGTATGTAGGAGTGATAATGAGCGAGCTTGGTCGGCTCACGAGCTACTCGAGTCAAGCTAAATTAAATATGTCTGTTTCAGAACTGAATCGAGTTTGACCTGACATGAGCTCGACTCGTTATCACCCTAGTGGTATGGATGCGTTTGAATCTGGAAGTAGGCAATGTGATCTATCTTTCTAAGGAAGCTCTTCACCAGCACCCATTAACCCCTTTAACACTTTCAAAAGCAATTATCGTTGGATATTTGGGGCTATTTTCCATCTACTGGAAAATATTTAATGTTTAAATTTCAATAACAAAAAGTTTTAATGATAGAAGCTATTCGTGATAATATACTCGCTTCAAAAGTTCGTCGAATGGTCAATTTGGATTGGGATGTTAGATTTTGCAAAATTAATCGTGATCAAAATAGAGTTACGGATATGTTAGCTAGATCCAGTAGACCTGTGGGAGAAACAATTTATACCGCTGTATCACTTTTTGTATATGATCTAATCAAGGAAGGATTCTAATCTCTTCTCTTCTCTACATAATCGAAAAAAAATTAATGATAAATTCAGTGAGAAAATTAAACATTTTAAAATTTAATGATCAAAATAAATTTGATAGTAAAATTTGAATTATATAATTTATATTTAAAAAATCAAATTATAAAATACATAAATAATAAAGATTAAATTTATTATCTAAAAAATTAATTAAGTATATAAATACAAAAGAATAAATATAATATTATACAATGTTTTTAGCTATTTTAGTACCATTCTAACAGCAATTATTGGGATAATGACCGTTTTATAATAAAATTATTAATCTCATGTTTACTTTATCATTTTTTTTTTCTCTCGCTAAAATCTAAAACAGTAACCCTTAAAATAAACCTTAAACAGTAAACAATGGAAACCAATTTTTAGGGGTTTTGCAAGGGTTTAACGAAATCGAAGAACTTCATCCCCCAACTGCAAAATCCATCAAAACTTTTCAATTTCACCATGAGGAAGGCTTCAATTTCACTTATTTCAAACTTCAATCGCCAAAGATTTAGGGGGATTTCCTCTCTCCTAACCAGAGATTATGCTTCTGTTAGTTCCCCATCATCGTCGTCTTCGTATTCTTCTTCACCGTTTCACGCAATAGACCGTCGTATCCAATCCTGTGCCAAAACCCATGTCTCAATCCATAAAATCTTTCAATTCCAAACAAACCCATCTCGTAATCTCGGTACTCTTGTGGAAAAACCAACCCAGTTGTCTTCTAGGCAGAGAAAACTGAGAGAAAAATGTGATCTTGAGGAAGCTTTTGAGTCTGCCAACACTTCTGAAGAAATGCTCGTAGCATTTAAAGATATGGAAGCTTGTTTTGACGAGAGAGAGCTGGGTTTAGCTTCACTCAAGATTGGACTCAAACTCGACCAAGAAGGTGAAGACCCTGAAAAAGCTCTATCTTTTGCTGAAAAAGCATTGAGAGCATTGGACCAAGATGGTAAACCTTCTTTACTTGTTGCCATGGCTTTACAATTGATGGGGTCTGTTAATTATAATCTAAAAAGGTTTAGTGATAGTTTAGGCTATCTAAATAGGGCTAATAGGTTGCTTGGTAGATTAGAGGAAGAGAGGGCTGCTGGTGTTGAGGATATCAGGCCGGTGCTGCATGCGGTGCAGCTTGAATTGGGGAATGTGAAGACAGCCATGGGAAGGAGAGAGGAGGCTCTTGAGAACCTTAAGAAGGCTTTGGAAATTAAGGAGATGACTTTGGAGAAAGATAGTAAGGAATTAGGGGTGGCTTATAGGGATTTGGCTGAAGCTTATGTTTCAGTTCTAAATTTTAAGGAGGCGTTGCCTTTTGGTTTGAAGGCGCTGGAGATTCATATAAAGGAGCTGGGCCATAATTCGGTTGAGGTTGCTCATGATAGGAGGATTCTTGGGGTTATTTATACCGGTATGGAGGAGCATGCAAAGGCATTGGAGCAGAATGAGTTGTCACAGAAGGTTTTGAAGAACTGGGGCCTTAGTTCAGATTTGCTTCGTGCAGAAATTGATGCCGCTAATATGCAGATCGCGCTGGGGAAGTATGATGAGGCTGTTAATACTTTGAAAGGTATAGCTCAGAAGACGGACAAAGATAGTGAGAATCGAGCTCTGGTGTTTATTTCGATGGGGAAGGCTCTATGCAATCAGGAAAAAATTGCTGACTCAAAGAGGTGTTTGGAGATTGCTTGTGGAATTCTTGACAAGAAAGAGGCGGTTTCTCCAATTGAAGTTGCTGAGGCATACTCAGAGATTTCAATGTTATATGAGACTATGAATGAGTTTGAGATTGCAATTTCTTTGTTAAAGAGAGCATTGGCTTTGCTAGCGAAGCAACCTCAAGAACAGCATTCTGAGGGAAGTGTTTCTGCTCGAATAGGGTGGTTACTCCTTTTGACAGGTGAGGTTCCACAAGCAATTCCATACTTGGAGAGTGCAGCAGAGATAATGAAAGAGAGTTTTGGTTCCAAGCATTTTGGTGTCGGGTATATTTACAACAATTTGGGGGCAGCATACTTAGAATTAGATAGACCTCAGTCAGCAGCACAGATGTTTGCAGTTGCAAAAGACATCATGGATGTCTCACTTGGTCCTCATCATGTGGATTCTATAGAAGCTTGCCAGAATCTTTCCAAGGTTTATAGTGCAATGGGAAGGTAAGATGTTTCTTGGCCTTTTTCTTTTATTCTCGGTGCATTGCATCGCAAATATGCTCTATTACACTAGTAATGTGGCGAGTTCATTCTTGCTATGTCTGATTATGTCCTTACCTGAACTCTGAAGCCTTTTTCTTTGGGCAAGTTGAGATTAGTCCTCTGAACAGCCATATTTTACCTAAATTTGCATCAAAAATGTTTACCTTATACTTTATTATTAAATGAGAAACCTTATGAGGATTGCATTTTACTGAAACACTTGATGCTTCTATCCGTTTGAAATATTGTTTTCTAATGTTTAATCACATTTTTAATTGGTTTTTGTTGGTATTTGAGTTAAAAGTAATGGGTAGAAAGGGTTTCAAAAGTAAGTAAATTGAAATCTTTGGGGGTCACCGGTCTAGTTCAGGAGTACCATGACATGAGAGTAGCCCGGGGCAGTGCTGAAGGAAAATCAGCTCTCAGCTATACAAAAAAGGGAATAAAATCGAAATTTTAAGTGGTAAACAGATATGGAAGTGGTCTAAAAATGAACATTTCAAGGGTCGAAACTGTAAGAAACGACAGGATATTCTATAGTCATGTACATTCATTAAGCTGTTCTTAATTCTTCTACCTTCAGAAATACTACCATTACATGATGCTCTTATTCTTGTCTAGTAGCCTAGAGTCTAGAATTATGCACATGTAGATGTATTACTACCGTATTGCTTGCCTGCAAGTAAACATGCTCGTGGTAATATCAACTGAAATGAATCCACGTTACAATGTGTATTGGCTTTGAGTTGTTAAAATTGGATCTGAAATTTTATTTTTCGGATGTTGCAGCTATACCCTTGCAATTGAATTCCAGCAGCGAGTAATCGATGCCTGGGAAGGTCATGGATCAAGTGCTGAAGTGGAACTCAGAGAAGCGCGAGAAGTCGTCGAAGAGTTAAAGACAAAGGCCCGTGGTAGATCAACTAACCTGCTTCCTACAAAGGCCTTGCCTTTGCCTCAACATAGTCTTGCTTCCAGAAATGTGCAACCCAATGTTCCTCTTAACCAGAAATCAGCCAGCTTAACACGGTAGACTTTTAGTATTATCAAGCTGTGTGATCTCCATGTTAGTGCAGTGTCTCTTTGGTCTTGACTTTATCATTTGAAAATTGAAATAGCTAGGAACACATTTTGTTCTTATTATACATGTTTAGCTGGTCATTTAAAGCACCCCAAGTGAGTTAATGTTTGTGTTTGATTTTTCTCCTAAGCAGGAAGTTTTCTCTTTAATGGAACAAACTTTTTGTTTCACTTCAATGGGATTGTTTGAAAAAAGTATTAGTATGTCTTGTTTATGTGATAGAAAAAATTGGTGAAGAAAAAAAAAACATTCTCAGTACTATTCCTTCATTGCTCATTAAAACTCTCATCCTTGTTTTTACATTATTTTGAGCTCAACCCATGTAAGAAGGAACACAGTCAATATGTTCTTAGGTTGTGATGCCTTGCCATGGCATTCATCAAGCTCGGGTTTTAGTATGAGATAGACACGAATACATGTTAGAAGCAAGGACATGTCTAAATATGTATCCGATGTAAATATCGGACATGAATACTTCAAGAAAGATGAAGAGTAACGAGTCAAACGATTCGTTGCGATTGAACAAAATCATTCCTTGTGCAGAAAAATGATTTCTACAAGACAAAAGATCCCCTGATAGGTTGGATTGAGAGGTTGTCATGCTTGAGAGTGGTGCCGGTGCTGTTTTCTTGACTCTTTAGTTCCCATGCTTCTGCTCCATCTTTCTTGGTGATTGACCCCTAGAGTAGGCTGCAAGAATTGTCCCTCTCTTGTTGTGTACTGTATATGGCAATAAGGCATCTCCAAAGTGGGCCATGAGATTGTTGTTTGGTCAATACACAGACTGCGGGTATGGGTGATGAGTATGAGATGATGGAAATACAAAGTTGATTTTTAATAGTAATCTTACATCGAGTTGATAAAAATTTCCAAGTTATTCGAATTGAAACACTATATTTCATAACTTAAATTTTATTTAAAATTTTTTCAATTCGAATCGAATTTATGAACTTCGAATCGAGTTTGAGTTAAGTTGATTTTTTGAGTTTTTATATAAATTTCATTATAATTATTTATCATAGCTTGATTCTAATTTAAATGACTTTTTTTATCATATAAAATATATATTTCATTATATTTTTCACATTCGACATTTTTTCATATAGGTATAACATATCAGAAAAAATTTAAGGAACTTGGCTTGAACATAAAACTAATTTACTAATCACTAAAAATTTCGAGTTATTAGAATTTTCATGTTATAATTCAAACTTTATTTGATTTTTTTTTTTAAATTCAATTCAAGCTTATATGATTTCGAGCCGAGTTAAAACGAGTTGAGTTTTTTTCGCTCGACTGAATTAAAAATTTTAATTTTTTTGAATCGAGTTTTGCTCACACCTAAACCAATATCCTTTGATCGGCATTGCAGGGTACTTAATTTTCTTGGTATGGTATATTATCTTTCATGAATGGAATGATATTATCCTTCCATTAGTGTTGTAGGGGACCAAATCTTTCCCTCCATGAAACTGAATATTCAAACACAGAAATGACCAACTAAATCAGAGTTTGTCATTTTTAGTATTTCCTTGTAATAATCCTTGTTTTGAAAGAAAGAATGATCCATTAAAACCCATGATTCTTATCCTGTAAATTCAAGTTTAGGATGAAGAAAAGGAAAAAAAAAAAGCCAGCAATGGCAAAACCTTCACCAGAGTCTGATGACAATAAATAGCTAATCCCATCTAACAAGTAGGTAGTGACTCTCTGTTGTGCTTCTATATTTACAATTTACAGCTCTTATTCAATTAAAAAATATATTTATTCTAGTCTCTTGGCAATGGTTTCAAGTAAGCACCAATATTGGGAAAATATTCTAATTTTTCTCATCACGGAGACCAAAAATTAACCATTATTGTGCGTTTGATTTTTATTATCGATAAGGTTTGGTTCAAGTGGTAAGTATTTTGAAAGTCTCAAGTTTAAGACGTGTACGTAAAAAAATCTCTATTGAGAGACTCACCCACTAAAACTAGGTGTGTGATACGCAACCATTAAAAATCATAAATGAAATGATAAAAATCAGTGATCTACTCATGAACTTATCGAATCAAATTGAATTTTACTGGATTAGACTCGTTAAAATTTTGAATGGAGCTCGATTTTGAATGGAATCAACTCAAATCTAGCATATCAATGATTTATAATTAGAAATTTTGATGATGCAAGAGAATATGAATGGCCAAAAGCATTCTAGTTGTTTATTTAAGGCTCAACTTTCTATCAAGGATTTTCATATCCTCCTTTTACTTCCTCTAGGTTCACCATGGAACTAATTTCAAACTGGTGTCACGACGGATCCTTGCCGGAAAATTACGTCATGCCACCGGAGGCAAGACCCGGCATCAACCTCATTGTTCCATTGGAAAAATCCATCCCGGTCATCGATCTTCAGGGCAAAGATCGAGACGAGACCATTAAACAGATTCTGCAAGCTGGCGAAGAGTTTGGATTTTTCCAGGTTCGAACTGTATCATGTCTGCTTATAATTCTTTCATGCACTCACAATGCATGTTTTTCAAACACTGCAGATAATCAACCATGGAGTTTCCAAGGAGTTAATGGACGAAACCATGATTGTTGCAGAAGAATTCCATGCAATGTCAGGTTTGGACAAGGAAAGGGAATGTCTCAAGGACCCGAACGGGAGCTGTAAACTGTACACAAGCAGCTACGTTTACCCGAGGGAGGATGTTCACCTGTGGAGAGATGCCCTGACTCATCCTTGCCGACCTCTGGACCAATACATTCAATTCTGGCCGCAAAAGCCAACTAGATACAGGTAAACTGCGGATATAAAATTATTGTTGAGACATACAAAGACGTATAGAAAAAGGACAGATGAATTCTATTCGAACTGTTACGTCATTTCCAATCAAACCTTTTCCAGCTTATGAAGTGCATGAAATATTTCTCTCGACTGTCGACAGCTTGGCTTTATGTTCATTTATTTCAGAGAAGTTGTTGGGGCGTATTCGGTTGAGTTATGGAAACTGAGCTGTAGAATCCTGGAGCTTATATGCGAAGGATTAGGGCTAAGCATTGATTATTTCTGCAATGACCTCAGTCAAGCTCCTAAAATCATGATTAATCACTACCCTCCATGCCCTGAACCGAGTTTAACACTGGGATTATGTAAACACCGTGACCCTAATATCATCACCATCCTTCATCAGGGCCAAGTATTCGGCCTCCAGGTCTTCAAAGACGGTCGATGGATGGGCGTTGAACCAGTTCATCATGCCTTTGTGGTTAACATTGGCTACCTTTTACAGGTACAACATCAAACCATTCATCGTATATTGCCATTTTTTCTGAATACCCCTTGTGTTGTTTATATAGATCATTAGTAATGGGAAACTGAACGGAGCCGAACATCGAGTAGTGACGAATTCGAGAGATGCTAGGACGACTGTTTCTTTCTTTGTGTATCCGAGCGACGAAAGCCTGATCGGACCTGCGAAAGCTTTGGTTAATACAAACAATCCTGCAATTTACAAGGACTTTAAATTTTCTGACTTCGTCACTGCTTCCTTCGTCGACCCTGACGATAAAGCTTTGAAGGAGCTTATATACGAGTCAACTTAAAACTCTATGAGATTTAAAGGTTTTGAATTCGAATCAAATGATCATGTCAAGGATATAAGGCTACATCTTATTGTGTAATCCAATGCCATATGCATAAAAATAAATATATAAAACCTTTTGTTTATAATTATGCTTAGGTAACAAGGTGAACAATTTTACGAACCATGCCATAGCCAAATAGGGTTTCCCCTGTCTGTTTCAATCAATTAGAATATGCATTTTTGCTTGGAATTAGAAGATAACTATTACACTGCTACATCTTTCCCCGCATTCTCCACTGAATTCCTCTGTATTGAACCTCCCTAACATAGTAAAATACGACCGCAACACAATGTAACGGTCGCATCGTAACGTTTTTCAAGGTCACCATAACTTATTATGAGCGCAACGTACCCATTTCCAGATGCTTGTTTGATTCCTTCTTCGATGGAAACTTTGAACTTAGTGTCCGAGAAAAGTTTCCACCGTTGGATTATTGGTTTCATTAAGAAGAAACCAACCATGTGAAATATCAAAGAAGATCGTCTTTAATCCCATAAAACACCAAATGTTTTACTTTCACGACATAAACGGTTGTTATTTACAGAAATTGGGGTGGTTGTGTTTCCATGAAAACTAAGGTTTTAAGGAAACAAAGACAGACTTCAAACTACGCCATCACACTTGGTTTAGTCGACTCGAACCATGTCTTTTCTTTTAAGGTTTCTTTGTTTCTGAGCTTAAAATAGTAAATCATCAACGAAAATGGGGTAACAGTTAGTTCAATGAACAAAAACGACGGTCCAATTCTAAACTAAAAAAAGAGGTAGCGGCTTTAGTGGAATGGGAGAGTTGAATGAGCATCAGAGTGCAGAATATTCCGATTGGCATCTGGAATATCTGAATCCACGTCCATATACCACGCTTCACCCTTCATTTCTTTCTATATATTTCCCTCAAATAATCTCAAACACTGATCTCTCAGACTGTCACTCCCATTTGTCTCTGCAACACTTTGAGAAACACAGTACAGGTTGGTTTCAGAAACTTCAGCTCACTTTGTTCTTCTTGTTTTGTCTTATGTTCTTTTCAGAAAACGGTATGATGAGACATCTTCATGGCTCATGAATGCAAATGGGATTGCATTTGTGTAATACCGACAATAAACAACTTTTTTAGATGCCTGTGTTCTCTTTTTCTTTTAATATGTTGCTCATTACATTAATGACAGATCTTTGAATTTGTGAATCATGCAGAAAGAATGATACTGCTATGTAGAGATGCCATGGCATCGAAAGTAATATGATATTCATTCCGAGCATTGTACCGAGATATATCTCGGTACAATATTTGGAATTATATTATTTAGATTTACATATATTCTCTTTGATTTCGTTCTCATTTATTGGTAAATTTTGCGAGTGAGCAGATAGCTATGACGGGAAACAAATTACAAGTGCTTGATGCACTTGATGTAGCCAAAACACAATGGTACCATTTCACTGCAATTATCATAGCTGGGATGGGCTTCTTTACTGATGCATATGATCTTTTTTGTATATCTCTCGTAACCAAATTGCTCGGCCGTATATACTATCATGTTGATGGCGCTAAGAAACCTGGATCTTTGCCACCCAATGTATCGGCTTCTGTCAACGGTGTAGCCTTCTGTGGAACGCTGACGGGCCAGCTCTTCTTTGGTTGGCTTGGTGATAAGCTAGGCCGAAAAAAGGTGTATGCTATGACTCTCATGCTCATGGTGTTGTGCTCTGTTGCATCGGGTCTTTCTTTTGGCAGTCACCCGAAATCAGTAATGTCGACCCTTTGCTTCTTCCGGTTCTGGCTCGGTTTTGGAATTGGTGGTGATTATCCGCTTTCTGCCACCATCATGTCCGAGTATGCTAACAAGAAGACTCGTGGAGCTTTCATTGCTGCAGTGTTTGCAATGCAAGGTTTCGGTATTTTAGTAGGTGGTCTTTTTGCTATTGCTGTAGCAGCTGTATTCAAGGCATGTTTTCCTGCCCCTCCTTACGAAATCGACCCTGTTGGCTCAACCGTTCCGGAAGCAGACTATGTTTGGCGAATTATTTTGATGGTTGGTGCACTCCCAGCAGCTCTTACCTACTACTGGAGGCTGAAGATGCCAGAAACCGCTCGTTACACCGCCCTCGTCGCTAAGGACACGAAACAGGCCGCGTCTGATATGTCAAAGGTTTTGCAGATGGACATCGAGGCTGAACCAGAAATGGTTACGGAACATGACAAATCCAGCTATGGTTTGTTTTCCAAGGAGTTTGCTATACGCCATGGACTTCACTTGCTTGGAACAACCACCACTTGGTTCTTACTGGACATTGCATTCTACAGCCAGAACTTGTTCCAAAAGGATATCTTCAGTGCCATCGGCTGGATTCCACCCGCGAAGACCATGAATGCCCTTGAAGAAGTTTACATGATCGCTAGAGCACAAACGCTGATTGCTCTTTGCAGCACCGTTCCCGGTTACTGGTTCACAGTGGCTCTCATCGATATTATAGGTCGATTCGCCATCCAATTGATAGGCTTCTTCTTCATGACAGTCTTTATGTTTGCACTGGCTATCCCTTACGAACACTGGACCCATAAGGATAACAGAATCAGCTTCGTCGTTATGTACTCATTTACTTTCTTCTTTGCAAATTTCGGACCTAATGCAACCACATTCGTCGTACCAGCTGAGATTTTCCCTGCAAGGTTGAGGTCCACTTGCCATGGCATATCAGCAGCATCAGGAAAGCTCGGTGCCATGGTCGGTGCATTCGGGTTCTTGTATTTGGCTCAGGATAAAGATAAGGCCAAGACAGATGCAGGGTATCCTCCAGGTATTGGGGTGAAGAATTCACTTATTGTATTAGGTGTAGTCAATGCCTTAGGCTTCTTGTTCACTTTCTTGGTGCCTGAATCCAAAGGGAAATCTTTAGAAGAGATGTCGGGCGAGAACGAAAACAATGGAGACTCTGGGAAGGCAAAATCATCGCCGTCTTCGTCATCTAATCACTAAGACAGTTACCAATTGCAGGTGGTTTAACTGTTCTCCATCAAGTTTATTTAGTTTCTAATGTCAGATTTTCATTTTCAGATATTTTTCTATCAAATGTTCGTTGTTCTAATAATAGGAATTCTATGGTTGCCTCTTTTCATTTACCAAAATCTCTTGCAAATTCATTGCAAACATCCAATCTGAACATCAATATTTAGGCATGATCAGACCAAATCATATAATTTCTCTTGAATTTCAAGTATGGATTACAAGTTTTCTTCGTTCAGAGGAAAACAGCAGGAATGGAATGATGTTAAGCCTATAGCTTCATATCAGCTTCACTAGATTCTGGTTATTCAAGGATTATACATTCACTGATCTTATGTCAGGAAATGACTCTGCACATGAAGCAAAGACTTACTCAGAGTAGGTAAAGCAAGGACTGTAGTTCCTAGAATGGAACGGCGTACCGTTCAGTGAGCATGTTCCTTCAGCACTTCGAGATCCATCTCGGTAGGGTCAGTAGCCTGAATCTCATAGTGGATACCATCCAGTTCCGTACTAAGCCTGTGTTTCGAAGTTGCATAGAGCATCTTTGCACGGACTCGAGATGACGAAGGGGTCCTGATGAACATAAACCAACTGGTAGGTAAGGAAACTTAGAAAACACAGATACATGAGAAAATCAAAGCTGATGCCAGGGGAATGCCATGTAGGCACTTAAAATCATGCTGCAAATTTGAAGAAACATCAAGGTTCCAATAACCTATCAGCACAGTCACATGTTTTCACTTTAAAGGCAAAACAAAACTGACCATGCAATGAAGAAAATCTTGCTCTTTTGACAATTGTCAGGAGTAACAAAATCGAAGTCGTAGACGCCAAATCGGCAATCGTTCTCAGGGAGAGAAGCAGTGAAGTCATCATAAGTCTCAGCTGGGTTACCGGTTTTCTCAACCACGACTTCCCTTTTCTTCTCATCAATCCTAAACACCAAATATCGATAAATTCTCTTCCTTTTCAGTTCCATAAATGTATCCTTGGTGTGATCAGCCGCAAGCATGCCCCATATGGCATTTGGCTGCAAACAAAAGCAGATTGACGTACAAGTATTTGATTGATCTAAGCTTTTCATAATTCTAATCCAAATGGGGTTGAAAAAGTTCACAAATTTTGGAGATTAAACTTCTAGAATAGGCAATCATGTGTCAAATTCATTAGCCACAAAGCACAAGGCTGAAACATGTGCACAGTACATAGAACCTGCAATAAAAGCTCTTTGAACACAAGAATATATGAGATAACATCATTTCTATCCCCAAAGTGAGATGTTTTCTTATGAACATACAAAATGGGTCCTGGTTTAGAACAATCAACTTAAACATTTTAGAAGAAAATGAACAATAAACTGAAGGGCATAGAAAGATAGATACCCGACCCGGACCTCTGAACGGCATGGCAGCAGAATGAATGTTTAGAATCAAGAAGAAAACTGGGAAAGATAGAAACTTGGAGAATTGTAAAATACTTGACAAAAGAAATTGATCGAAAATGACATGGGTATCTTCCTGGATAAATGTGGAATGAGTGACAAACGAAAATCAACAATCTTACAAAATACTTCGTTAAATAGACTTGAATACATTAAGGAATAATCACAAAAGATCAAATTATTGAACGATCACTGATATATATTAGAATTGAATATCTGAGAAACTTAAGTAAATGACGTGTCATAAGATATAGGTTTGACACCAGAGATTATATTATAGGTTTGGCTCGTCATGTTAGTTGTGGTCTATAATCAATGAAAATCACTCATCTCATCACTAATCATCCATGTCATTAATATAATTTTTAAAAGTTATATTTTTTAAATGACATAAAAAATAAGTGAAGATTCATTAGTCGAAAAAAATGACTTGAAAGATAATTGTGAAGTGGGTGGTTATAATTGTATGGGACCAGGACTGATGGTAAGCCAGACTCATGATATAATTTCTCGTTTGACACAGACAAAAATAAAAATAAGAGATGAAAATGCAAGGGTTAAAATTTTAATCGTTAACTATCAACATCAAAATTGATATCATCACTGACTAAATAAAATAAATAATTTTTTATTAATAAATAAAAATATACCTTTTAATATTTTGTACCAACAATAATATTAATTAAATTATATTCAATCAATAATGCATGTATTTGATATTACACTATGTTTTTCTCTTCTAATCTAATCTTTATTTTTATATTTTATTAAAATATACGAATCTCAGTGGTCTGTTGGGCTAAATCAGAATCCATTCAATTTCTTTTGTTCCTAGTTGTCGTTTATCTGGTTTTCTTCCAATGAAAGCCCAACTCAGTAAACCAAATATCTCTGATTTATAGGCCCAGTTAGGTAACTCGGGAAAGCCCGACTCAGTAAACCAAATATCTCTGATTTATAGGCCCAGGTAACTCGGGAATTTAACTTAGCAAAGTAAAATGAAGTATTTTTGTCATAATATTAAAAAAAATCTCTAATATAATTAAATAATTATTTTAATATTTTAAAATAATTTAACTTTTAAGTTTTATTTTGAGGTTAAATGTTAGTTAAATGACGTTAAATAATTTAAAATAATTTAATAAAATAACATGTCAAAAATTAAAATATAATTTTATAAAATTATTTTTTGATTGATGTGTTATTATACATTATACGAGATTAGTATATTTACTTATATGATACTATTATCACACTATATATTATCATATAAATTTTTTACGTTATTTTAAATTATTTATCATTAAAATTATTTTTATTTAAAATAAAATATTAAAAATTAAATTATTTTAAAAATATAAACTAAGATAATTATTCAATCGAACTAGATTATATTTTTTTATGCAATTTGCCATTTTTTTACCGACGGCTAGGTTGTGAAACAAATTCAACTTTGTTTAATCAACCCCCTTTTATTACAACTTGAATTCCGGACAGATTAATCCATGGTAATTTAATTTTAATTGTCACTTTTTTCAACACAGATATCTTTCCTTCAAAGTTCGCAGCCTCTAATTCCCCTGTTGTCTGCTATAATTACAACCTTAAAAAGTAATCAATTTTTTAACCAAATAATAAATAATTAAAAATCCACCCATCCTTGTCATCAAATAGGAGGATGCCATTTCATGTATTTTTTTTATACCATCTACTTTGTCTGTTTCCTCATCTTAGCCACCTTTCTTGAACTGCAATATTTGTCAAACTGTCATAATTGAGGGACCTCATTGCAAAATTCCCATATAGAATTCATCCATGCAACAAAGGGGGAAATGTTGAAACCCCATTGTTGTTGCTGTGATTGGGTCAACCCTCATAGTGTCTGGATGAGGCAGTGGGAGACTTTAAGTACTTCGGTCTCTGTCAAGTTTATGTTTCATAAGACTTCATGTCTGAGATAGGGAAATGTCACAAGTGGGGATATCAATCATTAAAGTATAATTTTCCAACTTATTTATTTTGGGTTCAAAAAATTTTTATTTATAATTTATTCATCGATTCATTTAAATTAGATATTATAATATATTATAAGAATAATGCTTCCAAATAGGAGAGATTATATTATAGGTCCTACTTATCACCCAGCCGTGGTCCCTAGCAAATGAAAATCATCTATTCCGCCACTAATCAGTCATGTAATTAATATAATTTCCTGAAGTTATATTTTTAAAATGACATAGAAATTATGAGTGAAGATTCATTGGTTGAAAAAAAAAGGTGAAGTGGATGGTTATTATTGGATGAGACCACGACTGACGTGGTAGACCGGGCTCATAATATAATTTTTCCTCAAATAGGGTTGATTCATTTATACGATAGGAAGTTCTCAATTTTAATTATCGATATATTATAAAAAAAAACTGAAAATAATATAATTATCCCATAAGTTTTGAACATGAATCATTATAAAATGAGTACATAATTTATCAAAAAATATTAAGTTTTAACTTAGAAGAAGTGGGTAATTAAAGTTAATTACATGTGGCGTTTTTAAGTTATGACATATAGATCACTAATCGATTAAATGATAATAATATTTATGTTATCTTATTTTATATGAGTTCAAATATTAATATTTATCTTAAAAGTATAAATATTTTTATTTAATATAAAACAATATAATTTAAATTTTAAATCGGTATTCTATCTTCAAAACGCTTTAAATTTTTATTTATGAGTCTGTCGTGTCTTTTTGACCAAGATACCCAAGTGTCCTGGGACTACAGTTGAGTTGACTCAAACTGCGTGAATAAAGCTAGGTAGGGATGGGCACGGGTTGGGTCGGGTCGGATTTTTGGTCCACCCGCATTTAACCTGAAAAATTATATTCTTCACTCGTCACTCGATCCGATTCGACCTGATTTTTAAGTTTTAAAATTCGACCCGACACGAATCATTAAAAAAATTAAAATTTTAGGGACTAAACTATAAAAAAATAAAATTTAGGGATCTAATTGTAAAAATATTTAATTTTAGTGACCTAATTATAAAAAAACTAATTTTAGTGATTTAATTGTATAAAAAATCCTTAAAATATATATGAAAAATATTACATTATTAGTCTCGGGTCGGGTCGTTCAAAATTTTTCCACCCTAAACCCAAACCCAATCCAACCCGAAACCACCCTTGAAAAAAACTTGACCCGAACCCGATTTTTTCATCAAAAAATTCGACCCGATCAGACTGGGTCAGGTCGGAACCCGTCGGGTTCGGGTTCTGTGCCCATCCTTAAAGCTATGATCATGAGCTTGTTCAGACGGGGTCCTTTTTTAATTACTATTAATTTTTTATTAAATCTATAAAAAATATTATAATTACAGTGTATTCAAAAACCTTAAAAAATAAAATAAAAATTATGGAGATAAGCATATCATCAAAATTCAGAAGTTTTTGAATCTCTTTATCTTTATCCAATTGAAACGCATAACAGGTAAAGGAGTGGTAAGCGATTTAAACCATCAAATAGAATATTTCGTTATCCAAAATTAAATATGGAGTATTTTTTAAAGGGAAAACATTCTATCATAATTTTTAAATCATAAAATAAATTCCATATACTTTTATTGTTGATTTTCAAAATATTAGATGAATAGTTTATTATTCTATTTTTGTTTAATTATTAATATTTAATTTATTAATAGACGAATTTATATTAGATAAGAATAAAATTCTCTTAATTCGGTTTATTATTTGATTTGATAAATAAAGATGTGTGGTTAAACTAATGTCTTCAGCTTTAAAAATAGATACTTATTATGAAATGATTCATAAACTTTTAAACGTTCTAATTTTATCCTCAAAGAATTAATACATTTTAACCACATTCACGGTTAATAAAATCGTTAAAAAATAATAATTTTCATTTGCCATATAAACATTAATGTGTATTATATAATAATATGATATGATATAAATGATTATTAATATTGTATATTTTAATCAATTTAGAGATAAAATTTGAAATATTCAAAACTTTTAGGGCCAATTATAAATGAAATTAAAATATTTAAAAGTTTAAAAACAAATTTAAAATGATTCATAATTTAAGAAATAAACTGAATCATTTAAAAATTTAAAGATTTATTTAGAATAAAAATTATAGTCGAATGATATTTAATATAATTAACTCTTATAGATATAATTAATTATTTTTATTTAGTATAGTTAACTCTTAAAGATATAATTAATTATCTTTTAGTATTTTCCATATTTTTTTTTTGAAATTTTAAGTATAAAGTACAAGGTATAATAAGAACTATAAGTGATATATATACTATAGGCTATTATCAAAATTAGAAGTTTAAATATATCTTATTATTATTAAAAATAATATGTAAAAGACTTAAATATACCTGGATGGATTTAGAGAAAAAAATAAAATTTATATATGATTTTAAAAAATTATTATAAATTTATGTTATTTTTAAAATTTTATAAATTCATCTTTAATTTTTTTTTTATATCTTTATAGGTATAATATAATTAAATTAAAATAAAATATTAAAATAAATCATATATAATTTACATAACACGAATTAAAACATGTTTGTCTAAAACCTCGATAATTATTTTATTTTACATAAAATAATTTATCTTTATTGAATGTGTTATTTAATTTTGGGTTTTTGGTGGTGATATAACATAAATCCCCACATTTTATTTTGACATTTGGACCAACCCGATAGGGATTTTAATGCAGAGAATACCAAGGAAAAAGATATTTCCTAGAAATAGTGGGGGAGGAGATGCTTTTTTATTATATGTAATAATATTTATTTTAATAGATAGAATCATGTTTTATTCAATTTAATATGAACACGATTTTTTAATTTAATATTTTTATTTATAATATTAAAATATTATTATTTTATTTTATTAGATCAATTGATTGTGAATAAAAAAATATTCAAAACATGAATTTGCGTTGGTCTGATTCATGTGATGACGTTAATAACAATCCTTTTTTTTATTGCATATGGTAATTAAAATAAAAGTAAAAGTAAATCTGGTAAAATTTTATTATAATTATTGTAATAGTAAATTTTGGACCTTTTTGTTCTGTACAGCCAAGATGTGGTTAACATTTTCGCAGCCCTATAAAGACCCTTTCTTCCAGCTTAAATCCAAGTCTCTCGCCATCTCCAAGCCACAACCAAGCTCTCTGTTTTGCTTAGCCGAAGACAAGACAGAAAACAAGAATGGTGAGAGCACCATGTTGTGAGAAAATGGGGTTGAAGAAAGGTCCTTGGACAACAGAAGAAGACAAGATACTCATCAATCACATTCAACTCCACGGCCATGGCAACTGGCGTGCTCTACCCAAACAAGCTGGTAACAGGCTTTATCTTGTCAAAAAAACCCCAGAAAAAACAGACAGACAAAGCATAGTTGAAGTCTTGATGTGTTCTCATCCTGTTCCTTGTTTCTTTTTCCCAGGTTTATTGAGGTGTGGCAAGAGTTGCAGGCTGCGATGGACAAACTATTTGAGGCCGGATATTAAACGGGGGAATTTAACTAGAGAAGAAGAAGACACCATTATCAACTTACATGAAATGATGGGTAATAAGTAAGTCTCGATTTCGGGGTTTTATGTTTAGATTTTTCAGTAAATCACATTGGTTTTATAACCATATATGTTCTTATTTTTTTTGTTTAATTTGATCATAAGCATAGAAAAATTGTGGGTAAGTAATATCAAACAAGATTTGTACTTTGGTTATTGCAAGATACTGATTCTCCTTTGTTCATTTTTACAGATGGTCGGCGATTGCGGCGAGGTTGCCGGGACGAACAGACAACGAGATCAAGAACGTGTGGCACACCCACTTGAAGAAGAGGCTTAAACATAACCATGACAATAACGGACGGCAACAACTCCTTGATTCGGCTAAAGTCGACATCACTGCCGAGAGCCCACAACAATCGAGCAGCGAGGCTTCGACCCTAACGACAAGCGACAACATCAGCCACAGTGGTAGCACCACCACCATGAACACTGAAACCAACGAAGATGTTGTCTCCGACATCGACGAGAACTTCTGGTCCGAAGTGTTGTCGGCGGATAACTCGAGCATGAGCGCCGATTTTTATGATACCTATGCTAACATGGATTTTTGGTACAATCTTTTCACCAGAGCGGCGGATATACCTGAACTACCTAAATTTTGAGTTTACCGTCTATGCAATTAACCTTTTCGATCAATGTTAGAATTTTTTTTCTTTTCAATTTAACCCCTTCATTATTCGTTTTGGGACTAGAATAAAAAGAAAGCAAAATTACACCCCAAAAGAAAGAATGTAGGAGGCTCTTGACATTGTCAAAAACGTGCAAATTACTCTTTCAAATACAATAATTTGGGTAGCACTAGCCAAGTGCTTGTCAAAAGATGACTATAATTGACTTTTTTTATGCTTGTCATGTGCTTGCTATATCTCATTAATTACAATTTAAGATTTATTCTATTATATTTTAATATACGATTGATATCACTAATAAATTAATCCAAACGATAATTACTTTAATATTTTTAAGTACCAATGAATTAATCTAAACGATAATTAATTTTAATATTTTTTAAGTAAATCTTAAATAGGGACGGAACCAGAATCAAACATTAAGAGGGAAGAATAAACCTTATTTACTCCCTTTTATTAAAAAAATATAATTACCACATGTTATGTATAAATAAATAGATAATGGCAATGAAATCTATTAAAATATAATACTCATGAATTGACCCTAATCTTCTAAACAATAAAATTTTATTTTGAGACAATTAAGTCCGGCATAAATTATTATTTAATAATTATATTTAAAAAATAAATGTAATTTCTTAAATTAATTATTAAACAAATGTAATTTTTTAGTACCACGCCCAGCTTAAGCAGGCCATGACAAATCATGCTGACAAACACATCACACATGCCAAGATTGCAAAACTAAATATTTTCTTTATAAAAATTGTAATTTTATTTGAACAAGGATTATTTTGTGCCTTGAATTACGTATTAATCGAGGACGAATTTAAAATTTAGAGTAAAAATAAAAAATATATTTATAATTGTTTAAAATTTTAAAAATATAACAAGCTAAAAGGAAGGAAAATTTAATAATATTATAATTTTTTTGAATAAAAAAATATTTTTTAATAGATTTTAGTAAATTTAATCCCATTCAATCATAAATTTTAAAAAAAATACGATCTATTGGCCATGTTTATAGAAAATAAAGCTATAATCCTTTACTATGTCCATTATACCTGAATCGGACCAATGGGTGATTAATTTATTCCTGAATTGTTTTTCTTTAATAATATAAAGTTCCCACCAAATATGCATTTAATTTCAGATTGGATTGAGTTCTCAAAAAATTATATTTTTTCCTACCATGTGACTTGTGATTAAAGGAAAATTTTGTATAATCAATCAATCAAATCGAGAAGATTATATTATAAATCAATGGGTCAAGTTTCATAATTTTATAATTACAAGTTTACTACTTTACCATAGTTGATTGTGATTTTGTTCGATTGTGCCGCCTTTACTTATTTTTTATTTTTATATAATTTTTTATATGATCAATAACGATATCAATTTTAATATTGGTTATAGATGATTGGACATATTTGTTTATTCTATTTGCTTTAATTTTTTTGCTTTAATAATTTTATTTTTGTGATACAGTTTTTTATCTTTCAATACATTTTTTTAATCTCTTGATACACTTTTTTAATCAATCATTTGATTGTTTTTATTATTTTTTTATCAGGAATAAATTTGACGCCATCACGATTATCAAAATGTCTTTCTACTTATCACGATTGATACAATTTTATTTTTATCACGATAGATCGAATATTCGGTCTAAAAATAAAAACTAAATCGAATATCCTAATTTTCGAATTGAATTAATAGATAATCGGATCGAATTGACCATGATTGCACTTTTTGAACACTCCTACTTGTATGGGTTGATAGACGAACACTTCAAAATAAGAAACTTATACACAATTTTTTAATATATATATATATAAACAAAGAATAGTTTCAACAAAAACAGAGAAAACGTTCACGGTGGGACTCGAACCCACAATCTCCCGCTCCGGAGGCGAGCGCCTTATCCATTAGGCCACGCGAACAACTTCGATGTCCAAGCCTAAGTTTTATTTTACTATAGTTATTTCCTTAAAGAGGAAACAATTAATCAGACTCTAATGCCGCTGATCAAAGCCAATACAGACTATACAGGTAGTAAAACCTCCAGTGGTTTTAAACTATAAAGGATCACCATAGAATAGCCGGCTGGGAAACAACTAGTCTAACGTTGGTGTTTCAGAAGCTGAAAAAGCACATGCTGCCCACACAAAGGGCCAACCACTTCCAACATTGTTGGAACATCGAGTCTTAGTTTAATGAAACAAAATATATATATATATAGGAGTATATACATTGCAGTACAAAGAATCAAGCAATAAAGTACAAAGAATGGGGGATGAAAAAAAAAATACTATACTCCTATTTGTTAATTGTTAACCCTAACGTACATGGGAACAGTGGGTTTGGTTTTGTACCTATAGAGAACCTTCTTCTTCTTGAGCAACAAGTTACCAATGGAAATAACAATCTTCCCTGGTTCACTGATATAAAATGAATTCCTAACACACCCTCCTTTCTTCTTGTCATTATTGTTTTCGATCAACACTCTGTACGACCCTTCATCGTCCGGGATGAACTCTTCCTTGTACGACACGTCCCATGATCCCACCACCGTTAAATCCCAAAGCATCGTCACTCCAACCTGATATAATCACATTTATACATTGCTTAGTCTCATACAAGATTACTTGCTTTTTGGGTTACCATATTTGTACCTTGGGAGTTGGAATGTGGATGTGCTCAATTGTATTTGCTTTGGCCTTAACCACTGAAACCTTGTCCTCTGAGGAAAACTCGTCCTCGTTCTCTCGTTTGAGACCTCCGTATTCAACTGGGAGGTTTTCTGGAGGTATAAATCTAGTTTCGAAACAAAGTCGGATTAAGAAAGCAACAAGCAAATGACAATGGAAGATTTGGCATTGACAAAACTAGAATTAGTAAGTAAATTATCATGATATTTCTTACTTGAGAAGAGTGCTGGTAACTTTCCCTGGTCTGGCAATGACAATCCTGCTATTCTTTCTTTGAGCTTTCAACCGTGAAGAAAACACATGGGATATGGAAAACCACAAGGGAACATTTATGATTATCTGCAATTATCTCAATGGTTATGATGTTGATCAATGACACACACGTATACATATACATGCATATATATATATATACGTCATTTAGAATGAGAATATTTTGCTCTTACATTTTTATGGATGAGATCAGGATAATGATCTTGCAACAACTTCCAAGATTTTCGAGAAACAGACCGAAATTCCTTTGTGGTTTGTCCTGATGAGTTCTTCAAATCTATGATCTGAACAATAGAGTTCGTTCCACCGGTTTCGAAATCGAGTTCCTTGATAGCCTTCTCCATGTTTTGAACTCTCCATCTTAAAAACTTTTCACGCTTCTCTTCTGAACCAAGTATTTTTTGAAGGGTTTGCTTGTCTTTCAAGGCACCATACAAGTTGTAATACAGAGGGTGACCTTCCTTGTCTCTGCTATTTATATAAGCCAGGTTATCATAATCAGGACCCATGTTTTCTTCAACGATTTCATCGGCTTTGAATTCCTTCCACCAGTTTAGCGTCCTCTGAAGCATTTCGAAAGCCTCATGAACCTTATAACCTTTGGCTTTCAAGAATTTCATCAACACGATATTGGTTCCTTCATGGCGTTTGCTTGGCAACAAAGGTACACCCCAAAGTTTAATCTCTTTCAATTCTTCAATGGCCTCTGCACTTTCTTCTCTACTAACTTCGCTGCCAGGTTTCCCCAAGAGAGAATTCCCAAGAATCGACTCTTCAACTCGGCACCTAAATTCGACCAAGGCCTTATATTTGCTTCTCTTCTTTTCCTTCGAAACATTCTTTCCATCTTCTTCAACTGGTGAAGGTTGTTTTAAGGTTTCCTCTTCTATTTCTAGGTCGAGGGAGGGTTCACCATATCCTATATCACCACCCTCTTGAACTTGGAGGGAAATCTCATACTGAAATGCATTAGCCATGTTTTGATCCTGAACCTTGCCATTGTTCTTTTCTCTGTTCTTCCCCATAGCTGGAAAATGGAACCTGAATCCCTGAAAGCTGAAGGTAAAGAGATTTAAATAAAGCATGATATTGTCACAGTTGATTAACAGGTGCCAAATTTAGGGTCAAATGCATGAGTTAAATTTTGGTCCATGCCAGGTTTGTCTTGTTATAAAAAGAAATGGCTTTTTGCATGTCAAAACATAGACAACTCTCCAACAACAATTGGACAAGAAAAAGTAAATTTTATAAAAATACATGTAAATTGCATTTGCGGATGAAATTGAAACATGACATGCCCTTTATTTAGTTGAGAAATCTATATACTGTGTTTAGAGTATGCAATGTGTTTGACAGAGAATCGAAACCAGGAATCAAGAATCTGCAGATCGAAATAAGAACAGTGACAAATGTATCGAATACGAACTTCGTATATGTTTATATTAGACAGAAAAAGAGTTGTAAATTAGCAGTACAAAACATTATAGCATTCATTGGGACTGGTTTACATACTCTTATTCACTACTTACAATATTTCAACCATAAGTTACCAGCACAAGAAGTCATGCATTACCCTTTCAACCCTTGATCCTCAATCATGCTTTATTGTTACTGCTGGTTCATTACCATCTACTGTGTCTGAAGCACTCATCATGGTTTCTTTATGTATGGTGGGAGATGCTTTCACCTTGGATTCCTCATCGGTCGAACGGGAAGCACCTATCATATTTTCGTCACAAGCCTCGACTGGAATAGTAGCATTAGCTGCACTGGTGCCGTCCAAGCTTCTTGGATGTTGATCATGGCACATATCTTCATGTTCATTCCCCGGTTGGGTTCCGTTAATGTCTCCTACATAGCCTCGTCGAAGATTCGGGATTCGGGTGTGGTGCCTTGAAGGATTTACTTCATCTTCCCATCCACTATTCTACTCATTTGAGCCCCGCCCGGTTTCAACTTGTTGCCCCATTAGGATAGCTTCGTTTTATCCATATCCTACTGGTTTTCTTTACTGATTAAATATCAAAATCTACATAAATCAAGGACGTTGGTTGATATTTACCCAAACTTTGAGGATGTTCTAGCATTAACACTAAATAAAGAAAAGAATGTATCTAAGATGAGTACTTTGTGAGAAAAGAGAAACAAAAATGGTGTTAGTGCGGTTACAGATAATATTAGATTTAAATTATTACATTCGAGTCAATTAGATTTTAGGGTGTTATCGTTTAGTCATCATCGATGCTTTTTATTTTAATTATAACCATTAAATCGAAATAAATTACACATACAAATCTAAAAGGTACATAATTTTATAAATAAATTATTTTATTATATAATTATAAATTAAATCTTTTAATTTTATGATTTAAATTTTAAAAATTTAACGCGTAAAACGTAAAATTTAAGATTCATGAATAAGATTTAGATATTAAAATTTAGATAAGAATCTATGCAGCAGAAAAGGAGTGGGCCGGGCTTCGTTCAACCCTCGTGCATGCCGGTCTCTGTACTAAAACCTCGTTCTTTCCTTCAAAACACATAAACCCTGTGAAGTGAATACAAAATCGCCACAAAATACTCTCCTTTGAAGCTTCACCCGAACTCATGTCGCACGCACTTCATCTTGTTTCTGGTAAATTTCTCAATTTTTTTAGATTGGGTATCGGTCATTCACTCTTTTGCTTTCTGTTTGGTTGCCAAGAAACAGTGAGAAATGAAATTGGAGGAAAGAAAATGTTTACCCTTTTGATCTATGAGGTTGGAAACTGTAATGGGTGTTTTGTGCGTATCCCATTTTTTATTAAACAGAGCTGAGCTCTATGGGTTTCACACTTTTGTTTTGTATTAAACTTATCCCCAACTCCCCCCTTTAAAGAAAGAACTGCTTAATTTAATCCGTAGTAATCTTATGTTATTTTGACGATTCATGCTAGGTTCTGTGAAAGATGATTCTGAATTTGTTTAGGTATGGGAGGATGTATCAATTATCCGGAAACGATTTGAAAGTGGGAACTAAGACTGATCAGCTAATGTTGAAGTTTTCGTTTTTTTATATTTTTTTCAATAAGAAATTTGTTATATTTTGCTCACAGTAGAAATCTGTCTATTACAGGATTTGTTTAGTAGGCAATGCTTATACATGTTTTGAGATAACTTGAATTACATTCTTTTACATGTTTAAGTGGTTTAAACTTTGGGAATGTTGATATTTGATGGTGGGATTTACTTAAGGCATCTACTAGGCTAGATTGTTGGATTGCCTGTATGTGTTGTTTAGGTAGTTTTGGCTAGTTTCATGCGTATATTAATGGGATAAAATGGTTATTTTCTTAATTTTTCATCTCAGGATACTGGTTTTCTTGTAGGTTATGGACCAACAGACGGTAAATATCTCTCCTGCTCAAGTATTTCCGGAAGAGTAATGACTCGATCTTCTTGCTCTTCACTTGGTGACCCCAGAATTTGTTCACAAGTGAAGGTTGGATCTTCAAAATGTGGTTCCGGGGGGATATTTTTTGCTTGCAAAGCTGGCTCTGATTGTCACAGGAGAAGCTTTGATTTCTCGAGGCAAAGAAATGGGTTTCTATGTAGGAATAGGCAAAATGAAGATAAAGATAGTTTTGATATTCAAGATGATTCTGAAATGTTATCTTCTAAAACTGGCTCATTTCTCTCGTTCTCCGATTCCACAAAATTTCAAGCCACTGCAGCCCCGGCTCCCAGGGAGAAGGAGATTGTGGAGCTTTTGAAGAAGGTCCAAGCTAAACTTCAAGAAAGAGCAGATGCTAAAGGAGATAAGACTGAAGCATTGCAAAGGAAAAGTAAAGAGAGTGAAACAGTTACTTCTCTCCTTAAGCTACTCCGGAAACACTCAGTCGAACAAGGTAAGAAAAAAGATGGAAACAACAACAGCAGGGACCTGAACTCGGATCATCCGGAAATGAATTTCCCTTCCAATGAAGATAAAAGCTCCAGCCTCTTTGGTTCAAACGATAGAGCGAGGATCGAGGACAGAGCCCCTACTTTAAGCAGACCAGCATCAAATTTCCGACGCAAGTCACCCGTTCCACGATTGAAATATCAGCAAGTTTATTCCAGTGAGGAGACTGCCAATTCAGATTTGAGCTTGGCTGAGTCACCTCCAGCACCATATCACGTACCTTCATTCGAGTCTGAGTCAGAGTCAGAGTCAGAGTCGATCCATCAAGAGCCTAACATGTTGTCTGAGTTGTCAGACAATGAATCTTTGAATGTTGATACAGATGAGTCTGAACGGCAGATCGAACACGATGATTTAAGCGCATTGAAGCTACCGGAACTCAGGGCACTTGCGAAATCTCGTGGTTTGAAGGGATTCTTCAAAATGAAGAAGAGCGAGTTGGTGTTGTTGCTGAGTAATAATAACTCAGGGTAATCAGTGATGAAGGTTTCATTTTGATACTTTTGAGATGCTCTTTATTCATTTTTTGTTTAGAACTTTTAAATTGTCACAAAAAACCATGGATGTAATGCTTCAATATAGTTGTCTGCAATTTATGCAAAATCTTCTTTAACTCGATACTTTGTACGTAACAAAAAATACTTTATTTAATTATTTTTAATCATGCTTTTATATATATATATATATATATATATATATATGCATATTCGGTTGTGAGGTGTGTTTATTTAAATTTAATTTAATAAATGAATAATTATAAATATAAATAAACACAAAAATTTTATTTATGTTTATTCATTAAAAAATTTAGTTTATTTGTATTCGTTTATGTTTACTCGTTAAAAATGATAGTTTGTTAAAATGATATATAGATTTTGGGTTAATTCAATTAATTTAGTTAATTAATTGATTTTAAATCAAATTAATTTATATTAAAATTTAAAAATATATATTAATCATTAGTCGAAATCTAAAATGATCTGATAGATTAACTAATACAATTTTAATTCGGCCAGTTAGTTCGGTTTAGCCAAACAATAAACACGCCTAAATATGTGTGAATAAACTTAAATGAATATAACCGAACGAATAAAAACAAACATAAATGAATGGATATAAATAAATAAATTATCGAATGTTTATAAACGTAAATGAAAGAACAAACTATTTAACCTTTTTAGTTCATTTAGTTAGACGAAAAAAAAAATATATTTATTCTAATGATAAATAAATGAACTTTCTCTCAAATTGACTATTTTTTAGTGAAAATGAAGAAAAAAAAACCCATTAATTAGGGCGAAAAATCTGTCAAAAACTAAACGCGCTTTCTTTCATTGGTAGCAAACATTACATTACATTTCCAACGCGAAAGAACGAAAATTAGTCAGCTATGAGACTACCGACAGACAATGGGATCGCTTCCTCCGTCACAGGACCCTCCATCTCCGCCGTCGGAGAAAAACCCTCGTCCCCAACACATCTCCGAAACTACCCTTCTCAACCTCTTCAAATCCCAACAAAACCATCTCAATTACTTCTTCGAAAACCTCGACTTGTCCCAAGCATTGTCCTTCACTCGAACACTCCTCAATTCCCGGGGCACCATTTTCTTCTCCGGCGTCGGAAAATCCGGATTCGTCGCAAACAAGATCTCCCAAACCCTAGTTTCCCTCGGCATCCGCTCCTCTTTCCTTTCCCCTCTCGACGCCCTCCACGGCGACATCGGCGCACTCTCATCCGCCGACGTCCTCGTCCTCCTCTCGAAATCCGGTTCCACCGAAGAACTCCTCCGTCTGGTTCCCTGTGTTAGAGCCAAGGGGGCTTATCTCATTTCGGTTACCTCCGTTTCCAACAACGCATTGTCCAATGCTTGCGATATGAATGTGCATTTGCCGCTGGAGAGGGAGTTGTGTCCGTTCAATCTGGCGCCGGTGACTTCGACTGCGATCCAGATGGTATTTGGGGACACTGTAGCTATTGCGCTTATGGGGGCTAAGAACTTTACTAAGGAACAATATGCTGCGAATCATCCTGCTGGGAAGATTGGGAAAAGCCTTATTTTCAAGGTATATTATTTTATTCTTATTAAATTCTCCTTTAAGATCAGAATTTTTAATAAATTTAATAATTGCTTACTTTTCCAGTGGTGGGTGTTTATGAATTTTGATAAAGTTGACACCCTCAATCGAAATATTCAAAAAAGATTGTTCTTTTTGTTTTCTCTAATAATTGTTTTCTCTAAAAAAAAATATTTTTGTAGTAATTTTGATGCATAAAAATGAGCTTCTACTTCTAGGATCATGTCATTGTCAACTGAAATTGGTGGGTATTTGAAACTGAAATTTCTTCTATTTTTTGTTTTTTTCTTTTCTTTTATTTTTTTCATATTTTCTTTGTGCATTGTCTTCTTCATTGCTTAAATTCTTTTAAAAAAATTCTTGGACTTGTCAATGATGGATTGGGGCTCTTGTGTTTGTAGGTAAAAGATGTGATGAAGAAGCAAGCTGATCTTCCAATTTGCAAGGAAGGGGATTTGATAAAAGACCAGCTGCTGGAGCTGACTCGTAAAGGATGCGGATGCGTACTGGTTATAAACGATGAATATAACTTGCTCGGCACATTTACGGATGGCGATTTGCGGCGCACTCTTGAGGCCAACAGAGAAGCCACATTCAAGCTCACTGTTGGAGAAATGTGCAATAGGTAAATTCAACTAGAGCATTTTCAAATCAGTTATAGCAAATTGTGAAGTTTTCTGATTACCGGAGAATCTTTTTTTCGTATCAGGGAACCGAGAACCATCGGTCCAGAGGCAATGGCCGTGGAAGCCATGCAAAAGATGGAATCAGAGCCTTCCCCTGTACAATTTCTACCTGTTATAGATCAACAGAATATCTTAATTGGCATTGTCACATTGCATGGATTAGTTTCGGCTGGCCTTTGAGATATGAAACCCTCCTATGTCTGGTCTTGATTCTTGAATATACCCTGACATGATTCTTTTGTATGTGTTAACTAGCATTGTCCAACATGATGCAATTATATATTATTTATGCATAATTTTTACAATCCCCGGTGTTGAATACAGAAAACAAATAAACCCTAAATTGAAACACACTAATATTCTAACATCCAATGCATCATGAGTGGATCACACCACCATTTCTAATGGTCTTCCTTTTTCCTCCATGAAGTGTTCAGCATCTTTCATAAGAAACCATACTTTTTATCAATCCCAAGCTGTTTTCTTCCATGCCCCAGAAGAAGTTGTTGTAGCCGCCGTCATCGACTTTTGAGGTAATTTCATTGCTGTTGTTTTCCTGATGAGAATTATATTGAAGCAGGTTTAGCCAGTCCTGGGCGTGGCTTTGATAAGTAGGTGTGGTAGCGGATAAAGAGCTTATCTGTTGATAAGTTGTGTGGTGGGTTAAAGAAGGGGCGTCATTCGATGAGGTCCCCAACACCGGTGCAGAGCTGAGTTTGGTGATGTTCTCTTCTTTGCTCTTGTGAAACACTCTACATAAAACCCACTCTTCCTATACATCGGTACGTATAAATACGTAGACGAGTATGGTCGAAAAGAGTAGTGATAGAAGAGAAATTAACTGACCTTAGGAGGAACATGTGGAGTGTGGAGCCGGTATTCATGCATGATCCATCCCGTTTTGATTCCGTTAGGAGCTCGGTTTCTATAAAATACCAATGTCTTTCTCATCCCTACAACCATCTCTGTTTTCGGGTCCACCACTGTTCGATCTTTCCCCGTTGCTTTCCAATAACCTGATGTTGTTGCCCGATTCGTTCGAAACCCCGTCGCATATTTTCGATCTCGAAAGCTAAAGAAGTACCAGTCATTTGAATTCAACTTCGCCACCTCTTTATATTAATCCAAAGAAGAAGAAGAAAAAGTCTGCCGTTAATCCCATGCATACATAAATAAACCATATTTTTCACAAACTTTTTCACCTTGGAACGCTGAGAGTGTTGGCAAGTCTTTGTCCCCACCAGATTTATGTGTAAGAATTACATAATCTTATATATATAAATATGTGTTTCTTTGTTTGCCTTGGACGATTACAATTGTCTTAGAAACTTGAAAACGATGATTTGAAGCATTGTGGGGAAGAGAAAAAAAATTAACATGTAATTAAATGAGATGGAAATGTAGTTATATAATTATTCTCTTTTTAATAATTAATTAGAAAATAATATTTAAACTTAATTGTTTAAGAAAATGATCCCTTTCGGTCCACGTAAGATAAATTTGTTTTATAGAATGCAGAGTTTAAAAATTTTGTTTAACAAAACCCGAGTTTTATATTGAGTGAGTAAGTAAGAAAAAAAATATAATTTATCATTTTTTTACACAAAACTCGCTTTAATAAGACACGAGTTTGAAACTCGTTTTTGGTAGGATGTAAGTTTACACTACATGAACCGAAAATGGATTATTTTTAAATCAACGTATTTAAAGTTATTTATCTAATTAATTATTAAAAAAGAATATTTGTTTAATAAATTTGCCAAAAACAAGAACTATCACATGTGAATCAAATAATTGATGAAAATAGAGTAGGCTTGTATTTATAAGGTCACAAGTTAGGAGTCCCAGACCACTTGTCTTATGTAATGTTTTTTTTCTCAAAGTAATTTAATTACCCTACGCCAGAAGTTGTAATGGTCTAGCTTATGTATAATATTAGGACTTGACATTTTGGCAATACAGACACAAAGAGACTCTTAATCTGGAAACGACACGACCTAGCAAAAACAGAAATGGCAGAAGGTGGCCAAATAGTAGGTTTCGTGTGCATGAATAACATGGTATAGATTCACAAAACCTACTTCAAAAAGGACATACTACGTTGTAAATGTAATAAAAAAGACTATGTAAGGACGTTTTTAAATTTCGTAGGGTAACCAAACACATCATGTAAATCTTTGCCAAAATGTTCAGGTTTCGAATCTATTTTTCCGAACATGTCCTTAGAATTGTTCGATCGATGAACTCGATATCGAGGTCGGTTTTCCTTAGTTATTCAGCGCACACCAACATACTATTTCTAACAGCAAACATAACAGACGACAGTTGTGTGTTTTTCTTCCCTTCTATGTTTGTATTAGGTAAAGATAGAAAACATACCAGGGAGCTGCCATGGCTCACATGTATGCAAATCAATCTCCACCAAGGTACCCTTCAACACTTGCTCATTCATAATCTTCTTGTACAGATAATGACACACCAACTCTTCGTCGCTCGGATAAAACCGAAACCCGGGCGGCAGCGTTGCTCCTATGTCCCTTAGACCCATTCTTATGCCAAAGCTAACAAAAAGAGATGGAAGAAGATTATGATTTTCTTTGTTCATAGGACTTGGACATGTATATATATATATATATATATTGAAGAGGCAAAGTGTGTGAATCTATAGAAAATGACAAGATTAGGATGAAACTGAAGTGACTTTGCTTCTTACAATAGAGTCTACCATATATGTATGTAGGGGTCATGCTTGAGTGAGTAGTTAGTTAAAATGGGGAAGTAACAAGAGAAACTAAAGTTACAAGAAATCTTCTGGGTTGTGGGTATTTTTGTGGATAAACATGGGAGGAAGACAAAACAGTTGTAGTAGATAAACGGTTCTAAATTTATGTTAGAAAATCAATGTTACCATGAAAATAATTAAAGTTTAAATTAGTTTGGTTGGTATACATATTATTACTTATATTTTAATCCACAAGTTCAATAAAAAAATATAATCTTTTTATAAAATTTAAAAGTTAAATCCCAAATCCTAATACCCTAAAACCTAAATTTTGAACCCTAAACTCTAATTATAAACCTTAAATTCTATTAAAGAAAAGTTAATTATGGCGTTTGAAAACACAAACACCGCGATAGATCTTGACCTTTTGTGGCATTTTTTACTCAAAATGTCACAAACTATTGCGGGGTTGATTTCAACGGCGCTTCTTGCAACGGTTTTTAAGCGTCGCGAAAGTTTTTAGCGGTGTTAAAAACGTTGTCAAAGATCTATTTTGTTGTAGTAGTGTACACACTAAACCTTAAACTCTAACCTAAAACTTTAAACCCTAAAATTTTTCATATATTATTGTTATTAAATTTTAAAATTTTAAATTTTAACCTTTAAATTTTAAATTATTTAAATTCTAATAATAAAATCTAAATTAAATTTTAAATCTTATATTAAAGTCGTTTGTGAATAATAAATTTTCTAATACTAGTGCATGAAGGGGATTTTTTTTTTAAAAAAATAGCGGAATAATAATAATAATAATTAAAACCATAACTAATGCAATACAAATATAATTAGATTTAATTATTATAATATATACCATCAGAGACAAAATTCTGATGAAATTTTAGAACGATTAAACTATAAATAAAAACAAAATAGGGATCATGATTGAATTATTGAGAATAATTTTAAAACTGACATGACTTGAAAATGAAGGTCATATTTAATTTATCTAATTTCAAATTAACATAAACCTAATAAATATTTAAATAAAAATATAAACTATAACTTAATTGAGATATCTGAAAAATAATTGGATAAAAAATTAAACTATGAGCAAAATCACTCCAAGTATACATATAATTTATTATTATATACACTCGAAATATATTTAAATTTACACCAAAATAATAATTATCATAATTATTATAATAAAAAATATTGATAATAATTAATATCTGAAAGTGAAGGTTGTCGTCATTATCATAATTATATTACATCTTTCTATAGATTGTGACACAGAATTAATTCAATTTTGGACAAGTATTAATTAATGCTTCATATCATGCCAAAAAGGTCATGTTCGATTAACAGGATTAAATTATTGTCGATTGACGTGTTAAAAGTTAAAATTAGAGAGAATATAATTTGATTTTATTGTTATTTATATTTTTAATTAAAAATAATAGAATCAATTTTAGTGTAAAATATTGTTTAAAATTTAAAAAAATGATTTTAATTTTTTAATAAAAAATATAGACATTGTTTAAAGTAAAAGTAAAAAATTTATAATTTTTTAAAAATAATCCGAAAGGTGTCATATTTCTTGAAAAAATAAACTTGAATTATCATATTTTTTGAAAGAAAAAAAAAACTCTGTTTAAGGACATGTTTGGTTGGTTTGTAGTGTTCGTGATGTGTTATTTAATACGTTTGTATTACGGAAAGTATAAATAATTATGTGTTTAATATATTGTATTATTTAATAAATAAATTAGGTGATATTTATAGTTATTTTATATATAGTATTTATTTAACACATCAGTTTTATATTATTTTTTTAATTATACCCTCATACTATGTTTATTTATAGATGAGTTTACCACGTACGTCGAACACTTTTGAATATTATTAAATTAATTAATAAAAATTAAAATTTTTAAAAATTAAACATATAATTAATAATTATATACTGAACCTAACCTTTTTTTATTAATTATACGTTAATTCTTTAAATTTTTAATTTTTATTAATTAATTTAATAATATATAGTGATATTCAACATTAATGATATTTATCGATATTCCCACATTATTGATTGAGTCGTAAGTTTTCCCTGTGATCTGACGTTGTCGGATGTGTGACGGCTTCATATTCCTCTTCAGACCCAATAATTTAGAGTGTTGGGATATTCCTAACTCCCCTAATTTCACTGTAATTACTAATTAGTGTCTTAAAATAGGATGATTTAAAAACAAAATTAGGGTTTCTTTCATATCAACTCTACATTTGGGTCTGATCCTAAACAAAAGCAATGTAACTACTCTAAGAAATCATGGAATTTTTCTTTAAAAAAGTATTCATAGGAAATTAAGATTATTTATGGTGACCAAGAGAGGATTAGTTTATATAATCTTGTTTTGACTTATTTAAGATTGATAATGTCGGTAAAGCTAGAAAATATTTAATATTAAGTCGGATCGAGTATATATTTAAGCTTAATATTGTAGTTCTAATTACGTATTTTTAAATACTTTATTTATTATATGAGTAATACTTATATCATGTGTTATTTCCGTCATATCATTTATAAGATTAATCAATTAAATGTATTTATTTATTTTTTTTATTAAGAGAATATTTAAATGAATGTTTTTAATTGGTTGATCACATGGATGATATAGCAGGAATAACCTATGATATAAATTTTTATATTTTTAATTTTAATTTTTTATAATATCAAAATTAAAATATTCGATGTTGTTTAGAAGATTTAACGATTCATTATATTAAACCTAATTGGTTTTAATTAAATATATTTTCTTTGTTGGTAAATATGTTTTTTATTTCTTCACGACTTTGTGATGAAGGGTACTACATTAGTGAAGCATTAATATTTCCAAATTTTATCCCATTACCCTATATGTAGTAAATTAAAATAATAACAACAAATGGGAATATTTATTTATAGAAATAAACCATTATTTCAGAAATACAATAATATTCCATGGATTTAGACGCTCACGGAGGAGCCAAAATCGAATATTGGGAGGGATAAAAATCTATTAAGCTTTTAAATCTAAAAATTAAAAAGGGCAAAAACCTTATTTTATTAATATTTAAATTATGAAGGACTTTAAATATAATTATACTAAAAAAATTGAGAGGAACAAGAGCCCCTCCCACTTATAACATGGATGGATCCGTTCCTATAAACGGTTATAAGGATTAATGATCTCGTAAAAATAATACAAATCGAGTATTAAAACCTATTATATAACAGTTTTTTAATTTATGACATCATAATTTTAACCCTTAATTTTATTTAAGAGATTTCGTGTTTATTTTTTATCAAAAATATTAAAATAAAAAATAATGAAGAATGCGTTTGGTGATAATTAATGTATGTCCGGCAAAAAAAACATGATTCCTTAAATTTCCTGTCCTATTAGATCATGTGTAGGCATAGGAACAAAGTTATGTCCTCCTTTGTCGACAAAGCTATAGCATATTTTATCTTTTATTATTTATATTTTCTATAAATTTGGTCCTTTATTTTTTTAGTTAAATTCCATCAAAACTTTTGAAAAGAGATTTATTTTATAAGAGTATTAATTAAAATATTAAATTTTAATGATAGTAATATGGTAGTCCACGTGATAATCTATGTGTTCTTCGTGCTAATATGATATTATTTATCATACACAATGCATAAACTAAAATATAAATATTAAAAATATTTTAATAGACTGTCATGTAAGTTTATGTCAACATCGCTAAAAACATAATATTTTAATAAAAAATATTATTTTTTAAAAAAGGAATAATCATTTTTAGTATTTTTTATTCGAGCTAATATTTATTTATTTATTAAATTATAAATTCACATACATTTTACAGATAAACTAATTAAATATAGATCTCCTAAGATAAGTGGCATTTCATTGTTTCTGGGATCATTCAATGTTTTTTTTTTAGTCAAATTTAATTTTCTTTTTTACTTTTAAATATCAAATTTAATTCTAAAATTTTAATAACAAAATTTAATTACTTAGGTGTTGTTTTTAGTCGTTATATATAAATTAAAGTTTAAAGCAAATCAAGCTTTTGTAAAAGTTGAAAATTTTTAGTTTTTTTGACAAATTAAGTTTTAGGGACTAAAATATGAACAAATCAAAGTTTAAAGATCAAAATTTTTTAAGTTTTTTACTTTTATTTTCAAAATTTCTTGAATGAAAAAACATGTTTAACCCTTTAAATATAACAAAAAGCTCTTACTATCAGTATGATCGATATCGAATCGACATGTCTCAGAGTTTAGAGTTTATGGAATTCTTTTATGGTTTTATGTATATAATTTGAGATGTCCATATCTCCCACCATTGTTTGACGCAACCAAATGTTTTTTCAAGCAGGGATGTGCCCAAAAATGCAGACACAATGACAGGGACACAAGAAAGTATTTGGATGCAGAAACAACATAATCTGTCTTATATCAGCAACCCTACAACCATTAAAAATATAATCATTTATTTTATAAGTTAATTAAATTAATCATTAAAAATTAAATAATTTCAATTAATTACTATATCGATAAAAAAATAATTAATGATTAACTTATAAATTAATTTATATGTATTTTTAATTAAATGTGAAATTTATTAATAAAACATAATTCTCCTAAAATCTCCCACTGCTGCAGATTTTTTTTTTTCTTTTTTGAGTGTTAGCGGCGGTACCAATCTTAATATTGGTTGTCGTCTGTCAGACTCTATCATTTTTGTTTTTTTATTAATAAATATTTCTGCTCTTGTGGCATGATTTACTCTACCTTTTGGTACGTTTCTTCTGGCGTTTGGCACGTTTCTTCTGTCGTTTGACATGTTTTTTTTTGTTTTGTTTTTTAAGGTTGGATCTGACGATGCCACAACTGATCAAGATAGCGCTTATTTGTTATCATGATGATCTTCCTTACTTTGAACCCTCAGATTGAATATGGATACGCGGTTTGCGCTCGTGGATCTAATTTGTGTTTCTCAGTGATCTTTCATAGATTAATCCCCTTTTGTGGTTCGTTTATTGATGTAATCAGAATTGTTCGTATCTATCTTTTTGATCAAATCTTTAGAGAAATTTTAAACTTTTTCCATGTATAGTCCTTGTCTGATCTAGAGTGGCTAGTTTTAAGGAATGTTCATTTTATATATTTAGTTTACAATGCTAACCGTAAGCCATTATTGTAATATTGAGTATTTTCTTGTTAATAAAATTAACTGTATCTATTCAAAAAAATATATTTAAAAATAAATAAATATGAATAAACGTCTACTTTAAATTAGATCATTGATTATTTAATAAAAAAACATGAATAAGAATAATTTTAGATTATTAAACACAGAAAACAAGGTTTCATTTTTCAGACAAATAAGACGTGTTTCTTGAACTACATGCTTTGTTGTCTAGAAATAATTAAGCATTGTTTTTTTCCTAGTCTGATATCGATCACTCTCTGACATTCTTAATCTGCTGTTTTTTTATTGCAATTTGGATTTAACACTAATCTCAAAACACAATTATTATCTTAACCATGTTTCAAAACTTTATCCCTTTTCTTGTGGCACATGATTAATGTGTGTGTTTTGGCAGCTCATACAATTTATTTTCTTATACTCAACGAATGAATCCTATCAGATTTGATGACTCATCAGAAATATTGAGAGTTTAATCAAACTGATGCTAATTAATCAGGGAAACTGAACTTTAGAAACTCTATTTTTTATTAATATTATATTTTTATATCAAGATTTAAATTCATACAAGATATATAAATGAATATCTTTATTTATGGATAATTAGTGAATCTATATAATTTTTTTAATATAATTTTATTAAATATATTTAAGATCGATAAACTATTTTCTTGTTTATACAATAATTTTATTAATATAATTTAATTAATTATTGGATTGAAATGATATTAAAAATATGTGTATTAACGTCGTATATTTGAAAGAAAGAAGTTAATTAAATTATATATGGATTATATTTCATGTTATTTAAATATTTTTTAAAGTTAATTTATATGGACTGTGAATTTGATGTATGATTTGCTTGATAGGCGATGAGAGGTGTAAGTAAGGCGAGTAAGTCGACAACTAAATATGGTTGCGGATTGTCTTGCTAGGATGATGAGAGGTAAACCGATTGGATTGTGTATTTATAATACACCACCTAGTGAGGTTATTCAGCTAGTCCAGGCTGATTTGATCCCTGATTAATGTCTTGTTTTCTTGTAACCGTTTGTGGCGTTGATCTTGTAAGTACTCGCTTGTGCACTCTTTTTCCTCCATTTAGGTTTAGAGAAATTTTTTAACGAGGCATAAGCGTGTACGCTTCTTTACCCATAAAAAAAAACTATAACTTTTATGTCAAATCATACCTAAAATGCTCGTTTTAATAGTATTTTTAATTTAAAAATTTTTATCCAATCTATGCTTATCAAACATTTAAAAGGTTGTCTACCAAGTAGGCCCAAATCTTAAAAGCAATCTCTTTTAAACAGCCAATATTATATAATTATATTGGCTGTTTAAAAGGTTGTTTACTAATATTTTTATAATAATAAATTTTAAATAATTCTAAGTTAAATTGAAATATAAATACTCAATAAAAGCCAATATTCATAATTCCAATATTAAGTGGTTTGTCCTTTTGATGTTAAGATGTAAAATAGAACAAGATTTTCCACAACACACACTCTTGATCTTCATTCCCCCGTGACCAACTTGGCTCATATCAAGTAGACTTGTTGGGGTTGGTCACCTTAGTTTACAACTCTAACATGATTCCAACATTTGCAAACAAACAAACCTCTGCAAGTTCTATACATAATTCCATGTAGAATACAGGAAATATAAACTAGGATGGGGATACTAGCAAACCCGATCTACAAGTCGAAATGTAGGGAAGAAAAGAGGGAAGAGAAAGCATAACCTACACTGATCCAACATCTTCAATTATATATTCAAAACTCAAGTTGCTTAGGCTCATGGCATGTTATTTACCACCCAAGCATGTGAATCAGTGTCAGGGAATGAAATACAGTAGGACCCTAACAACATGAGGAAGGCATTGCTTTCTGATAGATTTTGATCAAATGACCAGGTCACACAGTTCAACGAAAACAGACAATCAAACGGTCTTTATGGTTAAAAAAATAGCATGTATTTTCTACCTTGAATTTGTTTTCGTCGGTATACATTCTCAAGTTTTCAATCATGGAAGATTGCCAGATAAATCAATATACAAGATTTAGAAGAAAACAGACTCACTTCATACTGAATTTGCATGCCAATTATCCATGGTTCTTCCATCAACCTGATTTAAAAAAAACATCATTCAATCGACCAGTGATATAAAGCATTAAAAGCTAATGACTCCAATAAATTAGTAACTAAACCTGATATTCAAGAGTTAGCCAAAAGAGAAGCAAAATAATCCACCTGCCACTGCGTTTAGCATCTTCTTGAGACCTAATCCTTTGAAACCTGAACAACTATACCAGATGGTGTATGGGCAGTTTGAATATGACCCGATCCAATCAAGTCACGAAGGTGAAACCTCATATCAAGAGGAGAGAATCGAAGGCGCTTCTTCTCCAGAGGGGCCAACATCATCTCTTTATATCTCCTACGGTTTAAAAGAGACAGAAGTTCCTTCCTTCCCTGAAGTCCAGCAAAATAAGAACACTACAAATGTAACACTGACATAATAGAGGGATTAAATTTTAGATATATAATGTAAAATCTAAAAGCTTCAGACTTGGCTAGATCAAAGCAGCATCTAAATTATTCCAAGAACTCAGTGAAAGGCTAAGTGTTCGAAAAGTTTTGGAGGATGTGCGTCTATATATATACCATGCTCAACTCAAGGTCACAGTTACTGAAATAAAATAACCAGAAAATTTCTACTCCTATTTATAACCAGAAAACTTGTATATAGTTCTAATGTTGTGTGTATATATATTTCCAAGCTACTAATTTACCGAATGATCGAAAGTCGAAACTTCAAGCACAAAAGTAATCAACATATGAACCTTTTCTTTGCAAAATAGATCAACATATATTAAAATCCTACCAATTAGAGCAGGAAAAGTAAGTGAAAGAATTAACTTACTTGGGAGAGGCCTTTTAGTATTGAACCAATATTTGGAATTGCAAACCAGTACATATTTGGGTCAATCAATTGGCGAGTCTGGAAGGGAAATGTTCTTGTTAGAATAGGTATAGACTTGAGAAGAAATCAAGCATGATTATGAAACAAGAGGAAAGAAAGTACGAGGGGAATGGAATTGCATAAGTACCATATGGTGGGAAATTAAAAGGAAAAGAAAAGGCCCAATATGCATTTGATTAAATACCAATATGAATAACAAAACATTTCCAAGCACAGAGACGTGTTTAAATAAGTGCATTCTAATAAATCCATCTAGATGACTCTCAAATATAGGATGTAATTGTATTTTGATATAATTACTCAAATTAACATCCACAATCATTTTTATGATATTCCACAGTGAATATTCATATAATATTGAAGTATCTAAGGATGTTATTTCAACAAACTAAAACAATATGACAAACTTGGTAGAAGGAAAGTTCACTTACAAGAAGGCCAGCATTTATTAGGAGGGATATGAGCTCATCTTTCACCTGTCCCCCTAGTGATAAGAGTGCATACTGTAGCAAAGATAGGCAATGCCAAGAAGGTATAAAGTCATGCATGCATATGAAAATGGTAAATTTTCAGCAAAGATTTTTTTGAAAAAAGAACAACAAGACATTTCATAAAAGATTTGATGATATCTTCTAGAGTAACATGAAATTTTCATGATATAGGAAGTTATATCTATCTCAAGCAGAATAAAATAATAAATAAACAACACAATTCATTGGCGTTTTGACCACTCACAAGTTCTTGATGTCCAATGCTAGGTTCCAGCTTGGACTCAATAACATGCACTTTGAACCACTTAAAAACTTCAAGATCACCTTGTTTCTTTTCTTCCATTCTTTTGACAACATGCTCTACCTGCAAAAATATTGTGGATGGAGAAATCTGTCAAAAGGAAGCCTACTTAGTAAGTTTGCAACAACATAAACATCCCTCACAAAGAGTGTCAAGCACCATAATCAAAGCCAGGCAGATTATAAGTAATAGGCATTCACTTTTAACTAATTGAAACTAAAGCTGCAAACTAAACATCTCAGCATTTATGAATTTACAGACATCAATAACCAACCTGTTTTAGATAATCATCTAAAAACATTATACCATGATCATCTTGCCCCGTATTTAGTTTGAAGATGCGCACTACTTTATCCCTCCTTAGAGACTGCAGAAAAGAGAAGACGTTACAGAAATCACATGGGACTAAGAAAACAAAACTACAAGATACCTCAGGATAAAGTCCTTAAAACGTCTGTATAAAATGTGCAAGAATAACACAATTAATCAAAATAACTTGCATAACACTTAACTTCAAATTGCACATTAATTAAATCCAACCCACCCACCCACCCACCCAAAAAATGTCACTCCCATTATTCAAGTAATAAAGCACCTTTTTGGCCATTGAATACTAGATCAGGAACAATTCTACATACGAAGTAATATTCTAATGAATTGAAGGTTAAGGAACCAAACCTCTAGCTCCCTATCCACTTGAGTTCTGTCCTTTACACTGCTATACAATTGTGACTGTAAAATAAAAGGTTGAATCGCGACCTTGAAACATAATCAAACAAACGAAACAACTTTACCTTTATCATTTTAAATAAAAGTAGATATAGAAGCAGATAAAAATGAATAAAATTACACATTGCAATTAAAAAAAATTGAGTTTTTATAGAGAATTGATAAATAAATAGGTTTTATAAAAAAGGGGTAGAAATTTAGGGCATGGGTAGCTAACCTTATCAATCTGAGGAAACTGAGCTCGCATCATACGAAGCGCCACCAAAGTGTCGCTAAAGCTAAGATTTTGCTCTGCGCGGAATTAGAAAGGATTCCTGATGAGCATTCGCTAATACATGAAAGAAAAAGAAAACATGATGTAATAATTTTGTTGGGCAACATTTACCGAGGGAAATAGAATGATTAGCGTCGGTATCAACAACTGCCTCGGTCTCTTCGTTTTCTCTTCTGCGTTTCTTCCCTTTATCCATCTTTAAGGGAACCCTCGTCCAACGGGAATTGAGAATTTCAGCGCCGAACCAATCCCTCAGTTTTGGAGCTTTCTCTGTAAAGTTGAAGGAAGGTTATTCATGTAGAGGAAACGTTTTTATACAGGAAGATGTACAGATACTAAAACGTTAAGCAAGTTTAATAAAGGGACGAGGGCTAAATCCTTCAACAAAGATTAATAGTTGGACTGGACAAGACATTGTTTTGTTATTAGTTTCTATATTGAGATTATTGAAGGAGTGAATCTGAGTTTAAAAGATTTTTTTTTTTAATGTTCCTTATAACATCTTAATTAAACGATGAATCGATAATTAAAAAATATTTATCTTAATTTTAAAATAAATATATAATATAAAAAAGAAATTTGTTTTGTGTTTAATGTTTTAAAAACAATTTCTAGCAAATATATATCGTGCTTTAACTTTTGTAATTTGTTTTTAGGTATAAATGATTCGAACTTAAATAATTAAAATCATATTTATGTTTATTTTTATTATTTTTAGAGATATTTATGTTCAATTTGTATTAGTTTAAATTTTTAATATCATGTTTAATTACTTATTTTCAAAGGTAACATTCATGGACATATTTATATATGTTTGCCAACAAGCTTGTTTAGCATTCAGAATATGAAAAAATTATATCATTAATCCTTAAACTTTTCCAACTTCTCAATTTGAACTTGAAAGTTCACCATATGTTCAACTTAGTCCCTATCTTTATGAATATGTAAATATAAAAAATAGAAGAAAAAAAGAATCGAATAAACAAGCTTATAAACAATGTAATATGTTTTGTTCATTTACACCCTTATTTGTCCTAACATTGTCTATTCATAATTTTAAATTAGCAAAGTTTTCTTTAATCAAATTAGCAGACATCAGAATCAAAAGCTGTTTGGGTGTTGCTGCAACAAAACAGAACATAATCTTCAAATCGGGATTCATAAAACATTGCCTTGATTTGAGGAAAAAAATGAGGCCTACCAAAATTTTGAGTTAAAAATGTCCTAAGACAACTTTGCTAACCAAAGAGAAAGGTGCTTTGCATCAAACAACGCTTGCAAAGGAAATGAAATTATTCTTCAATCAGCTCAGGCAGATTTAAGCTTGGCAGATGTAGCAGACAAGTAGGAAAGGATTCTATGGCCAGAAAACACTAGGAAAACTCCTAAGAAACCCAGTAGTTGCAGCGTTTCAAACAGATCCAACTGCATCCGCAATATGCGCATACAAGTTAGTGAGAGAATTATAAATAATTACCATAAAAAATGACGATTGAATTTGCTTAAGATTGTTTAAGTGTTTAAGAAGAATAAGAACTGACCTTCAACCAGAAAAACACATTGAGTAACAGAACTGCTCCAATGCCAACATGGAAGAGAATGGCAAATGTGGCAGGTATGGTATTGGTAGGAAAGTTCTTCAAATTCACCCCCAATCGTGATAGCTATCCAAGTAACCATTCCAAACAATAGCATTAGCACAAATATTGAAGTGAATATTGAATATACTTACATTTACATTATGCGCATAAGTATCGACTATAACCATGCATGATAAAATTATGCCTTCAAAATTGCAACCCTCTACACATTAATGAGAACATAAAAGCAGTGCATGCAAGACTAACCCCAAACAAGAATCCGAGTAATGGCAATAAGGTAAGACCCAGGAAAGCGAGAGAGAGCTCCTTCTGAGGGCGCTTTTCGGGAGCCCTGAAGATGTGTGTTATCTCTGCTTTGGGCCCATATCTTGAGTAAGGATCAACAGGTTGTGGAGGAGGACGGGGTGCCTTCTCGGGTGGTTCTGGTAGATCTAACTCAATATGCCCAATAGCTCGTAGTACAGAGTTCTCCTGAGAAAAGCAAAAGATACATATTATTGTAGCATATTTATGGGATCATACAAATTGAGAATTTTATAAAGCAATAGCAACACTTACCATAACAACATCACCAACAGTGAGCTCAATATCATATCTACCTGAGAGATAGAAGAACTTCTCAACCAGCCCAAGAAAATTCTACAAGATGATCCAGGTATGATTAATATATAATGAACAACATATATAGAATAGTATTCATCTGAAAACTAGTGTCAAATCTTAAATAGCTGTAGCATAAGCTTAGCTAGTGGAAGAATACTTTATGATAATAGTACAAGGCAACATATGCCTTGTTTCTCAGGGAAATAAAGAAACCATTAATTACTCTATATCCTAATAAATTTAGTCTGACATACAGCCCAAAATGCTATTCAACTATGAAAGAAACGATACTTAACTAGAACTATTTCAAACTGTTCTCCAGAGCTTCCAACCACAAAGATGTGTTCAACCTTGCTTTCATGTCTCAACTTGAGCAATGCCTGCAAATCACCAAACTTATTGATAAACTACCGGAAAGAATACCATTAATTATAAATGAAGACAGATATGAACCTGATGTGGCTTAAAAGCAAGCCCACGAGGTGTTGTCAACTTAAAGGATACACGTATATTTTGGAGATGGTTTGCTGATAATGATACAGCACTTTGTCCAGCTAAATCTAGCCTATAATATATGGTGTAAGACCATGAAAAAAATAACAATGTCAGGGATCATTTGAAAAGAAATCAAACATACTAGAGCTAACTTATAAAAGAGCTGTCAGGTATTATTGCATCAGTACCCAAGACAGTTATCAATTATTAGTTAAACCAACAAAATATAAGCAACAAGTCGGGGACAGATAATGCACTTTATCGGTATCCAAGACAGTTATCAATTATTAGTACAAAACCAACAAAAATAAGCAATGGAGACAGATAACATACTTTTTCTGTGTTTCTACGCTCCCAAGATCGCTGTCAAGTATAACGATTTCTGCATTTTCAATTTTGATAAGTCCTGAGACAAATATTGGTACTTTCTTTTGGCCTCCCGTGACATAAACCTTTTCATGCTCAGGATCATGGAGCACAATCTACCAAAGTTCAATTCAGATGTAAGGGAAACAAATATGAACACAAAGCTGAAACTATAAATCTAAGAATCTGATTACAACCACAATACCTCAAAAACAAATGTGTAACTTCCAACATCTATACTCTCTGGCAAGTTGTTCAAGTTATGTAGCCCAGTTTCAGCATCAAACACAAGTTCCTATATATATAATATTTGTAAACATTGAATCAAATTGAAAAAAGGGAATGCAAAAGCATAACTTGTATACAACAAAAACCATGTCTAACAAAATGAAAAGGGCTTGATAAAAAAATAAACCTGGCTTTCAACTAGAGATGCATCCTTTGAACCAGAAGTAAAAGCTCCCACAAGCTTCACAGTAAGAGGTGGTGCATTTGAACCAAGCACAGTGTTAACTTTAACCTGTTATATTCAAAGAAAAGAATTAAAAAACAGGAATAACAAAAACCCTAAAAACCAGATTAAATGAACCAAAATTTGGTACAAAGAGGCTCATGTATACAAATGAATAAAGGAGTGAAAAGCAAGTCAATGCACCACAGATATGAATCATGTAAAAGAATCCTTTTTGATAAAAAAAAAATTAAAAATAAAAGGCCAACAGTCAGCATATACTAAACCATATGAGGCACTCAAGATCAATAAAGTACTGTGGAATAGCGAAGAAAAATACAATGCCACTAATGTTAATACCATCAGTCTTTGGGTGACAGGTTTCTACTACTACCACTTTAGACGAACTTAAGTGTTCATGTCAATGATTTTAACTTTGGACAAACCTGGAGTGAGTCCTTTTTGGTCAATGAAAGCACTGTAGATGGAAGTGATAAGATCAGTGGGATGGAAAACCTGCATGGCAAGTGTGAAATTTAAGATCTATTAAGCTCCAGAAACCAATGAAAAAGGTTGCCATAACACCGCCGTAAACAGGTATTGGAATTATGAATTTAAGGTCTAGGAAATCTAATACCATCATCAAAATTTATATTAAATAAATACAAATACATTAAAAATGCCAAAGGAAAGCCTTGCCTGTTGCTTTCCAAACAAGCTAAGGAGTCTATTTGGTTGAATAAATCTTTGGCATCACCAGGAACTCCAATACCAAGGAAGAAGTTAGCCAATCCGAGTATCTTGTTGCCTGGAAGCTGCAGAAATAAACCAGAAGGATTACAACACACTCCAAAAAAGGAGAAGAGAGAAGCGGATAAAAGCTCATGATGAGTGAACTCTCCCAATAGACATTAAGACTTCCATTACTCACTGCTGCAAATGCGTTTAGTCCTCTGACAACAGACGAGGTGGTTGCTAAGGGACCTTGATCGTCATGTCCATAAACTAGCTTATCGTCAAAGTAAAGAGACCCATCATCTGAAAAAAAGGAGACAATAAAAAGGATGTGAAAAAATAATTGAACAAGAAATTGATTAAACTATTCTTTTTATAGATGAACCATGAATGGAAATAGGAGAAAAATTGAAGAAAAGTAGAACCAATAAAAAATAACATAGAAGGAATTTGAAAAAAAAAAAAGGAGAAAACATACATACCAGATTTCTCAATACTTTCAAAGAGCTTGCTTATATCATTATTCAGAGTACTGACCTGCCAACAATAAACAAGCATATAAACTGGAATGTGCAAACTGGAATGTGCTAACTGTAAGTTATCCGAGAGAAGTACTAGTGTTGTACTTAATGTGTAATTAGGAGTTAATAGTTTATTAAAGTCTATCTCCTAAGAGGATTAGAATTAGAAGTTTATTAAGTAGGACTCCCTAATGTACCAAAAGTCCTATACTAGAGTCTTTAAAGCTTGTAAACAAGATGTAATTTTTAAGGTTCAGAATAAAACAGAAAGATATTCTGTTTCTCAAAACAAACTAACAATGACAGATAGATAAGCAACAAAAATAATGAAAACAGAACTTGCGCACTTGAGCAGAGGCAATTCAATACTGAGAGACACCATATGGCTAATTGAAATAATGAAATAAAAACATTTAAAAATTCATGGAAATGCAGATTATTTTAAGCTCACTTAATGAGCCTACTATTATTCCTGGATTGAAAACATTCCTCTTCAGCTTAATATGGTTTATGGAATTTAACCAGATGGCCTACAGAGTTTTACGGAAGTGCTCGTAGCTACAGAAGAAGGTAGTACTATGCTTACAAAAAGGAAAATCCACTTTCCTTACAAGAGTCCCAACAAAACCCTCACAGCCACAAGACAACTGACAGTCCACTTTTTTTTCAACATGATAATTTAATGATAACATCCAAAATAATTGAATATTTGGTAATAATCCTTATATTGCCTTAAATAAACGTTGATTAAGATGCACCACATCTATGAGCTAGATATCACACATGTATTAAGGGAAAAAAACAATCAATTCCGAAACTGCAAAACCTATATTAGCTAAAAAACAGCAGTTCCACTACACAAAAAAATACAACAGATGAAGTTTAACAAGATAACATCTTATCATACATTTTAAGTTGATTAACAATTCAGATACATAAAAATGTCAAAACTGCACCAAATAAAAGCAAGAAACATTTACTACTTAGTACTTACCAAAGATTGGTCAAATTCAGAAGATGCTAATGAAACAATTCCTGCAAGTGTTTCAAGTGCTATTCCTGGAAAAACATGACATGCCTTGACAAATAAGTATCTCATACTGAACTGAGCAATTGATAATTGGAAAAAAGAGGGTAAACAACATTTATGAAGACATTATCTTCAAAAAAAATAAAAATGCTAAATGGTGGTCGGGCGGGACATTGTCTCAAAAAACGAATTTTAGAATCTAGACAAATCTTTACCGGCAGCAAATGCACTGGATTCAGGATTATTTGCACTATAGCGCCACCTGCCATCGCTCTGGCTGAAAGCCTGGAAACAGTTTGTAACATAAAACCAACCATTCATGAAAAGCATACATCGCTACAAAATCAGGTTATAGAAGTTGGCTGAAGTGAAAAAGTTAACATAAAAGTAAGATTAGAAGATCAAGGCAGTTCAAGTAATGAGTCCTCCACAAACACAAATCTTTCCATACCATCAAGTTCAACTAGTCCCACTAAATGAAATCTCTCCACAAAACTAAATCTAGTAACGATAACAAACCTTGACTGAGCGGAAAATTTCATCAGCATTGGCAAGATGAACGTCATCTTTGGAACTCTGATCCAGCATTGACAAACAATGTATTAGAACTTAAGGGGGGAATAGAAACAACTAAAAAGCTACAGAAGCTGGATAAATAAGGTCCCTTGATCAACATCAAACAAAGCAAGTTTAGGAGCATTCTAGAAAACACCTAAGATTTATAAAATTGGATTCATCATTATAATCAGTATCGTGCACTCATTTATTACCTTGATAAGCACCAAACCTCCTACAGAATAGTAGAAGTCAAGCAATGAACTTGCATCATTAACAGCAGCATTAAGTCTTGTTATAATGCCCTTTTACAAAGGAATAAAAACAATGTTTAAGAGTCAGGATTAAAAAAAGTAAAGATATTTTCAATGGCAAGGTAGTGTGCCAAATTGGCAAATTCTATTAAATACCTGAAAAGCTTCATCCTTTATATCGCATTTTGCTATGCTACTTGCTTTTAAAGCATAAAAAAGATCCTTTGGGGCTGATGATGATGACTCAACAGCTTTCAAAATTAAACGGCAAGCTGTGGCGGTTACATTAGGCTTCTTTTCAATTCCAAGAACGTCAAATGTTCTTAGTGCTTCGTATGTCCCTTCTAAACTGGTGAGATCAATTACATCAAATAAGATAGGCATTCCTAAAACCTAATTATCAAATATCTCTATTTATTTCCAATTTAAAAAACAATTACTAGAATATCAGATTCCTCATCACTGAAAATGGGGGGAAAAATAAGCATACGTTTGACTTTCAGCGGTATTTATTCCCCATTATCTCCTAATTTCTTTTCTTAACCAGCAAAAAAACGGATGGACAAATGTAGTTAAAAATAAACAATGCTTTAAGGAAACCTCTTGAAGGATCCATGGTCAGGACTGAAGAGTTCAAGAGCGGCGGATCGATGAGAATTGGATATCGGCTGAACAAACGAAGCAGCTTCACAGATCGATAGAAAGAATAATAGAGCCATCAATCCAACTAGACTTCTGGCCATTTCCTGCAACAAAACCAGACACTCAGTCAGTTAAACAGCCTCAAAAACTGAGATTCATTGACACAAATATTAAAATTGTTTAATGCGATCTGAAAATCGGAAGTAATTTAACATGGGAAACCCTGGGGATTTAGATCAAGAAAAACGGGAAACCTACGAAATGTAAATTCATCGGCATTGTATTTTCCGTTTAAAGTCTCCGGTCTTTGCTATGCGCAAAGTGATGATCGAGTGTAGCGAGTGAGTTAGCGAGAAATAAAGCAAGCACTTGAAATTAAAAAAAAAAAAAAAACATTAAAATTACACAATTGGTACAAATACTAATTTGAATTTATGGAGTTCGTCCCTGAACATTTAAGCCTGTGCCCAACAGTTTGGATTTTTCGGTTAGTGTGACGTGTTAATGAAAAATGAGGTTTGAGACAAAAGTTGCGGCCGTTTCGAATAAAAAAGTTTTGAGTTATTTAAGTTTATAAGTTTTATTTATTATTTTAATTTTTAGATCAATTTATATAAATTAATTGTCATCTACGATCGATATAATCATAAATTTTAATTTTATCATGTATGATGTGACATGATATCATAATAGTATAATTATAGATGACGATTTTTTCACTCAATATTAAGAAGACAACTTAAATAAATCAATCTTTATAATATAAAATTTAAATCATAAATAAGATTATAAATCTCAAACAAATAACTAAATCACCTAAAAACAGTCGTTACATAGCGATAAAAATATGTAGAACTATATATATATATATGTGTGATTTATTAAATTATATATATAAATATATATTCGTTTATTTTAATAATATTTATAGGATAAAATATACATAAGTTTATTAAATTAAATAAAAAATATTTTTTTGATTTATTAAAGTTTTAAAAGCCATGAAATGATTATTAAAACTATTTATCTATTATAAAACAGTCCTTACATAGTGATAAAATTTTAGTACGTTTAATAAATATTTTATAATAATTTTTTTAATAAAATATTTTATATTTTTTAAAATTTTAATAATCAAAGAATTATATTTATTCCATCGATAATCATTTATATAATTTACTTTATCTAACATTCCATAATTAATTTAATAAATAAAAATTGAATAAAGAGGGGAATGGTGTTCGATCATAATACAACTATAAAGGGAATACAAGTAGGAGAATAACCCGCGCGACAAGAAAACCAATTTTATTTTGGAAAACAATAATAATAGTTATTGAAAAAAATCCTGCAAAATAGCTGGGAAAAATTTTCGCGGATCGTATTGTCTCGCGTAAACTACGTTGTGGCGCGAATTTCTGTGCTTGCTTGGCTTATATTTTTTATTATTGTTCTTTTTCAAAATCTGATGATCTGTGTTTTTTTTCTGTTAATATTTATATATTGTTGAAATGCAGATTGCGAGGGAATTTTTGTTTGCGTGAGATTTGATTTTGATTAGAGAAAATGGATTCAGCGAAGAATTGGTTATCGAAGCTACAAACGAAGGATAAGATGAGGGCCGAGCAGAGGAATGAGGAGACGTCTAACACTGGAAGCGGTGAAGGAGGGAATGACGAAGCCAATGTGGATGACGAACCTCTATCCCAGACCACCAAACAAAAAGCCGCCGCTGCCAAGCAGTACATTGAGAATCATTACAAGGAACACATGAAGAATCTTCAAGAGAGAAAAGAGCGGTATGGCTTCCTTCCTCTCTTTACCTTCCTAATCTTATGCTCAACTTTCATTTTAATATAAGTTGTTAATTATATCTAGAACCGATGATATCATTAGATATATCTGAAACACTAATATTGAATCGAACTTTTGATTGTATGATATTTGAATAATTATTCAAAGTTATCACAAATTGAGGATTTCTCCCATGATTTATAAAGGATAGTGTGGATATCAAGAGCCAAGACGTAGTAATTCCTTATTAGGGTTGTAAAGGAGACGAGGTAGAACATAAGCTACTTGAGTCCAACTCAGCAACACTCGATTAGTCCACTCGGATTGGATTTTTTGTGAGATAGATCAAGCTACTCAAGTCTGACTCGATTAATATTCAACTCGAGCTTGAAGTTATCCATCGAGCTCAATACTACTCGAACTTGACTTGATTCATTTATACTCCCTAAAAGTAATCAATGCATTGAATGATTCTGAGGACATTCTACCTTTTACATTGTAACTAAGAGTCAAAATAAGCATGGTAGAGATGATTTATGGAATATAATAATTTAGAGTGGATTTCTTTAAATGAAAATTTAACATTGAGAATTTTATTATCATGTTTGTTAAACTCTAGTATATCTAGTATATAGATTATTCTCTTCTTTTACGTATCTATTTTTTAACAATTTAATTTTTGATAGACGCATAATCCTGGAAAAGAAACTGGCAGAAGCTAACCTTTCTGAGGAAGATCAAAATAACTTATTGAAGTACTTGGAGAAAAAAGAAACTGAATACATGCGACGTCAAAGGCATAAAATGGGTGTTGATGACTTCGAATTACTAACAATAATCGGCAAGGGTGCGTTTGGAGAGGTATACTTGTATACAATGTCACCTGTTGTATATCTTATTCTGTGTTCTTGTGCAGAAGAGTACTTATACCATGGTTATTTCGGTTTCTCCTCTAAATTTTTTGAGTTACTTGAAATTGTGTTTATGGTACAGGTTAGAGTTTGTAGGGAAAAGACAACAGGTCAAGTATACGCTATGAAGAAACTTAAGAAATCAGAAATGCTTCGAAGAGGCCAGGTATTTATTTCATGTGGTATTCTTGAGGTTTCATACACTATTAATGTTTTCAATGTTTTCTTTCTTATTTTAGGTTGAGCATGTGAAAGCTGAACGGAACCTGCTTGCTGAAGTTGACAGCAATTGTATTGTCAAACTCTATTATTCTTTTCAAGATGATGACTACCTTTATCTTATAATGGAATATCTACCTGGTGGAGATATGATGACATTACTTATGAGAAAGGATATCTTGACTGAAGATGAATCTAGATTTTATGTTGCAGAGACTATTTTGGCTATTGAATCTATCCATAAACACAATTATATTCATAGGTTAGTTCACAAACAAAATAAACTGTGAGGTGTTTTTCTTCTTTTTCTCATGTAGGGTTAACCTTTGGGTGTTGAACGTTGTAGGGATATCAAGCCTGACAACTTGTTACTGGATAAATACGGACATTTAAAATTGTCAGATTTCGGACTATGTAAACCCTTAGATTGCAGTACTATCCAAGAAAACGATTTTGCTGTAGGTGGCAATACTAATGAGACAGGGGAAAATGGTGAACGCTCACTAGCTCCAAAGCGAACACAACAAGAGCAACTAGAACATTGGCAAAAGAACCGTAGAACACTTGTGAGTCTCAATCATTATATTTCACTTGTCCCTTTATCCCACTATATCTCATTCAATTAGTGGTTCACTAATTTTAATTCTTATATTGGTGGCTTTGAGTTATGTTGCCCTTGTTGGATGAATTGACGATGGTCTTACATGTGTATCTTTTTACTCGTGGAATCACTTAACGAAACATATTGAACTCAACATTACTTTTATATCATGATATTTGTTGGATGAATTGATGACAGTTTACGTGTGCATCTTTTCACTCTTAGAGTTCTTTCTGTTTGTATGTGTTTGTGTGTGCTTCTTAAAGTAATAGTTCTAAGTTATTTTAAGAACTAAGTAGTGACTGTTTAATGATTCTTTTTTTCTTGGTTGAATGCTTGGATTTGGATTTTGCAGGCTTATTCTACCGTAGGTACTCCCGACTATATTGCTCCAGAAGTGCTTTTGAAGAAAGGTTATGGAATGGAATGTGATTGGTCAGTATTTATGCATTTTGAAAAGAAATTCTATCTTGTTGCAGATACAAGTATCTTGGCTTGTCTGACATAGAAATTTAAACTGTAACGTTTTAGTTTAGAAACAGAATTGGCTGTCTAGTTGATGGTTAGAGGATATTTCATTTTTAACTATTTTATATAGAATGTTGACTTCATTTTGAAAGATTAGATTCAATATCTCAATGATACATGGTGAATTAAAGTGACTTATTCTTTGCTAGTGTGTACAAGTCATTAATTTTTTTGCACGTGACAGTATTAGAGATTGTTTTGACTGATTGTTATTTTTGCATAGGTGGTCACTTGGTGCCATTATGTTTGAAATGCTTGTGGGGTATCCACCTTTTTATTCAGAGGATCCAATGTCAACTTGTAGGAAGGTAACCTGAGAATATTGCCCATTGATTTGTATACTTTTTCTCTTTTATATTAGTTACTTTTGTTTGGGTCTATCTCATTATCTTCGCTAATTTATCCTAATTGAGGATGAAATATGAAAAGAAATCGTCAGAGTCCAGCAATATATAAATTTTCTCATAGATTTTTCTTATTTTATGAATTTTTATTTGAAAAGATAGATTTTGGTACAATTCTATTTTAGTTGCATGGCAATCATATATTACAATAAAATGATTGAAGCGGAATAAAAAAAGGAGGAATTTAAGAAGTTTTATTTGCCTAATAATGTGAATTTTTTTATTATTGACGTAGATAGTAAACTGGAAAACTCATCTGAAGTTTCCTGAAGAGGCAAAATTATCTGCGAAGGCAATAGATCTAATTAGCAGGCTCTTGTGTGATGTCAATCACAGATTAGGAACAAACGGGGCAGGTGAAATTAAGGTGTTGTTTGGTGTGTTCTTTTCTAAATTTTTGGATATGTTCCTTGCACTTGCTTCAAGATAAAGGTGTCTGTCTTGCTTCTTTTTATTTCTCTAGGAACATCCATGGTTTCAAGGTCTGGACTGGGATAGAATATTCGAAATGGATGCTGCATTTATTCCTGAGGTTAATGATGAGCTAGATACTCAAAATTTTGAAAAGTTTGATGCGGTACCGTTATCCCTTAATTTTCGATTCCAATACTGCTAATCATGTTGCAACTGTATTGTATTATGATGTTAGTTTTCTGTTTGCTTGTATATCATTGTGCAGTCTGAAGAAATGTGTTCGAGGCCACCAAAATCTGGTCCATGGAGGAAAGTAAGCTCCCAATATCATTTGTATTGTATTGAAATCATCTACCGATAGCATCTGACTTTACAGTTAGCAGATGATGAAGTTGCCATTCTTTTCTTTGGCTGTCTATTATAGAGTTCTATTACCGAACATCGATATTGTTGTTATTATCACTATGTCAAGATGTTTTTTGCATGTATGTAATGTTTAATTTTTTTCATGACATACCTTACTGTTTTTTTCTTAATAATCCTTCTATGTTTCAGATGCTTCCATCCAAGGACATAAATTTCGTGGGATACACATACAAAAACTTTGAAATTGCCAATGATTTTCAAGTTCCTGGAATGGGTATCATTCTTTCCCCCACCTTATATTACATAGACAATCATGGTATTCTTTTTCCAGAATCATGTGTAAGAATGCCTGGCTGACAAATATTTCAAGATACTTAAGCTTCATATTATCATTAGCTGTCTGAATACTGCATCTCAACTTGATAGCTTCATAATAAGAATATTTGAAGATGATTTATATCCAGTCTGTTTTCAGTATTTTTATTTTGGAAATTACCTTAACAAGTTGACATTTTCTTTCTAATTTTAGCTGATTTGAAGAAGAAGAATCCCAAATCCAATAAGCCATCGGTTAAGACACTTTTTGGTACTCTCTTTTCCCCCCTCATGTATTGATTTCTACCTCCGCAGACATATACTTCCACTGTCACTATCCTTAACATATTCAATTCTTGTATCTAATTCTCCACATAGATGGTGAGACAGAGTCTTCCACTGCTTCAGAAACAACAAGTGATCAGCCTGTTCAAGGTAGCTTCTTGAATCTCTTGCCTCCTGAACTAGAAGCCACTGAAAAACAGTGTGGATCCCCATAACTCGCCTCGCCTGTTCCAACGAATAGAAAGACAAGTTGGTTGGGGTGACTAACCAACCAACCAACATTTTCCCATGCTGTCTTTCCATTTAGTTATGTTGGTAGCTGAAGTTCTCGGCTTTGATTCGCCTCTTAAGGTCTAAATACCTGGGGGAACTACTGCTGTAATTTTTCACTCTATGAAAACAAACAGGAGAATTTGAAAGGAAAAATAAAAAAAAGGAGTAAGGAGTAATTAACTCATACTAAGAGATGCAAAATATTTTTATTTTTATTTTTTAAAATAATGTCAAAATAGCTACAGAAATGTTGTACAGGAAAAATTATTAGGTGAACCCTCTTTACCACTACATCCATAGTCTTAATTAATCAGGATCGTTGATCTTAATTTCTTTTCAAATGAATCATCACCTCTTTCATACATATACTTAGTGGATAGGTAATTATTAGGTGATTATTTAAAGATCAACGGTCCTGATTGTTTGGACCATGAATGACGTGATGAATAAGATTCACCTAATAATCTCTCGTGGAACAGAGATACTCTTACTGTCGTATCATACCAATACCACAGTTATGAAATTGAAAATCTGGAAGTTTGAGTTATTTACTTTATCCCCTAAATATTAACTGACTTAAATAGAAAGTAATAATTGAGATCTTAAAACGGAAATTTACAGGTAGGACCCTTGTAATGTAAATTAAATCTTGATAAGGTTAATTTTTGAAAATTAGAGTTCACTAATCACTATTACTTTTGGTTTTAGTCCTTAAAAATAAATAAGCTAGAATTGACTAAGCAAATGAAATCCTATGCATTTGGAATTTTAACCATGAGTGTGCAATGCGTTTAATTGCATGTTCATGATTTTAAATTCATAAACCGAATGATATAAGTGAAATCACAATTTTACCCCTAAATTTATAATTTATTAAAATTGGTCACTAATTATAAATCCGATCAATTCAATTACATAACGTATCAAATAATATAACAAGAATTTATAGTCTCTTAAATTTTTCGATCTATGAAATCTTTTTAGTATTCCCGTGGTTACTACTCCATCCCCATCTTATCTTACTTGTGTAGGAAAAAAGATTAATTTTTCAAAGTTCCATCCTACTGCCAAATGGCAAAAATGAGTTGCATATTCTAAAGCTCATCCTTGTAAAACACTGAAAAGAACACGTTTTAAAGCCACATTGATGGCGACTTCCTGTCTCTTACCTTTATAGCAATAGTATCACATTTTCATTAAAAAATAATAGTTAATAGTATTAAATTACTGTTAACGATAATATTAATTTATCTTAAATTTAGGTACACGAATTTGTAAAAAAAAAATTATTTAGGTGTTTTAGGTCTAGAAGAGCAAGGTGAAGGACTCTCAGACGGAGACAGAATTTGAGATTGAGGGAACAGAACATAAATGTTTAAAAGTAGACAGAGAAAATTTATAAAAAGATAATTTTTAAAAGAATATAAATAAAAAACAAAAATAAAAAAATCTTCAAGAAGATGACGATTGCCCTTTCGCACATGGAGTTTCGTCCCTGGAAGGATCGCTATCGTTTTTTTTTTAATTTTTACGATTGTAATTACTCTTATAAGTATTGATCTTCAATTTTGACGATTTTTTATTATTGTTGATAAGTCTTAATTTCTCTACGTCTAAAACTATTAAAAAAATTTCTATCGATGTTATATGAAAAATTATATAATGATAAAATTATTATTCTTTTATGATGATTATTAATTTGACTCTTCAAAAATTATATATATATATTTATTTTCTCTATCATTTTTTTTTATAAATAATTAGTTTTTATTTCATCCAAATAACTATCATAGTAATAATACAAACGTTTAATCAAAACTTATCAAAAATATTAAAAATATTAAGATAAACTCCATAAATCAATAAAAAAAAATTCTATCATTATTTTGTTCTGAATACCTATCAAAAGTCTCTTTAACATGTACAATACTCGCAATTATCACAATACAATTAATATTATAAAATAAATTATCTTAAAATTATGCCATAGAACATGTTTATAAGCCTTAGAATTTAAAATTAATTAAATTAAAAAAAACTAATATTATTTTCTTGTAATAAAATAATACAATTTTAATAACTTTGAATATAGTATACTGAAAAACGAATATGACAAGTTAAAATATTAAATTATTCACAGTTTTTAAATAGATTAAAACCATCATGATTCAGTAAAAAGGATTAAATTATTTCAACTTAATTAATCCAACTATTCATACATTTCAATTTTTAATAAAATGGTCATTAAAATTTATTGTTGTTGTAAGGATTCATTTGAGATACATGATATTTAGTATTTTTATTTTTTAAAAATAAGATCTTTAAATTTATTTTAGAATTTAAATTAAAATTATAATATAAGTAAAAAAAACGAACCGTAAATAAAAATTAGGAGAAAAATACTATCTACAGGTGATATTTTTATTTTTTAATAATTTTTAAATTTTTTTAAAATAACACTATGTGACATTCTACTGTGTACAATATAAAAATTGATCTAAAATATAAAATATAATTAAATATTTTTATACTATAAAATTTAATTTTAGATTAAATTATTAAAAAAAATCAAATTTATATCTACCGGTACAATAATTCTATCTAAATTTAAACCAATTTATATATGAAAAAAATCAATCCAGGAAAACGTGTTCCCATGTTTTTTTTTTTTCATTTTTCAATTAAATAAAAATAAAAATTCTCATTTCCAATATAAAAGTTTCTGTTTTGTTTATCACTTTCCTATCTGTTTCTCCTAAATTCTCCCCCCTTCACTTTCTTTCGATCGTTTTTCCTCCTTAACAAACAGCACTGTTGAAAACTATTTTTTGTTTTTCATCCCAAAGAAAGAAATAAAAAGAACATTTTTTCTTATTTAATTTGATTCATTGTTTTCGGCCATTTGTCCAGCCGTCTTCTTTTATTTGATTGCATATTGATGCTTGGTTGTGCATGTTGATTACTCTTCTTCTTCACAAGTCAATGCGGCTTTTCTTTACCTTCTCAAATTAGGGTTTCTTTTGCAAATTTTTGGGGATTTTACTATCTAGTTATGACTGCTATGTAGTTGAGGAAACTGGGGTCTTTGTGATAACCTTTATAATAAAAGTTTCTTCCTTTTCTTTTTTGCCTTTCATGGGATTAGATTGAAATCTCCGTGCGTTTTTTAGCATCTTCTTTTGAATTTGATTACATTTTCTTGTTCTCTTGGACAAGAGCTCGGATTTTTTATTGTGACGATTTTGCCCTTGCTTATTCTGAAGAAGAATAAGATTTTTTTCTTCAGTTGTTTGCTATCAATTTGGTAAATCCCCCAGGCTTTGAGGGTGCTGTTTTGGGGGATATAAACACTGAGTTTGTCAAAAATTCGAGTTAAAAACAGCTTAGATTAATCTCTTGTGGGGGGCATTTGGTATTGTTAAAGGGTTTAGCTTTTATATTTGTGGCTTGAGATGGATCGTGTAATTGGTGGCAAGTTCAAGCTTGGAAGAAAAATTGGGAGTGGCTCTTTTGGACAGCTTTATTTAGGTATAATAAATTCAATATCTTTAATGCCCTTATCCTTATGGAAAATGTGTCCTGTTGCTTTGCCTGCATCTTATCTCTCCTTTTTCTGATCTTTTTTTTTTGTGTGTGTGAAGGGGTAAATCTGAAAACTGGAGAGGAAGTTGCTGTCAAACTGGTATGTGATATGTCATTGAGTTTTTCCCCCTGCTGGACTTGTTTGTAGCTGTGTTTGTCAATTGGTAACCATGAATTTTCGGTCTTTGACTTAAATAAATCAATTTTCATTTTGTAATATACTTGCTTCTGGTGGACTGATGTTGAGTCCCAACATTTACAATTGTTTGTATCGAGTAAGCTAAATGTCAAAACGAAAAGAAAAGGATGATTATTGGCTGTTATTATTCTTTATCTTTTTTTTTCTCATTTTTTGTTATGTTGTTAACCTTTGAGCTTTAATTACATTATATTATGGACATTTAGTGATAACGTGGTAAGAAATAGGCCTTTTTAGTTATGTTTCTCATAAAAGGAAAAGTGAATTTGCAAATGTTTTTCTTAATTTGTGTAAAGTGAAGAAACTTGTTTTCTGCATCCAGCTATGTTCGTTCAATTTCTATTTTGAAGAATCTATATAGGGTGCTGTTCTTTTCTTGTGAGAATGCGTGATTTTAGGTGTGAATTTGAAGTGAATGACCTTGACCCTCCCCCCCTTCCCTAATTTCAGGAATCTGTGAAGACCAGTCATCCACAGCTTCATTATGAGTCAAAATTGTATATGCTTCTTCGAGGAGGAAGTAAGTCTATGTCTTGCTCTCTCTCTCTCTGCGTGTCTGAAAAAATAGTTTGGTACCACATTATAATTTGACTGTATACATCTGGTTTAGCCTTTTCAACTGCACTATCACAATACTATAAAACAACCTAGGAGGAAAACATTCAATCTCTGATGTGATGGAAGCCATTAATTTCCTTCTCATGTTACATTTAAATCAGTCTTAGTCAATTTAGTATTGGTCCAAGTCTTGGTAACTACTGGTTTTTGAAAGACCATAGCAAATCTTCTTTCATTATCACACACTATCAACTCAGTCTCTAAAAATTTGTTCATTTTATTGCTAAATAACTTGGTCGATTCACATTGGTACAGCGGGTATTCCCCACCTCCATTGGTTTGGAGTTGAGGCAGAATACAATGTTATGGTAATTGACCTCCTTGGACCCAGTTTGGAAGATTTGTTCAACTACTGCAGTAGGAAACTATCGTTAAAAACAGTGTTGATGCTTGCTGATCAATTGGTAAATATTACTTTTTTGTGGTAAAGAATTAGTTTTCAGTTTATTATTATTATTTAATTTCCCCCTTTCTCAACCTTTTCCCCCCTCCAGATTAATAGAGTAGAATATATGCATTCGAGGGGTTTTCTTCACCGTGATATAAAGCCAGACAACTTCTTGATGGGTCTTGGACGCAAGGCAAATCAGGTACTAGTTATTGTGTTTTTGTAGTATGTTATTTGGACAAATAAAACATGTGCATACTCATTAGATTGCTAGCACAAACACCTTTATTCTACTTATGTTAAAAATATTACTATTTTTACCATTGTTTGCAAAAGGACTTTGTTTCACATCAAAAATTTGAAATATTCTAGTATACTTTTTCCTTCTTAATTTTGCTTCTACAGGTATATATCATTGACTATGGCCTTGCAAAGAAGTATAGGGATCTTCACACACATAAGCATATCCCATACAGGTGATTATTTCTCTTTTGATTTCTTAATATAGAAATTCAGTCTTGAAGATCTCAAGATTTTATATAGAAAACAATTCATCAAGTTCGTTGATGCAGAGAAAACAAGAACCTCACAGGCACTGCTCGTTATGCTAGTGTGAACACTCACCTTGGAATCGGTTAGTCATTTCCAACCAGTGACGGTAAACAATATGTTATTGATGCAAGTTTTCTTCTTTCTTTTATTAACTTATATTATTCAATGTTACTGACAGAGCAAAGCCGAAGAGATGATTTGGAATCTCTTGGTTATGTGCTTATGTATTTCCTAAGAGGAAGGTTGGTGCATATATTCTCGACATGATCATAAATGTTCCCTTTTTTATAATGTTGTTGCTTTTACTGAATCTTCATTCTTAGTTTTCTCCGTGTTTTTTTATTCAATTGGCACTATTTCTTTGCTTCAGCCTTCCATGGCAGGGGCTAAAGGCTGGCACAAAAAAGCAAAAATATGATAAGATTAGTGAAAAGAAGGTATCAACTCCTATAGAGGTATGATCACTTATGCCATCCAACGGCTAATTTGTTCCCTTTAAGAAATTTATTGAGTTACTAATCTCACTGATATCTGGATTGCTCGTGCTTGCATAAGGCCTCGTATTTATCTATATAGACCTGGTCTGATCTTTGTATCCCCCCCCCCCCTTGTGGAGTGTGATGAATAGTATAAACTTTTTAAAGCAATTTTAGTTCTGGGATGGTACTCTTGAACCATAATTGATATTTCCATCAATGTTTTTGAAAAGATATGATTCCCTATTTAGTTCTTTGATGATTGTTATAGTGAAATCTAATTTAGCTTAACTGGCAAATGGAAGTTTGTCGTATGAATTTGACAAGAGTTTGGTATTTAATCCCAAAATTTAGTGTTAATCCATCTTATGGTTGTTATACTTGTTTCCTTGTTTAGTAACAATGACATGTGTGTTTAACAGGTGCTCTGCAAGTCATATCCATCTGAATTTGTTTCCTATTTTCAATATTGTCGATCTTTACGGTTTGAAGATAAACCAGATTATTCATATTTGAAGAGGCTTTTCCGTGACCTGTTTATAAGAGAAGGTTAGTTATTATGATTGTGGCTTCCTTAATAATGCTTATTATTATTTTTTCTTGGTTCTGAAATTCACATTGTTGCAGGTTATCAGTTTGACTATATCTTCGACTGGACTGTGTTGAAGTACCCACACGTTGGCGGTAGTTCCAGAAGCAGGGTAAGTACTTATAAACTTCTAGGCCTCCCAGTCTCTTCCATCTTTGGAATATTTACAGGTTTTCCATCTGTTTCTCAGCATTCCAGTGGAAGAACAGGTTTAGCTGCAGGACCATCCATTGAAAAACCAGAAAGAATCTCAGGTACTATGATCAAGCCCTCTTCTTTGAATTTAAATATTTGATGAGGACAAATTTTGTTTTTTCTTTCAAAATAGTCTTTTGTTGATTTTACCAATTATGATGTTAAACCAATAGTAACCTTTTTGCTTTCTACTTTTAATCTCCCTTGTGGGTCATTCCCCTCGACATCAACATTCATCAGGAAGAGAGGTTCGGGATAGATTTTCTGGTGCAACTGAGGCATTTTCCAAGAGAAATGTTTCGAGTACTAGTCCTCGCCGTGATCAATCTAGAAACAAAACTGCTGAGGATACAACTTTGTCCAAACATGTGGTGAGCTGTAGTTTTTTGTCAAAGATCTTCCTTTATTGACTTCAGGTTAAAGATCTTTTCTACCACATTCTGATTGTTTATCTTGTTTGCAATTCTCAGCATCCTGATTCAGGTAAAAGACCTGGTTCTTCTCGACATGGTAGCACTTCAAGAAGAGCTGTAGCAACGAACAGGCCTAGTTCATCCGGCGAACCCAATGACATTCCACAAAACCGACTACCCTCAAGTGGTGGTCGCTTGTCTACCACACAAAGAATCCAACATGCCTTTGAGGCCAAACCATCTAGCCGTGCTGCCCCTAGTAGAGGAAGCCGTGATGATCACCCTCTTCGAAGTTTTGAACTTCTCTCGATTAGGAAATGATGGAGCGTAGTATATCGATCGTATCGTAAGCCGACCTTTTTACAAACTTGCTTCTCAAATGTGTACAAGGGATATCACCCAAGGTTCAATGCCATTACAACAGTTGTGAAGTGAAGTCATTTTATGTGTTTTAGACAGCATGTAAGTGAAGTCATGTATCAGAATTTTATGTCACATGCGAGTTGAATTACTTCTATTTGGTCACTTCCTTTTCTTGTTTTAGTCGCCAATTTATTGCTTCTTTTCTATTTTGTTCACTAAAATACTCTTGCTTTCCTGTTCTTTCGTGAGATTTTTAAAGAGGAAAAAAATGTAATATTAGTATTGGATTATTTTATAACGGGAGAGAAGAAGATGGCTGAAAATTGAACTCAAAATTTAATATTAATCAAAAGATAAATCTATCACCTGCGTCGTCGAATACCACTGAGCATCATTAATATTGAAACATTGAACATTGTTGTATATCATTAAATTAATTAATAGTCCCTTTATTATAAAAAGAAATATTTTAGTCATTGTACTATACTTAAAAGTTCATTTTAGTCCCTCTATTATAAAAAACATATTTTACTACTTAAGTGACTTAAAGATTTTGGTTTACACAATTTTTAGGTCCCTCTCAATTTAAATTATAACAAATTAATCTCTCAAAATATTTTTTTAAAACTTTTTAATAGAATTTTTAAACACTTATAAAATCTAAATACAAAATCAATTCATATTCTAACTTCAAACTTCACTGTCTTCATTCACAGTAATATTACAAACACAAAACAAAATATTAAAAATATTTTAAATATTTAATTACAAAATGCAAATAGTTTTTTTTAGATTTAAAGTGAAAGTAAGAGTTTAATTGAAAAAATATACAATTATACGTTGAGTTTATCATTTTTTTTAATTATTGATTCTTTAAGACTTTTAATCTTTATTAATTAATTTAATTCAGCATTAATAGTATTAGCGGTATTCGACTGTTGTAGAATTTTTCGATTACAAAATAATAATAAGAATCTGTACGTTGTTACTAAATCAGACAGTTGGTTAAAACCTCCTAAAATTAGTACTTCCAAGAGAGTGGGAAAACACAAAACTCATCATGTCTTCTTAATGGTTCATACCCATACCTAAATTTTCGACAAATATCTGGTTTTGATCAATTAGTCTTAACTGTGAAATGATGCCCTGCCATTGAAGCAACGAAACTAGTGCTTAAACCCGAAATTTCCCTTTCAAAATTCCAACCCTAATCACCCCTCTGTCAAAAACAGTACAATGTTTTTGATCCAATATTATCTTCCTCTGCTTTTGATTTTAAAATTTGATTTCCGTTTCTTCAACAAAAATGGGTGGAATGGAAAGATTTGATCTTATGTTCATAAATGTTGCAGACATGGGGTGATGCAAAATGTCTATGTTTTTGCATCACAAAAAGCTACCCTTCTTCTTCGTCTTCTTCTTCCGTCTTCGAAGCTAATCAAAGTTTAAAGTAATTGATTTAGTTCAGGATCAGACTTCAATATGGCATCGTCAAACAATAAGATGAAAGGGCTTTTAAAAGGCCTTAGATACATTTCTGAAATATTTGGTAATGCTTATATATATATGTTCAAGTTTTACCCAGAAATGAGAAAGAAAACTGGGTTTGTAATGGAAAAACATGAACTCCTCGGTTTGGTTCTTTTTTTGTTGGGATTTTGCAGAGAATGAAAAAGAGCCTGAAATGCAGATTGGTTTGCCAACAGATGTAAAGCATGTGGCTCATATAGGATGGGATGGTCCATCAGCAGTCAAGTCTGCACCCAGCTGGGTAAATTGAAAGAAATGGTGTCAATAGTTTTTACTGTGATTATGAAAAGTTTTTTGTTTGTTCATGTTTTTCTTTAATGATCAGACATGATTCATGTTGGATGTTGGGGGTGAATTCTGGGTTTTGTTTTTGAATTGCAGATGAATGAGTTTAAATCATCTCCTGCAAATGATGGAGAAGCTCGGGAGGAAGAACCCAGGAAATCAGTCTCTCAAGGTCCTCTTTCCGATCATTGAAAGCTAAGAGTTCAAATGTTTTATCGGATCGGATTTGTTTATGTTGATTAGTATTTGGTTTACAGAAACGGAGACGGCGGAAGTGCCCAATTCATCAAAACGGGGTTCATCTTCTTCGACCAGAAATGATTCTGCAGGAGAGTCTACAGGGAAGGAAAAATCCGACAAGCCGAAACATTCAAAGAAGAGTTCCAAGAGCACATCATCGAAGGAAACTTCAGACAGCACCGCAAAGCCTAGGAAAAAGCCTAAGGAACCCAAGGATCCGACTGACCCTGACAACCCAAAGAAAAGTAATCGACGAAACAAGTCCAAAGACTCCGTTGAGGGATCCTCCAGGCGGTCAAAGACCCGGGACATGGATGCTGGATCCGATATTGGGTCCATAGCCGATTCTGGTTTTGAAGAGGAACTCTGATGGGAGCCATAGATTTTGTTGTACACTGTAAACACACTGATAGCTATTTTCAATGTAATCAATTGTTTAAACTTGGGAAGTGATTCAGCTTTGAATGGATGAAAATGGAGTGTGAATTAGATCAAAATGACGAGCAAGCCAATATTTTGAATTCATTTTCTTCTTTGGAACTGTAATTACCTAGCTTGTCATTTGATTAATGGGGGAAAATTATTCAGATACTAACTTAAGAGAATGTATCTAATTCAAGTATAAACATGACCGAGCAGGCGTGAGTGATATGTAAGTAATCGAGAAGAAAGAAAATGGGATTTATTTCAGACTTTGAACTGTAAAGAAGAAAAATACCACGAAACATTCTCGTGGCTTATCATGAACAAGAGTCAATGGGATTCATTGATGCACAAACTCATCGGATGAGAAACAAATTGCAACAAAACACTTATCTTCAAGTTTTTTATTTGCTGGCTGCTTTAACTGCTTTTTCCGCAGCATCGTCCAAATCTTCCGCCGTTATAAGTGTCATTCCACTCTCCTGCACCAACATTGGAAATCAACAAGGAAATATGCAATGACATGAACAATTATCCGGGTATAATAAGAAACGTAAGTGCATCTAATGTCCAATTTACCTTCAATATTCTCTTCCCTTGCTCAACATTGGTACCTTCAAGACGGACAACCACGGGAACTTTAAGGGAAACCTATGACACATGCATAAAAAATGTCAATGTCTTTTCTACAAGGATTGTAGACATCGATAACATCAAATTTTATGCAACACTCACATTTTTTGCAGCATTGACGATCCCACTTGCAATCACATCACATTTCATTATTCCTCCAAATATGTTCACCAAAATAGCTTTTACTTTCTCATCAGAAGTCAAAATCTTAAACGCCTCAACCACCTGCTCCACATTATCTAACAATTAAATGGCAAAAACATACTCTACTTTCTTGTACAAGTAAAAAACAAATATTCAACCGTTATTGTTGCATCAAGATCGGATAACAAATTTTCCATAAATCTAATAACTCGACAGCATAACAAGTCGATGCCAAAACCGCATGAACAGCAGCAGAAATAACAGTCATGCCCAGATCTTATGGGGATAAGATTCATGCAGCCATACCCACTGACTTTCATTTTACATGTGTCTGAAACATATCATTGCACAATGAAATAGTCCAGGAGGTTTAATACTCCAAAATATAATGAAATTCATCTCTTAAAAAAATGTTGAACATGTTCTTGATAGACACATACTACATTCACCTCAAGCCAGAGTGACATAGCTCATAAACATTAGTAAAAAGTCAATCTACCTACCAGACCAAGCAAGTAAGCAAGCTTGAACCAAAAACCCAAATATTACAAAAATAAACCATGAAAGTACTAAAACGTAAAGAACATCATTCATTACCTGCCCTTCAGAAGCATTTCCACCTACATCGAGAAAATTAGCAGGAGTTCCTCCATGCAACTTAATGATATCCATTGTAGCCATTGCTAACCCTGCCCCATTCACCATACAACCAATTTCTCCATCCAAGCCAATGTAATTCAGATCAGCTTTGGCAGCTGCAACCTGTAATAAGCAAAAATGCAGAATCAGGGCCATGAGTACAAACATTGGATAATCATGTAACTCAATGATACTGTATTTACAAGACTACAAAGAATAATCATTTGATATACTTGATAAAGGAGAAAAGGAGACTATTACATACTTCTCGAGGATCTTCTTGTGATGGATCACGAAGAGAAAATATCTGCTTTTGACGAAATGCAGCATTATCATCAAAGTTTAACTTTGCATCAGCAGCTACTAATTGGTTGCTAGAAGTCTCAGCGAGAGGATTGATCTGTTGACAACAATGACAGATTCAAACAAAGATGAGTGTAAGATAAACAGAAATCCATATAAGATGACTGGTAACACATGAGATAGCCAGAGTGAACTGTGGCCAAATAAAGAAAACCATACTCACTTCCAACAATGTGCAATCAGATTCACAGAAAAGCTTATATAGTTTCTTCACTTGTTCAATAGAATCAGCTCTATCAGCAACCTTTGGAGCCAAACCATCCACAACCTTGGCAGCATCTTCATCAGTAATTCCTTTGAAAACATCAATAGGTACCTATCAGAGATAACTGATGAGTATGTTGCATGACGATGATAGCTGTGGACATGGAGATTACCTTATTGGTTATGCAAAAACATCATAAAAACAATTATTTCAACCTTAATAATCATGTAAGGGTATTTCTCTGCAAGGTCTTCAATGCTGGTTCCTCCCTTGCTACAGGCAATTATAAGCTGAGAAACAAAATATACAACAGGGCAAATAACCACATTTGGTTTCCTACAACATCAATGGAGGAACAAAAAATATTGTTTCTAGCAGTTGGAAACATACCGGGCCAGCAGTGTTACGATCCAGAGTGATAGCAAAGTACATCTCATTCACAAGAGACAACTTTTCACACAGGTAAACCTGTAAAAAGAAAATGAAATTAATAGAGATTCAAGCAATTACTAGATACAATCCCCATAGCATAACTGAAACTGACTGCATGGACTAATTAAAATGTACACATTAAAAATTATTATAGGTGGCTAACCTTGCTAACAACTTTGCCTTGGGGGCCAGTTTGTTTGGTCACAAGTATCTGCCCAAGCATCTTCCCTGCATGCAATAAAAATAATTACTTATTGTAGAAAATCTAAAGAAAAGCCTTCGCTTAGATGAGGATAAATGTAAAAGCAAAATCATCAAATGCTAATACATGGAAGCATTGCAATGAATAAGAGACATCTTGACAATAAATGAAGAAGTAAAAGTATAAAACAAACATGTATGAAAAAAAATATTCTTCAGCAAAGATAAATGAAAAAACTAGAGAAGAATACTCGCAATAGATATATTTGCTATGTAATTGCGTGCTTTTCTATAAAGATAATAATAAAAAAATTTAAAGTACCCGCTGTATCTTCAACCTGGTCGGTCTTAACAATGTGAACTCCACCCTTAAAACCATTTAGGAACGTTCCCAAGCCTCTCCCACCTGCCAAATTTGACTTTTAACCACCACCTGCACCATAATCCAAGGTATTAATATTTATCTTATACATATATTTTATTTCAAAATGTCTTGTAATAGTTTCTCAAAACTAAATTTCTCATAGTGAAGAACACAGGCCAACAATTCCACAGTTCTCCACAAAATCAACAAGCAGGCTAATAAACAACATAACAAAGACATCGGTGCCTGCATAGAAATAATTTACCTCATTCTGATTGGGGAATGTTGTCTTGACAGCTTCTTTAACTTCGTCAAGAGATGAAACAGCAACACCTTTTGGCACGTTAACTCCGTATTTGCTCATCAACTCAGCCCCCTGATTTCCAGATTACCAAAACCACGTCTATCATCAAGATTCTTACATGGCATTTATATTTCCAGAAAGACACGAATCCACAAAATCCACTAAAAGGTAATAAAATCGAAGTTCAATTTCCATACAAAAAAAAATCGATAGCTAAACAAAATTCATTTCATAAGTGTAAAAATCAGTATAAACTTTAGATCGTAACTAATCTAAGTACTATTTTTGAAAAAACACAGATCCCCTTTAACATTTTCTCAGAAATAATAAAAATTATAAGCGCAAGGAATCAAAACATAACGAAAGAAGATATAAGTAAATAAACCTGATATTCGTGGATGTTGAGACGGCGGAGCTGCTGTTGCTGCCATTGGCCGGCGACGGAGAGAGAGGGGGAGACGAGCTTGTTCACTAATCCTCTCATTTTAGTAATTTGTTTCCTCTGGAAAATGATTGATGATCAAATAGAGGACAAGGGAGATCTGCAGACTGCAGCAAACCCTAGAAAAATCAATGAGAAAAAGAGAGTTTTGCCGGGGGATGGGAAACTAAGAATTTCCCTTCGCTTCCTTTGGTTGTTTTATTTACATACTGCCCCTAAACATTTAGATATTTCTGAAAACGGAATGGAAAACAATAATTCTTGGGTAAAATATCAAAATGATCACTGAACTTTATTAAAAAAAATTAAAACGGTATTAAAATTTTAAATATTATAAAATAATAATTAAACTTTATATTTTATAATAAAATAGTAATTTGATCGTTAATGGGTAATGTATAATTATAAAAATTTAAATAATAGCGTATCTGATTCTTTATATTTAATTAATTAAATTTTAATTAAAAAATGCACAACACTAATAATAACTGAAAGAATGTATAAATAATAACCAATTTAAATATTTAAAATTAATTTTAATTATAAATAGTACTAAACTAAAAGAATGTATAAATAATATAATTTACATAATGATTAAATTGTCATTTTATAACAAAACACAAAGTTTAGCTGTAGTTTTGCAATATTTGAAAGTTTAGTTACTAGTTTGTTATTCTTTTATAAAGTTTAGTTGCCTTTTTAGTATTTTACCCATAATTATTTATTTACCATATATAATTATTGTAGCTAACATGCGAGGCCTATTATAAAAGAGGCCTAATATAATGAGGCAGACACCTTTCCCTCTCACATACATCATCAAGATTAAACAAAGGCTTGCAACAATCAAACAATCGAACTTTAATAATCATTTCAAAACTTGACTGCATAAACTCAGACCAATTTTGCAAACACATGAAATCAACTTAAAATCCAAGAAAATGGTGGCTGATGAACCAGGACTAATCAAGAAGAAAGAAAATGGGAATTATTTCAGACGGAATTGTACGCTTAGATATAATGGGATTAATATATAGAAACTCGTCGATGTTGAGTCTTTCCCAACATCGACGATGAGAAACAAATTGCAAAAAAACACATATCTTCAAGTTTCTTATTTGCTGGCTGCTTTAACTGCTTTTTCCGCAGCATCGTCCAAATCTTCTGCCGTTATAAGTGTCATTCCACTCTCCTGCACCAACATTGGAAATCAACAAGGAAATAAGCAATGACATGAACAATTATCAGGGTATAATAAGAAACGTAAGTACATCTAATGTCCAATTTACCTTCAATATTCTCTTCCCTTGCTCAACATTGGTACCTTCAAGACGGACCACCACAGGAACTTTAAGGGAAACCTATGACACATGCACAAAAAAGGTCAATGACTTTCTATAAGGATTGTAGAGGAAGTATAATTTACACATTGATGACATCAAATTTTAAGCAACTCACATTTTTGGCAGCATTGACAATCCCACTTGCAATCACATCACATTTCATTATTCCTCCAAATATGTTCACCAAAATAGCTTTTACTTTCTCATCAGAAGTCAAAATCTTAAACGCCTCAACCACCTGTTCCACATTATCCAACAATTAAATTGCAAAAACATAATCTAGTAGTTTCTTGTACAAGAAAAAGAACAAGTATTCTATAGTTATTGTTGCATCAGAGTAGCATCAACTGTCTGAAACCAAATTTTCCATAAAGTTATTAAGTTGATAATAAGTCTACAGTCATGCCCGGAAGTTATGGGATATGATTCACGCATCCATACCCACTGACAAAAATTTTCAATGTGTCTGAAACATGCCATTGCACAAGGATATGTGGACACGTAATACATTCACCTCAAGTCAGAGAGACAGCTCATAAACATTAATAAAAAAGTCAATCTACCAGGCCCAGAAAGTAAGCAGATTTGACCAAAAAACAAAATTCTACCAAAATAAACCGTGAAAGTATTAAAAGGTAAAGAACATCATTACCTGCCCTTCAGAAGCATTTCCACCTACATCAAGAAAATTAGCAGGAGTTCCCCCATGCAACTTAATGATATCCATTGTAGCCATTGCTAACCCTGCCCCATTCACCATGCAACCAATTTCTCCATCCAAGCCAATGTAATTCAGATCAGCTTTGGCAGCTGCAACCTGTAATAAGCAAAAATGCAGAATCAGGGACATGAGTACAAACATTGGATAATCATGTAACTCACTGAAACTGTATTTACAAGAAAACCAAGAATAACCATTTGATATGGGTGATTAAAGAGAAAAGGAGACTATTACATACTTCTCGAGGATCTTCTTGTGATGGATCACGAAGAGAAAATATCTGCTTTCGACGAAATGCAGCATTATCATCAAAGTTTAATTTTGCATCAGCAGCTACTAATTGGTTGCTAGAAGTCTCAGCGAGAGGATTGATCTGTTGACAACAATAACAGATTCAAACAAAGATGAGCTTAAGGTAAACAGAAATCCATATAAGATGACTGGTAACACATGAGATAGCCAGAGTGAACTGTGGCCAAACAAAGAGAAACATACTCACTTCCAACAATGTGCAATCAGATTCACAGAAAAGCTTATATAGTTTCTTCACTTGTTCAATAGAATCAGTTCTATCAGCAACCTTTGGAGCCAGACCATCCACAACCCTGGAAGCATCTTCATCAGTAATTCCTTTGAAAACATCAATAGGTAAATATCAGAAATAACTGATGAGTCAGTTGACTGACTATGATTGATGTGGACGAAGAGATTACCTTATTGGCTACGCCAAGACATCATAAAAACAATTATTTCAACCTTAATAATCATGTCAGGGTATTTTTCTGCAAGGTCTTCAATACTGGTTCCTCCCTTTCTACAGGCAATAATAAGCTGAGAAACAAAATATACAATAGAGCAAATAACCACATTTGGTTTCCTACAACATCAATGAAGGGAGGAACAAAAAATATTGTTTCTAGCAGGTATAAAGATGATAGATTCAGTTTGGAAACATACCGGGCCAGCAGTGTTACGATCCAGAGTGATAGCAAAGTACATCTCATTCACAAGAGACAACTTTTCACACAGGTAAACCTGCAAAAAGAAAATGAAATTAATAGAGATTCAAGCAATTAATAGATCCAATCCCCATAGCACAACTGAAACTGACTGCGCGGACTAATTAAAAATGTAATTTTCACATTAAAAATTCTTAAAGGAGGCTAACCTTGCTAACAACTTTGCCTTGGGGGCCAGTTTGTTTGGTCACAAGTATCTGCCCAAGCATCTTCCCTGCATGCAATGAAAATAAATCGTATTGTAGAAATACTAAAGAAACGCCTTTGATTAGATGAGGATAAATGCAAAAGCAAAATCATTAAATGCTTGTACATGCAAGCATTGCAATGAATAAGAGACATGCTAAGAATAAATGAACAAGAAGTATAACACATGTATGATAAAAGTCATCTTCAGCAGAGATAAATGAAAAACTCAGGAAAAATACTCATAATAAATGTATTTGCTTTGTAATAGAGTGCTCGACTGTGGAGTGTGGAGATAAAAAAAAAATACCCGCTGCATCTTCAACCTGTTCAGTCTTAACGATGTGAACTCCACCCTTAAAACCGTTCAGGAACGTTCCTAAGCCTCTCCCACCTGCCAAAATTTGACTTTTAACCACCACCTGCACCATAAACCAAGGTATCAGTACTTGTCTTATACTGTCATTTTATATCAAAATGTCGTATAATAGTCTCACAAAACTGAATTTCTCATAGTAAAGAACACAGGCCGACAATTCCAAAGCTCTTAACAAAATCAACAAGCAGGATAATAAACATCAAAACAAGAACTTCGGTGCATTAATTGAATGCTGTACCTCATTTTGATTGGGAAATGTTGTCTTGACAGCTTCTTTAACTTCGTCAAGAGAAGAAACAGCAACTCCTTTTGGTACGTTAATTCCGTATTTTCTCATCAACTCAGCCCCCTGATTTTCAGATTACCAAAATACGTCTATCACCAGGACACTTATACGGCATTTATATTTCCAGAACACACACAGATCCATAAGAACCACTAAAAGGCAGTAAACTCGAAGTTCAAATTCCATATCAAAAAATATAAACAAAAGAAGTGACAAGTAAATAAACCTGATATTCGTGGATGTTGAGACGACGGAGCTGCTGTTGCTGCCACTGGCCGGCGACGGAGAGAGAGCGGGAGACGAGCTTGTTCACCAATCCTCTCATTTTCTTTCACTCCGTTTACTCTGAAGAAAAGATTAACGATCAATCAAAGGACAAAGAGGGATCTGCAGCAAAACCTAGAAAAATCAATGAGAAAGAGAGTTTTTTTTTCCGGGAATGGAAAAGAGTGAACCGGGTCAAGTAGAAATGAAAGACGACACCCGATTTTTTACTTTTGTTATCTTATTTACGTTCTGACCCCTTTACTTTTATATATTTCTGGAAAGTAACGGAAAACAAAAATTCTTCTTTTCAAGGTCATGACGTTTGTACATGGAGAGAGGTTTAATAGGTTAATTCGATTTTGGATGAATAAATTAATTGTTTTTTTAAATTAATCAAAATTTATTATATTTTTAATATATGAGTAAAAAAACTGATTGTGTCTTTTCTTTAATGGGTCTAACAATTAGTTAAAAATACTTGATTCTTAATGGGTTTGGGTAGATTAGTGTCACGATTGTCTATTCTGTCTATTACCCATAAGGTCGTTCTAATATCACTTATCACAAAAGTCATTCCTAAAAGACATGTCTAATAAAATATGCAGCGTCACCGGTTATATACCCCAAGACCTCTCTTTTCCTTTACAATATGGGATTAACGTTACTTACCTCTTTCAAGAGTAACACTGGGCTATATAATATATATTTACTATTTCAATTAATTTGACTAATTCGTTTAATTAATTTCCTAAAATTTAAATAAAAAAAATTATCTTAGATGACCAACTGTAAAATTATTACCAATTAATCATTTTTTTAAAATATTCGGTTAATTCAATTTAAACGAACAATAAACACCTTTACTTGTATAATAATTAGTTTTGAATGTATTGGAGTTCTATAATACGTACACCAATGAAAAAGGTTGTAGACTTTGTAGTGCTCATCCTGGAAGCTCGCTGCTACCAAATGGAAGTGTAATCGGAGAACATTTTCGTTGTTCCAGTGAATTAACTTTATATTTAGATTTTGTAAGTAATTCATTACTTTTATATAATTTTCAGTACTTCCCACCCACAAACATTTAAATTCAAATTTGAAATACTAAGACTTTGGCACAGCTTGGAGGATGAACACAAATTCATCTGCTGGAACCTATTCTTAAGAATCAAACTCACTTAGATTATATTCTGAAGAACAATTATTCCCAGATTCCTGCTCTTTTTCTCCTGGCATGTTAATTGATTTCTAATTACAGCTTAAACAGAAAATAAACGAAAGAATCTTGGAAATTTCCGGTTTGTAATTATTCAGAAACTACCATCAAATTGTACAAACACGCATGCATGCTTTTCTGACGCATACAACACACAGTCATCCAAAAGAAAATACTAACGTAAACAGTAGCCAAAAGGAAGAGTGTGGAGCAAAGCGAAGGCTACGTACCGCACGAGACAAGGAAAACGATGATCCAAAATGAGTCGTCTCCACGTGTGAAAAACGGAAAACAAATCTCACATCTGTAGAAGACGAGCGAGCTGGCTGGGGTTTACGATGCCAGGTATGTGTACTCCATCAGTCTTAAGCAATCTCGCCACTTCCACATACCTTTGACGATCATCCGGCACCGCGTTCTCTGCTCTGGATCTCTTGCTTGACTCGTTTTGCCGCGGTCGGGCCGGGTCAAACGGTTGACCGAAGAGTGTTTCACGAGTGAGGAACTCATGGGCCAGGTATCCGGCTAGGAGGTGGTTGGAGAGAGGCGGGGGAGCGGTTAACTGGACGGCCGGATTGGGTGATTTTGTTGGCGGAGGGCGGTTAAAGCGTTGAAGGTCAGAATCGTCTTTTTCTTTTCGTTTGACGTTGCTGGGCATGGTAACCCGACGGGGCGGGAGACGCATCGTTTTGGTGCTCATAATTGCGCCCTTTTCGGTGCATCCACGTCAGCACCAATTCTCACTCTGTTTGAGAAACGGAAATGCTTGGGGGTAAAAAGAAACGGTAAAAAACTGTAAAATTTCCAAAAAGTAAAACAGTAAAAAAATAGCAGAAAATTAAATACAAATAAAACAAACGCAGGACGAAGTTAGAAACCGAAAGTGATTTATTTACGAAGGGAGGGAAACTCTTGAGAGAAGTTGAAGATTCAAAGGTGGGTTCTGTGTATTTATAGGGAATGTGTTTATAATTAACCCCCAGTTCTTAAAGGAATTACGGGAATTGCCACGGAATTTTTAAATGACGAAAGTGCTATTTTTCTCTATTTCCTGATTTATATATATGGTAGGCGTGAACTAGATAGACGGTTACCATGGAATAACCTATCGATTAGCTAAAAAATGAAAATGAAAAAAACGTGGCAAAGATTTTTTTTGTTTTTAATAATGACATTTGAGTTTTAATTTTATAATATAATGCATAAGAAAGGATTAGTTTATTAAAAATATTATATAAATATTTAAATCAAGTGAGTGAGATTTTTTTTATAATCAGTGATAGGATCAAATCAGGATATTAATATTATTAGAATTTTTACGTAAACTAGACGATGCTAAAATTATATTAAATGACATAAAATTATAAAAATTAATGAAAAACATGTCAAAGACGAAAAACGCATGTCATAAAGAATAATTTTTTTTATAAATTTTTAAAAATATATATAAAAATAAAAATAATAAACATTAATAACCAACAAATAATACTAAAATTAATACTGATTCCAAAAATTGAAAAAAGAGGCGCAAAAGTTTTTGAAAAAAGAAAAGTTAAGTTTTTTTTTTTTTTTTTTCAATTGAAGATTCTTGTTTAGCCACAAGGAATAAAATGAAAGGGAATTTTGAAAATTCATTTACTTGTTATCAACTAATAATTAAATATTTGTTTATCATGTGGCTTTGGTTAATATTAACTTCCCCCAATACTACAATTTTATTCATTTATTTGTATGAGATTCGTCTGCTCAGACGTCGGAACAGGTAGATGTTACGGGTTCGAACACTAATAATAATATAATAATTAAATGTTTAATGTCAAACGATTGAGAATATAATTTAAAACAGATATTCCTGTAACTATTATAACTGAATAAAAAAATTTGTTACAAACAAAAGTAGTTTTGAATAAAAAATGGATGATTTAAAATATAATTCAGATTCGACTCAAATATTTAAGGTCCAATCTAACTCTTTTTTTTTTTAAAGTCTGTAATATATTAATAATTTTTATTAATTTTAATTTACTTTTTTTTTTCTGTTAATATGTTTGACATTGTTTTCTCTAACCTAGCCATTTTTGTTTTTTCTCTTAACTTGGGTTTCTGACAAAGTTTTTGTATCGTCGTTCACTTTTTCTTTGATATTTATTATTTTAAGTGAGTGTACCAATGATATAATTGAAGCGTACTTTTTAGATTAATTTATTTTCTTGCAGTTTGTTATGAATTGTTTAAAGAAATTATTTAATGATTTTATTATTTTGTATGATATTAATCGATTTTTAATAATAAAGTAGTGAACGAAATATTTATAAAGTTTCAGTGACTGTTTTAATAGAAGATAACGTGATAATTGATGACGAAATTTACTTAAATTCGAATTTAGATGTAGGGAGTTAGAGATTTTAAAATTTGTAATTGTTTTGTGAAATCTGAAAAATTTAGAGATTTTTTAAAATTAAATAATTTTATTTATTTTTAATATAATTTTAAAATTGTTAAGAGTTGATAAGTGTTCTTTTAATGATACGAATTAATATGAGAATTAATAAAAAATGAATAAAAATAAATATTTAATTAATTAAAAAATAATTTAATCATTTAAGTAAAAGAAAATTAAACATTTATTTAATGATTAAGCCTATTAATAAGATGAACCGTCAAAGGAGCAATAGCAAGCTTACACATCAAAAACATGAACGTACAATGAAATCCAAGAAAAGAGAAGAAAACAACACTCGGGTGATTCTAAAAAAATACGACCTTAAAAAAAGATTAAAAAACGATATATCGTTTTTTTTATAAAAGATATAAGAAATTCGGTATACATTTTTCGGTGTATACCGTATTTTTTACAAAATCTATAAGAATTTCAGTTTTTAAACCGAATTTCTTACAAAAAGTACAAGGATTTCAGTATATACCGTTTTTCTTACAAAAATTATAAGAATTTCTGTATATACCAAAAAATATATACTAAATTTCTTATAATTTTTGTAAAAAAACGATACTACCGTTTTTTAACCTTCTTTTTAAGGCGGTCGTTTTGTAGAACTTCCCAAGAACACTCCCCATGAAAAAAACAACCAAAAAGCTGTAGCCACAAGGAATCGAGACCGTTCATAAACCAAGCAGGAGCAAACATAATCAGCGAAGCATAATCTGCCAACCCTCTGAGATTCAGAATAAATAAGAAGAGCTAGAGGCTAGCTAAAGAGAGATGGAGGGTGGGAGAAGGGAAGAACCCGGACCGTCAACAGGTGTTAATGAGGTGAAGAACAAAGGGAAATGAGTGAAAAACCATTGGCCATTGAAGTTTCTGATGATCATGATGATGAAGAAGATGGAGATGATAAGGAAGATGATGGAGCTTTGGCTGGTTTTGTTCCTGGTCATCTCCTTTCTGTCAAGGAACAGATTGAGAAAGACAAGGTTCTTTTTCATTTCAGTTAAAACTCTTTCTTCACCTTGAATTACTTTATGGTGCTGTTTGGTTGGAAGGAAAATTTGGGGAAAATGGATCCTATATGCATGCTAATAAGTAATAACATACTATAAAATTACGGCTATATGGTCTACGGTGGTGGTTTAGATTTTAGAATGATTTTTAAGACCTACATAAATCAAATATTTTTGAGGATGAATAAAATTTATAAAAAATATTAAAATTTTAAAATGAGTATAAACTATAAAATTAAAGGATTAATTTATAAAAATTACGAGAAATTAATATCAAATTTATAGATTTAAAAAATTTAAGGTGGACAGTACACGAGCATACTTAATCATATATATGTAGCTTTGTCACTATATATGGATGGCTCGTTGACAGAATCTTTACTATTCAAACGTATAAAATTTATCGGTGAATTGTTAATTGTCCGAATTGAACTAACTAAAATATATATTAGATGATATCCTTTAGAATTTTAACCATTTTAATTGAATTAAACTTTGTTTGAAAACTTTAATCAAACTGATTAAATTTTAAAAAATTATAAAATAATTATTAAATTTATTAAATTATTAAAAAATAATGATAGCATAAATCAGTCATTGGTCTTATAAATCATAAAAGCCCATGAAAATTTTCTTTTTATTGTTGAAAACGACGTACGAGTTTTGCGTTTAGAATTAAAAGTTCAATTAGTAGTTTCAGTTCCGGTTGTATCCTTGGCGCCAAAAACAAAGAACAAAACAGGAGAAAAATATTCGCAAAGAAAGCTCAAAGCGGTGAAGAAATCGAAGCTTGACTCTTCCGCGTCTATCGACGGCAATGGCCATAAAAAGACATCACAAAGCTCCAAGCGGCACACTTCTACTACTCTGTGAGACGGCTTTTATCTTCTTCACGCCATTTAGATTTGAAATCGCGTTTCGTTTGACGGTAAAGCAATTTCCATGGAATCGTCTTCAACTTCTACCACCAGATCCCGGTTCCGTGACCGAAATCAACACGCGATAGAGGAAGCTGTTGATTCCGAAACCACCTCTGGTATGTCCTCCGTCTCCAGCGACCTCGACGATGAAAATGAGCTCCAGTCCATGACCGGAAAGGTAAAACCGTAAAAGCATAAATTTTAGTTCTGGATTTTTTTTGTTGATTAATTTCTGAATGTTTAGGTGAGATTTTGATTTGATTTTAGGGCATTAAGCATCTTTGCTCAGAGCTTCTCGAGCTAAAGGAGGAATCAGATGAAGATTTCCACAGAAATATTTTCTCTAATTATTCATCCTTTGTTAGGTAATATTCTTCCTTTCTTTTTTCTTTTTTGGTTTCAATTGTCAACTGTCAAGCTCAATTATTTATTCATTTAAATTTGATTCTATCATATTTTTAAAGTTTGGTTTAATTGTTCGCATACAGAATATTTGATGAAGTAAAAGGTATGGAAAATGAATTGACACAATTAAAGGGACAAGTTTTAACACAAAAGAAGCTTGTAAAAGACCTTATTGATGGAATTCACTTAAAAGTTTTGTCAGAGGAGACAATTGATTCAGTTCTTCAAGAATCTGAATTCGATGAAGCAGTTTCACCAAGTGAGTTGGCATCTCATACCAATAGCATTTCTGTAACATTGGATGTTCTCATGTTAGAAAATAGGGTGGATGAAGCAATAGCCATTTTACAAAGGGAGGATGAAAATTTGAAAAGGATGCAATTCACAGACAACTCTTCTGAAGATTTGTTACTGTTGTATAATTCTGCAATTTCTGAGAAAAAGGCAATGCTTACTTTACAGCTAACACTGTTGGCTGAAAACCCGAGAATATCTGCTGCTGAACTTCAAAAAGTGTTAATTGGGATTTGTAGACTTGGTGAAACTCATCTTGCGACTCAACTGTTGCTTAAGTATTACCATTCTCGTCTTGCAACCGGAAGGCATAAACTTCAGAGTTCACAATCGTTTTTAGATGGTTTATATGTAATGAGGCTTGCAAAGTTTGTGTTTTCTATGATTTCTCAAGCAGCAAGTAGCTTTAAGATGTTATATGGAGAAACTACTCCCCGTGCCTCAGAATTTAGTCAATGGGCTCGGGAAGAAACCAAACTGTTTGTTGCTTCATTTAATAAATATGTTAAGTCAAGTTCTGATGTAACCCAAGGGTTATCAAAAGCTGTGGAAGCCATGCAGTTTGCAATGTCATATTGCTCCTTGTTAAAATCTCAGAGGCTATTCCTTAAGCCATACTTGATGAAGCATATCCGTTCTTGTATGGAAGAGGTTCTACTGATACACATAGACCATCTTAAGAAAGTTATCAGTATGTTCACAGCAACTGATGATTGGGTTTTGGGTAGATATCTTATCTCAGGAATTTTAAGTGAAGGTAATTATGTGGTTGCCGGGAAACATCCAGAATACTGTCTGCTCACTAACAGTGGCCGGAAGTTCGTAACTCTGTTGCAGGTTTGCTTTATATCGTTTTTAGATTGTAAGTCCTACGAGTATGCAAGTCTTCTATGCATATTGTTATGTATAGGTCTTTACAGGAAAGTTGAATTTGTCTGCAACTATATAATATACACCAGCCAAGTAAACATGCAATTGTGTTCTTCCTCTGCCTCTTATCTAAGGCTGAAACAACCTCTTTAACATATTAATTTACTGAAATCAATTTCATTGCATTGATAATGATACCTATAAATCTATCTACCTTCCGGCCTTTGTCTTTTTCTTTTATGTACCTGTATGTGTGATTGAATTTTATGCATACACTTTTCCCATTTCCAGGCTGTCGTAGCAGATGTCGCTCCATTACTTTCCATTCAAATGGAAGGTTCTATCCTTATTGGACTCATGAATCTCTTCACAGAGTACATAGCCAACCTTGAGGAAGCTATTACCTTCAAAACACATGTTCCTGAAAAAGGTTCAAGAAGAACTTTAGCAGAGTCATTGCCGCAACAACTCTCTGTGCTGGCTAATTTATCGACACTACAACTTTTCTTCTTCAAGATTGTTAGAAGTTTCTTAAGGGGTCCTGATTACCCGAATTCTGAGCTGAGGAAGAAAAATTCAACTGATTTTCTACAAAAGGAACTTGATGATTGTATACTGTTCATTCAAGAGGCTGTTACTAAGCTCAAATCTCATTTCTGCCAGCAATTTATAAATAGAATGATGTCCTCTGAAACCAGCTCTAAAACGATGCTAGCAACTTGCAATGATAACCCACAAGAGTCTAGCACATTTAAAGGTGCAATGCCCTCCGTTGCTTTTCAGGTAACAATGCCTCTTTCTGAATAAGATGTGACAAACTTGAATTTATATGCTGTAAGAAACTGGTATAATCCCTTGAGGGCATAATATGATTATTTTCATCTCTCTTGCTAAAAAGTTGGAATAAATTTCCTGTTCACATGGAAAGAATTGAAAGGAGGGGAAACATTACAATATAATCTCAAGCAGAAGTGTATAACCACACTCTGCCTTCATGGTACTTGTTTCAGGTTCCAACTTTGTTCCAGACCTCTGATGGTACTCTCTAATTATGATAATACATATATTTGATTTGTTGGATTTGGGCTGTTTTCTATATCGTCCACTTCCAAATATAGCGTCAATGATTCAAAACACTGCGAAAAGAGAGAAGTAAAAACAAAAATTTGAATGCATTAGATGTTACTTTTCTTTTTGGGATTCCGTTTCTAGTTTGTTTCTATGGTTTTCACTTTGGTTTGCAATAAACAGGTGCTGTTTTTTGAACTGAGAAAAGTTGATAAAATTGATGAAGACAATGTCTTCGAAGAGGATTGGTTGATGGAGCTGTTAAGGGAGTTGATAGAGGCTATATTCTCTTGGATGGTAAACAACAAGGAGATTTGGAGAAATAAGGAGAATTCACCTGTCCAGCTTTCTGACATTATCAGTCAGGTATTTTCATTCTAAAATCAGAAAATTCCTTGAAATGAACTTTGTTACACTACCATCTGCATCAGTTTCTGTTGTTTATCTATACAATTTTTTTTATTATTATAGTTGAAGACATTCAACATTTTGGGTACTTTTACCTAATGAACAGATTTTTTAATCTAGCATGTGGAATATCTACAAATATTTGATTCATTTATCTAACCAATCTATGGTACACAAAGAATGGTTAACCATCAAATTACTCATGTTTCCTTCTCCAATTTGTTCGATAGATTAAAAGGTATATTTTTCTGCCAATTCAACACAAAATTCTATTTCCTCTTTAAATCTCATGTTTTGAACTCTCCTACCAACTACACTATCACAATTCACATGTACCTATGTGGCTACAAATTTTCCATGTTCTTCTTTGTCCCACACCCTTGTTTTGGGCATATTATGAGTATGTGTATTGTGTTTTGATCTTCAAATACAAGAAAAAACTTCGAAAACATTGAAAATACATGTGTTAGACACATACCTGCATCCGGAACCCATATCCAAGTCCAAGTAATCTAGAGATGCTCTATATAGGTTTACATCCCACCCTCAAAGACACCAGATTATATGTAGATATTTTACGACTTATATTTTCAAGTGGTCATGAATCCTGGATAAGTTAATATTTATTGAGATTTTGAGACTTGTAAGCATATGTCTCTTCAGTAAATGAATAAATTAGAATTAACAGTCATTGACATATAACATAAGCTGGTAAATATGGTTTAAATTCATTCACATTTTTTAGTTTCCTACCTGTCTTCAGACCACATCAATCCAGATGTAAGATACATATTTTGTAGAGCCTTGAATAGGTTTCATGTTGACAGCTTCATTATATTCTTAAAATATGCATCATTATTAGCTGATTGACCTGCCAAATCTTGTTGCTAAACAGTTTGTCTTGGACGTGCATTTTCTGGTGGAAATCGTGAAGTATGGAGGATACTTCTGGAACAAACCCTTGGTTCTCCAAAGCCTTGTGGATACAGCATTTACTTCTGCTGGGCTTGATCCTAAGAGGTGATATTTCATGTCATTGTAGGAAATCATATGCTAACATTAGGATTTTTCTCTCTTTCACATAGTCCAATCTACTGATTTATCCCATTCTTAAAAGAACCTCCAATGTAGTATATCTCGTATCTGGTTCTAGGCTTCTAGCATGTGTGACAATGGTGAGCTTTTCTACGTTTCTACAGTATTTAGATGCAATTTCACCAATTGTATTTTCCACTTGGTATTCTCCGAATGAAGTCATAATCCCTTAAACCGCATTTTCTTCAGAGAATTTGATGATGATGAATGGGCTAGAAATGCTGCAAACGAAGCAGTGCAAAAGCTACTTGAGATTGATACGATGCAACCGGTTTTTAAAGGTGATTCCGGTGATGATACGGAGGAGGAACCATGTGAGCTTAAGGCAAATGACCATGTTCCGGATGTAAGTAAAAGTAATATGAAGGATTCTCTAGTGTTGGATGAGGATTCACCAACCATGGATTCCGCAGAAATCCCTCCCGAGGATTCCGCATCTCTTGCCGATGCTCATAATTTTTCTGCTGTTGTATTAGAAGTTGTGGATGCTGCGAACTACATTAGTGAAGCATGCGATGAACTTTATTTGCAGGAGAAAACTGATTTCTCAGGTCCATCTACATCTGATGGTACGGATGATGCTTCAGAGATAATTGTTCCAGTAAAGGAGGATGCCACCAGTGCGGCCAATGCCATTGATTCTGACATTAATGAGCTAGAATCTGCTTCAAACCTAAGTGTTCCTGTGAAGGATGATGCTGATGCAAGCAACTGATTCTGCCATTAATGAACTAGATGATGATGATTAAGCAACTATTTGTTCTAACATATTTTTTTTTCTATTTTCTGATCAAACTGTCTATGCTTTTCTTTTTGGCGATTTAATTTTATAAAATATTAAAGATCTTTACGAATATTTTTAAAGCTTTTATAATAAAACTTTATTTATTCTCATTTTTATGAATAAAAGTTTTAATTATTCTTTATACCTATCAATTTTAAATTTTTATGATTTTCGATTATTATGCTAGGGACGTAATCTTTAATTGAGTTATCTCGAGGTTGAGAGTTTGAGCCCCTCTCGCCTCATTATTTTTCAATATTTCATTTCTGGAAAGAAACGCAAATTAATTTAAGTTGATATTTATTTTCTTTTTTGAATAATCGATATGATTTTCTTTTCCTAAAATTTAGGTATTAATTTCTTAATTATGAAGAGAATCTGATTCTTCAATTAAAAGATTTCATCTTTGTAATCACTAATTTTATCTGGGTTTATGCTCGAATTAAATCAATCCACATTCTTTTTTAATACCCAAATCACCTTAACTTACCCTAATTTTATCACTTGTTTTATAATTATTATTATCCTTACTATCTCTTAATTAAAACCAAAAATCCAAAAATATATAAATATATGATATAAATAAAAGCCTTTTATTAGAGCCCACTTTTATAAGCCCAAACCATAAATAAATTTGATCTATTAAATATAATTTTATAATATAAAAAAATATAATAAAAATCCCTATTTGGTGCCCAAGGTCTTGTTTTTAATTGGTTATTATTTTTAAAGGGATAAACTTAAAATACCCTTCATCATATTATAGATACCCTTATATATTAAAACCTAAACCTATTTTATTCTCATATGTTACCCTTTACCCTAACTATATATATAACATTTACCCTAAAAATAAAGGACCCCCTAACCATATTTTTATACCTACATCCGCAAAACTACCCCAGGTCGCTTAAAATCTCTCTGGCCGCAATACACTTGAAGTTCTGCCGAACCATTTCCATTTCCATTTCCATTTCCATTTGTAAGTTGGTAGCCTCCATTATTTATATTTTTATTCTCATTGAATCACTTTACCCATTCGATCGGTTATTTTTCAAGTTATGCCCTAATCTAATCATTATTTTTACCGTTTAGTTTAATTTGTGGATTGATTTTAATTGAGCATATTTAGATGTATATAGTTCTTTTTGAAATATTTATTGTGTATTCCATTCTTATGGTTCAATGAAAATATGAATATTTTTATTGGTATCTTTTATTGTTTTTTTTATTTGTTTATTATATGTTTTGTTTTGTTTATTTATATATGTTATTTGTTTGTTTCGTTGGTCTATTTGTTTTAATCTTTGTTATCATGTGTTATGTAATTTTCTTAGGTGTTTATGTATTTTTTACTCATGACATTTATTTATTTATTTTTAATGTTGTTAGTAACTTTTTATATATGTCATGTTATTGGTTTAGTTCACATGCTTTGTTAGGGTTATGGAAGTGATAATATTTATCTATATTTATATTATTTTATTATGGTGTTATGTCTCTTTAATTGTTATTATGTGTCATATGTTATTTTGTCTTTATGTTTGTTGTCTTTACAATTATGTCTCTTATTTTGCTTACGTCACACCTAACTAATTAACGAGCCTAATTAAATTCGTATTTATTCGGTCGTAACGGGCCCGTGTTCCAACGCATTGGTCGCGGTGTGTACGTTGCCTCCGAATAAAGACACGGTAAAAATAAAATTGATTCGAATCTTTAAACAAAAATTAATTTAAATGTCACTTTAATCTAAAAAATCTAAAATTAATTAAGCGGTAATTTATAAAGGTGCCAATTTTGGGCGGTTTTAAACTCTAAACCCGTTTTAAACCGTAACTGACTCTCGAACCTAAATCATTTCGAATCTCTGGTTTTTACGGTGTCCGGCCTACCAAAGTGGTCGGTGGCGACTCCACCCTTTTTTAAAATCCCTAATTTTAAAATTTCCCTTTTCAATCTAATTTTTTTTAAAATCTCAATTCCCTAATTTTAACTTTCCAATTCCTATTTTTTAAAAAAGAACCCTAGATTTCAAATTTCTTTCAACATTTTAAAATTCCCAATTTTTGTACACAATTTAAAAACCTAATTTTTAAATCCTAATTTTCTAATTTCTCCAAAATTTTATTTCAAACCCAAATCGCTAAATTCCACTTTTCAAACCTTAATTTCAATTCCACTAGTGACCACTTTTCCCTCTTCTACCACACCTATTATTATTTTAAGAATTTTATAAGGGTCTCTATAGTTGGTGACTCCGCTGGGGACCAATTTTTCAAACGAGTCAAACCTTGTTTTTAAATACCGCTTAATTAATTTTGGAAGTTGTGGAATAAAGTGGCAATTAAATTATTATTTGTTTATTAATTCGAGCTTTCAACACATTTCAACCCGTCTCTAAGTGGGGGGAAAACGTTATGCTTTCGTGAGGATATTGTTTCTCCGTATGGGCCTAGCAAAGTACCTTCGGGGCTCGACTATCCTATGCTTTCGTGAGGATATTGTTCCTCCGCATGGGCATAGCGAAAGGGTCCTCCTAAATTGAACTCGGTCAAGATGAGCCTGTGATGGGTGATGATCGGGGGCCTTGCTACTCTTAGAAGAGGACAACGAGGACAATTTGGGTACCTAGGTTCTTTTAGATGGGATAATCTAGTCAACCTACCCGATTAGAGCCATGCGGTTAACCTAGGTTCTTTTAGATGGGATAAATAGGATTGTTTTATCTCCTATCTTGCTTACATTTTTGCTTTATCATTTTTGTATCAACATTTCATGAAGGTGTTGAACTAAGTGGTTTGTTCAATCAGAGGCTTTCACTATAGTTAGAGAGTCAAAACAAGAAAAAGAAAGAGGGGAAAAAGGAGAGAAAAAGATAAGAGAAATAAAAAAGGGAGAAAAAATAATGAGAAAATAAAACTAAGGAAAATAAAAGGTTGAGAAAAAAAATTGAAAAGAGAAAGAGAAAAGAAAAAAAAAGAAGAAAAGAAAATTTAGAATATAAGAAAAAGAGAGAGGAAAAAACAATGAAAATGAAAAAAAAAGAGAAAAGAAAATCGAGAGAATAGAGAAAGAAGCAAGAAAATAGAGAGAAAAAAAAGATGAAAAAGAAAAGAAAAAGAAAAAATAATAAGGGGTATTAAGATCTTAACCGGTGAAAGTTGCTCAAAGGGCGATCACTAGCGGGATCAACACCTTTACTTGCATTCATGCATACATCTCATGCATCTCATAGAATATATCATACATTAATTAAACAAGGAGGTTAATTATGGGATCTCATGTCCGTAATTGAAGGTTTCTCGCTTGCACTCAACCAACACCGAGAAGGGCTAATGGAAGAAGACTTTGCCAAGTTAGAAGCCAATCTCATGGGACAGTTAGAGCATACTCGAAAAGAATTAGGAGATTCTATGATCAAGTCTCAACAAGACATGATGAAACAAATTGCTCACTTGTTGAGAGTAAGGAAAGTGGAAGACCAACAAAGAAAATGTTCTGTTGAAGACCCCTTGGGCCCTCCTGTTTTTGTTGCTAACACTTCTAGACCTCCACAAGGAGTAGTAACATCATCTCTTCAAGCCGGTGCCTCTCCCCAATCCCCACCAGGTGTGACTTTCACTAATGTAGAAGATGTCGGGGATGACATTCCAGACTTCGATGAGCTAGAGAAATTAAAGATTGAATTTTCGAAGCAGTTAGAGGAAACGAAGAACGAGTTTGAAGAAAAGCTTCTAATAAGAGAGGATGAAGAAGAATGGTATGGGTTGAATGCCAGTGAGCTTAGTCTAGTTTCAGGTTTAAAGATCCCATATAAGTTCAAGACCCCAGATTTTGAGAAGTTTGATGGGACGACTTGTCCTATCGCACATATAACTATGTTTTGTCGAAAAATGACGGGCTTTACTAACAATGAGAAGTTGTTAATCCACTATTTCCAGGATAGTCTGGTGGGATCTGCCACAAGGTGGTATAATCAGTTAACCCGTACTCAAATTAAGTCGTGGAAGTATCTGGCCAAAGCTTTCACAAACCAGTATAAGCACGTAACCGATATGATTCCAAATCGGCTCATGCTACAAGGGATGGAACAAAGGCATAACGAAAGCCTTCGAGAGTACGCTCGACGTTGGCGTGATGCTGCAGCACAAGTACAATCTCCGCTCAACGAAAGTGAACTTTCTCAAATGTTTGTGGATACACTAGAGGGAGTGTTGTACGATCACTTGATAAGCCACCATATCAGTAGTTTTGCGGAGTTGGTTATGACCGGAGAACGCGTCGAGTATGCTATTAAGAAGGGAAAGATGAATGACCCTTATAGCACAACTTCTCAGAAAAAGAAAGATTCTCATGTCTATGTGGTGAGTTCTCACTCAACCAATCAAACTCAGGGCCGTCCCCGTACTCATACAAGACCTACAAAGGTGCTTCATCCAATTCCTATGACCTACACCAGGTTACTCCCAATTCTCGTTGAGAAGAAACTTTTGACTTTGGTGCAGTCTAAGCCAAAGGATCCTCCTTACCCTGAAGGATATGATATCAATGCCACATGTGACTATCATACGGGGAGCACAGGCCACACAACAGAGAATTGTGGAGCTTTGAGGAACAAGGTTCAAGGACTGATTGAGGCCGGTATTCTGAAATTTTAAGAAAGAGTAGAGGACATAATCTTTGGGAAGATTCTAATCTTCGAGTTTGGATGTTCATTTTCTGCCTCCTTGCATTTTAAGTTTTTTCTTTTAAAGTAATGCATCAATTAACTTTGTTACCTTTTGCCCGAAAGTAACAAATACTTTTTTTGTAAGGGCTTATGTTATGTTTGCTCTTTTATCGTTTCAATGAAAGAATGCATATTTTTAAAATATATGTGTTTTCCTTTTTCTCTCGGAGTTCCTTGGATGTCACATGCTTGTTGTGACGTGGGTTCAGAAATGGTTGGAACGTTGTGATTACGATGAAGTATGGTTTCTTAATCAGTAGCTTTGGTCAGTAATGCATGAGAAATGAGACTACTACTCTTTCAGTGATGTTCAATGATAAAAAAATCTCCTAGAAAAGGCACGGTGAAATTGGTTGATCTCAAGAATTTCTCTAAGTAAAAGGATTGCATCCAGAGATAAAAAAACGAAGAAAGAAAAATAAAGAAAGAAAAAGAGAAAGAGAAAGAAGGGGAAAAAAAGAAAAAAGAAAAAAAAAGAGAAAAGAGAAAAAGAAAGGAGAGAACAAAGATTAAACAAAAGCACTCCAATATTCGAAACTTGATAATAGGTATATTCGAACAAGAGTGTAGAAGTATTCGGGGCACTCTGCTGAAGTAATAGACCTAATAAGGTAGCAATGTACCATCCAAAGTCTTTGCTTCATGAGTGATGGTAATATTTTCAAATTCATGACTATGCCGAGTAATTCGGAGTTTTGTTGTATGCTCCATCATTACTTTCGAGACAAAGGACTGTGATGAGTTAATTTCCCCAAAATTTAAAAGAAAAAATGAAGAAAAAGAACAATAATAGATGTGAGAGAAAAAGAAAAAAGAAAAAAAGAAAGAAAATGAGAAAAAGAGAGAGAGAGAGAGAGGGAAAAGCAAAAATGAAAAAGAGAGATAGAAAGAAAAAGAAAGTACTCATATGTCTAGATGCAGTCTGAAGCACACTTCGAATTCTCAAGAAGATACCAGTGGGGCAAGTACGAAAAGTTTGAATATATAAAAGGAGAAAGATATTGAGAACTAGAAGGAGTAGTTTTCGAATAGATCAAGCAAATACGATAATCATGAGGATGAACCGAGCAATCTGAAGGGAATTCCAAAACTTCAAATATCGCCGCAACATTCAAAGGTTGAAAACCAAACACAGAGAGTTGAGTCTAAGACACGCTCGCATTTGATATCCAAGGAACCCATGTTTCTTTTCTAATTTTTGGATTTTCCAAAACATGTATATATTGTTTTGCTCACAATTAGCAAATTGTTTATGAAATAAAAGATGATTTTTCAAAAGATTTACAAAATGCAAGGTTGTTGATGTAAATGATCATCTCTGATGGCCCAAGAAGAAGAAGCAATATACAATATAAGATATCTGTCAAAGAGATAACTTTGTCTGTAAGATAATACCTTTTGAGGGTTTAGGTCAATCAAGGATTGCTCGAGTAAGCAACAAACCTTTTGGGGCAAAGGTTATGTTGGGGCATATAGATGGCTAATCAAATATTTTAGGGATAAAAATTAAGCAGAATTCAAGAAGAATAGTCTATAATGAACATGTTTTAAGATAGACCTTAAGTGACCTAAGTCTGAATATGAGATTGAGAGCTACTACCATAAACTGAATGCAACTGAATTCGGAGATAAATGGTTTAAATGTGTCATCTTCAACCAAGTATGAGCTGTTGAATTACAAAAGGCAAAAGATTTTGTTCCGATCGGCATAAGACGATGATCTCCTTTCAAAACAAGGTGAAGGATGAAAGCCCGATGAGTTTAGTAAATAGAAAGCGAGAGCCTATCCTCCAAGAAGAAAGAAAAAGAAAAAGAACATTCATGCATCATTTAGATTAAATATTCATGCATCATTTAGATTAAATATTCATGCATCTATGTTAGATATCCATGCATCATGAGCATTCTAATTCGTGCCATCATCGTATTTTACTCTTTTTAAACAGGAATTTTGAAGATTGGTTAAAGATTTGATCTACAAAGATAGACCTTAGCAAAGATCAAAAGTCATTCAAATTACACGATCGTGGGTTTTGAAGGCCTTTCAACCTTTGGTTATTTGGGGGCAACGAGTTTTTTGTGTCAAGACGATCAAATATCGAGACATCTAGACGAGATATTAGGTGTTCTCTAAAGGGAGACACCACCTTTTTTATGAGATATTCAGGTATTCTTTAAGCAAAATACCACTTTATATTTAAACTTTAAACTTAATCATTTCTTAAGAATGTTTTTTTTAACTCAAATTTCTTAATTTGATCCTTTCTCAAGGGTGGTTTTCTCAAAGCAAATTTTGTCCTTCCTCAAGGATGCTTTTCTTAAAGCAAATTTTATCCTTGCTCAAGGATGTTTTTCTCAAAGCAAATTTTATCCTTCCTTAAGGATGCTTTTCTCAAAGCAGATTTCTTGAGTTGATCTTTTCTTAAAGATACTTTTCTCAAAGCAAGTTTCTTAACTTAATCATTCCTTAAGGATGCTTTTCTCAAAGCAGATTTCTTGAGTTGATCTTTTCTTAAAGATACTTTTCTCAAAGCAAGTTTCTTAACTTAATCCTTCCTTAAGGATGCTTTTCTCAAAGCAGATTTTTCGAGTTGATCCTTTCTTGAAGATGCATTTCTCAAAGCAAGTTTCTTAACTCATTCCTTAATAATGCTTTTCTTAAAGCAAATTTCTCAATTTGATCCTTTCTTAAGGATGTATTTTCTTCGTTTGATCATTCCTTAAGGATGCTTTTCTAAAAGCAAATGTATCAATGTGATCCTTTCTCAAGGATGTTTTTCTCAAAATAAACTTCTTAGTTTGATCCTTCCTTAAGGATGCTTTTTTAAAAGCAAATTTATCAATTTAATCCTTTATTAAGGATGTTTTGCTCAAATCTCTAATTTCTTAATTTGATTATTTCTTAAAGGTTTTTTTTCCTCAAAACAAATTTCTCAATTAAATCTTTTCTTAAGGATGATTTTCTCAAGATGATTTTCTTTTTAATTCGATCCTTTCTTAAGGATATTTGAAAAAGGAAAAGAAAAAAGACAAAAAAACAAAAAATGAGAGAAAAGAAAGAGAGAGAAAAATAAATAAAGAAAAAGAAAAAAAAAAAGAAAGAAAGAAAGAAAAGAAAAAAAGAGAGAAAAGGAGAAAAAGAAAAAATGTGAGAAAAGATGATCAAAAATCGATACCTTTTATAAGATTTTCAGGGTATTTGAGAAAAGAAGATAAAGAAGAAGAAGAAAGTAAAGAAACGATCGAGGTCAACCAATCGAGAATATACAAAAACCAACAAAGATTTTTTTCATGCCAAGACAACCAGAAGTCAAGGCAACCAACAACCTCAAAAGCCTCTAGGCAAGACATCACTTGTCAACAAGATCGTTCTCTATGACATACGCTTGAAGAAGGAGGTCATGCTTTGCGACATACGCTCGAAGAGAAGGGTCGCCCACCACGGTATACGCTCGAAGAGAGGGACCGTCAGATGCTGCAATGATCAAAAATCAGAGCATCTCGAAGATGTGGATTCTATGGAGAAGGGATCAACATTGTTTTTGCGATATACACTCGAAGAGATGGGTCGCCCATCACGGTATACGCTCAAAGAGAGGGACCGTCAGATGCTGCAATGATCAGAAATCAGAGCATCTCGAAGATGTGGATTCTACGGAGAATGGATCAACATTGTTTTTTGCGACATATGCTCGAAGAAAGGGGTCGCCCACCACGGTATACGCTCGAAGAGAGGGACCGTCAGATGCTGCAATGATCAGAAATCAGAGTATCTCGAAGATGTGGATTCTATGGAGAAGGGATCAACATTGTTTTTGCGACATACACTCGAAGAGAGGGGTCGCCCACCACGGTATGCGCTCGAAGAGAGGGACCATCAGATGCTGCAATGATCAGAAATCAGAGTACCTCCAAACAGGGAAGTCGGATAAAATTAGTGCTTGTAGTCTTTGTTTTATCATTATTTCACAACGATAAGCAAAGAGGGGCAACTGTAATCACTAATTTTATCCGGGTTTATGCTCGAATTAAATCAATCCACATCCCTTTTTAATACCCAAATCACCTTAACTTACCCTAATTTTATCACTTGTTTTATAATTATTATTATCCTTACTATCTCTTAATTAAAACTAAAAATCCAAAAATATATAAATATATGATATAAATAAAAGCCTTTTATTAGAGCCCACTTTTATAAGCCCAAACCATAAATAAATTTGATCTATTAAATATAATTTTATAATATAAAAAATATAATAAAAATCCCTACGTGGTGCCCAAGGTCTTGTTTTTAATTGGTTATTATTTTTAAAGGGATAAACCTAAAATACCCTTCATCATATTATAGATACCCTTATATATTAAAACCTAAACCTATTTTATTCCCATATGTTACCCTTTACCCTAACTATATATATAACATTTACCCTAAAAATAAAGGACCCCCTAACCATATTTTTATACCTACATCCGCAAAACTACCCCAGGTCGCTTAAAATCTCTTTGGCCGCAATACACTTGAAGTTCTGCCGAACCATTTCCATTGCCTAATTTCCATTTTCATTTCCATTTCCATTTCCATTTGTAAGTTGGTAGCCTCCATTATTTATATTTTTATTCTCATTGAATCACTTCACCCATTCGGTCGGTTATTTTTCAAGTTATGCCCTAATCTAATCATTACTTTTACCGTTTAGTTTAATTTGTGGATTGATTTTAATCGAGCATATTTAGATGTATATAGTTCTTTTTGAAATATTTATTGTGTATTCCATTCTTATGGTTCAATGAAAATATGAATATTTTTATTGGTATCTTTTATTGTTTTTTTTATTTGTTTATTATATGTTTTGTTTTGTTTATTTATATATGTTATTTGTTTGTTTCGTTGGTCTATTTGTTTTAATCTTTGTTATCATGTGTTATGTAATTTTCTTAGGTGTTTATGTATTTTTTACTCATGACATTTATTTATTTATTTTTAATGTTGTTAGTAACTTTTTATATATGTCATGTTATTGGTTTAGTTCACATGCTTTGTTAGGGTTATGGAAGTGATAATATTTATCTATATTTATATTATTTTATTATGGTGTTATGTCTCTTTAATTGTTATTATGTGTCATATGTTATTTTGTCTTTATGTTTGTTGTTTTTACAATTATGTCTCTTATTTTGCTTACGTCACACCTAACTAATTAACGAGCCTAATTAAATTCGTATTTATTCGGTCGTAACGGGCCCGTGTTCCAACGCATTGGTCGCGGTGTGTACGTTGCCTCCGAATAAAGACACGGTAAAAATAAAATTGATTCGAATCTTTAAACAAAAATTAATTTAAATGTCACTTTAATCTAAAAAATCTAAAATTAATTAAGCGGTAATTTATAAAGATGCCAATTTTGGGCGGTTTTAAACTCTAAACCCGTTTTAAACCGTAACCGACTCTCGAACCTAAATCATTTCGAATCTCTGGTTTTTACGGTGTCCGGCCTACCAAAGTGGTCGGTGGCGACTCCACCCTTTTTTAAAATCCCTAATTTTAAAATTTCTCTTTTTAATCTAATTTTTTTAAAATCTCAAATCCCTGATTTTAACTTTCCAATTCCTATTTTTTAAAAAAGAACCCTAGATTTCAAATTTCTTTCAACATTTTAAAATTCTCAATTTTTGTACACAATTTAAAAACCTAATTTTAAATCCTAATTTTCTAATTTCTCCAAAATTTTATTTCAAACCCAAATCCCTAAATTCCACTTTTCAAACCTTAATTTCAATTCCACTAGTGACCCTTTTTCCCTCTTCTACCACACCTATTATGTTTTTAAGAATTTTATAAGGGTCGCTATAATCTTATATTTTGATGATAAAAAATTAATTAACTTTATATTTTGACAGTAAAACATTAAAATAAATAAAAATAAAAGATATTTATAAAGTGAATCCGATTCATCCATCAAAATGATTTTATCTTAAATTTTAATAGTAAAAATTAAATAAATAAAAAATAAAAAATACACCAAAAATTAAATAAACAAGTTTTCATGACCATTGATAATATCGTTTCAATTAACAGGAATAGAAATTCAGAACTTTACACCCAAAGGTTTAAAATATTTAATTATAATATTAAAACATGTCTTATCACTTGATTTTTGATAATCATTTTCTAAATAAATACCAAAAGAGAAAAGAAACAGCGGGACCCACCATCGATCATATTATTAACGGTCAAGATATCTTTATTATTTATTTATTAAATGATTATTCTAAAGCTTAAGAAAAATAAGAATAAAACCAGAGTTCTAGGCTGTAATCCACAATCATGGTTCGTAACGGTCACCTTGTTTTCCTTTTTCCCTCTCTCACAAGTTTTTCACTTTGAAAACTGTTGGTTGTTTAGTTTTGTCCGACCCGCTCCTGATTCCATTTTTTTTATCTTTCTTGTCTCTCAGAACGCTCCTCTCTGTTCTAAAACCATGGAAAAACATTTTTAAACCAGACACAACACTTCTCTTTGTTTGCAGAGAAAGTAAAGGTTTTGTTTTTTATTATAGAATCAAAGATAGAGTCTTGCAATGGGTTGTTTTCTTGCATGTTTCGGTTCGTCCAAAAACCGTAAGAATCGAAAACAGAGACACAAGGTTCAACCTCCATGACTAAGTTTTCTTGTTTCTCATATCTTCATTGGAAGTTATTGGTTTTAATTTGTTCGGGAAATTTTAGTTGTACGAAGCTTATCGTTTTGTTTTGTTTTTTCCTCAGAGAAATGCTAGTTACAATGCTCAATCTACAGTTTCTTTAGAACAGAGCAGCTTGGGAACGCCTGTCAATTCCGTGAAGGAAGTCCGGTGAGTAAAATTATTGGATTTATTTTGTTTGTTTTTCTTTTCTGTTCGAAACGATGGATTGGACTTTGATACATATTTTTTCTGGGTGTATGTGATTTTGGGGTTTAGAGAGAATAAGGCAGACGAGCAGCTTGGTTTCGGTTCGGGTTCGAGTTTGAGTTCTCGAAAGAAAGTAACTTTTGATTCTAATATTAAGACCTATGAACATGTGTTAGTTGATGAAAGTACTGATTTTGATTTGCATAATGAAGAAGAAGGGGAAAAGAAATTGCAGGTTAAAAAAGGGGAGAATTTGACTAAACCAAGGGAGTCTGAGAATTCCTCCGAGTCTAGCTCAAATTCTTACCCTCCTAATCATAGGTATCAGAATTGTAGAGAAAGTGATGATGAAGACGACGATGAATCGGACTATGAGGAAAGTGATCTAGGCGATGAAGAGGACGATACCGAGGATTATGTTGGTTTCAATAAAGGAGAATCCGATGAAGAATCGAAGCCCATCTATTCGATTCGAGGCGGTAGAGACGGTGATGTTCATCCCTTGCTGAAGCCGGTTGAGAGCCTAGATCAATGGAAAGCTGTGAAATCCAAAGGGTCGACACCATTGAAGCTGCAGAAGGAGAATCTCAGCTTGAAACAAGAAGAGCCCCGGCTTTCAACTAGCTTGGATCGATCATTCAGTTTCAGTGAAGAAGTATCCGTCAATGCCAGCCTTTCCAATTGGTTGTCTTCTAGAGAAACTACACCGGCAAAAAAGAGTAGCACTTTCGATGCGTGTACTCCGGAGAGAAGCTTCTCACCCGGTTCGATTCCGATGAAGATGAGCCCCGAAGATAGGCCGATTTTAGGTGCATTAACTCTGGAAGACCTCAACAAGTTTTCCGCATCCTCTGTACCAAGGAAGTCTCCAAGTAGAAGCCCAGATGAGATGCCGATAATCGGAACCGTCGGAACCTATTGGAATCACGAGAACATCACCACCACCACCACCACCACCAAGGATTCCGTTGCATCTTTCAAAGGAATACCAAACTCTACCAGCAAGTACAGAGAGGTAAGTTCTTCCCTGTGTATGTTTATATCTTCAGTGAGTATAGATTTTGATTTTCTTTCATTTTCTTTTTGCAGGATAAGAAAGTGACTTGGCATTCTACACCCTTTGAGAAAAGGTTGGAGAGAGCTTTGAAAAACATATAAGGTTATGAAAAAAACATATCTATGGTTGTGTTGTGTGTCTGTTTTGGTGGTGTTGATTTAGTGTTCATATGGGTTTAGTAGTTATATTTATATAATTGGTGTAATTCTTTGAGCTTCATCTGGGTGTTTAGTTTCACTTGACATGTTGATAGAACTGGAACTTACTTGAATATCTTAAACTCGACTTCAAACGAAAAAAATTTAAATAATGTTTAAGTTATAAAATATGATTCGTCAATTCAAATAACTCGACTCGATCGAATACTTACTCTTTCTTAAAAGTCATTAAAAATCTCCGATGACGTCATCAAACATTTTAAAGAATCAATAAAAAAACACTTTAAAGAGTCAATAAAAAACACTTTAAAGAGTTCATATGAATGTATATTGAAAAGTGAAACCCCAGTGTTATTCAAATATGTTGAATTTTAAGAATTATATATATATATATATATATTTCAATGTAATCTATGATAATATCTTTTCAATTTTAATAATTAATAAAATTTAATTTAAATAAAATTCTTTGAATATTAATATTATTTTCTCTTCAATTAAATTTTGTATATTAGAAACTTCAGCATGACGAGTTTATCAAATAATATAAAATATTATTAAAATAAAAATGATTATATAGGTAATATTTTTGTTTGAAATATTTTCCGCTCAATCCGAGAAGAGTCGCAAGACTTAAGAATTCTTATGTTCCAAGTTATTTAAACTGTTTTTCGTAAAAAATATTTAAATTAAGTCTTTTTTTAATATTTTAATTATTATTTTTGTTTAAAATATATGTAATTTTGATGATCTATTAATGTTTTATTAGTTTTTTTTTCAAATTAAAATGACATTTAAAGTAAAATGATTAAAAATAATAGTTTTAAGGTTTATTTTTGTATAGTTATTTTAAAAAATATTTTTAAAATAAAAAAATATAAAATATATAAATTTTTAGATCGAATGTGAAAAACGTTTTTAAAAGTCAAAAAGTTTTAACTTTTAATTTTCTCAAAAATAATTTTAAATAAGCTTAATCATTGATTATATTTTTGTTATCAATCATTTTATGTTTTTAATAATGATATCTAAAATAGATATTTTATCTATTTAAAAATAATTTTAACAATACTATTTTATAATTTAAATTTTATTTATTTATTTTTATTTAAGTCGTATTTATAAGATTCGTTAAGAGATTTATCTCGAACTTAAAGATTAACCCATATTAAAAATTTTAAGTTACTTAATTTTTATTTTATAACTTAAATTTTATTTAAATTCGAATCTATTTACCCCTGTCCCCACACGCTTACTGTCGTTCGCAAAATGGCACCTTCGAATCATCTTCCAAAAGTCAAGCTAGTGGGGTGCTGAATTTATGAGCTTCGTATTTAAATCATTTCTAACGATACAACGACTGAAGTTAATGTTCATCCTGCAAAAAAAATGTTTCTTTTCAAGTTATAAAAACGAAATTAAAAAGAAGAAAAAAATCCAATCTTGAATCTGTAAGTTCTTCAGTAACTAAAGCATGTCGGGTACTGTTCCGAATCCATGTCTCCTTCTCAGTCACATTGTCTTGCTGGCTTTACTGCCATGGAAGATCACCTGTTCAGCAAGAACACAAGCGGAGGCACTTGTCCGGTGGAAGAACACATTGTCTCCTCCACCACCTTCGCTAGACTCATGGTCGATGTCCAATCTCAACAGCCTCTGCAACTGGACTTCCATTACTTGTGATGATGACACTGGAACAGTCTCCCGAATCAACCTCTCCAATTCAGACATGTCTGGTTCCATTTCTCGGTTCAACTTCACCCTGTTCGAGAATCTCACGCGCTTCGACATCAGAAACAACACCATGGATGGTCCTATACCGGCTTCGATCGGTGCTCTGTCCAAGCTGGTTGTGTTGGATTTGAGCAACAATGCTTTACAAGGCGAGATACCAGTGGAGATTGGTCGGCTACGGGAGCTTCGATATCTGAGTTTATTCAACAACAATTTCAATGGGACAATTCCTCCTCAAGTGAGCAATCTGCAAAATGTAAGACACCTTGACCTTGGATTCAACTACTTTGTTTCTTCAGACTGGTCTGGTTTCTTGTCCATGCCATCGTTGACATACCTCAGCTTAGCTTACAATGAACTTGAACTCGAATTCCCTCGGTTTATTTTAAGCTGTCATAATCCTACTTTCCTGGACTTGTCGTTGAATAGTTTGATAGGTCCAATACCAGAATCCGTTTTCACCAATCTTACCAACCTTGTGTCTCTCAATCTCACTGATAATGCCTTTGAAGGACCGTTGTCTTCCAATATTTCTAAGCTTTTGAAACTCGAAAATCTTCAATTAGGACTCAATCAGTTTAATGGTTCCATTCCCAAGAGTATAGGAACCATGTCTGAACTTCAAATTCTTGATCTGCCTAAAAATTCCTTTGAAGGGGAAATTCCACCTTCTTTAGGCCAGTTGAGAAAGCTGAAAAGACTTGATCTTAGTTCCACTGGCTTAAACTCCACAGTCCCATCCGAGCTCGGGTCATGTTCTAACCTCACCTTTTTGGCCTTAGCTGGGAACCGACTCAGTGGGGAGCTGCCCTTGTCCTTGTCACAGCTCACAGAATTAACCGAGTTGGGTTTATCGGAAAATTCATTCTCCGGTGAGATTCAATCCTCTCTGGTTTCTAACTGGACCAATTTGATCAGTTTGCAACTTCAGAACAATCATTTCACTGGGGAGATTCCACCAGGAATCGGTCTACTGACAAATCTCCAGATCCTCTTTCTCTATAACAATACACTCTCCGGTTCGATTCCTTCGGAAATCGGAAACTTGAAGTCCCTGAATTCTTTAGATCTTTCCGGTAATCATTTTTCAGGTCCGATTCCTCCGACGATGTGGACACTTCCAAACCTTGAAGCCTTACAGCTTTTCTATAACAATATTAGTGGTACAATTCCACCAGAGATTGGAAACATGACATCCCTGCAATCATTTGATGTCAACACAAACTCCTTGCACGGGGAATTACCGGACACGATTTCGAGTCTCACCAACTTAGTAGCATTCTCGGTGTTCACCAACAATTTCTCTGGTACCATTCCTCGGGATTTCGGGAAGAACAGTCCTATGCTGAATTATGTGAGCTTATCCAACAACAGCTTTTCCGGGGAATTGCCTCCCGAATTGTGCAGTGGTTTTGCTCTTCAAAACTTCACAGTAAATGGAAACAGATTCACAGGGTCGTTGCCAGCCTGCTTGAGGAACTGTACAATGTTAAGAAGAGTCCGGTTCAACGGGAACCGATTTACCGGTAGCATCACCAATGCATTCGGTGTTCATCCCGAGCTTGACTATGTTTCTCTCAGTGACAATCAATTCACTGGAGAAATCTCGCCAGAATGGGGGGAATGTCGAAATCTCACCAATATGGAAATGGATAGAAACAGGATTTCTGGTAGAATCCCTGCTGAGCTCGGGAAGTTAAGTCATTTGGAAGTTTTAGACCTTGGGGCTAATGACTTGAGTGGAAATATTCCATTGGATCTGGGAAATCTTAGCCTGTTGTTCAAACTTAACTTGAGCCAGAACCATCTCACCGGTAACATCCCTCAGATTGTTGGCAACTTGGTGAGGTTAGAGTTACTCGATCTTTCGGGAAACCAATTGACCGGTCGAATACCTGATGAACTTGAGAACTGCGAGAAACTATTGAGCTTGAATTTGAGTCACAACAACTTATCTGGTGAAATTCCAAGTGAGATTGGCAGCTTATCTAACTTGCAGATTTTGTTGGATCTCAGCAGCAATTCCCTCTCAGGCTCAATCCCTCGAGATTTGATGAAGCTTGCAAAATTGGAGAACTTAAATGTTTCACACAACTCTCTCTCTGGCAGAATCCCAACTTCACTGTCGTCCATGAGTAGTCTAAATTCGTACGATTTCTCGTACAATGAGTTAACAGGACCGATTCCGAGTGACGATGTATTCAAAAATGCTTCTGGAAATGCTTTTGTTGGAAACACAGGCTTGTGTGGAGATGTTAATGGATTAACACCTTGCAGTTTAAGTGGCATAAACAGAAAATCCAACAGGAGGGTTCTTATTATAGCTATCCTTGTTCCCATCTGTGGCTTACTAATTCTAGCACTGATTGCTGCTGGAGTGTTTGTGCATTGCTGCCGGCAAAACCAAACGCTTGACGAAGAGATTAGAGTTAGTAGGACCGAGTTTTACGAGTCTACCATATGGGAAAGAGAAGGAAAATTTACATTTGGTGACATTGAAAGAGCCACTGAGGGGTTTGATGAGAAGTACTGCATCGGAAAAGGGGGATTTGGAAGTGTTTACAGAGCAGAATTGCCCTCAGGACAAGTAGTTGCTGTTAAAAAACTCAATTTTACGGACTCCTCCGACATTCAAGCCACAAATTACAAGAGTTTCGAGAATGAGATTCAAATGTTAACCGAAGTTAGGCATCGGAATATCATAAAGTTGCACGGATATTGTGCTAGAGGAAGTGGCATATACTTGGTGTATGAGCATGTGAAAAGAGGTAGCTTGGCAAGTGTATTGTATGCAGCACAAAAGGGAGTTGAACTAGACTGGGATACAAGGGTGAGAATTGTGCAAGGATTGGCTCATGCAGTTGCTTACTTGCATCACGATTGCTCTTTTCCGATTATACACCGAGACATATCTTTGAATAACGTTCTGCTCGAGGAAGAATACGAGCCAAGACTCTCGGATTTCGGCACTGCAAGATTGTTGAATTCTAACTCCTCGAACTGGACCACGGTTGCTGGCTCTTATGGGTACATGGCACCAGGTTAACATACCGTATACTTTTAACTGAATGCTGCATTGGCAGTATCTTTTCCTTTTTCTTCCTAATTTTCAGCTGAAATGTGATTGTTGACATTGTTTAATGTTCTTGGTCTTTCAGAACTTGCACTCACAATGCGGATCTATTGAACATATTTGTGAGTAAGATAGAAGAAATTTCATTCTGAATATGTTGCATTACATGTGAAATGCATTGCATTAAATACAGGAAACTAGGTTAAAAATTAAGGGTTTGTTTTCAGCTGAATTTGTCATTATCTGCACGTGTCTCCTTGATTTTTGCTAAGGTGTGAGAAGTTGTCCTTGCTCCAGCTCATTGCTCCAGCTCATTGTTGAGGGCTCATTTGGCTGATTGTTGTGATTCAACAGGATCACAAGTAAATGTGATGTTTACAGCTTCGGAGTCGTGGCATTGGAGATTATGATGGGGAAGCACCCAGGGGAGTTCTTGAATTCCCTATCATCAGACAACAAAGAATTGCTTCTCAAGGATTTGCTAGACCAACGGCTTCCACTTCCTAGAAACGAAATAGTAGACGGAGTTGTATCGGTCTTCGCTATAGGTTTGTCGTGCACACGTACGGTGCCGGAGTCACGACCCACGATGCGTTCCGTGGCACAAGAATTATCGTCAAGAACGCAGGCTTGCTTGGATGAGCCGTTGAGAACAATAACCATTAGCAAGCTAGTTAGCTTTGAGAGATAGAACAAGATAGGCTTATTTGTGTTTTTGCCATTTTTTTGCTTACATTGTTTTTACTAAAGCAGATATTATTGTTCCATGTATCATAATTTGTACGTATTGTATTGTACTGTACATTTGTATCTGGGTGGTCCACTGGCTTTATTTCATCTTCATGCTTTCAACCTACCAATTACCAAGTTGCCATGTACAGCTAAGGGCTGAGACCAAATTATTTCAGTTCACATGACAATGAATTAATTTTTAGAAGATATTAATATTATTATTTGATTGGGAATTATATTCATATTTTTCAACGAGTTTATGAAAATTAAATTTCATAAAGAAAATTTTTGTTCCTTAAAATATGATAAAACTCGAATCATTTTTGAAATATTATATGTTTTATAGTGATTTTAAAGATGATATCAATTAATTTCGATTTTGACTAATAATTTGAGTAATTAAAATAAAAAATCAAAGATAATACTAAAAAGACACCAACTTTAATATAAAATATTATTCAAAGTTAGACTTCTCGAAAACAATAAAACGGTATTAAAAGGCACTGATTTCATTTTTAACGTAAAAATTGTCATATCTCTGGTAAGAATTTTTTTTTTGTGGGTGGGTGGTTGGTTGCCATATTTCTGGAAATTTGACTAAAATTAGGTCCCTTCCCTGGCTTAACTCATGCACTTTGGTGCAACCTGTGTTTATAATGCACCTGGATTTTCATTAGAGGATGGACTGGAGTCTGGAAAATCACTCAAACTATTTTATAAGGGTTTTTTTCCCAACTAATGAGCAAATTGTTCACAAGGACTTAACATGACGAAAGAGGCCCTTAAAACTTCAAAAGCTCTAACCTTATCTCAACTTGGCCTATCCTACTACTGAGTTCATCCATGAAATAATTATGGTAATCGGTTTAAAGCTGATATATAACTTATTCTTCAATTCTTGGGCGCTTGGAGGGTGGTTGTGAACTCGACTCAGAAACAAGGGGTTCAGCTTTCTCTAGATCACCGGTTTCAGGTGCCTTATGCTCTCCACAAATTTCTTGTGGACTTTTCTCCAACATGGATTCGGCATTGATGGTGCCTGTTCCGGATTTTCCATGATCCCTCTGGGAGGATTCCAGTTCAGTTTTTGCAGGAGACTCATTGGCAGCTTCTGAAGGAGCGGATGGATTCTCCAGACTTGAAGGTGATCCCTTCAGCTTGTCCAAACCAGACTTCTGCTTCTCAAACATCATTTGGAGGTACCTCCCTTGTTCTTCTATTCGCAACTGCAAATTTCTTTGAATCTGTAGAGAAAAGGAGAAACAAAAGATATGAAGATAATACCAATAGGTCCCTCACAAAAAAATTAGAAACATCAATTAGTGAAGGGTTCATTTAGAACGTTGACGATAATGGTGCACACCACCACAAGGCAAAGATGGATTACATAGTAAATAACTCCGCCATTTAATCCAATGCCTCTTTAACCTTTAAAAAGAAAAGGCTAGTATATAATGATATATGTTTTAGATAGCTGGCTTTCATCCTAATAATAATAAGTGATTTACTGATTGCAACAGGCACATCACATGCGATAACTCGGGAATAAAACCCATGTGCATCACACACCAACTTCCACGAAAACCTCTTGGCAATAAAATCAGTTTTCCAGGGTTCAATATCTAAAGCCATCAATCTGAATGAGACAACAACCAAAACATAATTTCTACTTGTCTAGAGGGGAGAAAGATTTCACGTCCTCCCCTTCCTCCTAGTCAAATTGTGTGTGTGTGGAAGGGGGGAGGGGGGGGGGGGGATTTAATTCAATTTTAAACAAGTACAAAGTATACTGCTTTTATGTCCCCAAATCTTCCGAACACAAATTCATACCTCAAGTTGTTCATGCAACCGCTTCTGAACTTCCATCTGTAAACGCAAAGCTTCAGTGATCCCCATGCCCCTGTTCCAGTTCAGAATGAAAAGCGCGCTTAATATGATGAAGGGTAAAGTAAACAAGTCAACTGACTGAAGCTGCAATAGACCTTGATTATATGATATGCTCCTTAAGGATTCCATTTGGAGTTTTCTATAATCAAATCTTGGCAAAATGCAATAAAATGGGAAAAGAACTGTTAAACTTGCAGCTTCATCTCCCTATCAAATAGATTTGCCAAAGAAAATTCATGGCAAACATTTTCATTCTTGAAGCATACTACAAACTTCTGTCAAAACTTGAACATGACCTATTGAATACACAATCCAACACCAGTTTAAGGGAACTAAAGAATGAACTAATGAGATGCATCAACCATCCTTTCATGGTTTCAGATCAGCATTTTCAAAATGTTGAGTATAGCAGACGGTTGCCATCATGTAGAGCTCATGAAAATTTTAGAGGACCCTTGCCTTGTGACACTAACCGCTTTCTTAAAAGGTGACATTTCCTGCTAGGAAGAGCAGCATCCCGCTCATTTATAACAAAAAAGGTCCAAATAATTACCAAGTATGCTACTCGAACTTTATTAAAAATGCAGATGCTCAAACAATGCCACTGATGCAATTCATAAACACAAAATAAATAAATATTGTACAGTATTAATACAAATCATTGGCAAAACATTGGTAATTACTTACGCTTTCAAGTCCAGAGATGAGATTTCTTCCATAGAAGTTAACTTTTTCTCTGAGGATCCTGCAAGCAATTGTCATTATGTCAGCTAAATATACATAGCCACACCCCAATCATGCTGAGAATTTTTGAGGATCCAATATACATAATATAGTCACTTAATCTTTTACGATCCAATGACCAAAGTAATTGAAATGACAGTATCTTTTGAGAAATAAGTAATAGAGTTGGTATAGACATGTGCTTTATACAAAATGCTATATTTGTAATTTTGTAAATAATACATCTATATAAAGGTATATGGATCCCAAGGGTTGCACAAGCAAATCTATATTTTCTCTTGATTCTGATCTTAACAGTACCCATGTCAACTACAAAGATAACCAGTTTCATGAATAAATCAAGGAGGGGCAAAGAGTGGTCGAATGAAGAATACATATTTGAGCAGACAGTTAAGAACCTGGAAACAGCTTAACCAAATGAAGACAGGAATTATCTAAACTTCATTAATGAGAAAAGGAGGGGCTATACATCTTTCAAGTCTCAACAACCATTCATCCATCCATTCACTTACACTGCTATAACTTTTAATATATCAGTATGGATGGGAGATTGTCAAATGCAAGGTAGACATGTATCATAAATTTCACTGGACAGCTAATGATTCTGGAACCAATTAACCAATTTTTTTTAAAATGGCATCCACTTCATTGATGAAGACAAGAAGGACCATATAGCTCCAATCTATCCACCTCAACCCCAATATAAATCACTAAGAGAACATTGAACAAATATCAAGGAATGAACCACCATTTTAAAAAAAATATAGATTAGGGAATAGATGCATGCCGGCAGAGAAGTAACACACATAAGGAAAAGGAAAGGAAGAAATGTAAAGGGAGATTACATATACCTTCTGATGGCTCTGGCCTGTATCTAGCTGTTCTGTATTTCTGCAGTGAAGAGAATGATATCTCCAGTTAAAGGGTAATCTAACCAAAGTTTTTGTGCACTCGTTTAAAATATGTATATTTGAATAACAAACAGAAAGCTGAATGCACCTGCAAGTGACTTTTAACATGATATATAGTCAAACCTTCAACTTTCATAAGCTTCAAAACACCCTTGGGAGTAGCTCCTGTAAGTTGAAAATGCCAAACAAATTAAAACATAACATAAGCCTAACGGCTTTTGGCAACAGTTTCAGGAGAAATGAAAGCAACAAACTTTCACTGCCTCCCAATTGGTTGACAGCTTCAACAAAGGCTTCATGAAGTTCTGGTGTCCACCGCATCCGTGGCTTTGCTGGGGCATTATTTGCTGATGAAGAGGGGATTACAGCACTGTGACTTTCTACAGATGGAGAAGGAAGCTGTTGATTCTGTGCAGGTACGGTTATACATGGTTTTGCCACCTGACATGCAGTCTGAAGCAACAAGGAAATATAAATCAAAGATAAACAAAGCCAAAATAATATTAAGTTTATCTGGAAAAGCTTTAACTTCCAAAGCATAAAAGCATCCACACCTTTGGTTCCAGATTCGTAACGTTGTCAACAAGAAGCTCATTCCAATTGGAAGTCAATGCATCTTCACCAGTGATAAGCTGGTCTGCCCATTCCTGCCAATCACTTTGTTTGCCGAAGTCCTCAGATCCCATAATACCACTACAGCTACTGTTTTCTACTTGACCGCAAAGGACAGGGGTGCTTACTGGAAAATCCAGAAAATCAGGATCTGCACACCAAGAACCACTATTTTCTTTGTTGCAGTGACTCAGCATTGTAGATTGAGGCAACAGTGAATTTGATGATTGTGATAATGGCAATGCTGCAGTATTAGTTGGTGACTGAGAAATGAAGGGGGAATTTCTTGAATGCTTTGCATTTGGTAATGCAGATGAGTAATGAATATCACTTGAAAAGCCAGATGAAGATGAAAATATGTGACCAACCACCCCATTATTGGCGGGAATACAAGTTGCATGGGCCAAAGGCCTAGTCATCAGTTCCCTTTCTGCATGCGCTTGTTCAGTATTGGGGAACTTTTGATATGTCTCTTCCAGATGTGTTGAAAGGGCAGGTAAAGATGATGACAATCCTCCAGATACCCCATGGTTACTAAGCTGACTTGCACCTGATCTCTGAATGGATGAAGCAGGTCGTGCCTCCATAGCTGTGTTTAAATTAAAAAAGATGGTGTCAATTGTTTGTTCAATCGATATTAGCTTAATTGTTTGGTCAATTTCCAGTAACTTTTAGTTAGACATCATGAATTAGCATTTGACTGCAAGTTTTAAGATTTCCATTCCCTGGTTTCTCACTGTTCCATGCTCCTATTCCTCTATCTTTCCATTCTATTTCCTCTCCCTTTTCCTCAAAAATTCTTTCTAATCTACTCTTCAAGTATTCTTTCTCTTGCTTGTAAAGAAGAACAATTGCCAGATATGCACGGAATGAACAAATAATATAATCTCAAAATGCACAGAAAGATACGTTAGATCAGAATAAAGTTTCCATACCAGAAAACTACAGGCTTTTCAATCTTTGAAGCTAATTACAGTGAAAATATATAAAACCTGTTCCCTGACATTGTGATGACAGAATCTATATGAAAACGGCACAAGACTGTTACACAGAGTCCTTGACAATGAATATGATGCAATATTAAACTCTCTATTGGCTGTTCCCTTCATCACCAGGAAGGCACAAACTAACTTCATTACTCCAAAATGCATGACTTTCCTATTTGGCTATCTCTAACCTTCAACATGCTTCCGAATTAACTTTGAAGACTGAAGTTCCAAAAATCTTACAATATGTCAATATAAATGGCATTTCAACAAAAACAAGTAATACAACCCTCCTTATCTACAATAGTCCATCAATCCCATCAACCTCTTCATCCATATTACATACACACACATCCAACTAAGCATTAAATACCTATAATTAACTCAACCAAACCAATAATTCATAATTCAGGGACCATTCAATCTATATCAAAAACTAGATTTTTAATGCCCAAAAAACTAAAGCGTTTGCACATAATCATCATAAATGAAATTCCGCCGAAAAAGAAAGGAGAAAAGATGATAAGCGACCATCAGAAAATCCAAATAGAAATTGAAAATTGTGAATTTCACTCCAAAAAAGTATCCATAAAACCCAACACGTAAAGCATCAAAAGAATGGCTCAATCTGCCCCAGAAAACATAGACAGCTCAGTTCAATTACAACCTTAAACAGCTTCAACAAGCACCCCAGATTAACAGAAACTTCACTAAATAAAAAAATCAGAAATTTTACCTCAAGAATGCCAAATTGAGCGAAAATAAACAAATGGGTAAATCGATTCTTACCTAAAAACTTGATAGAAACCTCACGGGATCGAAATCCACAAAAAAGAATCGAATCCCAAATTTGGGTCACAGAAAGAAAGATGGATTGTGAGGGGAATTGTTCTAGAATCAATAAGCGGGTGATTTTTCAAGGTTCCGCCACCGGCGTAGGCCAAACAAGGGAGTGAACGGTGACGAAGTGCGATTTCGCCTCGTCTATTGGCCCTTTCTGTCTCTGAAGCTAATAAGAAATAGAACAGTGGAAAGGCTCACGAGCCTTTCGTGGCGCGTGTAATTCAACCTCACTGAAGACGCCAGGGAATAGTTGAAGAGTCAGGAATTGGCTGTGGGGACCATAGGATTGTTTACGTGGAGGGTCACGATGAATGGATGGATGACCTAGAATATAAATGAGTATTCGATCGAATTAAATAAAAAATAAATAAATTATATAAATAGTGATCAAATTTTAAGATTAATTTAATATTTTTAAAAATATATAAGGATCAAATTAGAAATTTATCATTTTTCAGCATGCTACATCATCAAATTAATAAAAAAAACTAATGACTCAATGATTAAAATATAATAAATTGATAATACAAATCACTGAAATATAATTATTTTTAAAAAGAATGATCAAATCAAACAAAAAATTAAAAAGGATCATCAGTGTAATTTTCCCTTTTAAAAATAATTATAACCAAGTTTGTTATATACGGGCATGACATAACCGGTCAGGTCTCGGTCCCATGGGTCGGGGTAGGTATTGTCCCAGCAGCTACATACGTTTCTCTTCTTCCTTTCGTTTTCTTTCTACGAATGCCGCCTCTGAATCTGCTCCTAATTTCACCTTGGAATTCACCCATCTCTGCTCCAAAGGACTCACAAAGCAAGCTTTTGATAGGTTCAATCGTCAAATATGGGCAGATCCACCTCTGTTTTCCCACCTCATCCAATCTTGTATACCCCAAAACTCCCCATTTCTTGGGAAACAGCTCCATTCTCTTGTCATTACATCTGGGTCTTCAAAAGACAGGTTTATATCGAACCACTTGCTTAACATGTACTGCAAATTCGGCAACTTGCAAGCTGCCGTTTCCTTATACAATGTTATGGTTCTGAAAAATGTCATGTCTCGTAACATTTTGATCAACGGGTATTTGGTTGTCGGGGACTTGGATGGTGCCAGAAAGTTGTTCGACGAAATGCCTGAGAGAAATGTCGCCACTTGGAATGCGGTTGTTGCGGGGTTTATCCAGTTCGAGTTTAACGAAGAGGGACTATGTTTGTTTAGAGAAATGCATGTTTCGGGATTCAAGCCTGATGACTTCACTCTTTCTAGTGTCCTTAGAGGGTGTGCCGGTTTGAAGGCTTTGTTTGTTGGGAGACAAGTTCATTGTTGTGTGGTGAAATGTGGATTTGGGTTACATTTAGTTGTTGGGAGTTCTCTGGCTCATATGTATATGAAGTGTGGAAGTTTAGAGGAAGGGGAAAGGGTAATTAAATCAATGCCGATTCGGAATGTGGTTGCTTGGAATACTCTCATTGCAGGGAACGCTCAAAATGGCTATTCTGAGAGTGTGTTGGCCCTTTATTGTATGATGAAAATGGCTAGTTTTAGACCTGATAAGATCACATTTGTTAGCGTGCTCAGCTCATGTTCGGAGTTGGCAACATTAGGACAAGGTCAGCAGATTCATGCGGAGGTGATTAAAACTGGTGCAAGCTCGGTTGTTGGCGTGATAAGTACCTTAATTAGCATGTATTCAAGGTGTGGTTGCCTGGAGGATTCTATTAAGATTTTCTTGGAATGTGAAGTAGCAGATCACGTGTCATGGAGCTCGATGATTGCTGCATATGGGTTTCATGGACGAGGAGTGGAAGCTGTTGAGTTGTTTGAGCAGATGGAGAAAGAAGGATTGGAGCCAAATGATGTTACTTTCTTGAGCTTGCTTTATGCTTGCAGTCACTGTGGGCTTAAAGATAAAGGACTTGAGTTCTTTTACTTGATGATAGAGAAGTATGGAATAAAGCCTGGGGTACAACACTATACTTGCATAGTGGACTTGCTCGGTCGGTCTGGCTGTCTGAATGAAGCAGAAGCTATGATAAGATCAATGCCAGTGAAAGGCGATGCTATCATATGGAAAACTCTGCTGTCAGCCTGTAAGACTCACAAGAATGCCGATATGGCAAGACGGGTAGCTGAAGAAGTGCTTAAGCTTGATCCTCAGGATTCAGCTTCCTATGTTCTCCTTGCAAACATCCATGCGTCTGAGAAAAGGTGGCATGATGTTTCCGAGGTAAGAAAAACCATGAGAGATAGGAGAGTGAAGAAAGAGCCCGGTGTAAGTTGGTTGGAAATCAAGAATCAAGTTCATCAGTTTTGCATGAGTGATAAAGCACATCCACAATCAGAAGAGATTGATTCTTATTTGAAGGAACTGACCGCGGAGATGAAGTTACACGGATACGTGCCCGACACAAGTTTAGTTCTACATGATATGGATAACGAGGAGAAAGAATATAGCTTGAGTCACCATAGCGAAAAAATGGCTATTGCATTTGCTTTAATGAATACTCCTGCTGGTACTCCTATCCGGGTGATGAAGAATTTGAGAATCTGCAGTGATTGCCATGTTGCTTTTAAGATCATATCAGAGATCAAAAATAGGGAGATTATTGTCCGAGATGCTAGTAGATTTCATCATTTCCAAAATGGAAAATGTTCTTGTAGAGATTATTGGTGATGGGGGTTTTGCAGCAACTCTTCATAGCTGGTATGGGATTTTTTTTAAATTATTTTTTACTTGCTGAAAGAGATTTGAATCATGTTCATTAAGGATGATGTCCCTTCTCTCTCTTAAAAAAAAACTGACGGTGAAATTCTCTTTATACAAGTATGTCTAATTCCATTGAAATTTAAAGTCCAGTACTAAATCTCTAAATTTTAAACTTCGATTCTTAACCTTAAAACTTACATTATAAATTTTAAACCTACAATGTAAACTCATAGACCCTAAAATTAAATCTTTAAACTTAAAATTAAACTTACTTATGATAATTAATTTTAATTTAGCGAGATAAAATATTAGATCTTTTAAACCAAATTTTTCCTAAGGTTTTGTTTGAAAATGGATTAATAACACTTTTCTCCTCTACTTTTAAAATTAAATCTCAGTTTTGTCCCTGCACTATTTTTGTCAATTTACCTGTCGGTACATTTTTATAACTAGAAACAGTTTTTACTGGGTTGTCGTTTTGCATTTTTAGCTATAACAAAAATGTAAGTCAATATATATAACAAAAATGTAATAAAGTGAATGGTAGTGCAGGGTTAAATTAAAAAATATCATAACATAAGAGACTAACTAAAAATTATTGTTTCCACTTCTCTTGAAACCAAAACGCAGCGCTGTATTAAGAAGCAACCAAAAAAGATACTTCCTTTGCCAAAAAATAATATCCCTTACTATTTTAGGATCAAATTTTTTGAACTTTAACTAATGATTATTTAAAATTTATTATTAAAAAATATATATTTTATAAAATCTAATTATTTAAAATATTTAATATAATTATATTCAAAGTTTAAAAATTTTAACTTTTAAAAAATCAACAAGGGACAAGGGACAAGACCGTAGGAGTACCATTTATCCATCTCTTCCCCTAGAAAATAACTTAAAAAAAAAACAAGTCAGCATTCAATTTTTTTATAGAAGTTTAAAAAATAAAAATCGAACGTTTAACCAACCGACCAAGCATAATCATAACAAACATTTATGCAAGTTCAATAATTTTCCAAATGCAATGTGAAACTGACCAAAGAAAATCATAACCAACATTTATGCAAGTTCAATAATTTTCTTTTACAAAAATTAAGGAACTACCATACCTAAAGCACAATTTACCACTGTACGCTCACTAAACACACATCTCGTAGACATCTACCATGCCCCTTCTTCAACCTCGAAAAATGTCCACCACGGTTAACCGCTACGCCGTCTCGAGTTAGAGATAAAGCATACATTAGAGACGGAAAATAAATTGGAGAATCATATATTTACTGCATTCTCTATCAGCTGTAAGTCCCATAGTAGGTTGTTTGGGGAACTGCTGCAGCAGGTTGCTGGACAGGGGCTATCATTGTGCCAGCAATTGGTTGAGCATAACTTTGTTGAGGAAAGGACTGCAAAAATATTACAGCGAAATATTAGGCTCCAAACTAGGGAAAAAAAGATACTTCAAACTTGGATGCTGAATAAGAAGGAAATAAGTAAATCTAAATGAAAATCATTCAAAAAATATTGCTTCAGAGTTTTAAGCACGTGCTGCAAGTGTACGTGAATCTTTCGTATGTTTGTAATTATTTACCAGAGAAGTTTACATATCAATCTTTTTATGTTATTCGACTGCTGGATGCTGTCCGGGTTTAAAAAGTGAGGAGTGCCATGAACTTGGTACAATTGGTGGACAATTTTAGAAGTAGTTGTAGATAGAAAATTGTATACCTGAACAGGATATGCAGTCGGATAAGCACCATACGTGGCACTCTGTGGAGTTGACGTGGGCACTTGTGGCGTAGCATAATTGCTACCATAACTACTATACGCACCATATGCAGCCTACAGATATGAATTCATAGAACTATCAATTAAAGTAGGCATAATATGAAACAATATCGAACCATCAATACTCAACAGGGAACCGTTGGTAGCTACATCAAGCCATAAATTGCATGCCAATTTAAGCTAGTTTTCCCGTCACAAAATTGCCACATAATCCAAACACGTAACTATATAAAATAACAATGCTAACATTTAGACTCTGCATGGTTGGGTGAAAAATACAAGGATGGAAAGAGGGAGAGAAGTGGAAAGCAAACAGATCATGATTGTGCATGGTATGAAAGAAAAGTGAAGGAAAAGAAAATGAGAGGGGAGACAATTTTCCATCCTTACGTGTAAAAACAAATCACTCCAATTTGGAAGGAAAAGTTCAGAGAAAGCGGAGAGAGGTGAATTAGTTCGAAATATGTTTTTTTTTCAAAGCTAGATTTTCCTTTCTCTCATTTTTCAACTTTACCAAGCAATGAATGGAAAGAAAATTGCATTTTTCTCTCAACTTTTCCATCCTTCCTACCAAGCACGCCAATGGAAATAAAAAAAAATCCATATGCCCATTTTCTATCGCTTTAATATTCCACCTTCTCAATTTCTTTCCACTCTCAAGCAAAGCTTGGGGGTAATAATAGGCTAGAATAAGAAAAGAAAATATGACAAGGATTTCTGAAATACAATTGAAAGATGCATAAACTGCAATACCTGTTGGCCGTAGCCAGGAGTCCATGTTTGAGCCTGTGTAGTGGGAGGCCAAGTCTGAGGTTGGGCACCATAACCAGCTGGCCACTGGTTTTGAGCATTTGGATAGGCACTTATCAAGGACTGGCCAGGTGAGGGGTCATTAGGGTAAGACTTTGCCAGCTTTGTCTTATCTGAAGACATAAAATCTTCGGCACGACGCTTCCTTAAATTCGACATTGGTCTATTAGGTAAAAAGAGCTTAGCATGTCGATCTTCTGCCCTTTTAATAGACTGTGCATCTCCAAAGAGACTCAAGAACTGCACAATTATTTTCTAAGGTTAAGCTACCAGTAAAAACATTCTACAACATGTGGCCACCAATTTAAACAATCAGAACATTGGATACAGATTTCCAGACAGCAATGACAATCTTGTGGGGAAATCTTCAAACAAAATTAAGACATTCCAAAGCATTCAATTTTTGACAGAATCACAAACTCAATATATATAGTCTTAGAGAAGGTAAATCTTATGGTGATGACTTGTAAGCAGATTCAATAGCCAGGAAAACACCAAACTCCACCGTCAATAACAAAACAGAAAGTTTAAGCAGAAGGCATGTAGATATTACCATACCAGTGGGCATACCATTTTGTTCTTCTACAAAATGCAAACCAGTACCAATGTGTGCATTTTTCAAATATTTTTAACATATATTTCACGTTTTCTAATAAAATAAAAACTATAAAGACATTCAAACTACTTCCATCACATAAATCTATATGCTGATCAATATAAATATTCACAATTATCAATACCCAAAATTGTAGAACAAATAACATCATCCAGAGAGAAAGCATCTGTATTGTTTAAAGCCTAAAGAATTTTAAACAATCTTGTTCAGACCAGCACGGGTTGGAACCAGTTAGGCCTATATAGACTGCTACAAGCTGGTAGAATGTATGTAATAGTTTTGTAACAAAATTATTACCTCCAAAAATATGCTAGATATATCTTCCCTGTCAGCAGCAATGCCATCTGAGTTTGGGGCTATAAACTTATCAAGTGATGATTCTAAATAACCTATCTGCTTAGGTGGTGGCAAAATTGTTTCAAAATGTATTAAGGCCTGTGTGGAAAACAAAAGAAAAATTAGAAATCGTGGAAAGGAAAATGTCTGGAAAATATGTAATGAAGTGCGTGTGAAAGAGGGTGAGTGTAAGAGATAGAACCTCAAGGAATGGTTTAGATAGTTGGACTTGGTCAACTGCTCCAATTAGAATTTCCCTAGCCTTTTCTGCATTTCCACAAACCTTCAAACAGAACCAAAGGGAATAAGAAAGATAATTCGGTCATGGGTGAAGTAGCGATGACAATAAACATTTGGAACTAATGATAATCAAACAAAACCATAAACAGCCAACAAATTCTTGACAGAGCTACTAAAATACTGCTTCATGGGTTGAAATTAATGTTATTTGAAACAAAAAAACCCAGCAAATACTACTAGTAGTGTAATCTCATGAAGTAAATATTTAAATCCAGGAGATGTGAAAAATTACATATAAAATTTCAGTCATTTTTTTAAGTGAACAATATTATCGACTCCTGGATAAAAAATTAATCCTTTTTCATTCCACACAAACCATATGAGGATAATGAAACTAGGCATCACAGGAACAGACACCTACCAAGTATGAAAATCTAGAGTACTGTGCATACAGTATCGGTAGTGTTTGAGAATGCTCTTTGGCTTTTTCAATGGCAATGGCTTGCTCATATATAGAGAAGGCATCTTCAAGTTTCTCCTACAGAATCAAGACACACAACCCATTTGAAACAAGTTACAATGTTCAACATATATAAAATCAAATAGGCATGCTAGCACAATCTTACCAGGCGGTGTTCCATATTTGCATGCTTAATAATTGCTTCAAGAAAACCAGGTGAAATTTCACTGTGAACAAGTTGATATGCGGCTCGAGCCCCTGGTATGTCCCCACTCTGCTCCATGAATCGGGCAGCAAAAAGATGGATCTCTGGTTGCCTCTGTTAAACATTGTAACCAAAAATATTGGTAAAACATAACACAATGAAAATGGTTGCAAGCAAGAGGTCACCATTTGAGTCTCCAACAGAATGCTCACCAGTTACACTTTAAAACACATTGATGCTAAAAGTTCAAAAAATATATAAACGAAATATCAAACAGGCTATGCATGAAAGTAAAAACAAACTCACGAGCTCAAATAGTTTCCCTAAATCACGAGGAGAAAATAAAAACAAAATGTTCATCTTCAATTTAGGACCAGAGCAAGGAAGTACAAAGTAGATAAATAAAGGGGAGAACAGGCAATTTTTTAAGAAATATTATCATGGCAACTCGGAAATTTCTTAACAAGATGTAATTCATTTCTATCTGTAGGTTGAAATCTATAACCCAATGACATGAAACCACACTGCTCCTTGACAGAAAGTTGAAAAGGTTTAAATGGTGGAACAGAAAGTTGAATTTCAAAAGGTTTAATCCTGGAACTGAATCTTGAACAGCCTTTATGGAAGGGAGATAAAATCCATCACAGAAGCATTTTCCAAACCACTTAAATTGTCACTTCATACCTTGACAAAGACGTGTGTAGCACGCGCAAGGGCATTATTAGCAAGATCCATGCTTCCACCGGCTTCCATACATAAAACATAACGTATCCAGTACTCGGGATAACTAGCACAAGCTATCAGGCACCTTTCATATAATTTCACCACCTAACATTGACATGATAAAATAAAAGATGAGAAGATATTCTGGTGCACCAGAACATTGGACAAGGGATGATACAAAGCACAAGGGGAAATGCATAAGAAATACTCCATTGTAGGAACAGAGAGGCCCCTCAAATATGATGGGAACCTCCTTGCCAGACAGATAAATGGTTAGGAAGACAAGAATACACCTGCAGGCATAACATTGGAACTTCAAAATTACAAATTGAATTAATTCTTCGATACATTACAAACCTAAAATGTCCACTGAGAAATGAGGGTTTGAAAACTTAGCCTCAAAGAAACCAAATTGAAGGGCCCAGGCTCTAGTCTCAGTACATTTCCCATATAAAAAAGTTGCTTCACCCAACGTTTTAGCCACAATAAAGAAAAATGATGCAGCAGATGTTACTTAACAGTAAGTCAATATATAACACGACTGAAGACTACAAGCCATAGCTAAATTGAAGATGAAGTTAACAAAATAAAATACCTTATTGAAGTCACCCTCAGTTTCTATAAAGTCCAGGTAGTTATGCCAATTTTCAAGCTCGGTAACATTGAGGGGCCGCACATGGAAGTAAGGCCTCCTAATAGCTGTTTCAAAACCAAGGATCTTAGAATTGAACTCTTTAGCTTGCTTATATAGCTCTTCTCTAACGGCGACATACTTCTCAAACTCTTCTGCATCTGTTGAGCCAGCACTTACAGGCTTAGGAGTTTGTTCTGCAGCATCAGAATGAACTACTCCTTCATGTACTTGTCCGTCGGCCTCTGGAACTACATCTGATGCATGAGAAGCAGTTTCCTCCACAGTTCTCAATTCTGACAAAGGTCGACTTGCAGCCAGCTCTTTAAAACTGTAGTACAATTAGCATCGTGGAATAAACAAGTTAGAGGAAAATTGACAATTAATGTTACTTTTAGCTTTTTCCTTTGTGCATTTAGCAAAGTTCAAGATGAAAGAAGTAAAAAGCAAACAGAAATGAGAAAGGGTCAGAACCAAATGGAATCATGTTAGCATTATGCTTACATTTTCCAATTCTCGTTAGATAAAATCAGATGCATGTGGCAAGATAGTAATCTTATGTCCATAAAGAATCAGAGAGGCACAATAAAACCTTACCTGTTGAAATACCTATCTAGCTGTTGATTAGGGATTTCTAATATTCTAGTGTAAATTGCAGCAAGGCGACTCCACTCCTGGTGCATGTATTCATATTCAATATATTTATCCCACAGAGGGAAACATAGATAATCAGTCCCAACATATGCCAATCCACGTTCAAAGAGCCTGAAACACCATACAACAGAAATGGTATTACAAATATAACAAAAAAAATCAGGTAATGCAAACAATTCCACAAAAAGAAGACATGACTGATGTTGAAGCAGAAGGAACACTTCTCTCTAGACACATCCAAACGATTCATTTACCTTCCTGAAAAATTCAAACTATGATGAAATGAAGCACTAAAAGAGGCCATCTAGCCCTTATCGGGATGAGATCTTCCCAGCAGCATTTTGCACATTGATGTACCTCAAAGTGTTAAAGTTAAAGTAATGAATCATAGATAACTACATGATTATGATGCAAGCTTCAAAGAGAAGAGGTGAAATAGGAAGGAACTCAGGAAGATAGTTCACGTCCTTAAATACTTTTAACTACCATAGGTAGCAGTCCCACAAAATCAAGGGAATAAACATCAGGATAAGTGTGTTTCTTAAGTGCATTCCCATCAAGCCATTGTTCCATAAATGCAATGAATTGTTGTTGTCATACAGAAATAATGTTAGAAAGCAACCAAAATCAAAAGACCCTCAAGGCTAACAAGGGTACACAATCATGATCACAGACCAGGAACAACAATGGGGTAGACCAACAGTTATACCTTCGAATCGTTTCTGGATCTCCATAGGTTTCTATGGCAAATGAACAATATAGCACCCAGATGTCGACAGAATAAGTCACCCCTTGAACTGCTCTTTCATAAACCTCTACAACTTTGTCCATGGAGCCAATGCGTGCTTCATGATCGGCGTACTTTTTCCAGTAACCATAACACAAAGGGAACTCAGCCAAGAAAGCATCATAAACTTTTCGAATTTTCAATATATTGTTCTGCATACAATGCATAGATGAAACAACAATTAGCAAACAGAGTACACTAACTTGGGTGGAAAAATAAAGAGAACAAGTTCATGAAGCAAAGGGGGAGGCTATTAGAAGCAAAGAGGAACATGGGTAGAAAATACAAAATAACTGTACAAAAGGTGACAATTTCAGCTCCCAACCCACTAGAGAAAATTATTAGCAAAATTAAATGCGACTTCCGTCATTTCTACAAATTTAGTAAGGTGGTCCCCAGTCCCTCCCCCATCATCATCCATTGAAGTACATAGGCTGCGTCTCCATTACATAGGTGCCACAATGTCATAACATTATCTTCAACTACCCGTGCCATATACAGAAGTAAAAGCAAATATTAGAATTTAGCTAGGAAACAGACAACTAGCTAAAAAATATCGATATGTAAGAGCCCACTGTCTGTCTCCGACACAGATTCATGCCCACATACCTCTGCAACCTTCTCTGTCTCCTCAATTAGTGCAGTCCATGCATTAAAATCCAATGAATTAGCTCTCACAATACTCCACAACCGATCCTCTTCACCAGACATAGGTGGTGCTAGAAGTCAAATGCAAAAATAAAAAATAAAAATGAGTTTCACATTTTCTAACATTGAATAAGGACAAAGGATACTTATAGTCAAAAGTAAGTGTACAGGCCCAAAAGAATTACTACCCGTATCATGTTTATCGCGAAAAAAGCTTCATGGCAGAATGCCAGTGGACAGGTTGTTTTAGTGGTAAAACAATAAACCATTTAATAAGTCCACTTATTTTTTCCCTGATGATATGAACACATACTAAAGAAGATAAGGGAATTTTAATTAGTATAGAATTGTGCAGGCAACTGAAGTTGATTCCCTACAGTCAATTCTTTTTTTCAGAACCCTCCTCCTGTTGTAAAAGACTAAACAATACATTATCAAGCAGGTTAGTATATAATATTACATGATGCAACCTGCAATAAAAATGGAAATCAAGAAGTGCCTTGTGCATGATAGTCACATCTAAAAAACATAAGCGTAAACATACCAGAACCATCCACAGACTCGGGTGTGGCAGAAACTCCACCCAGATTATTATAAATGTTTCCATTCTCAACTATTGTGGCATTTCCTGCTTTAGACGCATCCCCGGCTGCATTTCCAACATCAGCAGCATTCTCATCAGTTGATACACCAGCTGGTTTATTGTAAAACGTTGTACTGATTTGACCCTCTTGACCAGCTGAATTTGGGTCACCACTAGATGCAGCGTAATATCCATCCGAGGGTGCTCCAGAAGCAGAAGGATCTCCAATAGCTTCAGTGGGGTAAGCACCAGAACCAGTAGAATTACAAGTATCAGGTGTATAATCCATAGTTGCTGACGAAGTGGTAACTACTGCTTCACTATCCCCCATTCCACTGAGGAAAGTTCAATGCAGAATGCACAAACCGTTATGAATAACAAAGATGACATTTTGCAATCATTATTTTACAAGAAGACAGCATCCAACCCAAAATGAAACAACTTCTCTCCATTAAAATTCAAACAGATAAACACAAAGGAAATGCCACTACAAAACCGCTAACATAAAATCAGACAATCGCCTCATTTTCACTCCCCAAAATTCCTAACTCTCAATTTATTGCTCTGAAAAAAAAAAGTGAACATATAAAATAAAATAAACATGATCATCTATTACGAAAAATCAATCTAATTCCTAGCTAACAATAGTTTGGAGCGATGGGGAAAAGATTATTGCTAAAAGGGAAAAGCGTTTTAGAATAAGAAAGTAAAGCAATTCAATCTAAACCCTCTAAAACATCGATACAAAACCCTAATCTAACCTTGAACGCCTTTTCGTCAAAACCAAAACAACGAAATTGGAAAAATACCGAAGGGAGGAGATTTAGAATAAGAAAGTAAAGCAATTCAATATAGAAACCCTAAAACGTCGATACAAAACCCTAATCTAACCTTGAACGCCTTTTCCTCAAAACCAAAACAGAGAAATTGGAAAAGTACCGAAGGGAGGAGATTTAGAATAAGAAAGTAAAGCAATTCAATCTAAAAACCCTAAACATCGATACAAACCCGTAATCTAACCTTGAACACCTTTTCGTCAAAACCAAAACAGGGAGATTGGAAAAGTACCAAAGGGAGGAGAAGACGCCTTCGTTTCCTTAGATTTCTGGATTTAAGAATCTCGAGCTTTTCCGATAGAGGAAACGATAAGGCTTTTAGAAAGTCCTTGGAAGTCTTCTTTAACAGGGAGAGTTAGGGCAACTGAAATCGTATGCACTGCACCTGAGGGGTTTAGTTGGGGATTACGTGGAAGTGCATATGAATCTCGGCCGTTGGATTGTTTGGATGGCTTTGAGCCCATAGGTTCATGGATAATGGGCTTCCCTTCTTCACTTGGATTTATTTTATTAACAGTTTTTTAAAATAAAAAATCATCTTAATCTGCAATTTATCAAATATTTAAATTAATAATTTTGATTGATCAAACTTCTATTATTATTTTAAACTTTTAATTTTAACTTAAATCAATATCTATCAAACAAGACTATTATACATTATCATATGTCATGACTCATGTCATTATTTAATTATATGATTAAAATTATTCTATTAAATTATGATAAATTATATAAATAACATAAATCAAATATATAATTATTATTAATTTTTTTCATTGAAATAAGTAAAAAAATACTAATAATTTTCCTAGTATTCTAACATAATTTCATAATAATATGTATAATTACGAAAAAAAATTCAAACGGGCCATATAATACTTATGGTGCAACTAATCTCGGCTTAGCCTCCTCTTCGTTGGGTCCCACCCACATAAACAAAAAATAATAAAATAAAAAACATAAAGCCGAGTCTAGTCCCGTGTCTCCAGGTCTGAAGACACGGCCGTACGAAGTCCATATCAGACAAAATAAACTGTTGACAACGCCCCAAATTTCAAACACGTCTTCCTCGCACCAGAAGAACGTTCGATTAAATTAAATTATTTCATTTTTTAAATTGAATCTAATTTTATTTATACTTATTTTAGTTTTATTATTTTTATTTTTAATTGCTAATGTTTTCTCATCTCCCAAATTTCTTTAAAAATTTATACACTAAAATATAAATCTTTAAATTTTCTCTTCTATTATAGATTTAACCACAACTCATCATTTTTATTTTGTTGAAACACATAACTAAAAATTCTTTTTATTTTAATATAAAAAATAACAAATAAATCGTTGATCATTTCATTGACAAACATTTAATTATAAAAAAATTGATTAAATTTTGATCGAGAATTAGAAATTGAAGATGTCGGTATATAATGTATATGATGTTTGGGTGGTGAAAGATAAACTACAAATGTCTAGAAATATTGAGAATTTAATTAATAAAAATTAAAATTTGATTTTTTAAAAAATGTAATTAAAAAAATTAGAATTTTAATAAATAAAAACCATATATCATATTATAACTAATGATAATAATGTTTAACATTCATTAATAAAAAAATAATTCAAACTCTAGAAAATGTTAAATACCAAATTTAAGATAATATAAGTTTGAACAACTCTCCGGCGGTTAATCCTAAAACAAAAACAGGCCATATTTTTCATTCAAAATCTGTGTGCTTTCAGATTTGGTCTAGAGTTTGCCCGACATTATGTTGGTTATTAATACAGGGGTGGGGTCCACATACCCTGACGTGTCGACCGTCGATCCCGCCGAGGCTTGGGCCATCGCATACCCGATTAATGAAAAATTATTAAATAAATTCAGTTTATTACCTCATTTATAATACAATTAACCTGATTTATTTTTTTAAATAATTATTTAATAAATATTTACTTTCTAATTATATAAGAAAAAGGCTATGGTTAACTTTAATAATTTTTTTTGAATAAGCTAATAATAATTATAATAGTATTTATTTTAAAATATAATTTGATATTGATCACTCAATCATTCTATTAGTATTGTTAGTGTTCGAACTCGTAATTTCTAAGAAGAACAACAGTTTCTTTAACTAATTAATTGAATTAATTTTTTTAAATTTAAAATTAAAATATTTTAATTAATTGGATAATTTATCTATTTTTAAAAAAAATCATTTAAAATTTTAAATTATCGTAATTTTTATCATAGATACTCAATTATAAAACAATCTGTTTTATATTTTAAATATTTTACCTAAAATTTTAATTTCCTAAAAGATCCCTTCTAACATCTATTTTATTTTTAATGATACAATCATTTGTTTATGTCGATTAATTGAGTGATTTTTTATATATATTTTTAACGTTAAATGACTGTTTCAGATCGAAAAATGAAGAAAAAACATTGCTGGGATTGGAAGCGCATAAACCCAGACAAGGTAGGGACCTCATCGCAATGGGCTACAAACATCAGCGCCACCTCCACTGTACCCAACTTGACATTTTTGCTTTTCCAAGTTTCCCTATACCCACCAAACTGCAGCTTTCAGAATCACCATATTTGTTCCGTTTCTCTCTTTGCTTTTCAATTTTTCTCTATAAAGTTACAAACTTTACTCCTAATTTATCTCTTCTGTCTTGTCTTCTACCCTTGAAAAAAGGTTTGAAACTTTGGTTAAACGAAGGTGATTAAGCCCCTTTTTTTTCAATGCAAGGAGGTGTTGTTAACGGTGGTGATGGTGGTTCTGAAAGTGGGTCAATGTCCACGGTGTCTAGGGAGGAAAACATGGTTCTGTCCTCAGAGGATTCTTCATGCACTGATCAGTCCGGGTTGGAATTAGGCCTTGGGTTGAGCCTTGGTGGTGGTGATTTTAAGATGCATCAGGCTGCAAAAGATGCTCAATTTGCTAGGATTTTGACTGCTAAAGATTTCCCTTCTCTGGTCTCTTCTGCTGCTTCTCCATCATCATCATCATCATCATCTCTGTGTAGAGCTAATGTCACAGCTAAGACCAAGAGGACTGCTGATTCTATGGCTGCTACTAATGGCTTTAGGTATGCTTAAATTATTTATTACACTTAGTTACTTTGTCTTTCACAGTTCCATAAGGCATGTGTCTCATCAATTCCAGAACTTTGTTACTATAAATACAAGACCAGGAGAAATCTAGAATCATCCTTTTTAGGGAATTGATTGGACTTTTTGTTGTCGGTAGATTACATGTACAGAGATATTTCTTTCATGGTTGTTCATTCAGACAAAAAAGTATCAGCAAGGAGACAACTTTTATTGTTAGATTGTTCAAGGTTTTGTTTTAATTTGGGGGTGTTTACAGTCTATTTAAGATGAGTCATCTAGTGCTTCTGTTTATCTGCAAGATATAAATGATTATCACAGTCTTGATCTTCAATTCCAAATTCAATACTTGGTTTCTCCTTGCTTGATGATACGATCTTTCAGTCAGGTGACTGGTTATATCTTACTCTGCTCATCATTCTGCTAACTAGGTAAAGCTGAAAACAGGTGACTGTCCCAAGATTATATAATTGATCAACTTGCAGAGTTCTTGAACCACGCCTTAAGAGCCAACCAATCCCCAGGAATTCGAGGGAATAGGTCGTACCAGGATTAATGATGCACCAGTTTATATGGAAAACTGTATGTGCATTGCCTGTTAGTTAGGCTCCATCTGAGGCAATATGTGTTCATAGTTAACCCCCATTGTAGTATTTTGGTTAACCATGATGAGATGAACATAATGATATTAACAAATTTAGACATTATGGTCTAATTAACTAAGAACAAAACCTACAGATTAACTGTTGTAGTATGTTGGTTAACCATGAACACCTCTCTGAGGCATGACACAATTTATCCATTGAGACCAGTTTTATTGTGTACACTTGTTATTTAGTTTTAACCTTTTTGGTGCTCACTGAGTAGCTGAAAACATTTTTTCGGCTAACGTACTATTCGGTTGTGGTGATTGAGTGTTCATTATGCATTGGCAGCCCTTGAACCTTTTCTTTTATGATATTTACCTTATTAAAAATTTAAAATCTCTTGTTTTCCTTGAATTTGGAACAGTCAAGCTGTGGGGTGGCCTCCCATTGGATTTCATAGAATGAATATCATGGTTAACCAAGCAAAAGCACCAGCCATTGAAGGATTTAACTCAACAATGGAGAACCATAAAAACGAGACCTCTGCGGTTGAAAAGAGTACTATTGGCAGCTGTGGTAATGCTAAGCTCAAACAATCTCTTTTCGTGAAGGTGAAAATGGATGGAATTCCAATAGGAAGGAAGGTTGATTTGAATGCCCATGAATCCTATGAAAAGTTGGCAAAAACTCTGGAAGATATGTTTCTTGAATCAACCCCAAGTGTCGGTCAAGTAGGTGAGGTTTTCTCATCATCATCATCATCATTATTATTACTAAAAGACGAATTAACCAGTAAGTTCTTATTTAAGTACTGGTTGCATGGATGTTATAAGTTATATATGATGACCGTGTCTTAACTGATATATGGAACTTTAACCAAAGTTGTGAATTCTTAAGCCTGCCACTGGGTACATAAAACCAAAATGCGGACATGAGTTGTCATGCGAAACAAATTTTACAAGCATCCCCTTTTGTTTTCTCAAACATTGTGTCAAAATAGGAAATATTAGACGTCTAAATTCCACTGTAAAGAATGTCCTTGTTCAAACAACACAGAAGACTAAAGTTTTCTATTAGATGACAATCGAAGCATGTTTCTCTTAACTGATTGTTATGATTTTTTTGATTAGGATCAAGGGGGCTGGACCATGGCATGACAAACAATTTAACAAGAACTTTGAAACTGCTGGATGTATCATCTGATTTTGCGCTTACTTACGAGGACAAAGAGGGTGACTGGATGCTTGTTGGAGATGTCCCTTGGGAGTATGTATCTTTTCAATTATCCCACTTTACATATTAATTTTATCCGTAGCTCACACGACATTTTTAAACAAAGACGTTCACATAGCCTGGGCTGAATACCCAAAACATGGAACCTCCAGGACTTTCACGTTTAATATATAATTACTAAAAAATTGAACTATCAAAGTGTGCATTCTCATTTTAGTTTTTTATATGTAGTTGCCTATGCATTTTGTGATTATTAATGATATTTTGGGACATAAATTATCTATTAGTTCAGAGTAAAAGCTGGGGAGAGTTAAAGAAAAGCTTAATGTATTAATGCATGTGCTTTTCCTCTATTTCCCCAGAAATTAACTTACAGTGATAGATCATGGTGCCGAAACCGAAGAGTTTAAAGCCTATGATACCTGATTTTTCGTTTTCCCTAAAGTACCAATGTATGACACATAGTTGGACATGAGTATAATCTTCTAAATATATGAAAAAAAGTTTAGAAATTGAGCATCCTTGCATCAAACATATATACCCGGATCCAGCATTCATCATAAGTCTAGGCATATGATCTTAGTACATATGAATCTTCTCTGCTTCGATGCAGGATGTTCCTTAGTTCCGTGACGAGGCTTAGAATCATGAGGACATCCGATGCTACCGGAGTGGGTAAGCAGATTCATAATTTCATATTCTGTTCTCATGATGTTTACGTTGCTTTTCCATTAATATCTTAAATTTTCTCTATTTCATAATCTACAGCTCCAAGACTACAGGGAAGGAACCAGAGACAAAAAAGCAAGCCCAACTAGAACATCATTCTTTCAAGTCTACCATAGAATGAATAAGAGATGATTGCTGCTAGGAACATATAAAAGCAGAAAACAAATAACTCAGAAGAGTGAAATGAAACATTTTGACTGAGTAAAGTTTGAACCTTTGTAGTTCTCAGTTTGTTCCCACTCCCTGTATCATTTCGTTTCTTGTTTTCATCAATTTCAGTTTACAGTCTCAGTTTACGCCTTTGTTTTTCAATGTAATATATTCAGACACTAGGATTCCATTTCCATATACAAGTAAAATCATACGAGTTTTTTTTTTTTACCGCAATCGGTTCCTCATAACTTTATCTAACTAATCCGTTGTAACTTTATCTAACTAATCCGAATGGACACGAGTCACATTTATTTTTGTGAATTAATATCTAAGCGAGATTTTTTTATATAACTCGAGATAATTTAAATAATACCAAGGTGCTTATCAATCAGATCAATCTTTATGAGTTTTTAGTTTAATATTATTCGAGATATATTTAAATAATACCAAATTACCTATCAATTAGATTCTCTTATTTCGGGTTAATGAAATCCCACAAAAAAATTTCAATAGTTACAGGCTAACACGTTTATTGAAGGAAATCGTTTAAATAAATACAGGGTGTGAAAAAAGCTTGCTTGTCCCCACTAGAAACAAAAATGGGAGTTTCTTTTTCACCTTGCCCACCTAAGACAAGCCTCCAAATTTTAAAATCAACAGACATTATATCATAGACCCGGTCTATCACGTCAGTTGTGGTTCATCCAATAATAACCACCCATTTTACTATTAATTTTCAATTTATTTTTTTTCAACCAATAAATCTTTACTTATAATTTTCATGTTATTTTAAAAATATAATTTCTAAATTTTTTTAATTACATGGCTGATTAGTGACGGAATAAGTGATTTTCATTAATTAGAGACCACGACTGACATAATAGGCCGGGCTTATGATATAATCTCTCCAAAATCAGACATACACAAAGGTAATAGTTATAATCATCGATAAATGCATGCTATGGCAGAAGGATGTTCTAGAAAATGGAACATCAAGCAAAAACCTGATCATTAGTTATTATTTCTTGTATGAATTGATAAGACAGGAACATTAAACAGACAATCTTAGCTACAAATACATTAAAAGCAATCAATAAGAAAACAGGTAGCTTAAAAACAGAAAACTGTATAACTGTATATATGTTTTAGTTTGAAAGGCTAAGTGCTGGATATGCCTGGTGGGCAGTACCTATAGTTGATGCACAAGGAACTCTTGTTTTCCCACTGGGAGACTGGAATAAAGCTTTAGTTCATCTTGTATACTGTTTCATCAACATTGGTTTATGATTGATTTCTCTGCTCATTCTTCCAAGAATTTTTTGCAGCTTCGGTAGATTGATCTCTCTGCTGCTCATCCTTCGGTTTCGAGAAGAAAGGATCCCATTCATGACCTCCAACCTCGCGCTGTCCTTCATCTAACAAGTCATACTTCCAACTGTTTTCCTCCACAAAGTTATCATATTCGGTCCGACCCTGGATAATGTTCTTCCTCAACTTAGTAACCTTATTGATCACTGCCTCTACTGCGACATCAAAAGCGTCTCGAAGAGTCGTCAATTTAGAACGAGGATCTGCATATATCAAGCTTGGGATGAGATTTATGACTGCCTCCCTCATGATCTTTACTTGTTCAGGAGAGATTTGACTAAGCCTCTCCTCAATGCTAGCATTCCGTTTCCGAATATCATCCTCTGGGATGAACACTGAATATGTAGTATAATTTTTTGGAAGGTGCCAAGTGTACTGTGTGTATGCCGAGCCCGGGTGGAAGAAGACAGGAATACAACCAGCCAACATCGAGTCAAAAGCAGACCGCCGAGTGTATGAATCTCCTTGAGGTTGTAAGCAGAACAGAGAGCTCTGGAACATCTGCATTATACTGCTTGGAGAATGGCACTTGCTCTCCCCAAAATCACATTCCAACAACTTGCACACATTCGATTTCCTGCACTGATCAATAATCTGCCCTCTTATCGACTTCGGGTTACCAGGACGAGGTGCCCCTGCAAAAGAGAAGAGCCACTTTCTCTCCAAATTCCGCATCCGATCTTGCCATACAAAGACTTCCTCATCCTTAGCAGGATGGAAATATGTTGGATATGGAATGCCAAAATCATTTGCATTCCAGGGGCTTGATTCAACCACCAGCATCGACATATTCCTTGCAGCAGGCAAAAACAGAAGCTTATTACCCCAATCATATTCCTCCTCAGTCAATCTCCTGAAATCCCATGTAATCCTCCCAGCCACCAGGAAATGATCCTTCCCTCCCATTATACCCCACTCAGGCCTCTTCATCAACCAATCAACCAAATCAAGCGAGGCAGCATCACGCCTAGAGATATTATATCCCCAAAGATACCTTGCAATATCGAACCCCGCGTAAAAGGGTACGAATATCGCAGCTGCAATGGATGAATCATTGGTCAAGCACTCATATTGCTTCATTCGATTGTTGAATATCACATCAACTGCAAATTGATTAGTGGCGTACCACCCAGTATTCTCAAACACCCCTTCCACATTCTCAAGTGGTGGACCAAGCCCTTCATTGCTAGTAAACTTGCACATATTGGTCCAAAGACTCAGACTCTTACACTCCTTAAGCATATCCTCATTGAACCTCGGAGGAAGATTATGCACGTAAATATACCTTCCCCCGCACGGATCACTCTTGTTATCCACCGTTCTTAAAGCTCTCATAAAAGGGTAAGCCACCACTCTTTCACTAGACGTATCCCCAACAGGTTTCACCACCGGTGGTTTCTCCTTCTCTTTACGGGCATAGGTCACCCGAGCAGGGAGGGATTCGACATTAGTGAGAGGAGAGTTTAATTTGATTGGTGGTGATGAAAGTAATTCCTGGACTGTGTTGCTCCCTCCTAGAACTACAAAATGGAAATACAAAAGCAAAATCCAGAAGAAAGCTGATAGAGAAGCTAATAGAAAGAGCCGGGCATGTTGATTTTTAGGTGAACCTTTCTCCATTGCTTCAAGAGGAGCCAACGCCACAAGACGGCGTCGTATCAGAGTTCGATCACCACTTCACCAGCTGATCAACAGATCCCCCCGAATATCCCAAAAGAGATCAAGATTACAACTTTACAGCTGAATAAACACACAAATTCTCTCTGTATAAAAAAGAAATGAGATTTCGAGTTGAATGATCTGCAAGCAGCTAAACTGAGAGAAACCCGGATATTTTGGCTGAATTTCAGCAACGAAACAAACTGCGATTTTAAGAAAACAAATGATTCCCTTTTCTGGGAAAACAATCTAACTGAATTCTGGAGGGGGAAAACTAAGATCTGGCGATTAATTTAAAAGAGCGCGTACACTAGAGGCGCATATTAGCAGGATGCGCCGAGTGGGCTGTCTCTGTTGTCGGTGGCCGCTGGAATCTTGCCACGTGGTATCATCTCCCGACGGATGATTGATTTTCCGGAATTACATTTACATCGGAAAGTGAATGAAACGTGATTCAAGGGAACGGCGGGTTTTTCTAGGAAAATAGTTGATGGTAAATTAATTCCAAATCCCAACGTCCAAATGGGGAGAAATTATATAATAATGAAATAAACTTTTTTTTGCATTTAATAATAATAAAAAGCCATGTTATAATAAAATAATTTAAAATATTAAAGTAGGAATAATCCAAAAGTTTCTAAATTATTTTTTTAAAATTAAGTCTTATTCCTTTACTATATTTTTTTTAAATTAAGTCATCAACTGGCCGGCCCTCTCCAATACTTATTATATATTTCATTAGAGTTGAAAACTTAAACTTGATATACATTTGCATACCAAGTAAAGTAGAGTTAAAATTTTAAAATAATTAAGTTGATAATTTTAATTTATTTAAAATGCTTTTAGTTATATTTATTTAACTAAATTAAGTTATTTTATTTTTTCATATTTAATTATAATTATTTATAATATTATATATAAATTAGTTTTAATTTAATTTTTTATTTATATAAAATATGTATCTTTATATTTTTTTATATGTGTAAGTAAATATAATTTTATTTAATAAAATTATTTTTAAAAAATTAAGAAAAAATATTAATGAGAGTATAAAAGAAATAAAGAATTGAGAGATGAAAGAGTTTGCATAAAAAATAATTGAAGAACTGAATTGAATAAAATAGAAATTTAAAAGAATAAATTGTAAAAAGTAAATTTATTATTAAAAATATGAGTTGAAGTCATTTATAATTTTATAGTGATAGCTGGTAACCGAGTATGTGATTTAAATTTGATAAAAATATACTTAAAAAAATAATACATTATCAAATTTAATAAAAATAAAACCCGAGAGGAAAGAGAAAATAAAAAAAAAGAAGGACCAAATCAAAAATAATAAAAAAATATTTTTTAAATTGACAAAATTTAATTTTGACTCAAATTTAAAAAATTATTTATTAATTTAAATTGACTCAAATAATTTAAAATAAATAATGTTTTTCTAAACGGATTATGCATATTCATATATGCACATCACACATTACTAATTTTAATATACATAACGTTTAAATTTATAAATACTTTTTAATTATGCTAAGTGCTAACCTTATCTTCCAATACATGTCTTAAATTATTTATAATCCCATCACTCTAAATTAAATAAATTTGTAAACATTGCAGGGTTAAATGCACATAACCCTTTAAATTGTTGTAACAACGATGGTAAAAACATACAAAAAATAAATGAAATAATTTATTTATTTATTTATTTATAGGAAAGAAACATTAATATTAATGTACATATCTATAAGTTTCTTTTATGATTGATATTTTAATAATAAGACTGATATATTTTATGTTTTATTCATATTATACATTTATAAATTTTAAATAAAAATATATAATTGTTTATTTTACGTAAAATCTTTTCAACCGTTATATATTTTGATAAAAACGTTACTCTGGATAATCAGGATAGAAATATTAAGGAGATCTAAAAATTTATATGTATAACTAACAATTTGATATTGGTAAATACAATCATTGGATTGTTAAAGTTCATAGAAAATCTTATGTATGTGCGTAAAACTCATGTACTTTAATATTAATGTTAGTGAATCATATATAGAGATAGGAATAAGTTATTCTGTGTAAAATTTCTTAAATTTTACGTTGTTGAATGATTAAAACGGATGATTCAAATTATTTTTTTATTTTTTTTAAATGACAATCTTTACATAACTGATTGTTAGTTTGAACCATCCGTTTCAATTATCCAATGATCCAGAAAATATATAAAACTTAGAGAGTTTTATATTGGATAATTTGATCCTATCCCTCACACACACACACACATATATATATATATATAATAAGCAAATCCTTTTCTAGATATCTTACAGTTAAACAACGTTGATGTAACAAAGGCAAGCCCCATCCTGAACAGGTTGTGTTGGGTAGTTAAGGAAAATTGTGTATCCCTTTGCCAGTTTCCTTTCAACTTGTGTGGGGAACTGCTGCTTTCTATCACTACACCATGCATTTTACATCAAGGGAAACATACACCCTTTTATTGTATATGTTTAATCTTGGAACACCATCCATGTTTCAACACGTGTCTTGTCTTTCACAATCTATGGTGGCCTGTGAAACAGGAAATAAATGAGCATCAATGGCCGATTGGGATGCATCAGATCAACACAGACAAAACACCACACTGTAACTTCAGAAACCCATCTGCTAGGAAGATGGCTAATAATTCCAACGGATCAGATTTCTCACTCACTCGGTCCCAATCACATAATGGAATCTTTTTAATGTGTGATGGGTCGAGTTTTGGTTAGGTTCTTGCCTCAGCAATCGGCATCAATACCTTCCAAGTTACCGCATCTCCAGATCCTAAAGCTCATACCATAATGCTTCACATTGTTAAAAGAAATTGTACACATTTCGTCGATCGAACAACGGATGATATTAAAAATCAAGAAACAAAGTTACAAATGGGATTAACATTTTCTCACAATTGTATCTCCTGAAATAACCAAAGGGTCAGTCCTTCCCCCCTTATTATTCATTTTCCTAGTTTCAGCTGATGAAAACAAGTCCCCCTTCCCTGCAAATAAAGCCTATGATGCCACTAACGAGTGCAAGGTGATACAAATCATGTATCTCAAACTTTATTACATCTTGCTACTGAGGAAAATCACCTTTAATGGAAACTACAACTATGCACTCTTCCGGGTTATTCTCGTCTTTGAATAGGCTTTTCGAGATCAGAGGTGTTTTAGGACAAGAAACAGGAGGAAAAGGAAAACACTTTGTAAATGAGATCCTAAAGAATTAAGGATAAGAATCTGGATTAACTTTTTCACTGACTGTAGAACCAAATTGTGGACCGCCCTTACGGTACTGGATAAGAAACTCAATCGGGTATCCCTTCACCTTATGGGGTGCCACACCCAAATCTGTAAAAGTTAAAGCTGCAAAATCCACCACAAAACAAGGGTTAAATGAGATGAACACATCTTGTAACGAGGAAAACTTACAGTCATTGCCATTAAAATTATACATCTACATATATTTTACATATTATAGCTTGAAAAGATTTCAAACCGACCATTTTCTGATACAACGGTGTCGTTTGCAAATGCAAGTATTTGATCCAGGTTGAAGATTTCAGGATTTGGTAGCGGAAATGGCACTTTCTTGAGTAATACCTCTCTAGGCATGGCAATTGCCTGAAATCATCAAACAATGAGCTGCAAATGTTATGCAGTAATAAGCAACGGCAATGTATGTGACCATAAGAACAGAAGGATGGGTATAAATCTAGAAGCACAATGATCGATTATGCGTTAATTAGAGTCATGATCAAGGAATCAGTGGTACAACATGCCTTCCGTTGATAATTTAAAGAAGTCTTTACTGCTAGCAGAACTAACTCTTTTACCATGCATATAGTCAACACTGACAATTAGACAACAGAATAAAAGGCTGCATTAACTTAGAACAGCTATAGCATTGCTTGTAGCACTCATCCAAATACAGGGGTTAGAATCTTACCTTTGCAATCGGTAAAGGTACATTTACATAGCGTGGCCATTCACGGATCATGTCATACATAAGTTCAGCCTGCAGGGTATTTTATGATCAGTTACACCAAGAGGCAAAGCTTCAATAAATCATCAAGAGGAAAAGTAATTACCAGTTCATGCACAGTATAGATATCTGGTCCACCCAACTCATAAATTTTTCCCATGCTGGTTCCATCATCTTTCAAGGCCGCAATGACAGCAGAAGCAACATCGTTAACATATACAGGCTGGATTCTCTAAAGATACTACTGTTAGCAAAATAAGTACAAAGTTTCCAAAAGAAACAGACCCAACAAATTTCAATTCAAAGGATCAGGTTATAATTAAAAAAATTACTTGACAGATCCATCACCAATAAGTGGAAGAAAGCTATATTTCTTTGCAAAGCGCGCCCATGGATTCAAAATCCGATCCTCAGTACCAATCATTACAGCAGATTTCATGACAGTAGCCTGTAGAAGGAATAATATGATAAGAGTGTTGATGTTGAAACCATAAATAACACAATGCGTGTGGAAGCCCAGGGAAGGTCAACCCTCAACGAGCTACACAAACCTTTTCATCTCAGTTTGGTCTTTTTCCTATTTTCACTTACCTTCCCTCAAACTAACCAGTAACCAGGAAAGGGATGCTTTTGTAATTTTTTATGCTCTTAGGTTCTGTGCTATTCAGGTTCTTGTTATGATTGCACTACCTGAGTTATGCAGTATTCTCACGATATCCTAGAGTTGAAATCAAATGTTTATATTAAGTCCAGAACTGAGTTTGGATAATGCAAAATTCAACAACTTTGTGCAACAATAAATGCATGACATTTTCCAGGTCATTTCTTTGAGAAATTTCCTATACCGCTATCACTAAGAAGTATCAAAAGTTCCATATTAAGCATTAGTAAGAGTGAAAAATAACAATTCACCTTCAATCAAAGCTAATAGCAAACAAATGAACTTGAAATCTACTTAGCTTAGGATGACAGGAAAACTCCAAGTAAACCATTGCATAGCATTACAACAATATAGAACCAGTTTGCAAAAATGAGCAAAGATTTGCAGATCATAGTTATAATCTAAAGGAACAGGGGAGTTAGTCATCCACTCCATATATTCACCTCTATTCTGACATTGAATGTTTGAAACACAACTTCGATTTCAAGTTCTCAAATGTACAAGCAATACTACAGCAAGTCCATAATCCATATAAAAAAATTATTGTTGCTCAAATAAACAGTATACTAAAGCACCAAAAAACAAGCACAATAAAGTCCAAAGCAGCAAAATGCATTTAGCACATCCTGTTTCATAGGAACACAATAGTGAATAACTTAACTGGTGAAGCCCCATAAGAGATGAAAGCAAGAGCAACGATGGCAAAAACAGAGAGACTTAAACACTCCTATAAAACTGTGTCAAATTAATTCTCATTGTACAAAACACTGTCTCTCTCTTTCTATTGAGGAGGGGGCACGATCTTAGGAATGGCTATCCATGCACTTAAAGCAAAATAAAACAAACCATTTTTTATCTCCTCCCAGCCTAATTTTCTTTTATATGCAACAGATTCTTCATCTCCCACAATTTTCACAGCAGATAGCATACACTCTATAAGATAACACCGTTTCACAATTATTGACGGACAGGCTCACTTTGCTTATATTATAATAAAGTTGTAGAAAGTAGAAACTAAAGATTAATTACCTCAGGAAGTTCTTTCAAAACAGCTTCTTCTCCAGCGGCCTTAGCTCTTAGAAATCTTGATGGGGATGACAGAGAAGACCCTAAACAAGAAAGTTGAATAAATCTTGAGATACCACCATGTTCTTTGGCAATCTGAAACCAGGGAAAAACTAATACAATAAGAGCTTAAAACTCTACAAAAATTCAGCTTAGTTAAATGTGAAACATGGTTGATAGCACAAGAAGATATGATGCATAAAATCGCAATTCACAAACTATAAACTGTTTGTCATGTTAAAAAACTGATAAAGATGCATCACAAACAATTTGGTAATGAATTGTTGTACATAACAAGAAATTCAATTAAACAGCGTGATGTATGCATCCAAATTTAAAGATATATACGCTAGAGGTTCAAGTAACATGCATACCTCAACTCCCATTTTCTTAAAGGTTGTACATACTACATTTTCTTCTACTCCAAACCCCACCCCCACACCTTCTTCCAAAAAAGGACTGAGGATAACATTTAGTCCATACACAACAATAATATAAAATCATGCTACTAACATTATCAAGAGATTAGGGGTTTTTAATGTGAATGAAAGTTTCAACATACCACTGCGAGTTGTTCTGCCATGAAATGGTTCACTTCTTCAAAACTATAGTTTCTTGTCTCATACTCTCTCCCTGCAAATAAAGGTGATACCAATCATACAAATCCAATATTTAAACTTCTTTCATCGGTAGAATCAGAGAGAGGCGTCATATACCAATGAGATTGATAACAACATTAGCCTTTGCCATCACAGCCTTGATTGAATTTTCATCCCTCGGGTCATATTTCATTGGCACTATCTGAGCACCAGAAAAATAAAATTAAAACCATAATAAAACAGCAAAAAATGCAATTGAATATGAATTTCAATAAAAGGAAAGGCAGTTTCATATGGTACCTGTCCCAAATCCCCCATCAATTTGAGATGACGTGGGTTATCCTCAGAACCTCGGAATGGAACTAGCACCTGAGATCCCATTTTAGCTAAAATAAAATTAAACAAAAATCAGTATATACACTGCAAATAAATCATCAAGTGGGATTCAAAAGTGAAAACAAAAACAAGCACACAGCAATGCACATTTTATGGCGAAAGAAAATAATGTGCAATAATAACTAAAACATTTAAGTTTAAATTACCAAGCTGTTGAACAAGATAACGACCAAGGAATCCAGTAGCTCCAAAAACAGTAGCTATAATGCCACTGCAAGAGAAGGCACAAATCATTTCCGACACTCTAACAGATAAATCCAACAAAAATATGTTAAAATCCCAATAAATGACCTGACGGATGACCGGCCACCGGTTCCCTTGCGAACAAGGTGGCCCGAGCCCTTTTGGGAGGCCAACGTAGATCTGTATCGCGGATGGTCACCTCCATAATCTAAAAAAATCAACAATAAAATGATTTTAAAAAAGCGATCAATATGATGGAAATGCTAAACAACAACCATTAAAATACAAGGGAAAAAGATTAATCGAGAAATTAAGAAGAATGTAAATGTTACATTGATCTGCTAGAGGGTAAATGGACTTGATAGAATACACGGAAGCTGTTGTCCTCAGAGACTGCTGCCGTAATCGTGTCGTGATCGCCTGCATCTTTTCTGGGTTTAGCTTCTCCGGGAGAGAGAAAGAGAAGGGAAGCTGTTAGAGTTGTTCGGAGTTGAAGAATGGAGGGTTTGATTTTGGGTCTAATTGGATTTAATTTGAGCTTTGGGCTCATTGTTTTCGGAAGACTGGAGGCGTAGGCCCAGGTTTTAGGCTTTTACTCTAAAACATATTTTAGCCGTAAAAGTTTTTAGTCAAAACGAATCGAGTTATTTAAGAAATATTTTTTAATAAACTGATTTTAAATTTAAATAAATTTATATATACTTCATCAAAATCGAGAAAATATATTAGAATTGAGGTCAAGGAGATTGTTTAAAATTCAGGTCAGGGTCGGGACAATCAAAAACTCACTTTAACTCATCCCGTTATCATCCCTAATTTTATTAGCCGATTAAAAACAAAATTCATTATTTTTTCTTTTAACCGTTAATTGAATCAATTTTTTCAAAAATTTTAACCGGTCCAAAAAATTGATTAATATGACCACTTTTGAAATTAATCAAAATTTGTTACAAAATTTTGAATAAAATACGCAATTCAATCACTAAATTATATTAAAATGATTTTTAGTTATTAAATTTTTATTTTATACTAATTTGATAAAAGATCAATGACCATTTTAATAATATATCAAAAAATTTAATAGTCATTTTATAATTTTTAAAATTTTAATGATAAAAAATACTAAATATATATAATAAGTATAATAGAAGCTGCAATTAAAGAGAAGAAACGAAATTTATAACCTTCAGTCTACAACAAAACTTTTTTTTTCCAGTAGAAAGAGTGGAATCTAGCTACTTCAACTCTACAACTTTGTCCTAACTGCATAAAACTGTCTCTAATCCACTAGGTTATTGCACATCTGGAACAAATATGACCCCACGACCAGTGTTTTTATTTTTTCTTCGTGTATTATTATTAACTTTGTAAGAACTCGATCCGTCGAGCTTATTTTCCGGTACAAGGTATGTCAGGTTGCTAACCATACATGAAATGTCTGAATCCACTTTAGGGTATGAAGTTACTTGAAAATTACCTTGGAGGTGGAAGCTACTTGAGGTTTTGGTTAAGTGGCTTGGTCTGCACATTTGCCTCTACCCTTTGTCATTGTGTTAGCCGAGTGCGGTGGGAAAGAAGCACTGGCAACAGGTTCACTCTTGGATGGTCCCTCGGCTCTCGATGCCCGAATGGACGAGGAATTCCGGGATTGCAATCTGTTTCAGAAATCCGGTATGCTACTTGATCGAGAGGAATACTCGGTTACCAACTTTAGAAACATTGATGATTTGTCTTCCAAGAGATGTGCTGGCGTATCAAACTCTGCAACTCGACCTGCAAATAAGTTTCTGGTTATTTGGAAAATGTCGAGACTATCGATGAAGATAATACTGAAGCATCCTGAACTTAGACAAATGAAATTTTAAAGATGTAGCTTTACATACCATCACTTAACACCAAAACAAGATCACTGTCGATTACGGTTGGAATACGATGTGCAATGGTGCAAACCGTACAGTTCATGAACTCTGTTCTGATGACCTTCTGTATGAGATTGTCAGTGGCAGTATCAACTGATGCTGTTGCTTCATCGAGCACGAGTATTCTTGCCTGTTTGAGCAAAGCCCTGCCGAGGGAAACAAGCTGCCGCTGTCCCACGCTCCAGTTATCTCCATTTTCTAAAACTGCACATGTTACATCAAAGAAAAAGGACCTATCAACAACATGCAACTTCAAAGGGCGTTTTTGCCTCTTCTTTCTCTATGCATTTTTTCCAGTTCAGATGATGCATTATGATGTCTGAGCGAGACGGTGCAAACCTGGTGCATCAAGCTTTTGGTCTTTCTCACGAACAATATCTCCAAGCTGAGACTTATCAAGAGCCTGCGTCGAAGAAAAATTCAGAGCTTGTCATTCAAACATGATCTTATTTCAAGAATCAGCATGACATTAGCATGGTAAAATTAGTAGTATACTTTATCGGTAAAACTTTTCCAAGGAACTAATAATCTTACTGAAGAACCTGAAATCCTCAATATAGGAACTACACACTTGAGAATCATTTCAAATTTCTAGATTTTTTTAGTTTCTTAGGAGGCAAGGAACATCATGAATGTGCATATAAGCTTTAAGTCCATGGACTAAACACAAGAACTTATGTGAAATTCATGAGCTTCCATCACTCTCAGCTAAAGTATACTGGTTATATGAGGGAGAAAAAGCTGGGTGTGCAAGTGAAATTTATACCTCCCAAATGTCATGATCCGAGTGCTCTTCGAGGGGATCAAGATTGCCTCTAATAGTTCCTTCAAACAATGTAGGATCTTGGGGTATGATACCAAGACGGCTACGTAGGTCATGGAGCCCAATTGTTGAAATGTCAATGTTGTCTATAATGATTCTCCCACCAGCTGGCTCAATCAATCGGAATAATGCTTGAATCAAAGTAGATTTACCACTTCCAGTGCGCCCAACAATTCCAATCTTTTTGCCACCAGGAAATGCACAGGTTACTCCATGAAGCACTACTGGAAAATTTTCAGCATAGCGAACCTTCAAGAAACAGTATATAAAAAAGAAAAGGAAATATTAGCATGAGGTTCGACAGTAATACTCGTAACAGAGAACATTGTGTCCTTCTCAGGCAATGAACTTCTCATATGTTGCACACTTTCCACATGAAGTTGCTAGTAATGTGAAAGATCTTAACATAGAAACTATATGGTACATACGAGTCTCCGATGTTTCAAGGAGAAATAAGGTAGTGCATGATGTGGTAAAGAGAAACTAGATACCTTTAAATCATGCAATTCAATAGTTCCACGTTCTGGCCATGAAGATGGAGGACGGGAGTTTTCAATAACAGGAGGAGCTTCACTTGGAATTTGACTGTACTGATAAATCCTCTCTATGGAGATAATTTTATTCTCGAGCTTGCAAAAACTAAGTATCCATCGCGACAAACGTGCATTTAAGTTAAGGCCATATGTCACAGCAAGGCCTGCCATACCTGTTTAGAAGAAGCAAGAATTACTAGTTAAGTCCATGTATGATAACTCAAACGTCTTACAAACAAGCAGATAAGTCAATAATAATGCAAAAGATTTACTTACTTGGATCAATACTTCCAAGTGGAAAACTCACGAGCAAAATCATGCAAAAAGCAAATACAAAGGTTGAAAGTAATTCCATCCGCAGGCAGAGCCACTCAATAGCTGCGAGACTGCAAAAGAATGGTCGGGCGAAACAATCAAGAAGATAAAGGTTTCTCTTCATGAACCTTTTCTCTTGACCGAAACCTCTAATTGTTGCTGCTCCAGCAATTGATTCACCAAACAGATTAATAACTGGAGATTTCTGGATGCTAACAATGCGGACCAGTTCTCTCGACGAAGCCATGTAGTATTTCTGCAACCAGAAATATGTGAGCACTTCATTAGAAGAAACATGTGTTTCAAGAGAAACTACACAACAATAGTTATGAAACCATGAAGTGTATACGTAATTCCATTAACTTTTTTCAATTTATTGCATGATGTTGATAATGTTACCAGGATGCATACTTTGTTTGAATAAGCATAAAATTGCTAATCTAAAAGCTGGCAAAGAACAACCTGGTTTGTGCCCAGCTAGAATGAGAAAACCAGAATAAACTTAAAGAAAAAAAACTACTATTAATGTGCTTCCATTTCTCTCAGAGCCACTGAGAGTTGATGGAACCCAACAACAACAAAGAAAAAACTGAGGCAAAATAACTACCTGCATCCACAAGCAAGCAACAGCCATTGGGATAACAAGCAGCAGAACTTGCCAAGTAACTTTTGTCATCACACCAACAATTCCAAGAAGCTGTATTGTTGTTGAAGCAAACCCACCAAGTCTAAAAGGAATATCAAGATCCACAACACTTTGATCAATAGACACCTGCAAATTTACAGATCATGGTCATCGTACAATATGAATAAAACTATAAAAGGAAGTGGATTTCACAGAGCCAAAAGGAAGAGTTAGCAACTTTAAGCATATATAAGTGGAAATATATATATATATATATATATATATATATAAGTACTTACACGATTCAATATCCGCCCAGCTGGAGTTGAATCGAAAAAAGACATTGGGGCTCTAAACACGCTTCTAAGCATATTGATAAACAATTTTTGCGCAGCTGCTAGTCCAAATGTGGCTACCAGAACAGCCCTCATAAATATAAACCAAGAGCTCCCAAAAGCAAGGGCCATATAAACAACGAGGAGGACCATAGGTCCGACTTTAGCTTGGTCTCCATTAGTTTGGGGGTTTGCCCATGCCATCCACCAATTACTAGCAATTTGAAGGAACTGAAATAATGTTTGTGCAAGAACAATAAGTGGTATCAAAAGGCCTTTATATGCTGCCGCCATATATGACAAGTACACCTTCATGCTGACTCTGCCTTTTACCCTTTCCTCTTCTTGAACAAGCTGGTTTTTTCTCCGCTTTGCTTTCTTCTTCTCTTTAATTGCTTTTGTGTCTGAAGCTGATGCACCATCTTGCACTTCCTTTGCCAAATTGACGATATTATTTCCAGCAAAATCATTTTTTTTAGTTAATACAGCGTTCCCATCAAGCTGCAAATTTTCATCCGAGTCTTCTGATGAGTGAGTTGGAATATCCATGGCTTCAATTGCTTCATGGTGAGCTGAGACCAGAGTTTCAAAATCGGTGCCTGCTTGTAGAAGTTCATCATATTTTCCTGCCTGTATGATACGGCCTTCCTTAAGAACCTGCACAAATGTGTATATCATATATATTACAACTTAAACTGCCTGGAAAATATGACACAGAGCACTTGTATTGCACAATTAATCCAAGAAAATTCATTATTATATTAAAAACTGTCGAAAAAGCAAAGAACTATATGTGGAAAAAACACCTCATCTCCACCTCCACCTCCTTTACATTTAATCTCTCTGTAAAGGTACAATTAGTCTCGCATGATAGTTTTTAGAACCTGATACCATCTTTCATGTTCCGATAACAAAAGTAAAACTTATACATCAATATTTATCTGCTCTATTGTGATGCAGTAAGTGGCACCAAGTTGACTAATATCCACCAGTATTGAATTTGTCATAGTATTGAAGCAGTGTACTGTCATCTCTTATGGTGTTGCTTGTAGCATGTCATTACTGTCATTCATTTGTTAGATCATTTTAATCCATCCCACCTACTCTTATCCCCTATAGATACTGAACAAGATATTTGATAAAGAATGGGGTACCGCATTGGGCAGTGGAGGGGGGGGGGATAGGCTTGAACAAGTATTAGTTCAGAAAAATAACATATCTTTTTTCTCAACGAAAAGAAAAAGCAAAGCAACGAATTCAACTAATAAGCATTCTCATCTGCCCTCCCACCCACAAAACACACACACTTAAATATGTCTCCAATTCATTCAAGAAAACGTTTAAGAAATAAATCACATGATCAAACTAACATATAAAACATAACAAGTTTTGTACACTATTTAAGACCGACTTAGCAGTCAATTAGCTGTCCAATTTGAATAGTTCAAGATATTTTAGGTACCAAAGTCAGTTCCTAACAATAAAAAGGGAACACCTCAACAATAAATCCACTATCTAAATGTTCAGCTAAAAATTTGTCTTCGGATCATAGTAGAAATATAAGCAGATGATGTGATACAAGATGAATGTGCCATACATGCACCCCATTAGAAAGAGTATACTTGAAACAAGCATCACCGCATGCTGGATTACTAGCAGAATATATATGTATATATAGAGAGAGAAACAACTCCATACCAGTATCAAATCTGCAGTAGGTAGAAATTCAACTTGATGTGTCACAAAAACAACTGTCTTACTTGCCAGAGCTGTCATTATGTATTCCTGCAGTTTCAGAAAATGAAACGATCAGTCAAATTCCGTTGATATGAACATCGATGCCTGCAGTATATTTCAACGAGTTAAACCTTAAACAGTTCTGAGCTAGTGTGTGCATCAACAGCACTGAAAGGGTCATCAAGTAAATAAATATCAGCATCTTGATAAAGTGCCCTTGCAAGCTGCACACGTTGTTTCTGTCCACCACTCAGATTTATACCCCTTTCTCCAATTATGGTCTGATCTCCATGTGAAAAGAGTTCAAAATCCTTCTTCAAGGAACAAGCATTGATAACACTCTTGTATCTTGCTTTATCCATTGGACTACCAAAAAGAACATTCTCTTCAATATTTCCGGACTGTATCCAAGCCGACTGAGAGACATAGGCAGCTGTACCGCACACTCGAACCTGTTCAAACATCAAAGTAAAAGGATAACAATTCAAAAAACGTTTCCATTAACGGAAAAGGATAATAAAACTAACAAAGAACCAAATTTGATATGGAAAATTGTTTAATTGTTCTATGAACTAGACTTACTTCCCCAGAGATCTTGGGAATCTCCCCTAGGATGCAAGAGAGAAAGCTTGATTTTCCGGAGCCAACTGTGCCGCAAACTGCCACACGCATCCCACTTTCTACTTTCATTTGTATTCCAGATAAGGTGGGCCTCGAAGAAGAAGGATCCCAACAAAACTCACCATCCTTAATCTCTATGGCCACCTTCGACATGCCTCGGGGCAGAACAATTGTGGCATCTTCCTGCAGTTCTTCTTCCAGCAGGAATCCAGAAATTCGATCAATAGAAACCTTTGTCTGTGCCATCATAGACACCAGGTCAGGAAAATTCCTGAGTGGTTCTTGAAGGATTCTGAAAGTGGCCAGTGCAGAAAGAACACTGCCTGCAGTGAGTTGACCTCCCAACAATATTGATGTTGCGAATGTCACAGCTGCAACAAATATGGGTGAACTCCAAAAAATGAATGTAACAAAAGCCTGAGAATAGAGGGCTTTCCGTAGCCACGTGAATTCCACTCCCCGCATCTCCTCCAATCTAATTCGGTACTTATCCTCCCAAGCTTGTAATTTCAAAATCCTCATGTTCCTTAGACACTCAGAAGTCTTCCTCATCCTTTCATCTTTGGCAGCCATTAACTTGTCTTGATAATCTTCTTGGACCTTTGCTAAAGGAACAGTAGCAACAATGGATATAATAGTTGCAATTAATGTGGCAACGGAAGCAATTCCAACATTTTTATATAGGATCGCAAGAGCAAGAATTATTTGCAATGGAAGCATCCAAAGATCATGGAGATACCAAGAATAGTCTCCTACTCTTTGAACATCAACTGCCATGTAATTAACAATTTCTCCACTGGTATGACTTTGTTTAGCTAAGCTCGAGAGCTTCAGCCCCTTGCGATACACCATCGCTGTAAGAGCTGATCTCACATGCATACCCAAAATGTCTACCCCGAGATACCACTGCCGGGTTGTCAATGTCTCCACGAGCTTTGCTACAAAAAAAATCCCGGCAAGAACATAACCTTCATGAGGGAAAGTCTCCCGTCCGCCCAAATAATCAACAAAGTAACTAATCATGTATGGGCCCACATAGGAAACAAGAGTGTTCAACAGAGCAAATACAGCATTACAAGCTGCTTCCTTCCAGAATGACTTCCAAAGAGCCCAAGCCAAAGAGGGTTTCTCTGATTGGTTTTCAGCCTTCAATTTCTCCCAATTAAAATTCAAAACCTTATAATTACTCTTGGCTCGATCTTTTGGTGCAAGAAGAGGAATGTCCTTAAGCTCAAGCGGTCGTTTAGCACCGAGTGAGAGAAGCGGATTTAGCCAAGAAAGTGTGACCAAGCTATAGAGCCCAGCATTACTATAAGGAGTAACTTTAAGACACCCTGCCTCTTCTTCAAGAAGTAATGGCTCCTGAAGGTCAAAATTTCCGCAAACTTCTATACCAGTCTCACCTCTAATTGCAACAAAACAAAGAAATGCAAGTGCAGGGGTTACGGCAAAATTGGCCACTACATGAGAAGAAAGGTAGTTTGAACCATTTACTAAGAACGATTTACCATCAACATACAAGGAGCACAAGCAAATCAAAAAAGAAACGAACCACCATACTCTTACCAACAATGGGAATCTCTCAGACACCTTAAATTTACAATGGAGAGCTGAGAAACTCAATACAAACCAAGCTAAACATTGAGCAGCAGGCAAAGCAAGTGCAGACCAATCCACAACTTTCCCATCAACAGCCTCTCCTATCAATCTGAATCCATCGAATCCTAGCACCACAACTTGCACCAGAAGCACATAGAAACAACAAAACACGGACGATTTAAACCCAGCACCTACTATAACCTGCTGACCTTCTCCATCAACAGTAATGCTTCTCCTAATTGTGGTAGAATTCGGAACAGAATCATCCTTATAGAATCGAACTCTACCGGCACAAACGGATATTTTCCTTGCAGATATTATGAAAAGAAACACCAGGACAAGTGTTAAATTGATGCAAATGGAGGATAGTTCCAAGATGGGCAAACCTTGAATTGCCCTCAGAAGGGAGAAATGAAGTGATTCTCCAGCTTTAGTACTATTGAGTAATAGAGTGAAAAGGTCCATTGTTGAAAAAAGTGAGTGCCTTTGTGACGGATATAGAGTCTAGACCCTGGAAACAAGCAGAGCCGGTGGTTTTGTTGATGAATTAAGTAAGAAGAGAGATCAAATCGTGTGAAGAAGGGCATCTCACCATCTGCAACAATGACAAACAACAACAAAAAGGGTCATTTGGAGGCAGAATTTGCAGACACATTGTTCACATGAAAACAAACATATTTTTCATTTTTCTCTACACGCAAAACAAAGACAGAAAACCCTATGAAGCAATAAAAACAAAAACGATTGTTATCATTTCCCATGTTCACCCGTTTCTCTTTCTTATCTCTATATGTATCTTCAGAGAACACGGGGAGACAAACACAGGGTACTAAAAACCATATGAATAATTGAACGAAACCCATATCACAAACAATATATATATATATATATATATATAACTGACCAGGTATTTTATCCTCTGGTGGCAATCCAAAATCCAAATGAATGATCTTCAACGTGTATAATCTAAGAACATGGAGATGAAAACAAAGGTATAGAATTATGTCTATAGATTCATATGAAGAGAAAGAGAGAGGAATTACTGTAGTGTCTGGTCTGTTAAATCTTGAATACGTTTGATTATGAGTGTATGATGGGGATCCCAAACACCCCCAGACAAGCTTTATAATGAAACATGATTAGATTATGTAATTGTTTTGCCAGTGTACATTTGTTTCGATGTTCTGTTCTGTTCTGAGAAGTGAAGGAAAATATAAATGGGTTTTTGTTTGTTTCCACTTTACAGTTGTTATGGTGGTGCCATGTGAGGTGAGGTGGATTTCATGTAGAACGGTGCTTATCGAGCGAGACTAATATTTATGTTCGTTAAAATATATTATTATTTATTATCGATTCTTAAAACATTTTTCATACAATTCTTAAAACTAATAATATATAACTTGAAATGATATAATAAATGTATATGATAGTACACACGTGATAACAATATTATATGAAATTATGTTAATTTTACAAATAACACGAGTCAAAGAATAATTTAAAGAAATTAAATAAAATATAAAATATTTTTCTTTTAATATGTCATTCATTAAGTTATTTTAAATTGATTATCGTTAGTTGAGTAACATTTTTATCCGTGAAAATACAATTTTAACCTAAAATAAAATATTAAAAATTAAATTATATCTAAAATTAAAATAAATATTCAATCAAATATTTTAACACAAATTATTAAGGGCGAATGTCCATAACCCTTAATGAAAATAACCCCTTTTATTACCCAAAATAACCCTTCTTTGTTTTATTTTTATTATTGTAGAGGTCCCCTGCTTTAAAGGTTTTCCATTGCTAGGTTTACCTTCCCAAATCCATATATTCCCACAAACTTTGGCATTTGCTTTGAATTTAAAACATAAATTCTCACGAACCAGTAAGATGATATATTATATCTTTTAAATAAAATTTATGATTCGAATTTTAATATTATAAATAAAAAATTGAGTTAAGATGATTATCTCTCGAGCTCTGCACCGTTCAATTTACTCCCGTGACTTTCACATCATTCCAAGCTGATACAGAACAAAAGTTTGTGCAGTGGTTCAAGTGCTGTAGCTATCTAACAATGGATGGAACTGCCACCATTCTCTGTTTTAAGGCAGGATTTAGAACTATTAGTACATGCATGATGCATGTCTCTTTCATGGGCTTCTGTATCAATTCCTTCTCCATTAAAGCCAAGTTCTGCAGATAAATGATTCCTCTGCAGTCTGCACTAAGCACTGTTTCTGGATATGTTGTATGAAGAACAATCCCTATGCTCTTAGGACCTGCACTCACCAAAAACTCAGCATCTTGTAACATGTTCGGTTTTTCGGACTCGGATTGATGTGTCCGAAAGAAAACAGGGTTGAGTTTCTGTATGGAAAATGCCCATGCTTGTGCTCAACTGATCTTAATTCTTAATGGTATTGGTATGATATCATCTGTTTGATTGATAATTTTGTTTGATGCTGAAATCTCAAGATTGAAAGTAGAGTAAAGGCCCAGATTTTTTTTTTATCATGTGCTGTCTAGGATCCAAGATGATCTTAGGGTTCATTTGCAGAACATGTTTAATTGACTCGTGTACCTTTTGCTCTATGTATTGATTGTGCTAAGTTCCACTTCAGTTAAACTTTGTACCGGGACGGAATTAGGATCGAATATTAAAATAGATAAAAGGTCTATAAAATTTTTAAATTTAAAATTTGGAAGGAACAAAAATCTTATTTTATTATTATTTAAACTAAGAAGTACCTTAAATTTAATTATACCAAAAAAATAAGAGGGACAAGAGCCCCTTCCACCATCAACATGACTCCATCCCTGATCTCACATAAATAACATATTGTTACGTTTAAAAAGAAACAAGGGGTATTAATCCCACATCGAAAAGAAGAAGGAAGATCTTAAGATATATATGATGACGCTGCACATCTTATCAAACATGTCTTTTAAGAAGATGATAATAATCTTGTAACAAATGATATTTGAATGACTCTTTAACTATTTAGTTTCTCTTTTAAAAAGAATATAATGACTCCGTCCCAATATGATCAATCTGTTCTTCAGTCAAGCTTGAACCATTGTACCGAACTACCATCACCTTCAGAATCAGGCATTTAGCATTTAAATAATTATTTATCTATGAGATTAGTGTTTGGATATTATATAATTATTTTAAGTTTATATTAATCTATAATTATTCGATAAATAAAATAAATAAATAAAATTAATAGTAAAAAAATAAAAATTATTACTTAACGTATATATTAAACAAAATAATATTAATTTATATAAAATTAATCCCCATTTATATATTAAATAAATTGAGAAACTCACATTTAAATTATTCGATTTATGAGTTACTTTTTTAGTCAAATTAAGCTGAATAATTCAATTTTTCCAATCCATTCGACTTTTATTCACTAATATCCTCCAAAATGAGGACCAAGTAGGTATTTTACAAACTATCAAAGGAAAGGGTTTTAGCAACTTTGATTTCTCTAGAAGCCTCTATTCTTCTTCTCCTTCCCCGAAGCCTCTATTAAGCTCTGATCTGTAATCTTCTCCAGTCTTTGTTGCTGCTAAACCTACGTTCCTCCCCTATCCAGAAAACAGCAAAACGAGAGTTAGAAAACCTATAAGATGGCGCTATGGATGGAAGCAGGCTCTGAACCCAAAACTGAAAATGAGATCGCCGACTTGCAAGCCATTGCTGCCCTCAAAGAATCAACTGCTCTCGAGCTAAAGGTTTGTTTTTCCCCCCGGCTTGAATCTCTGAGTCTTTAATTCTCTTTAATTATTTGAAAAATGGGTCTTCCAGGAGAACGGGAACGAGTTGGTGAAGAAGGGCAAAAAGCATTACCAAGAAGCCATCGACTGTTACAGTAGAGCTATCGACCAGAAGGCTTTAAACGACCAAGATACCTCCGTTTTGTACTCAAATAGAGCTCATGTGAATATACTCCTCGGGAATTACCGCCGTGGGCTCACTGATTCTCAACATGCCATTGAACTCTCCCCTGCAAACATTAAGGTATTGCTTTCGGTTATTGTCTTCCTTTTTTTTTTGTAATTCGAAACTTGGGTCATTTCGAATGTTTACATTTAGGCGTATTATCGAGCTGCCAAGGCGTGTCTGTCGTTAAATTTGTTATCGGAGGCGAAATCTTATTGTGAAAGTGGGATTGAAAAAGACCCAAGTAATGAGGAATTGAAGAAACTGGCAAAGCAGGTTGATTTAAAGAAGCTGGAACAGGAACATCGTGAAGCTCAAGTTTCTAAGGCTCTTGTAGAGGCTAAGGTTTATCCCTTCTCTTAATTAAAAATAGGGGGATGCCTTTGGATCTTATATTTTTCTTTTTTCTTGATTAGGGACTTGTTTCTGCTATTGAAGATAGAAGGTTGAAGCTTGGGAATGCAATGTATAGAGAACTTACTGGATTAAGGAAGCCGGTATTGGATAAAAACGGAATTCTTCATTGGCCTGTTTTGCTACTCTATGCGGAGGTTATGTCCAGCGATTTTATAGAGGACTTCTGCGAAACCGACATGTTTTCAGCTCATCTTGATATCATATCCATGGTGTTTTTATCTTTTATGAATCAAAATGCTTATTAGTTCTCCATATGATTTCTATTATCTTCATTTTATGCCTTGTGTTATGTTTCCTTAATTCTCAAACATGTTTTCAGAAAGTTGCCCAGCTTTACCGTGGGATACGAAAAAACATTATTCTCGTGAAGCTATTGAACTGTATTATGAGGTAAGCCTTGTTGGTTATGAATTGATGATTATGGTGAAACCGAGCACTCAGTTATCTAATTGGACAAATTCTAGCAGAGTGTGTGTGCGTACCATTGATATCTTATATTAGGTATAAAATGACACCGCCTTATGTACCATTGGCAAGTATGTTTCATTATGGTAAAATGAGTAAATGACTTGTTGCCTACTTGTAAGTTGTATCATGTGCTCTTCAAATGAGATTGTACCATGTAGCTGTCTTTATATATAAAATGGAACCACCGTATGTAACATTGGCAAGTATGCTAAAGAAGTGTAAAAATCACTTTCGTTTGCTGGATTAAAAAACATTGAAGCTGTTTCCATGTCATTTTTAATGGTATTTTCATCATTCTTGATTTTTGTCAGGCTGGTTCTGGGATTTGCCTGTCCAAGACCAAAATCCTCCGTTATCTCCTAGAAGGGACTGCAGCTGCTAATGTGGAAAGCATTGGAGAGGAAGAGAAGGATGCAGCTGATGGTTATCCTCGCAGCAATTCTGCAGGTCATACACTTTGAACTCTTTACCTTTCACATCAAATTTTCTCTTTGTTAACTGCGTAAGCTGGTAACTTTTTCGCTGGTAGAATGAAATCGGTGAATCAGTGTATGTTGGGCAGTCTTTCACATCATGTTCTTTTGTAAAATATTGGTTTTGTTTCTCGTTACGAATATGCTCAGTATATTAATTCCTAAACAAAGGAATCAACCTCATTTCCCCATTAATCCTCGTTACATTCCACATTACCGCATTATTTTTTCTGAAGCTCCTATGGTTTGATGTATCAGGTTCATCCAAATGGGTCAAAGTGAATGAAAAAAGAACACTTCATGATGTGTTGAAAGAACCAAACTTGATTATCCCCATGATACCAGGTCTGTTTTTAGAAAGCATTCTTTGCATGTTTTCTATCACTAATGAAAGTATTTCCAATATCTTTGTCATAATTATCTCATGGTATTTCCTTGTTGCAGTCTTTTATGTTGTTTCAAAAAGATCTGCCTTCTATAAGGACTTCATAACTGGAAAATGGACACCTCCTGTATGAACTGAATGCACCTGCTAGACTGCAAGCTTGGGTTTCGACATTTTATCAAGTTAAAAGCAAGCAACTTTTACACACTGCTGTATACAATGGTACCGATGTTCATTGCAGAAACGTTTTTGTAGCTTGGACTCCATTTGTCAAACTAAGAAAAAGAGCACCATTTAAAGAAATGATTTTTATATTTATATTATAAAATTTAAATCTTAATTTTTTAACTATTTGAACTCCCTAAAATCATTCCTTGTATTAAGATATCTTAAATTTTTATTATCCCTTGATTGAGGTTGATAATCTGAATTAGATTAAAATCCAATGTTTACTACTTTTCTTATAATAATTCCTACATATCAGGCAAGTAACTGAATTTTGTTAGAGTCTAGTTCTGTTTAAATATCTCTTTAGAATCTCCTCGTCTAAAGGAACAGTGAGACTGTAGGCTAAAGATACATAAAATAAAACCTTGAAAAGCTGGAATCTAAACTGCTACATCTACAGTTCATCACTTCTGCATCTTCTCATTTCCACTGACCAATATGGCTACTTTCACCTGCTCTGCCTCCGATCTTCGTCCTCTCCTTGGCAGCAGTGCTAATGCCACCGCAGCTGCTGAATACATATGCAATGGCTTCGACGCTGTTTCGGACAAGTTTGTTGCTGCAGCGTATGCCGTTGACAACACCTACCTTCTTTTCTCGGCCTACCTTGTATTCTCCATGCAGATTGGTTTTGCCATGCTTTGTGCCGGCTCGGTACGCGCCAAGAACACCATGAACATCATGCTTACCAATGTCCTTGATGCTGCCACAGGTGGTTTATCCTATTACCTCTTTGGTTTTGCTTTGGCCTTCGGCTCTCCTTCCAATGGATTCATCGGAAAGCACTTTTTCGGGCTCGAGAATTTCCCGAGCCCGTCCGGTGACTATAGTTACTTCTTGTATCAATGGTCTTTTGCCATTGCGGCTGCTGGGATAACCAGTGGTTCTATTGCGGAGAGGACTCAGTTTGTTGCTTATTTGATATATTCTTTTTTCTTAACTGGTTTGGTTTACCCTATTGTGTCTCATTGGTTCTGGTCTGCCGATGGTTGGGCGAGTGCCGCTCGAGAAGACAACCTTTTGTTCGGGTCTGGGGTGATTGATTTTGCCGGTTCCGGAGTTGTTCACATGGTTGGTGGCATTGCCGGATTATGGGGCGCATGGATCGAGGGTCCTCGCATGGGTCGATTCGACAGTGATGGCAAACCGGTGGCGGTACGTGGACATAGTGGTACATTGGTTGTCTTAGGAACATTTTTGTTATGGTTTGGCTGGTATGGTTTCAACCCAGGTTCATTCCTCACTATCTTCCATACTTACGGACAATCCGGTTCTTCCTTCTACGGACAATGGAGCGCCATCGGAAGAACCGCCGTCACGACGACGATTGCAGGAAGTTCTGCCGCTCTGACGACTCTCTTCGGTAAACGTTTACTCACAGGGCACTGGAACGTCACCGACGTTTGCAACGGTTTGCTGGGTGGATTCGCCGCCATCACCGGCGGTTGTTCCGTCGTGGATCCATGGGCAGCGATCATTTGCGGGTTCATCGCGTCATGGGTGCTCGTCGGATTCAACAAGCTGGCGGAGAAGTTGAAATACGACGACCCATTGGAGGCGGCACAACTTCATGGAGGGTGCGGTGCATGGGGGATCATTTTCACCGGATTGTTCGCGAAGAAAGATTATGTAAACGAGATATATCCAGGGAACCCCGGGAGACCACACGGTTTATTCATGGGAGGCGGAGGACGGCTGTTGGGTGCACATTTGATCCAGATTTTGGTAGTTGCCGGGTGGGTGAGTGCCACCATGGGGCCATTGTTTTTCCTGCTTCATAAGCTTGGGATTTTGAGGATCTCACCGGATGATGAGATGGCGGGAATCGATGTGACCAGCCATGGAGGATTAGCCTATGAATTTCACGACGATAATGATAAAACAATGAAAAGTTCGTTTGCGATGACAAATATGGATACTCCGAATGTATGATTTGGATCCGAAATGAAATTGGCTTCGATAAGATTAACCTTTTTGTAGTATTATTTTTAAAATATATATTTTTATTTATGTACGAGTAGATGTCTAATTAATAAAAATATTTATTGATTTTTATGAATATTGCATTTAAATCAATTAAAAATATTTAAAAATTTAATAGTCTAAAAGTGATTATAATATATTATTGATTTATATTTTAAATCTTTTAATAATATATATATATATATAATCCGTAGATATTACAATTGAATCTTTGTTCAAAATATCTAAGTAGTGGGGCTGTTTATGGGTGACTTTTTTTGAACAAGCTAATAGTGATTACAGTAATATATGTTCTATAATATAATCTACATCATTTGAGATTGATCGCTCAATCACTTTGCTGACATCGTTGATGTTCGAATTCTTAACCTCTAGAAACAACAATCGTTCTCTTAACCGTTTGGGCTAGAGTGCTCGTGCTTACGGAGACTTTGGATTTATGCAATTGCGTTGTATTGCAATAGGTAGGATTTGGGTGTTGTAAAATTAGATCTCTATAGATAGTAAACTGGGTTAGGGTTTCTTGCATGTGGTCTCATGTGTTTTAATTTCCTTTGTGAAGAATTATTAATAAATACTAACTATGGTCAAAGTAGTGTTGATGGTGGCGAAAATATACTTACACGTTCTTCCTACAATTTCTGCTGCTCATTAAGATCTGATTCTCCCTTACTGTTATTTATTATTATTTAATTAGTTACCGTTATTATAGTTAAGAGTTTAGTTAGTTGAACATATTTTATTATGCTTTGATTTTTCAGACATACATGAACCCAGATTGACTTTGTAATCTGGGGGAACCAGAAGGAATCAAGAGTTTTTTAATTACTACTCATTTCATCACATGCTATGGTCTTAAGGATTAGTTAATTAAAAATTGGAGGGTTAATTTTTGAGCAATCTTAAGCTACAATCATCAATTCCATAGATTTTTATAATTATTCATAGTTTTGATGTAATTAATTATATTTTAAAAAAATTATATTTAATTAGTTTAGAGTATTTAATGTAGTTAATATTTATATAAAATAATTTATGATTTAAAATTTAAAATTTATAGTTTATGATTTAGTGTTTAATAGTTTATGTTTAGTGTTTCAAGTTTAGAATTTAAAATTTAGGTTGGTGTTTAGAGTTTTGTTTAAGATTTAGGGTTTAATAATTATGATTTAAAAAGATTAAATTAAAATTATTTTTTATTAATATCAAAGTTTTAAAAAGATTAAATTAATTTTGTATAAACCAAGTGATAAACAAATTGATATCGCTTAAGTAATGTTGAGTTTAAGGTTTTATGTATGCAAAAAATCTCTGACAAAAGACTCACCTATCAGAATTAGATATGCGATGTAGATTATCCGAATTAATCGAAGTAAAATCATAAAAAACAAAAAATAATTAAAAACACCTTTTAAATAAAAACGAGGATAATTAGGTTTTAATTAACTTACTTGTGTATAATTATCCGTGATTACTTACCATAGAAATGGGAATGTGCATGAATCTTTCATTGATTTCTAAAACAACCACGTTCCCTACATTTCCATATCCCTCCGTTACAACCTTGAGATTCCCCTCATTAATTGAAGGTTGGTTTTGGGGTTTGGAAATTAATTATTTTTTATTTAATTATTAATATCATTATAGGAATAATTATTTTAATTTAATTTATTTTATTCACAATATTAAGATTCGAATTTTTGATTTACTTAAAATTTAATACCTCATCTTACTAAACCAATTGATTATTGATTTAAAAATTGATTATTTTTTTAATGCTCTTTTAGTTTTAGAGTCTAGCCCTGACTAATCTAAATCGATCCGTATCGTACACCTAGTTGTGGTGGGTAAATCTCTCGAACCTAAGACTTACTTAAGTGAAACGAAACTGTTTATCACTTGGACTAATACCTGTCGGTTAAAAAAAACAATTTCCTAAGATGAACCGTTCCACATGCCAACCTTTGGTTATGGCAGGTGCAATGCCCCTAACATGTCCAGATCCTAAAAACATATTGAGACAAAACTAAACAATCATAAATTATGTTTCAAACAGTAGAGGATAGATTACTTAAAAGTTAATTAATTTAAAAATAATATTACCGATCTCATCAACCAATCCAATATTTTTTTTCTTTATATTTTCTTAATTTAAATCATCAACTACTCCATATGTCTATTAAATATTTATAGATAAAAAATAATTACTGTTAATATGAACTAATTAATTCTGTGTTTTTATATGATTGGAGGATTTATAATTTAAATGAAGGGTTATGATCATTGGTGCTAGATTTTATTACAAGAAGCGAATAATAATATCAATAACGATAAAATTAGGATCGAACATTGAAAGAATAAAAATTTATGAAGTTTTTAAATTTAAAAATTAAAAGGGGAAAACCTTATTTTATTACTATTTAAGTTAAGAGACCTCAAGTACAATTATACCAAAATTTTTTGGGAGGGACAGGAGTCCTTCCAACAATCAGCATAGCTTCGTCACTGAACACCAACCAATATTATAAAAAAAATTAAATAATTAATTACCTTTATTATTTCACATAAAATTACCTTTGACTACAACGTCAGATAAATGAAAAAAAATTATTGTATTTTTCTCTGAATACTCTAAATATATCAAAATTATCGTAAAGAACTTAATATAACGTATAAATCATCTTAAACATCTGATAATATATTTTATATCAATAGTTATCGAAATAAATCTCTATTAACACAAAAATACCCTACAAAAGAACCACTCATTATTATTATTTTAAGTCTCAATCATTTTAACTAAGATTTCTGTTCTTTTCATATCTAAAAAATATAAAACACATGTAAGAAAATATTCTCACATTAATTAATTAATTAATTAATTAGAGATAAAATTTGTGATGTCTTATTGAAGTTTATGAGTGAGAGATTTAGTGGTCTAATAAGATGGAAACAAAACAAAGAAAAATAAATAGAGAAAAATATTTTTATATATGTGTATTTTCTAGTTACGTCGTAGATTTTGATCTAAATTTTAAAATTTTTCAAAAATTACTTTTACGGAACAACATTTTCTTAATTATTCCTAGATTTGTGGATGGGTTTTCTTTTTATTGTTTAATTAGAATTAATTAGATTTATTTTTTAAAAGGTTCTCCTGCTGCCACGTAACTCTTACTCTTTGAACTTGCAATTTATTAAGGACCTGTAATTTAATTTTGCATTTTCCTATTAGTCTATTGTTGAAATAATTAGCGACGACCAAGCTTTAATAATCACATTCACCGTAAAACAAAAGACCTAAATTGTGAAGACAGAATCTAACGACCATGCTTTGTTTTTTTTCTTGAGGAAATTGCATCATTGGTCACCAAATTATTAAAACTTGTATGTTTTGGTTATTATATTATTTATTTTTACAAGAATGATCACTAATAGTATGTTTTTCCTGTTTCGATCATCTGTAGTTAGTTTTGACCACCATCTTAATGCAAATGGTGATGTAGTATGATATATTAATAATTTTAGTCTTTAAAACTAAAATATTTTATCACTGTAATTTTAATTTTAAAAACAAATAATAAATTTAATCTCAATATTTGTAAATCATTTTAATTTGAGCAATGACCTGATTTTTTAAATTATCTTTTATTCCCTCTTAAGTTACATAAGGCCGTTATATATATATTTATAAGATAAGATCAAGTTGCATAATATAAAACTCGGGTTAATAGTTGATTATGTAAAAAAAAAAAAAATAAGAAGCTAATCTGAATTATCCATTTCAATCATAAAACAATCTAGAAAAATATAAAATTTAAAAAGTTTTATACTGTATAATTTAATTTTATCTCTCTAAGATTTATGTTTTATTGAATAATTTAATTTATTAATTTATCTAAAATTAAAATCTGACCTAAATATTATCTTATATTTAAATATACCGATTAAAAAATGGAAGTAGTGGTTGGCATGAGTATGCATCCATAGTTTATACATTGGAATATGACAGAGAAAAGGAGCTACCAAGTTCTAACCAATAACAATTATGGAAATTATAACTTCTTGAAATCTTTTGGGTCCCTCTCTTAATCATGAATTTAACCTAACCTTTTGGAATTTATTGAATTAATTAATACTATATTCTTCAAATAAAATAAAGATATACATTTAGTTATTTTAAAAAGTATAGTTTGTCACTTCAAAATTTTAAAATCTTTTATTATGTTTCAAAAAGTTTGAATATTTTTAATTGTATCCCCTCGTAAATCTATTTGAAGTTATGATTATATCTCAATTTTGTAAAAAATTTTATTTATGCCCTCAAGTTTTTGAAAATTTCAAAATAAAGCTTTCACATTTAAAAAATTAATTTAGATTTAATATTTTTAAAAATAAACCCCAAATTAGAGAATGATCTATGTTTGGGTGTGCATATATAAATAATGAATAAAATTGGGTATATTTGGGGAAGAACAAACTCTAAAACTTTGATAAGAAAGAAAGAAAGAGGGGGAAGTTCTAACGGTTGGATTACAAAATAGCATATTATATATATTGTATGTATATAATAAACAAGTACGGAATCAAAATTTTATATAAGAGATATAAATTATTAAAAAGTATATTAGAAATGTAGGGTGTAAAATTATCAGAGTATAGGGAATACATAATTAAATTATAAAAAATATATATAAAATATAAAAAAATTTAAAAATTTTAAAGGTATAACTGTATCTCTAATACCCTTAAGTTCATCTCGATAATAAATATTAAAAGATTAATAAAAGAGCAAGTAGTTTGCCACTGAAATTCGATCCCTCAACTTCGGGAGATTATTAGGTGAATCTTGTTTACCACGTCATCTATGGTCCAAGTAATCAGAACTGTTCATCTTTAAATAACTACCTAATAACTACTCACTTATTATATAAAAAAAGAGGTGACGATTTACCTTAAAAAATTAAAATGAACGATTCTGATTACTTGAGACTACAGATAACATGATCAAACATATTCGACTAGTAATTATTCCTCAACTTCACTCTCCATAACGTGCTCTCTCAATCATTACTAATTGATTCCCAATTACTTCATATATTATTTTATGAGGAGCCGAAAAATAGACACAATGCATGCATATATTACAGAGAGAAGTAAGGATTAAATAATTAGAGAATAAAATTATTTAATTATAAATTAATAGACTTGATGATTATTTAATTTAAAATTTGAAAGAAAGAATACTTAATTCAATAAATATTTAGATTAAAATTATTATTAGACATAAAATTTAGAACATAATTTGTTTATACCTTTAATAACTTCGCGCCTGAATAAGATATAAAAATATTTTTAATTTTATATATTAATTATGGATAATTATTTCATACATTTACGGTAAAAAATTTTAATTTTTAAAAATATCTTAAATTTAGAATTTAATTTAGGGTGTAAGATTTTGAGTCTTAAATTTAATAGTTTAAAAATTAATATTTATAAATAAAATTTAAATTTATTAGTTAAAACTTAAATCCTCAATATATTATTTTAATCCTTAAATCTTAAACCCTAAAATTAAAATATTTATTAAAAAATAATTTTCGCCACTAATATATATATTAAATACAAACCCATTAATTATTCATACCAAATTGTCAACCTTCAGGGGCTATAAATCACGTGTAGGTTCTTCGATCTTTTAGTTTGAGATTCTAGTATCTTTTCTAAACTATGTATTCTCAAGTATTACACATTGATCATTCAATCATTGGACTGTTAACGGTATTAGTGTTCGAACCCGTGACTTTCAAAAACAACCAAACAACAACTATTTCTTTAATCGACGATGCTAGATGGTTCGTACAGACTCTCAGAATTTTAATAGTTTATGTTCATGTTAAATTTAATGTAACTTATGTGTGATTTTTAATTAATTAAATTAGTTTAATTTGATTTTGTTATTAAATTATTGATTATATAATTTATAAAAGTTTATGATTTATTTTAAAACCTTGTCCACTTTTCTAAAGTTACCCCTAAAATTCAAATTGTTAATTAAACAACTTTTTTGGTTAAAAATTAAACTATCACTAACTGTTTAGCTTTAAAATAAATCTATACAATATTTTTTAATATAATTATTCTCAATCTCTATGGCATAATTTTTTTTCATCTTATATATGTGTTACATATTTTAGTTTGTAATGCGAAGAAAAGGTAGGGGAATATGGAGAGAGGTGCTCTTTTGCGGTGGGGTTCTGGACAAGCCTGATAGGAGCGACCGTACACGGTTTTTAAAAAACAAAAGTCTAGAATTTTGATAAATTACATTCATTAGGTGACATTAATCTCAAAATTCTATGTTATAATTATATCTTAAATGTGATAATTGATTCTAGAATTTTATTGATTATTCTTTTTCATATTGTTTCTATAGAACTAGTAAGATTCTGGACAAGCACAATAAAAACGACCGCACAAAGGCCCTAAAAGGATAATTATTTCTAAGAGTCACATTTTTAGAATTAGTGGAAGTTATGAACAATTGCTTCTAAGAGACACATTTTAATAAATTACACAGGGGCCTCAAAATTTTTAAACCGTCCCTCAGCCCCTGCCCTTCGTTAAGATGGGATGAGTTTATATTTATATAGATTATAAGGAACTTTAACATAAAATTCTAATGAGTAACAAATTTAATAATAATAATAATAATAGAATATAATTTTTTTATCTAAACCAACGATTTAGGGATATATATTTCACCCGACCTGATCGTTTTTTTGAAGAAGACCTGATCGGATTCTAACTTAGTTCAATAGGGTCCGTTTTTTGTATAAAAAAGTTGGTTTTGGGTTTGATTTTTATTGAGGATAAGGTCATGTTCATGTATTATAGTGTAAACAAAATTTATTTTGATTCTATTTAAAATTAATAGTGTAATTTATATATAGAGAGAGTTATAATAATGTTGTCTTCTTATTTTTTATAATTAGATCTTTAAAATTAAAATTTTGTTATAATTCGATTTTAAAAAATAAATTTATTTTTATAATTAAGTTCCTAAAATTAATTATTTTGATCGAATTTTTTAAAGAGTAAGGTTGGGTTTCTCAAAAAGACTTTGTGCTCATCCCTAACAATAATGTATAACATTTTAAAAGTATAAGATGGAATTAGAGTTTATATAACTAGAGGGAATGAAGAAAATCATTTACGAAACTTAATGAAAGAGTTCAAAGGGAGAAGTTAAGTTTTTTTTAAAGTAAACGTTTAAAGTGAAAATTTTGAAGATTTAATTTGTTTTTTTTATTATTTTAAATTTAATTTTTTTAAATATTAAATTATTTATCATTTGGACTAACTCGGTTAATTCGCTTACCATTCCACAATAATTGATATACAATGATGTGGAATCTCAAGCACATTTGATGTTGGCCATGAAAATCATTCATAACCAGATATTTCATCATTTAATAATTTCATCCCAAAAAAGTTTTTATTAATATTAAAAATAAAAGTTATATTCACATCTTTCCAATAATAAATAAATAAAAACTTTATAAGAGAGAATAAAAAAATTCCCAAGAAAAAATATATTAATCCTTGAACAATTATTTTAAAGCAAAGTATTAATGTATTATAAGATCTATTAAAATATTGCATAAAATAACAAAAGGTTATGATTTGGAACGGACCCTTGGGAGCTATCACATGGTTTTTTCTTGCCCACCCTCCCTTATTTGAGCACTTCATTTTCCCTTGAAACAAACAGCATTCAATTCTCTCTTTACCAGAAACTAAACAAATTTGTATGGCAATGGAGAATTTGTTTCGCCTTGTTGATCAAGACCAGGGTTTCTTTCAACGTAAATGGACTTTGGTCAATGGTCCGGTCATTGTAGGCGCTGGACCGTCGGGGCTAGCCACTGCCGCTTGTCTAAGGGAACAAGGGGTGCCCTGTGTCGTCCTCGAACGAGCCGAATGCATCGCATCGTTGTGGCAAAAACGAACCTACGATAGGCTAAAGCTTCATCTCCCTAAACAATTCTGCCAACTCCCTAAAATGCCTTTCCCTGAGGATTTCCCTGAGTATCCCACAAAGAGGCAGTTTATTGACTACCTTGAGTCATACGCTAAGCATTTCGATATCAACCCCAAGTTCAATGAGTGCGTGCAGTCGGCTAGGTATGACGAGACCAGTGGTTTCTGGAGGGTTAATACCATTGTCACGAGTGGCTCGAACAAGACCGAGTTCGAGTACATTTGCCGTTGGCTTGTGGTGGCCACAGGGGAAAATGCCGAGCGTGTGGTGCCTGATATTGACGGATTGAATAAGTTTGGGGGTGAAGTTATCCATGCTTGTGATTACAAGTCCGGGGAAAAATTCAAAGGCAAGAAAGTGCTCGTCGTCGGCTGCGGCAACTCCGGCATGGAAGTTTCTCTTGATCTTTGCAATCACAATGCTTCACCTTCAATGGTGGTTCGCAGCTCGGTAAGTCAACAAAACATTAAACACGCATTAACATATACTGCTTAAACAGAAACATGATCCTAAGTTTCTTTCTCTCTTTTGTTTTCATTTCAACAGGTTCATGTTTTGCCGAGAGAAATTTTTGGGAAATCAACGTTCGAATTAGCTTTTATAATGCTGAAATGGCTACCCATTTGGCTTGTCGACAAGCTTCTGTTGATTTTAGCCTGGTTGGTGTTCGGAAACATTGAGAAATATGGTCTGAAAAGACCATCAATGGGTCCATTAGAACTGAAGAACACCAACGGGAAAACCCCTGTACTTGACATTGGTGCACTGGACAAAATCAGATCAGGTGACATTAAAGTTGTCCCTGGAATCAAACGTTTCTCACGTGGACAAGTCGAGTTTGTTAATGGCGAAAAGGTCGATATCGATTCCGTCGTGCTCGCCACCGGATACCGCAGCAACGTTCCTTATTGGCTACAGGTGAGAAAATTTTCTAAAGAAGCGGCACTCCTCTGTTTCTGATTTTAATTTATCTAAATACAAGTGAAGTAACCATGTTTCTGGTTTTATGTTGAACAGGAAGGTGACTTCTTCTGTAACAACGGATTCCCAAAGGCTCCATTCCCGAATGGATGGAAAGGAAGTGTAGGATTGTACGCGGTTGGGTTCAGTAGGAGAGGGCTCTCCGGTGCTTCCTCTGATGCCATGCAGATTGCTACAGATATTGGCATGGTTTGGAAGCAGGAAACTAAGCAGCAGACAAAGAGGAGTGTTGCCTGCCATAGACGATGCATTTCACAGTTCTAAATTTCTTTAAAAAAGGATTATTTGATCAGCAGATAGGAAACCAATTTGTTGTTTTTATGTAAAAAGAAGAAGAAACAAGTAGTACAGTCTGACAGATCCCTCTCCTATGGCCCAAGTTTTGATTTTCTTTGGGCATTTTGTAAACTTAGAGGATGAGGAGGCTCTCATTAAACCTTACAAGTTCTGTAAATTTCTATATTTTTAACAATTTTAAGTAGTTTTGGAATAATTTTATCAAGATCCACCCTAATTGATACATGAACTTCCTTCAAAATGTGTCCATTTTCATGACTGCTTGTGTTGTCTATTTTCTTTGATTCTTGAGTTGTTGACCATGAATTTTTAACAAATTAATTGATGCATGGCATATGCTTAAAAATAACCCATCGAATATCAAAGGCTGAACAGACCCACTTCATTCAAATTTTTTCAGATATGGAAGTTCTGTAGGACCCATGACCATAAGGCTCAATGGAATCCATCTCCCACCCTCACCTACTTACGGGCAAGTGAGTCGATTTAAAAAAATTTAAGTTATTCGAATTAACGTATTATTTTTATAATTTAATCTTTATTTGATATTTTTTTATTCAAGTCAAGATTATGAAATTTAAGTCAGAGTTTGTGTCAATTCGAGTTTGAGTGTTGTACAAATTTAACTGTAATTATTATCATGTTATAGTATGAGTTGATTTTAATTAAATGATATTATCTAATCATATAAGTTCTGCAAATGCATTTCTTCATATATTTTTTTTATGTGACATATTTTTTATATTTTATATCGGTATATATATCAGAAAAATTGAGTTACTCAACTCAAACTTAAAAATCAATTCATAATTATTAAAGTTTTTGAGTTATTTGAGTTTTGATCTTAAAATTTAAATATTATTTGAATTTTTTTAAACCGAGTCGAATTTTGCTTATCCCTACACACCATCACCACTTTTTTTTAAAAAAATTATCTTTGTGGATAGCCAAGCTCCAAAATGGGGTATATACACATCACTATTCTCTTTTCCATTGACCAACTTACTGAAATAATCCAAGGCTTAAAATAGTTCCAATGGCCTTGCACATGGATAAAGAAGAGCCTTCAATGCTGTTCATATGCTCTAAAGTATCAATTAGTTCTGTAAAGCATATTCCAAAACTTGAGTCTGTCAGAATTTAATTCAATGGATTTTATTATCTCCTAATCATGAGTTGTTTCAATGTATTAACTTAACAGAAGTGGTGGTCAGAATGTAATTCAAAGCTTATGACAAGACAGAGAGCTTACACAAGATCCATGATTCCATCAACAGAAACAAAACATCTTTGTCTTGTCTAATATTCAAGCTGTAGCTTTTCTCCCCTTCTACACTTCTTTAAGTTCTCATGGTCAGTGACTGAATCTGGGTAGCATTCTGAATGAAAAATGACAGGAAATGGTGGTTTAAAACTAAAGTCACTGCAGTTATTGCAGTCCATCAATGGCGGAGAGTATAGTTAGCTTTCAGGAAGAAAAAAATAAACTTTGAAAGGAGCAACTCGAGAGATCAATAGGTCCATGAAATAAATCCAACAACAATAATAATAGTAATGTTCATTGACTCATCTGCATTAAGTTGGAAACTTTGAAATCCAAACCATGAATGGGGCCGATTTCTCTTCATGTTCCTTTAAAAGAACATAGAGACAGCCCTCACTGGTTTGTCTTTCATTGCAGCAACTGATCGGTTGCAGTTAAACCTTTGCCTGCATTAAAAGGCTGAAGACATTATCTGCATGTTTTCAAACCCTTGTAATATGAACATCACTGATAACAATTGTAATTGCATGTTTCCTGTTCCTTATAATTTGGACATCACTACTGCTAATGACAGTGAAAATGACCACAGGGAACAGCTGCTAAAATCACTTTAGTCTGCAAATACAAGATAATACCAAGATGTTTTGTTTCTGTTCCTTCACATGTTAGTGTTCTCTAAGGACTGAGGCGAGGTGGACCGAAAACGAGCAATGAACATTGCTTAGAACATGGAAGTTATAGGGGAGAAATTATGAGAGGTTGTAGAATCTAGTGAATGGTTCAATCCAATGTACAGCTTGATCTGTTTTTTCTAATAATTGAATGGAATTGGCATCAAATCAAGTGTTTCTTATAGGTAAAATGTCTAAGAGGATTTCCTCATACATGTCTTCCTGGATGAACAATTCTAGTACCTATGTGATATTTTCAGTACTGGTTTCTCAGCATACACTCTTGTGAATGGAAACTCGAAAGCATCGAGTCTGCAACTGCGATCACGACGAGATCCTCCAGCTTGGTTGAGTTTGAAGGACCAGAAACCAATATTCCAAGAAAACAGAACATGAACATGGTTTTATGACAGTGTTGGATTGACAAAACTAGGGAACAAGCCGACCAAGATTGGAAAAGCCTAGTTGCCAACTAGCCCACCTGTTTTTTATATCCTCTATCCAGGGCATGAGATAAGGACACAAAACAGGCAAAACTTGAGTTCCATGATGAGTTAGTCCAAATCTATATACAGTTATTTGAGTACAATGATAGGGCAACATAGAGGTTTTAATGCACCCTATCTAGCTAAATATGTTCCAATGGAAACTGACTTGACAAGCTTATCAGGACATCATAATATGCTGTGTTTCTGGTTTGATTGAGATTTATCAAGCAGGGGAAATTTCAAAAGTTTCAGACAAAAACAAAAGTGGAGAAAAGCTACAAATTCAGATGTGATGGCTAAACTGTTGATGGATTCCATATATATGAAAAACAAGAATGCTTTACAAAACAATCAATTCAGAGAACAATACAAGGCAGCTCTTGAAGTGAATCACTTCTAGAAGAGAGTCAAAGAAAATTAAGTAGCCTTGTATTGTCATACCCTCAAACCTTTATTTTTAATCAGATTAATTCAGATGTGACCGAACAATGATACCTTTAAGTTGGCATCAATTATTTTATCATTTTATGTCACATCATTAAAATATAGTTAACATATAGTTGTGTAACTGTTGATATCAACTTTTCTTTGTACAATTTTCATGTTTTTGAATTAATCCATAGTTGTGTAACTGTTGATATCAACTTTTCTTTGTACAATTTTCATGTTTTTGAATTGGATTAATCTACGATGCCCGTCGAACAGCGTTAAACATCACCAACGTTGAACACGTTGAATATTATTAAACTAATTAATAAAGATTAAAAATTTTAAGTACTCAATATACAATTATTAATTATATGTTGAGTCTATCAATCTTTTATTAATTATATATTAAGTCATTAAGATTTTTATTTTTTATTAATTAATTTAATAATGTTCAACAATATTCAATGTTAATAGTGTTCAACAATGTTTGATGCTTGTTGTAGAATTTCTTTTTGAATTTTTGATAAATTGACAAAAATAACAATAATTGATGTCAACATTTTAATAAGGAAAAAATAGTGTCATTATTCTATCATATTTGAATCAATTTGACAAAAAAATAAAAGAAAAAAGTAAAAAGAAGAAGAAATATTTAAGGTCTAAAATGAATATCCTGGCAAGGTTAAAGGACCAAAAAGGTCATTCTGCCATTTTTTGGAAGAAGTTCCTGGTGATTACATTTCATTTCTGCAACAAATAATGTCTGTTACCATAAATTCCCGCTCTATTTTCTTTAGAAAATTAAAGAGAGTAGAGAGAATACATACAAACAAAGCCATCATCATCACATACATATCTTTGATTCTTTTCTTCTCCCAGAAATTCATGAAATGCTATATCCTACAGGTTTCAAGGTTTACAATGAGATGCAGGCAATAGTTTCATGGTTTCGACACACAATTGGAATAGAAGGAATATAGAAAGTGACATGCTTTTCAATAGGATCCAAAGTTATCATATCGGATCAGAGACGACTGACAAGACAAATGAACTATTTTCCCTTGCTTTTAGCATTAGCATCTGACAGCAAAGATTCCAGTTCTCCGTTTTCGTATAGTTCGACAGTATCTGCATCAAAATACGAATAGATAGAATAACAAGTGAAATCCACTTGGAATTACTAGAGTCAAAACTAGAGTGATATATTACAAAAGCACAAGATTTTTTCTTTCCTAGTGGGAGTAAGGAATTATAAAATCCAGAGAATTTTACAAGGTTGAGTAAAAATATTTTGGAATTGTCTCGAAAGCTTAACGTGTTATTTCAGAAACTAAATTATGCCAATTCCTTTTAGCAGGTAGAGAATCCATTTCCAGGTCTCATCTTAATGAATAGATCGTTCAAGAGATGAAGATGCATTAATACCTGTACAACCACCAATGTGTTTGCCCCCTGTGAGAAGCAGATACAGATCAGAGCATTGTTATCATTATATAACCAAGAAAGCTTTAGAGATAAAAGAGAAGGATAACAGGCAAAATATATTATGACAGAAACTGTACTCTTCAACGAATTAGAAGTAACTTACGTTCCAACTTCCAAGCATCATAGAACAAGCAACAAATAAAATAAAGATGCCAACAGGAGATAATAGAGTGACAGAGGTAGGAGAATCCATCATTTTATGTTTTGAACAAGTTATTTCCCGGTTTGTTTGCAAAAACTCGGTTTGACCATTTAGTATGTGATGCTTGTGAGTATGCAAAACATACAAAGAATTCTTATCCTTTTTACAAAATAACAGAGTGTTGTTCCCTTTTCAACAATTCATTCTGATGTTTGGGGGCTTAAACGAATTACTCATTATCTGGTAACATGGATATATTTGTAAAATCTAGGGGTGATGCATTTTCTTGCTTTCAATCTTTTCACAAGATGATTAGTAAACAATTTGGTGCAAAAGTGAAAATTCTGAGAATTGATAACGGGACATAATACAATTTTAATGCATATTTGGAATCACATAGAATAATCCATCAGACCACCTGTCCAGGAACTGCATCTATTAAACATAAAGACATGAAGAGGAAATTTTGATTACTTGGAGAAGCTAGAAATAAAATGCAGTTGCTAAATTGAGTGTTGAGGCAGAATCAAGGGTAATGGCACAAGGAATTTGTGAAGTTTTGTGGTTGCGAAAACTACCGGAAGAAGGCTGTCAAAAGAAAACGAAGTATCCTTGTATTGTGATAGCAAAGGTATTATCGGTATTGTTCAAAATCTCATTCAACATAGTCAAACAAAACACATAGAGATCAATCGACAATTCATCACAAAAAAGCTTAACACAAGAACGTTGAGCCTAGTTTACATGACATCTGACAATAACCAACAGATGTCTTCACCAAGGGACTCAATAACATAACTTATCACATTTTGGTCTTCAAGTGGATATGTGTGACATTTTGCAGTAACTTGAGGGGAAGTGTTTACCAAATTAAAATCTGAAAATTAGTGATTATGTCGATTGGTTTTAAGCTAAATTAGGGTGTAATTAGGTTAACAATAAGATTATTTCACTAAATACTTTTTCCAGTTCTATATATACCAATTCATGGCTCAAAGCTGATACATACAAATGAGAAGAATTCTCTTATAGTTTCTCACTATATCCATGTCTATTTACCTTAAAAATTGAAATATCCATCGACACGTAAGTCAAGTGTTAAGTTTCCTTTTTTTAATATCATAGGGCTTGAACCCAGATATTTGGTGCCAACATACAACAACTTCGCCACTTTAACTAGGGTTATGTCTGCACAAGTGCCAAGTTTTTAATTCAGCCATATCATGGAAATGTTTGAACAGTCATTAGTACTAACTAAGCTGCAATAATATGTTATACTGCTTCTCTGCATGAAATTGCCAAGCCAACATAAAACTAAAGGCAATTAGGTAACTACTATTCATATTGATTTTCTGATTAGACTATGATCAATTTATGTTCTTGTAAATACCAATCTGACATCACAGAGTTACAAGTCATTTGTTCATAAAGACGGTAAATTGCAAAAATAATAAATGCACTAGTAAGGATATTACAAATAAAAACAATAAACCATTAAGCCATTCAGACCGTTTTGCAGTCAATTTATTTCTAAACCTTAAGGTAATTGCTAATACAGGAAAATAATACTTACCAATAAAAACATTAGGGACAGTACGTTGCCCAGTAAGCTGCTCCAGTACATTCTGCAGTTGGGATCCTTGGGCACCTGAAAAAGATAAAACTCTTTTAATATATGAAAGATAATATTAAGATGCAAAGAATGCAAGGCCCAATTTGAGTTATGACATTTAATCCTTGGCATCTGCATATGAAATCGCGTCCTCGGCTTCTACTTCAGAGAAAGGTAACATTAAAAACAATACAGAATTGCTTATGTTTTTGAGAAATAAGTGTTTTATGAACTATTTCCAGTTTCCAGCCTCAGAAGGTAGCATATGGTGATTAGTGATATACAGTAATTTAAGCTGCCATGTCCCAGATTGAACTGTTATGATTTTAAAGTACTAGAGCTTGAAACAAGTACTACAACGATTAACTGATTAAAGTTTTCAAGGTTATCACAAAAGTCCAAAAAGAATGCTATGAACCCAAAGCTTTCATTATTTTGAAGGGTTTTTTCGGAAGGTACTGATATCCACAAGTCCCCTTAAATTTCAATTTGACGTAACCTAAAGAGTGAACTTAACCTCCCTCAAATCTCCATTTTTTGCAATTTGATTCCATACCAAAACTTCATAGTTGATATTTTCTAAATTTGCAAGACTCAGTCCTCAACGCATTTGGTGTAAAAAATTCAACTCAGACAAGGCCAAAAAACAGCAATGGAGTCTCTGCTAATACTAATAGTTCACTAGGCAGAAGCAAGACGGCACAATGACAAGGACCACAAGGTTCCAAACAAGTCAAGCATTCAGCCATTTTCACTGAATCACCACTATCAAGACAAATTATTTCATCCAAACTGTATGCAAAAATGGTAAATAGCATCACTAAAACATTACACAATTTCAATAATGAGTAAAAAAAGAGAACTTTTACGGTATATAAACATTAAAAACAGAAGTTTGATGGGGAAAAAAAAACTAACCCAATTCATCCAATTCAATAACGGAAGGCTCCACACCAAGCTTTTTGAACAAATATTTCACCTCGGACGAGTACCTGAAAATAAAGGGCGAAAAGGAACCATATCAAATCTGTAAAAAATTGGTATAACAAATCACGAAAAACACTTTAACATTTAAAAAAATACAGATTTGGAGAATGATGAGATTTGCACCCACGGGCACCAACTCTTGGAATAAACAACAACAGGATTATCAGCCACTGTCTTCTTAACACTCTCCTCCAGTTCGGAACCAGAAGAGGAAGCCATGCCTCGAATCGACATGGATTTGGTTCGCTTCCTGGATCCATTGTTGACCAGGCTCCAGCAGGAAGATGCAGAGGCTTTATTTCTTTGAATATGAAGAATTTTGTTACATGGAAGCTGAGAGAAAGACCCAGGACGGTTTAGAGGAACAAAGCTCAGTTTCACCAGATGGTTTGCACTTGCAACTGCCATTGCTTTTCTTCTTTGTTTTGTCTCCAATCTAGAGTTTTCGCAGCGATATTCGATTCTTTTCAGTTTGTTCTTTCGGATATACAGTGGCCTACTGGCCTGGGCTTTGTTGTTTGCTTGCAAATGAAAAGGGAGAGAAAGTTGGGCTTTGGGGCAGAAAACAATTTAATTACGACTTTTGTCCATTATTTTGTTTATTATGATTTTTTTGCCCATTTATTATAATTGACAGTGTCATTAGTTGGAGAAATTATTTTATGGACCGATTTTACCACGTCATCCATGATTCTTAAAAACAAAAAATAAATTCACGTCATCATTTTTTACACATCATCTGCACACTCATAATTTTAATTTCCAAATCATCTCTCTAAATAAAATATATTAAAATTAAAAAAGATGATGACGTGGATTTATTTTTTATTCTAAATCTTAAACCCTAACCCTAACCATAACCCCTAAACCCTAAACCCTAAACCTTAACTCTAACCATAAACCCTAAACCCTAAACCCTAAACCCTAACCCTAAACCCTAATTAAAAAACAAATCCATGTGATCATTTTTAATTAGGGTTTAGGGTTTAGGATTTAAGTGTAGGGTTTAGGTGTAGGGTTTAGGGTTAGGGTTAGGGTTATGATTTAGGGTTTAGGGTTAGGGTTAGGGTTTAGGTTTAAGGTTAGAGATTAGGGATTAGGGTTAAGGTTAGGATTTAGGATTTAGGGTTTAGGGTTTAGGGTTAGGGTTTAGGGTTTAGGGTTTATGGTTAGGGTTTAGGGTTAAGGTTTAGAATAAAAACAAATCCACGTCATCATTTTTTTTTAATTTTAATATATTTTATTTAGAGAGATGATTTGGAAATTAAAATTATGAGTGTGCAGATGATGTGTAAAAAATGATGACGTGAATTTATTTTTTATTCTTAAGGACCATAGATGACGTGGTGGAACCGGTACATAGAATAATTTCTCTCATTAGTTGGTATGGTTAGAGTAATCAAACAAATTAATTAATGATTGAACATGTATGTGTAGTTAAATAATATTAGAAGGATAAATCTCAAATTTTAGTATAATAGAGACCAAAAATATAAAAAAATAATTTAATTTTCATCATCGATGATTTTATATTTGAGTCGAGAAATTACGTTCTGAAAAAAGAAATTTTTAATTTTTTCGAACGTATTGAATTCAAAATCGATGAAAAAGTAAGGTATGGATGCGCTAAAAGTATCCGGTTCGATAATTTAAAAATTTTTATTGAACAACTAATAAAATAAGATATTAAATTTTTTAAGTAAGATTAAGGGTTTTAATTATAAATTTATGCATTAATAAAAAATCATGAAAGAAGGGAGAAGTCAATCCTAACATCTAAGTGTTTGGTGCTGCTATGATTTCCTCCCTCCTGGACTTGAAATGAGTCAACATTCTATCACGGTCGGGAAGGTTGTCCTTGATCACCGGCACTTGCTTAAAGTTTCCAGCCCATTCCTGCAACCGAGGGAACCTTTCAAGTCCTAGAACTTCAACACCAGCGGCTTCAGCCAACACATCGAGCCAACAAGCGATCCATCCATAAGATATGTCGGTTAATCCCAGCTTGTCACCCCCAAAGAACTTCTTATCCCCGAGCCCATGCTCTTCAATAATTTTCAGCACATCTTCAGCTTCTTTCGTCGCCTTCACTTGCTCGTCTCCAGCCGTATGAAAGAACCTGTAAAACACAGGAGCCTTTTCGCAATCGAAACCAAGTTTAGACAAACCAAAATGGGTTCTTGAAAGAACTAAAAGAAAACAGGGTTTTTCATGTTTCGTAAGGTTTACCTTATCTTCTCCGAACTTGATCCAGAATCGAGCCACAGCCCTTCCATGAGGATCTTGAGGAAGCAAAGGGTTTATGGGCCAAATCTCCTCGATGTATTCAAGTATAACAATGGATTCTGCTATTGGTTTCCCAGCATGAACCAACACCGGGATCTTCTTGTGGATTGGATTGTACCTGAGGAGCAATTCACTCTTGTTGAACAGATTCTCTTCTACGTACTCAAATTCCACCCCCTTGTATTTTAGACCCCATAAAACTCTGTAACTAAATGGACTACCCCAATGTCCTAGCAACTTCAATTCCTCCATTTTCTGAAAGATTTACTGCAACTCTGCTGTATGCTCTGTTCTTCCAGTGCCAGACCCTTATATGAAAGGATAGTTTCTTGCACCCCACGTTCTTGGCTCAATACTGAAGTCAAAAGTTTGCTTCTTTTTTATAGCAGACATTTAGACTAATTGGGTATAATCTGGCAAGTTGCTTAATACAATAGTATTATCTTTACGTGGATTTGTATATTTATGTTATGTAAACATGATTTTTATTTTCATAATAATTTCGGTACATGTTTTGTTTTACACCATCGCCATTATTGAAAGCTGAGAACTTCAAAGTTTGCTGGTGATGTTAATATTCCGCACTTTCGATGTTTTCGGGGTAGAATCTTTGGGAACAACAATGGTGAGGACACCGTGTTCCACTTGTGCCTTGATCTGCTCAACCTTCACGTTCTCCGGCAATTCAATTTCCCGAGAGAAATCAGCCCTCCCCGTCCCTCTCTCCGCCACATGCCAGATACTGTCTTTGTCGTGTCTCTCCTCTTTAATACCTTCCCCTTTTATTTGCATAATGTTCCCATCTCGGATCCCCACTTTTATGTCCTCTTTGCTGTATCCTGCATAGATACCAAATCAAACAGCTTAGACTTTGGGTTTTGTTGCAGGAAATTTCTAGGAAAAGATTGAAGAGAAGATGAAACCTGGGACGTTGATCTTGAAGATGTGGGCAGTTGGGGTTTCGAGCCAATCTATAAGAGCCGTTGATCCAGACCATTCACGGAACATCGGAGGGCTCCAAAAGAGTCGCCGGAAAGGGTGACCGAATATAATATCCGCCATTGCTTGTTTTGCCTGAGCTCTTAACTGTACCGTTGACGTCGAATGCGTGGAGACTGGAAGCGGACTGGTGTGATAAATACGAGAGTGTTGAAGAATCGAGAAGATCCAGAATGTTCTTAGGGATTGGGATTATCCTTTCAGTATATCCGGACTTGCGGCTATTTCAATTAAAAAATATTAAATATTCATTTTGAAATATATTTATATAATTTAAATATTTATTTTAGTAAAAAGGTAAACATCTATTTTTAAGTTAAAGTTAAAAATAATTTTTAAGAGGACGTGTTTGATGTTTTAAATAATTAAAATTTAATTGATGAATCTCTTATTTACGATCGAGAAATATAATTAAAAATAATATCTTCCTCTAGATAAATACAAATTAATTGGTGATTAAATAGTTAAAAAAACGTGTAAAAATCAGTTTAATTATTACAGTCTAAATATATTCACTGGAACAATTGTCACGGCTGAAAATCTGCTACGTAGAATTAATCTGATGACGTGGCCCGCTTTCATTGGTTATCCAGACAAGGGCAAGTGTATTCGCCCTCAATCCGCCATATCCTTGGAAGAAGCCTCCCCTCCACCATCCACAGCTTCAAAGCATCGGAACCGCCGGGATGAACCTAACGACAGTCTACAACTCCGCCGCCGCCTCACCAACCCACCCATCATCACTCTTCCCACAAATCACAAGATGCAAAACCATGAAACAACTCCACCAAGTCCACGCCCTTTTCCTAAAAACGGGCCAGATCAACGACCCTCTAGCCGCCGCCGAAATCCTCAAATTCTGCTCCCTTCCCGCTCACCGCGACATCGACTACGCCCGGAAGGTTTTCCGCCAAATGAGCGAACCCAACTGTTTTTCTTGGAACACCATCCTCAGAGTTCTAACGGAATCGGACGAAATCGAGGAAACGAATGAGCCGTTAGAAGCATTGCTTTTGTTTACTGAAATGCTCACTGACGGGACCGTTTTGCCTAATCAATTTACGTTTCCTTCGGTTTTGAAGGCCTGTGCTAGAACTGGGAAGCTTCTAGAGGGGGAACAGGCTCACGGGTTAGCAGTGAAGTTTGGGTTTGAAAAAGATGAGTTTGTTGCTAGCAGTCTTGTAAGAATGTATGTTATGTGTGGAGCCATGGAAAAAGCTCAGTTTTTTATTAACAAAATGATGGCTGAATTTGACAATGGTGGCAGATTAGTAAAGGATAGGAGGAGAACAGAGGGTAATATTGTTTTATGGAATGTGATGATTGATGGGTATGTGAGAGTTGGGGATTTAACGGCTGCTAGGGAATTGTTTGATAAAATGTCTCAAAGAAGCGTGATTTCATGGAATGTGATGATTTCTGGGTACGCCCAAAATGGGTATTTTATGGAAGCAATTGAGATATTTCGTTTGATGCAAATGGGGGAAGTCAGACCTAATTATGTGACTTTGGTGAGCGTCCTTCCTGCGATTTCAAGAGTCGGTGCACTTGAATTAGGGAAATGGGTGCATTTGTATGCTGAGAGGAATGAGATTGTGATCGATGATGCGCTTGGCTCTGCATTGATTGATATGTATGCTAAGTGTGGGAGCATTGAGAAAGCAATTCAGGTCTTTAACAGGATAAGTAAACCGAATACGATTACCTGGAGTGCGATAATCGGGGGTCTCGCAATCCACGGTAGACCAAAGGATGCTCTGGATTATTTTTCGAGGATGGAACGTGAGGGGGTAACTCCTAGTGATGTTGTTTACATTGGCATCTTGAGTGCTTGTAGCCATGCCGGGTTAGTGGAAGAGGGGCGTTTGTTTTTCAATCATATTGTTAATGTGGCTGACTTTGAACCCAGGCTTGAGCACTATGGGTGTATGGTCGATCTATTAGGCCGTGCTGGGCTGCTTGAAGAGGCTGAAGAGTTTATAATGAACATGCCAATAAAACCAGATGATGTAATATGGAAGGCCTTGTTAGGTGCCTGTAAGATGCATGGAAATATCAAGATGGGTGACCGTGTGGCTCGGATTTTGATGAATATGGCTCCTCATGATAGCGGAGCTTATGTGGCCTTGTCAAATATATATGCTACTTCCAAAGACTGGGATTCGGTTGCAAGGGTGAGACTAAAAATGAAGCAGATGGATGTAAGGAAAGACCCTGGATGCAGTTGGATTGAGCTCGATGGAGTTGTTCATCTGTTTGTCGTGGAAGATGAGTCCCACCCCAGAGCTAAAGAGATTCATTCAATGCTTCAGGAAATTGCTGAGCAAATGAGGTTGGTAGGATATAAACCAGATTCCTCCCAAGTTTTGCTCAACATCGACGACGAGGAAGAAAAAGAAAGCACACTATACTATCACAGTGAAAGGATCGCCATTGCATACGGCTTAATCAGCACAAGCCCTGGAACACCACTTCGGATAGTCAAGAACCTCCGTGTATGTGAAGATTGTCACTCTTCGATAAAACTAATCTCTAAGATTTACAAACGCGAAATAATCGTTAGAGACAGGAAGCGTTTTCACCATTTCGAGAATGGCTCATGTTCTTGCAAAGACTACTGGTAACAATCCCCTCTATTCCGAATTTATGTGTTCAGTATACTAAGAACTTCTTTAGTGGTAGGTATGTTCTAGCATTACAGAATTAGTCATCTCTGTAATGTTTTGAAGAAATGCAAATCCTTTCTGTTACATGTATGAATGATGATGTGCTCCGAGTCTGCAAATTCCGTTGCCTCGTTACCGACAAGTTGTTCATTTCCAGAGCAAAACTATGCGACTAATCGATCTGAAAATTCTCGAACTTTATATATAAAGATTCAAAACTTGTACCTGTGAGATTTTTCTTGAGCTTTTTTACTGATATTGGAGTTCAAAGTGGATAGACAAAACTGCAACTGTAAAAGAGTTTGCAGCTTAGCAAAAGCACATAGAAACCAGTACTAATAACTGAAGTCCAAAAAACATTCCAACTTTAAGGTTTTCTCCTATTACTACAAAACATCAAAAAAGAAAATCTGTGTAATAATTATGTAATTCCCTTTAAAGATTTTATGCAACAGTTTTTTTGGGGTATTCTGTGTGGACAAGCTCATTGGCCATTACTATGTTCCCATCATGCTGAACAAAGTGTCAACAGTCAATGTATGTTTACCTAAATTGAGTTTAATTTCTTTTTATATTATTGAATAAAACATCCTTAAATCTTTCAATATTTAACCTCTCAAATTTACTACATATTTCTCATTCTTATGTTATTTTCAGTGTTCGTTTTCTAAAAAAACTGGAATAATTATTGGAATTCTCAGTCTGATTAATTTTTTTTAATATGTTAATATTATTAGACATGCCTGGGATATTATTATTTTGGTTTGGCACATAAGAGCAGCGTCTTGTGCTAAGTGGTGTTGAGAGAGGGATGTTCAAACGGCTTGGATAAGGGTGAATATTAAATTAAACCAAATGAAAAAAAAAAATTTGTATTAGTTAACGTTTTATTTTATCAGTTAATTTAATTCAAGACCTCGATGATATATTTCAGTTTTTTTTTCATTGATAGAGGCTGTTAAAATCGGACGCAAATTCTCTGTTTCTTTTTCATGCATCTATTTGTGTCTCTACTTTAAATTATAGGGTTTAGGGTATAGGGTTTAGGGGTTTGGGTTAGAGTTTAGAGAATTAAGGGTATGGTGTATTTTTTAGGGTATAAGGTTTAGAGTTTAAGATATAAAAAATAAGGGATAAGGTTTAAAATTCAATTTAAAAAAAATTTAACAGGAGGCACAAAAAGATATATGAAAAATAAGCAAATGATTTTTGCTAGTGAAAATCACAAAAATTAATACACATATTGGTACCAGCAATTAAAGGTATAAATGAATCGAGTTTGAATAAATAAAATAATATTTATATTTATTTATTTTATAAAATATCTATATTTTCATATTTAATTAAATTTTTAATATTGTGTTTGTGTTCGTTTAATATTCATACACATGCTTTTAATATTACCCGATGTATTTGTTAGTTAAGGAACGTTCATCATCTCAACGATAAACAAAACTTCAGAGAATGCAAAGGTCAAAGACTATACATTACTACAAAAGAAAAGAAAAGAAAAGAATGATGAACAAAACCAATGATTGTATAAGGGAATGGCGTGAAATTGGATAGTGAAAATGGGTGGCAGATGGTATCTTCCTCTTCAAATTTCAAATAAAACTGCCTATTTCTGCATGGTAACACCATAAATAAAAAAAGCTACTTTTCCCATCTTTTATTGGATTTTATTTACAAAAGACATTATTGGCGGCCCCATTAAATGAAAAAAGGAACAAATATTCAATTACTTGTATATATATATATATATATATATATATTACATTTATTCCACTGCAACAAATCACTACTAATCCTATTAAACTCTTGTTGTGCCTTTCTCCTAGGCCATGCTTTTGCTATGTGCCCCACAAGCAATCATACAAAGGCTCGCCGAAAATACATAAACTACTTGGGCACTTGCAGCAAGAGCAATGGACTCTCAACAATTTGCCTCTTTTCCATCACTGATTCAGGTCCTTTGACTGGTGAAAAGAGAGCAACAAGTAAACAATTGGACCTGCCATGGAAAAAACTATATCTAGAAATAAGGACATGGCTTAGTGGTGTCCAGCGTTCTGCATTGAAAACCTTCCCTTCTGTCTTAAAGACTGCAAAATGAAGCTTAGAATATATTAAAAAATTGGTTTTTGGACAAATTCCCAAAGGGAAACAAACTGAATGTGTGTGATTTTTGTTTGAGGTGTAGCTTCTCCTTCATAACTCTAATGTATGGTCGTTTTCATTTTTGTTATGATGCAATCTTTGATCAAGTAGGGGAAAAAGTATTTTAATGGTGACTACAAGTTTGAATTTCTATATATATTACTCCATATGTAGATAGGGTAGTGGAATCATGGCCGTTTATTCATATTCAAATACTCTTGTAAACTTTTCCAAAAAGAAAACCCTTCTTTTCCTCATTGAAAACTCCACTAAACAACATTGAACTTTGCAGTTTGCACCTTCTTTTCTCTCTCTGTGGTACTTTCATGGAGTTGTTCAAACTTTACTCTCTTTGCATTTTCTTCTTCTTCTTCTTTTCGTCCTCCTTTCTCTTGACCAAAGGCCTATCTTCATCACACAATGATTCACTAGCTTCTTCTTCACCAGATGTTGTGCTTCTCTTGGGAAAGATCAAAGCTTCATTGCAAGGTAACACTGAGAACTTACTGTTATCTTCATGGAACTCCTCGGTTCCACTTTGCCAATGGAGAGGGCTTAAATGGGTCTTCTCCAATGGGACTCCTCTTCCTTGCACTGACCTTTCTTCACCACAATGGACCAACCTCTCTCTTTCAAAGGACCCATCTTTACACCTTGTTTCACTTCAGCTCCCCTCTGCTAACCTCACTGGTTCTTTACCTAGAGAGCTTGGGGAGTTTTCTATGCTTCAAAGCCTTTACCTTAACATCAACTCACTGAGTGGGACTATCCCTCTTGAGCTTGGTTACAGCTCTTCATTGTCTGATGTTGATTTGAGTGACAACTTGCTCACTGGAGTTTTAGCTCCCTCCATCTGGAACTTGTGTGATAGACTTGTTTCTCTTAAGATTCATGGTAATTCACTGTCTGGGTCTCTCCCTGAACCAGCATTACCAAATTCCTCCTGTACGAATCTCCAATCCCTTGATTTGGGTAACAACAAGTTTTTAGGGGTTTTCCCAGAGTTTATAACTAGGTTTCAAGCTCTTAAAGAGCTTGATCTTTCGGGTAATATGCTTTCTGGTCAAATTCCACAGAGTTTAGCAACTTTAAGCCTGGAAAAATTGAACCTTTCCCACAATAACTTTACTGGAATGCTGCCTGTTTTGGGTCAAAGAAAGTTTGGTCCGGAGGCTTTTGAAGGGAACAATCCAGGGCTATGTGGGTTTCCTTTAAATAGTTGTAGCGGCAGGTCACAACTGAGTCCAGGTGCAATTGCTGGCATCGTGATCGGTCTAATGACCGGAGTAGTAGTCTTGGCATCATTGTTCATTGGCTATATGCAAAACAGGAAGAGGAGCAGCGATGGAGATAGTGAAGAGGAACTGGAGGAAGGGGAGGAAGATGAAAATGGTATTGGCGCCGGGGGAGTTACCGGTGAGAGCAAGCTTATTTTGTTCCAAGGCGGCGAGCATTTGACTTTGGAGGATGTACTGAATGCAACTGGTCAAGTCATGGAGAAAACAAATTATGGGACTGTTTATAAGGCAAAGCTTGCTGATGGTGGAAATATAGCATTGAGGTTGCTGAGGGAAGGCAGTTGCAAGGATCGTAGTTCGTGTCTGCCGGTTATAAGGCAGCTGGGGAAGGTTAGACATGAGAATTTGGTTCCACTGAGAGCTTTCTACCAGGGGAAGAGAGGGGAGAAGCTCCTTATTTATGACTATCTGCCAAATAGAAGTCTACATGATTTTTTACATGGTATGCATATGTTAAGCTTTGTTTGGGGTTTCAGAAGATATTTAAGACTATCTGCAAATTCATTGAATTCTTATTGTACATTCGTGACTAAATGCAGAATCAAGAGCAGGAAAGCCAGTTCTGAACTGGGCTCGGCGGCACAAGATTGCATTGGGCATAGCCAAAGGACTAGCACATCTTCATACAGGTCTTGAGACGCCGATCACCCATGGGAATGTTCGGTCCAAAAATGTACTGGTAGATGACTTCTTTGTGGCCAGGCTGACTGAGTATGGACTTGACAAGCTAATGATCCCGGCTGTAGCTGATGAAATGGTGGCTGTTGCAAAGACCGAAGGTTACAAGGCTCCAGAACTTCAAAGTATGAAGAAATGCAACACCAGAACAGATGTTTATGCGTTTGGAATACTGTTATTGGAGATTTTAATAGGCAAGAAGCCCGGGAAAAATGGGAGAGGTCACGATGCTGGGGATTTGCCTTCAATAGTGAAAGTAGCAGTTTTGGAAGAGACCACAATGGAGGTTTTCGACGTAGAAGTGTTGAAAGGTATCCGGAGTCCGATGGAAGACGGATTAGTTCAAGCACTAAAGCTTGCAATGGGATGCTGTGCCCCAGTAGCTTCAGTGAGACCCTCAATGGATGAAGTTGTGAAGCAGCTGGAAGAGAATAGACCAAGGAACAGATCAGCTCTATATAGCCCTACAGAAACAAGGAGTGAAGTTGGCACCCCATTTTGAGCTTTGTTTGTCTTCAGTATTTCTCATCAAAGTATCATTTTTAATTTGCCTTACTGGTATTAATATCTGCTTGTCTAGTGGTGAATGATTAATGATTTAATGTTGCTTAAGAAAGGTTATATTTGATCTCTTAAAGGCTCAGTGTGAGTTCTTTTAGTTAGAAATTCAAAACAATTGGCGAGTAATACCCTAAACAAAGAGACTTGGCTTCAAGTTGATTGCTTTCGTATTCGATTTTAGAAACTTATATAGAATACAATGGCCAAGAGAGAAACAGGGGAAACTGTTGAAAGGAATACATAATTACAAAGAGAAACATAGAAATGAACAACACTACGGCACCCTAAAGAGGCCAAGGTCGATCAATGGCATTTCATGACAAGTGAAATATTGTACACTTGTATATATATATATATGGAACGATGTGAGTATATGTATGTGGGAAGAAAAATGAGTTGTTTTTCATCTACTTTTGCTTGGATTTTCCGTTGGGGTGATGAGAATTAACACATGCGGCCATTGCGGCAGGCAAGGGCGCCTGCGTTTGAAGTAATCATGCCAACCATGGAAGACGATTTGGCACCTAAGCTCAAGGCCCTTGCATAGCTAGCGGCTGCTCCGGCACCCGATGGAGTGAAGTATGCTCCGTTTAACAACAAATCTCCTTCCGACCTCCAATTCCAATGTTTCCATTCGCCATTCCATCCGCTTTCTCTCTTTGTGACCTAAACCGTATCGAATTAAACCAAATCAGTCAGCATAATTTACCACTTCTAAAATGGGGTGTGGGAAATTTTGTCGGTCTAGATTTATGTCAACATACCTCCTTAGCAAAGGGGTTATTAGGAGCAAGGAAACGATTGCCTTGGCTGTTGATGGTGGGATTGGCACTTCCACCTATAGCATACATTTCCCAGTGTGTATAGTCATTGTTCACTACATGGAAATATCCATGTCGACACCTGCAAGATTTCGGTGAAGATGAATCGGGTCGATTTTATGAAAAAAATAAAGCAGAGATTATAGTAGGCACCATTTCTTAAGAATGTTCTTACCTCGGCATTCGCTGGATAAGTCCCTCGCCGAAGTGATTATAAGCAATGGTGACTTGCATCTGCTTGTCTCTTACATAAGAGTCACTATGTCCCAACAGCATAACCTGTCATCACATTACTTGGAATGAATTAGTCACCTTCAAATGTAAAAGATGTGCGAGGAAGTCTAATATGCATCTGATTCTGACCTCATTGTGATGAGTGAAGTAGTTGTTCGTGATCGAAATAGCAGTGGATCCCATTATCGCATCGATGAGTCCATCGGCACAATTAGACAGTGAATTGTGGTCGATCCAGATATGACTAGATCCAAAAATCGAAATACCATCCCCGTCAGCCATGGTTCTCCATCCGTAATGAGACGGTGAGCTTCGAACCATGGCGTTCCCCGTGGGCTTGCAGTCATGAATGTGGAGTCCGTGGATGATAATGTTGGTAACAAACTGGATGGTAATGCATGCCCCATAAGCAATGTGCACGTTAACACCGCGAGCATCGATCGTCTTAAAACTGTTCATTATCAGCTCTTGCTTCAACGTGATCACCATGTCACGCTTGAACACGATCCAAAGAGGCCGGTCTTGGATAACAGCATGGCGTAGGGTGCCTGGTTTGGGGTTCACAGGGTCATCATCACCAGAGTCACTCACAACATAGTATCTTCCATCACGACCCCCAATGGCATTACGTCCGAACCCGATACCACAGTTTGCTAGACGTCTTCGCCTACGGTACCACAACCTATCACACCGCCAACAGTCGTCGATAGGATTCCCGGTTCCACACGAGAAATATCCCAAGTTTCTCCGTGCCGTACTATTTCTTATGCTCCTGAAAAATCCCCAACAACATCACCTCATTCAAATCAGATTTAGCCATTGACAATCACTGTAACAAAATTAAACATGCTCGAGCACTTCCTACTAATAATTCAAGAGTGTTCCTTATTTGGGTCAGAAAAACCAAACAGTAAATATAGGATTATGACAGCAAGTAAAAAATCAAGCACGGGATGCGCGGATCTAGGGACAATGGACATGTGCTTCAGCTGGCTAACAAGTTCAAAAAATTAATAAAGTAGGGGAACAGAGAGAGTAGATTTTGGAATAAACTATGTCATTTAATTATTGATAATATTATCTTTAAGTCACTCAATTATTAAAAATTATAATTGGATCATTCAATTATTAAAAATTTCAATTGAATCACTCAATTATTCTGAACTGAGTTAAAAGTTCAGCTGATCCAATCTGTTGTTGAAATGAGACAGCTAACTCACATATCAACCATTGAAGCAATTTCCTCAGGATTCTCCACTGCATGTTGATTTCTCCATTTCTCATCATCCAAACTGAAAACAAGTTTAAATCAGCAAAACTGGGTACTTACAGGATCTATAAGATTCAATCTCAATGACTTATATAGTTTACTTACCCGTCTGCCATTGATGAGTTCTTCAATCCCTGCAATTTGTTTTCCGCAGCAAGCCTGCACACGACAAACAAGACGGAGAAATCAAAAACCAGTCGATCCAAGAATGTTTTCTTTGAGCTGATTGTTTCTCGAGAAAGTGGAAAAATGTACCTCAAGTTCAGCTCTGTTGAAGCACTGACAGAAACGAACAATATGAGTAGCAATGTAAACGAAGAAAGGAATCTGTGAGAAATCCCCATTGCTGATTCTCGCTTTCTCTGTATGTTACAATTCTGAATGCTTTTAGATTCCAGTGTTTGGGAGAGATGAAAAGGAAAGAAAATGAAAGGTGGAGTCAATTGAAAAACTCCAATGGCGGTCTCTCTTTTATAAGGGGAGGCGGAGAGACGGAAAACGTTGGATCGTAAAAACACCGTTAAATACAGCAGAACATGCTAATGAACCCACAGCATGTCTTGTAAGATGATCCAGGTCAAACAATAGTATTATTTAATTTTTATGATTTTTTCGTAATTTAAATCATATTTATCCTATAAACTATAATATAATATATATTTTTTATGTTATTAAACTATATTTTCTCTCTAAATCGTCAAAATATTATTTCAATTAAAAAGAAATTTAAATGGCACAAAAAGTTCTATAGGTAATATCGTATGTTGCTCAATTATTGATCATTATGAAGTGAAAAATTAGATTAAAATAATTATTCTCGTAATAAATTTTTATAGTATCGATTTATATTAATTATTTAATAAATCAAATATTTATGTTTATATAAAAATATTTTATCTTTTATTTAATCTAGCATCATAATTGTTTAATACAAAAACTGAGTGGGAGACACATCTATCTGTCCATAACTTGTATGAGACAGCTCTTCATGCAAGTTTATTTTTTATTTAACAACTATTTTTAATTATAAAATAAATAAAAAAATAAGTAGGTGCGAATTAAAAAATAGATATTTTTATTTATTGACAATTAGTTAGGAGTCTGATTTTAATTTATTATATTAATGTTTTGTGCCCAACACACAAGAAACCTAGAAAAGCTTATATTTATTATTTATATTTATATTTTTTGTGTACGTACGTATGTATATATCCAATATGAAAACCATAATTATAGCGAAACTATAATTAAAACTAAATATAATTATTGCTAATTGATTGCGTCTCGGAAATAGAGGTGATTATCGGCCGAACCCATGTTCAGCTTCAAAAACTTTCAAACTCAACCTAATCGCTATTTTAATTTAAAAAAATATAATCGTAGATTAATATTTATATATTTTATAATTAAAATATAAATAAAAATATACGTTGAATTATTAAATTGAAATTCAATCCGGATCTGCCTAACTTATATATTAAAAATCTCAATATGCGGAACGTAACATACATCTATATATATTTTACGAAGATGATATAAATTTATACTATTATTGCATCATCAAATATGTAATATATATTTACAAGTTTATAGTTAAGAAGTCTTTAAAGTTTAAATAAATCATTAGGGTTGGTAATATCCCAAAAAAGGAAGGAGGAGGAGGGTAGCTCTAAAATCTCCAAAGTTAATCTCTAACCTAATATAGCAAATGCATTGTCTTTTCGGTGGGTGAGACAGTTGTCTTTCTGAAAATTTTATAATAATAATATTTTAGTTTATTTGTTTTTAATTTAAATATTGTTTAAATAAGTATTTTATCCTTAATTTTTAGATTTAAAAATTTAATGGCCTCTCGGTATTTAATCTTAATTTTGTTTCTGCTTATAATGTTTTGAAAACTCCAATAGAAATAAGAGGGTTCGCTCTTTTTTCCCCCTCTACGTATGTTTTTACATTAAAAAATTAAAGCTTTAAGATTAAGGTTTAGGGTTAGAGTTTAAGAAATTAGGTATGATATATATAGGGTTTATAGTTTAAAATTTAGAATCTAAGTTTCAAAGTTAGAATCTAATTTTTAATGTTGAGACATAAAAAAATAAAAAACATACTATTTTTTTTTACCTTTATCCTTATTTTTTAAAATTTAATTTATTTTAAATTTATCATACTTTCAAATATTTTAATATTTTAACCCTAAATATTAACTTCGTCCTTCATCTCACGTGTTTTTTCATCCCAACCCATGCATTGAATAATGAATATGTTATTCGTCGTGGGCACGTATAATCTTTGATTCTCCCCTCCAAATTTGGGTTTGTGTGGACATATTTGGTCCACCAGTATGAACCACCCGAAACACTTTGTACCAAACCTGTGAAGGAGAAGTATGTTTTCCCCTCAACATAACATTATCGACTAAATCAAACAACCGACACAGGGGGCGTGACAGTTGGGTCTCTCCATTCCAAAGATACGCCAAGAATCGTATCCAAAGGCAAAGGTGACATTTCATCCCAGCACGTAGCCAGGAGTACCTAACCAAGGTTTGAGGTTAGGCTACTGCCTAGTGCCTACTGGGGTATCTATGAGCACGTATTATTATTAAGATTAAGATTTGATATGAATTTTGTAATTAAATTTAAGATTTAAATTATAAGACACTGTGGTATTAGAAAGTGGAAAATATCAGCATTTTTTGGAAGTCTTTTCAGCATCCCTTGGTTGTTCATGTCTGACCTGTTCTACGTAATTGAGGTTTAGACTAGGATAGGGTTGGGGGAGACTCTGTCATGTGCACGTGTTCCCAATTTGTCATAGGTTAAATCTATATTAATTATATCATGATTTTTTTTTACGTAATTTGAAGTTTTAATCAATTAAATTTATTTATTTTATATTTTAATTCTAAGTAAACTTTTATACATGTTAAAATTTCTTTAAAAAAAATCTAAACCGATAATGTAACAGTAAATGATAAGACAAATATGTCAAAATCTAACAAAAAAGACAATAAAAATGATAATTTCGACATTCACATGACATAAAACAAAACTCTTAAAATTTCATTTCGTGAAAAAAATAAAATAAAAAAAAATGAGATAGACAGTTTCAATGTCAGCATAAAACTGTCCATGTCATTACATTGTTTCTAATATAACACCTAAATGACCATAACAAAAACAATTAAAAAGTTTGGTGATCAAATTGATTTTTTTAAAATTGTATAACCAATTATATCTCCAATATTTTGAAGTATCAAGTAGTATGGGTTTTCTAGCTTTAGCTGGTCTGTTCTCTTTAGTGAGAAGCGGATTCAAGCATGGCATAGATAGAGCGTAGCCCATTTACCCATGATTCCATGCATTTAGAGCTTAGTATATTTGAGCCCAAAATAGATAAATATTTAAATTTTGAATGTAAATATTAAAATTCAAACGTATTAAAAATAAAAATAGATGAATATTTTTAATCACTCGGTCGGTCAATTAAAATATCTTAACGCTTTTCATCCTTAAATAAGATATAGACCCAAAACAAATATGATATATGTATATATTGATTTAGTTAATAGATTGTATAAAAATATTTGGTAAATTTAATTAATAGCTGATAATGATTTAATTATTTAAACAAACAAAATTATGTACAGGGCTATAATTATATTTGATATTTGTTTGAATAATTTATTAATTATTAATATTTTATATCTATTAATATTATTTAGATTATAAAAAATATTTTTTTAATATAACATTATTTAGTATATTTGAATGCATTTTTTAGGTCAAAAATATTATTTTAACTCGGTTTAAAAAATACTTTTTAATTTTAATCTTACCTAGATAGAGGGAAAGGAAGATGATACTTCTAGACTTCTAGTAGATTAAAATCCATGTACTTAAAAAAATACGATACAATAAAGATAATCAACTTGAGAAACCGATCGTATTGGTTTTATCCAAGACCAGAAACAGCAGCTTCCCATGCTTCACTCTCAAATTTCTTGTAAACAATGAACTACGGTGGGACTGGGACCTTCCTGGCTTTACCTCTTTACTTTGCCATGTGAGACGAAACTGGTCATTGTCTTTCATCCCATCAGATTCAATGTCCTAAAAATATATCTGTTTCCTCACATGCTACCATGGTGTTTCTGAAATAAACATGGTGTACTGTTCTGACATGATATGTTTCTTTAGCACAAACATTTTTAAAGCTTCATTAAACTCAAAATGTTGTTCGTGTTAATAGGCTCTTATCTGCATTATTGGCCTAACCATTTCCTTCCAAATGATCAATCTGAGACTCTGATCTTATATATATTAATATAACCTTATCTGAAGCATACAAATGTAAATATGTAGCTGATGATCCATTTCAATCCAACCAATGAGGACCACCCGGACCGTCCAACGACAGACGAACAAGTGTGTGGAGAAAAAACAAGCCACCAGGGCAAGCACATTCTGGTTATATATACAATATTCTCCATGTTACTATAGATCTCAAGCCAACCTTTCCCCACTCACTGCTCGGTTGTCTCATCATCTTCCTCTAGACTCACCCCTACCAATTTCTGTCTTCATCGCCACAAGTGCCTCATTTTTTAGAGCAGGAATCTTAAAGCACACTGACAGCACACATACATCTCTCAGAGCTGTCCATTTTGACCAAGATTTACTGAAAAAGTAGACTTCACTCATTTTTCTAATACTATGTAATGGTCAGTTGAGTTCTGATCCAAAAATTATCAAGCAAACACAAATGCAGGTGAGATATTTGTAGCAGATCCTTCAGTGGCTATTTAAGGTAGCACATGAACGAAGAGGACAAAACACTGAAGGTAAGAAAAATTTCTTTTCAACTATGACACCGTGTAAGTTGTCTGAAATGAGTCTAATGTTCTGTTTCAGTTGTTTTCAGGTCAAGAAGATGAATCCGAATACATAGTTTTTTCTTCTAAGCCTAGAAGATCAAAAGGTAAGAAGTTTAATCATTTGTGTTCCCATGCAATGGAGATGTTGCAAGAGCCTGCTTCTTTAGTACTATCTATTTGAGTAGAGTGAGGAGCTCTCATAGAGGTCAAAAGCAGCAGCATTGTGCTCGATCGATGAAGATGAAGAGAGAAGATATGTCTCGAGGGTTCATCGTTAGTCCGAAGTCGAATTCGGAGATTCCTGCAGGGAATAGCTTAGTTTTATCACCAAGTGCAGCAGCAATTAGCAAAAATGAGCAATGTAACACCAATGAAAAGAAAGCAAAGCTTAAACGGGATAAAACCAAAACCATGTCTAGGATGAAGGAGCTGCTGAGATGGGCTGCTGCTACAAAATCGGAGAAATTAGGTGGGAAGTTCATCGGCAGGAAGGTAACGAAAAGTGCGTCTTCGAAAATATTGGATTGTTTAATTAAGAACTGTATGCACGTAAAGAAGCTGAATCTTTTCACAGGTTCTACAATTCAGGAACCGTGAAGCACTGAAAGCAGCAGCAGGAGCAGCAAAAGATGATGAATTTAGCTACGAGTCTCCTAAGATAAGCTTTAGATGGGATGCTGATAGCTGCACCACTACTTCCTCGGCCTTTTCCGCAATCTCGGTTACCTCTTCGTCAAGAAATTATCAAAGTTGCAATATCGTATCGATGAATTCGACTCCGATACACGGCCTAAATCGTTGTTCTAGCCGGAAAGGAAATTGGATAACTACAGACTCTGAATGTAAGAGTAATATACATGTATGCATGCATGTATATGTATATATATACACACTCCTCTGAATTCTGATCTTTAGCTCACTTGTATTGATTCTATCTGTATGTTGTTGTGTATACAGTTGTGGTATTGGAGCTATGAAGATGATATGAAGAGAGGATGATCTGAGGCTGAAGCTGATATTTTCTGGGTTGGAATGTAAAATAAAAATACTCCATTGGTGTAGATTAGATTTGATTAATTAATTGATGTAAAAAAAATATTTGAAATTTTAAAATATATTTATAATATTATTTTTAAATTGTGATTACGACTTGCATATCGGTGCCGTTGAAGTAACTAATTATAATTAACTATAATCTCAAATTCCATATAGATTAATGGTGAGTAAAACTCGACTCAACTCAAAATAACTGAATTATTTAATTTGATGTGAAAATTTTGTTTCATTTTGACTCGATTCGTAATTTCATAAACTTAATCCAAATTGGAAAAAAAAATAAAAATAAAGTTTAAGTTATAAAATAAAAATTTGAATAGTTCAAATGTTTAGTAATTAGTTGATCAATTTTAAAGTTTGAGTCAAATTTTTTAACTTTGTATAATATTATAGATATCACAGGTAAAAATAAATATATATATATGTATATCGAATATAGATATAGAAAGTTATTTAAATTTGAGTAAATATGTATCATAATTACAATTAAATTTGTATAAAAACTAAAAAATCCGACTTGATTCAATTCGACTCAAATTTTATAAACTTGATTCAATTTTAAAATTTATTAAATAAAATTTAAATTATAAATAAAACTTATAAATTCAAATAATTTAAAAATATTTAATTCAACTCAACTCGATTAAACATTTAACCTAAGATGATGCTTTCTCGATTAATTATTCATCGAGTTTAATCTAATCCTCTCCCGTATATTATTGAGTTTATCTTATTGTTTCAAGCTATTTAAAGCATAATATTATTTTAATTTAAAATAAAATATTAAAATTGTATTATTATTTAAAAATATAAATTAAAAATAATTATTTAATTAAAGACTTTTTTGAATTTATGCCTTCCTTTTCTTTTGGTAATTTACTCATTTCTTGATTTCCAGGAAATAAATATTCAGATTAAGGGAAAAAATGCTTGAGCCCTAAGGTCATGGGCCCACATCATATCATCCAATCTTAGCCGTTCGTGTATGAAACTTGCTTTTCTGCAGCGAGTGCGGGAAAAAATATTTCTTCCCGAAAACCAGAGCAAACCCCAAACCCCAATAAAAACCCGAGAAGGTAAAGAAATGAGCGTAAGCACACGCAAAGGTTAGAGAGGAGAAAGGGGTTCGCTTAACAGCCAACGTTTTGTTTCGTTCTGCTACTGACTAGGGTTTAAATCAGGGTTTTTTCCGCCATCAACAGCCACCAATGGATAGATACCAGAAATTACAGAAGCCAAAGCCTGAATCACCCATCAACGAGAATGAGATCCGAATCACTTCTCAAGGCGCTATTCGAAACTACATCAACTATGCTATTGCTCTTCTTCAGGTCCCCGCCTTCTCCTTCATCCCCTTTTATCAGCTGCACTCATGTTGCCATTTTTGCTTCTTGGGCATTTCGTGCATTTGGGTCTCCTTTCTTGTTCTGAGGAGCTTTCTTCCATGGGATTATTTTTGTGTTTCCTTTTTCTTTACTGAGTTCTTGGTTTAGATATTTGAAGTATGTATTCTTTGTTCCAGGGTTTATGGATTTTTAGTGTTCGGTAATTGGTACTTGATAGTTTTTTTTTTTTTTTTTTGGGGGGGAGGGTTTTTTTTGAGAAAAATGATTGCATTAGGTTTCTCTGTTTACTAGATTTGTTTGTTTTCACTTCCCGTTGGGTCCTTTCCTGTTATTATGGTAATGGCTGCTCTATTCTTGTTCTATTTTTAGTCATATAATATTTGGGATTTCTTAGCTTTTTAAACAGTATTTTATTTGTGTTAGTGTAGAGATTCTTTCTATATTCTGTTAGTTCATTTGCTATTTGATAAGTTGGTGTTGGTTGCTATATGCTTAGCTAAATATGGAAGAAACCAAATTCGAGCATGGACTTTTCTTTTTATGTGATTCCTTTCCTGGAATACGGTTTCTCTTCCTTTTGCATATTCTATTCTTTTGTTGACCGGCACTGCATTATATAGCTTACCACTGCCTCTTCTGGGAATGGTTCACTTTGTGGCTATTCGTTTTTGTCCTCGTGATGACATTGGAAACCATTAGTCTTCTGTATTGAAGTGTTATCATGATGTTTTTTTAGGACAAGCATGTGAAGGAAATTGTCTTGAAAGCAATGGGGCAGGCTATCAGTAAGACTGTAGCCATCGCCGAGATTTTAAAGGTTGGTGTCCTTTTTTACCATCCTTGCATTGTGTTTTCCACTTCACTTGATTAATGAATCTTGCTCGTACAACAGAAAAGAGTTCCTCGCTTGCATCAAGATACTGCGATTAGCTCTGTGAGCATAACTGATATCTGGGAACCTATTGAAGAGGGTCTTGTTCCGTAAGTATCCGACTTTCCTACCCCCATTTATAACATGTTGAGTTTATACTTGTAGGTACTAATATTTAGTATCCTGTTTTGTGCAGTGTGGAGATGACTCGCCAGGTTTCATTGATATCTATCACCTTGTCAACCAAAGAGCTAAACAAAAGCTCTGTCGGGTAAGCTAATTTGTCTTGTGTTTTATTTGATTTTCTTTTTCGACAGTGAGGAGGTAAATTGATGAGATTTGGGTCGGTAGCCAGTTACTTTTTTCAGGGAAATGAAATTATGAAACTTTGGAAGCATAGATTTTTAATATTATGCTTAGCTGGGGTCTGATAATGCACTAGATCCTTATTATGTAGCTCATTCGATTGAAATAATTGTACGCTGATGTGACTTGAACCCTTTCACTCCAGGTATCAAGCTCCTCATTATGCTGAACAACCCAAACCACAATATCACTATCAGCAGCATCAACCACCCAAACAAGCTCGTGTCCCATATAATGCTGTTAATGAAGGTGTTTTCAGGAACTAGAAGTTCTGCAACTGTTTCCTAAGAACTTTTTTCTCTTAATCTCAAACTCTTTTCCTGTGTTTTATATTTAGATTCATATGGCCAAGGAAGGGGCCGTGGTAGAGGCAGAGGGAGAGGGAGAGGGCGGAGTTGGGGCAGGGGTGGATACTCAAATTATGGAGATTATCAAGGTATATTATATGGTTTTTGAATAATGTTATGGTAATTATTGACATTTTTCTTGGTACTTTTACAATTACCCAGTATACGTTTGCATTTTAGCTGGACCATACTTCATACCTAACTTATTTGTTCTAGATAATGATGGATACTTGAACTGGGGCAGAGGTGGTGGGCGAGGAAGAGGTTGGGGTTATCGTGGTAAGTACACTTTATTTACAGCTTATTGAAGTAGTGGTATTTTATCACTGAAAAGTTTAATGTTTGTGCATCTATGGAAGTAACAAAAAGTTGTCTAGTTTAAAATGCTAGTTATGATGAAGTAGAGTTCAAAGGAAGTACACAACTATGATGTTTTGATTTGGACTGACAGCTCTTGCTTTTTATAAGATAGTTGTGAGCCGTGACAGTAACATGTATTAAAGTAGCTCAAATTGGAGAGTAGAATCCATTAAAATGAATCTCATATTGTTAACCATTACTTGTCAATATTTTGTTTGGCTGTTTTATTCTGGCAGGTGCTGGTTATGAGAGAGGTAGAGGTGGTGGTGGTGGTAGAGGCTATAGCCGTGGCCGAGGAAGGATGGGTGGTGGTCGCTCCAGGGGTGGTGGTGGCTACTAAAGCATAATCAAAGGAACACATAAAGCTTGTTTTGTTTCCCCCCTTTATCTAGATGCTTGGCTTGTCCAGTGGGAAATCTATGGAAGTGGGTGTGTTTATTATTAAGCAGTGGTTTTGTGTTTCTGTCTGGCATTTTCTATGGATGAGGGAAATCTCTTTTATTTCGCATTTAGCCAAGGGCAAGAGGATGGGCTTATGATTTGTGGTGTATTTGAAGTTTACCTCCCCTATCTTGTTTGTATATAAATATATGATTTCTTTATTCCTTTGAACTCGTTTTTTTTCCAGGCCTTGGCAGTGCAATCTATTATGTCATAACTGCTGCCTCTAACAAAGAAAAGAACAACACAATCTGGTAGCTTTCCTTTGGACGAAAATGCAGGTTGCAAGTTTTTCATGCACGTGTCTGCTCTTACATGTAAGTTGGGCACATTACACTTATAGGGAGAGAATTTAGGTTTGAATTTTAGAGTGAAGGACAAGTCATGAATACTGAGGATAGATGCTATTTAGCATTGGATAAAATTCTTAGATATTTTATAGATAAAATTATTCGAATTTAGATCATTTATCGAGAACATTATCTCCTTTTATAGTTCAGCTACTGGATCGAAATAATCTTTGATTCTTAAATTTATGTATGTCAATTACCTTTGTAGATTTTTCTTACTAGCAAAGATTTAGTATTGATCTTGTTAATTGACCAAGTAAGAGGACAAAAAGTTTTGTTTTATGAATTCTTTCCTTCATTCAATTAATTTTTATAAGTTCTTTAGTTTCAGGGTTTAAAAACTTTATTTAGGTTTCCTAGATGGGTTTTGAGTTTAAGGGGTATGGTTAGAATTTAAGCTTTAGAATTAAAATTTAGGGTTTATAAAGTAAAACTTAAATCTTTAACTATATTACCCTAAAAATTAAATCTTAAATCCTAAATCCTAAATTCCTAAACCTTAAAATTAAAATACTCACAAAAAAATCATTTTAACGACAAAATCTGATGTACTTTGTTTTAAAACATTTTTGTGTGTGTTACTTCTATTGAAATTTGTTAAAGGGATATATGGGAGTAAATTATCCGACATCCCATCTAAAACAAATTAGAGCCAACAGATGAACCAAGTCTGACAAGTTGTCCTCATCCATTATCCCACTATATTTGCACCATTATTAAGTCCAAATTCAATTATTGTACCTATAAAATCAATTCAGATGCAATAAAATCTATCCACTACTTGTATTCTAAATATACTAATAATTTCAAATCTATGAGTGGTTTTATTGAAATAAATGAAAAATATTTATTATAAATATACTTTCATTATTTTATATTTTGTGTCTATTACAATTTAACGGTTGAGTGACAATTTAATAGTATCCGTTAAGCTACTTGTATAATATATGTAAAGTAAATCAAACACTAACATAAATTATAAATAATATTTATTTATAAATTTAATATATTATAAAATTATATGTCCGTTATAATTTAACGGTCGAGTGACAACATAATATTACTTGTTAAGTTATTTGTATGTTATGCGTAAAGTAAATCATGTTTTGCTTTGCGATTACGTTAAGAATTACTTAGAATATATGATTAAATATTTGATAAATATTTCAGATTTAATATTTTTTCGATCGAATAGGGATATTACAATATTTTTTAACAATTGTGACTGAAAACTTTGTTCAAGTTACGAAATAAAATATTAGATATTTATTTAGTCCAAAATAATAATTTATATATTTAACACTTAAGCCATTTTCTATTAACATATCTTTACATGTCGACATGAATATAAAATATTTAATGTAAAAGTATTTATAAATATTTATTGGATGAATTAATATGGATGAAGTCATGCAAGCTGCAAATATGTATATTATATGATTTGATAACTGTATAGATATTAAAATGTATATTTTATTATATAAATTGGATGAATTATTTAATTTTGTAAAATGGGTGGTCCCATGAACAAGCGAAATGGGGAGGGGGAGACAGTCTATGTGTTGATGAGCTAAGAAGTAAGAACACAGACGCAAATTCGTCTGGATACATTGGGGGTGGGGGTCTTCTCAATTTCCATTTCTTGTTTCCATGTATGTATAAAAATGGAAAAAAGATTGTCCGCCATGAACAGATAAGAATCTAACCATGAAGATAATGATGATGATGAAGAAGAAGAGCAGCTCAAGCTCAAAGAATGATCAACTTTATCATGTTATTCATAAACTTCCACAGGGAGATTCTCCTTATGGTAGAGCAAAACATGCTCAGGTCTCTGCAATTCCCTTATGCTTCATTTACTTCGTCACTGTTCCTTAAGTGCAGCTATTTTCTTTTCTTTTCTTTTCTGTGAAAACAAACAGAAACAGTGTTTGACTAGTTGTTGAAGGATGAACATATTTTAGCTCCATGCATGCAGGCAGGCACGATCACCGTGATGATTTTCCTTCTCTAATCACCAAGTTAATTGCTTGATGAACATTTGACTTTGTTTATCTTTTTTTTCTCGTTTGTCTTCAAGATCTCAAAACAGGCTGCAGATCTAGAATCTTATGGTGACCAAAAATATAATTAGGGTTTAATTTAATATTAAATCTTGAATTACTTATTAATTCAAGAAACTGTATAAGAGTTTTGTAATTAAAATCTCGAATATTATCAAAATCCAATTGTTAACATTGTTAAAATAATTCTGTCAACTTCTAAACTTTGGTCCAATTTCTAGCACCTTTAGATTCAAATCCAAGAGTTCGATATAAGAATAGTTCAAAATTCAACAGGATTTCTTAAATCTTCGAAACGTCCTTATATACCAGCCATTTTCTACTATATTTTTGAATTGCATAATTCAAAATTTTGGATTGAATGTGGCAGCTGGTAGAAAAGAATCCAGAAGCAGCAATAGCATTGTTTTGGAAGGCGATAAACGCCGGTGATAGAGTCGACAGTGCGCTGAAAGATATGGCCGTGGTGATGAAGCAACTAAACAGAAGCGAAGAAGCCATCGAGGCTATCAAGTCCTTCAGGTCACGCTGCTCTAGACAAGCACAGGAATCACTTGACAATGTCCTCATTGACTTATACAAGGTAATATATATATATATATATTTGATTCAATGCATGATTGCCTTGCGACTTCATTTGAACTGGTTAGTTTCTCTTAAATGAATTTAGCAGAAATGTGGGAAAGTAGATGAGCAGATCGACCTGATAAAAAGAAGGTTAAGGTTAATATACCAAGGAGAAATCTTCAATGGAAAACCGACAAAGATGGCTCGTTCTCATGGGAAGAAGTTTCGAGTTTCCGTTAAGCAAGAAACCTCAAGATTACTGGTATCATTCTCAGTTTGCTTGACAACAACAGGTCGTTAGCACTTAGAATTGTCTTTTGGTGACAAAAGTTTTCCACATTTGCACGGCAGGGAAACCTGGGGTGGGCTTATATGCAGAAATCAAACTACTTGACGGCCGAGGTGGTTTACAAAAAAGCTCAGATGATCGACCCGGATGCTAACAAGGCATGCAACTTGGGACTTTGCCTTATCAAGCAAGGCAGGTTTGACGATGCAGGATCGATCCTCGGAGATGTATTGCAAGGTAAAATTCCGGGCTCAGAAGACATTAAAGCCAGGAATAGAGCTCGGGAATTGTTGATGGAACTTAAAGCCTTTCAGCCACCTTTTGAAATATCTGAGATTATGGGACTTGATGATCATGATTTTTTCAAAGGGCTTCAGCTGTTGATGAATGAATGGGCCCCGGTAAGATCAAAGAGGCTTCCCATTTTTGAAGAGATCTCCTCATTTAGAGATCAACTGGCTTGTTGAGTTGAGCAAGAAAGAGCATTTGTCCTTTACTGCCAATACTAATAATCCAGTAATCTAGTTATCTGATCAAAGCAATTGTTTCGTTAGTAGATAGAATCAGTGGATATCTATATATTTATAGTTTTAAAAATTCAATTTCCCGGGTTCGAATTTCTGCACATCAATATGCTTGGTGCTATTAAAGAACATACACAGATATGTGCACACAATCTTTTGATGTTGGCTACAGTAGAAAAGGACGTGGAATTGAGAAAACCTGTAACCATACCTAGAGTATCAATTCATTAACATTTGAAGCCATGACAAAGAGACAGCACGGTGATGAGAATCAAGGCGATCAGAATTCCCAGAACTATCGGCTTTATTTTCATGTTCTGCAACCACATCTTTCTCCTCATCTGGGTTCCCTGCTGCCTGAAATCTTGTGCCTCTAAAATGCCCAAACAACAAATACCCACTTTAATATAATAAGTAGACTAGTGCCAAAATCCAAAATACACAATCCCGTAGGTTTTGGACTAACAGTCGGAAAATTATAATAAGAAAGGTTCAGGTTTTCGAGCTGACCAATTCAAGCTGACCCTTTAAATTTTGAGAACTATAAATGCTTTTTAATTTTTATGAAAGAAATGCACAATGGGATGAGTAAGCCGTTACTCTAAAATATGTTTTAGTGATTTATTTTTCATGCAAATAATGTCTTACTTATGGTCTACCCAGTGCAGCTTTAGAAAACATGCTGGCAATTTATTTTCCTGTCCGAGGTTAGCATGATTTTATAAACCAGTTAGTTCCCTAACAAGCCCAAATGATGCTTGTTTATGATCTATTGCAGTATTAAAGAGCATTGCTCATATTTTTAAAGAAGAACAATATGATACACGTTTGCCAACCTGGGAGCAGAGATTTTCTGTTTTATCCACCAAAAGCTCAATTTTCTCACCACGGTCCAGAACCTGCAAAATTAATTTATTAATGCAAAACACAGAAAAGGATGCCAACACTATATACTCACGATCTAGATATTTGAAAAGCTGGACTCCTTCCCCACTTACCTTCTCAATGGTTTCCATCATAACTCCTTTGACTTCTGAAACCTGAGCTTTTCACTTTGGCAATCTTACAAATCTCCTCTGGATGATCAATGCAGAACTGCATATGCTCCTTCAGTTTTGGCTTAAATCAACAATACTAAAAACATAACACCAATGTACTTAACAACGACGGATACATTCTATTTAATGGTCAAAGAAAATAAAATACACAAACTCCTTGCTCAGGCTGTTTGCAGGAGCACTCGCAGCTTTTCCTCCACCATATCTCTTGGTAAAATCCACACTAATTCTCTCAAGAAAGGCAATTGGCACCTGCCTCCCAACGGATTCAACAGCAACCACACAATAAGCTGCAAAGAGTTATGTAGGATGTTAATCCATAAAGAACACATGTACCCTTATTTCATATGCTGCAGCACAAGATGTAAATATCATCCTTTGTTCCGAACACTAAAATTTCCAAATTACTATTATAGACTTATTTCTTCCTAAAAATGCTAGAAAGTGAGAGTAAAAGAAAAGAATTTTAAAATGCTAACAATTAGCGAATTATCAGAATATAGGCTTAAAGGTACATTTGCCCCCTGGAGTAAACCTAAATAAGTAATTTTTCCCCTACTTTTAATTTTGGTGATTTGTGTTTAAATACAATTATGTGTTTCGGTTATTGACGAGAGTTTAAGTTCTTAATTTTCAATTAGTCAAAAAGCATTAGGATTTGCTTTGGCATCTGACTGCAATTAATGTTATTTACTTCATTTTTCTTCCAAGTTTTCCCCGACACATTATCCAAACACAACGAAAAATACCAAGATGCATGCGTCAAAAACAGAGTCTAAAACTGTCTTTGATTGTCACCAGATTTAGATGCAGATTTATTTCATTTGGAACGTCTAGATCTTTCAGTTCTTGCTACTATTTGGTTTTGGAAAGTTTAAGTACAAGTTGAAAAAGGTATTGAATTATATCAAAGAAGCCTAGGCATACTTCATTTATGGCACATCTTAACCAACTCTTTACTTAAAATAGAAATAATATAACCGATTCCGTCGCGTTTCCCTTTCACACGCATCAAGTTACGCTTAAAACAATTATTTCTAATAACTTCAAATACTCACTTAAATGAATCTATAACCAAATTCTCGAAATCGTTAGCAAGGAAAATAAGAGATGATAGCAAAACAGCAGAAGCAACTAAGGAAAAATGATCAATAACAGCGAGATTGGATCAAAGAAGCAGCGGAAATACGGATCGGATGTAGATATATGAACGAAATGAGCAAAAAGCGAAGAAACAACAAAAAAGACGGCGAAAGAAGAGATTACTGAAGCCATTATCGACGAGATAGTTAAAGGTGTGACCAGCGCAGTTGTAAGTGAACTTGTTGTTGGAAGCCGGAAGTTTCTGGAGACACTGATAAGCTATGGAGGTGAAGTTGCCGGAGAACCGGGTATAGTCGGCTAAAACCACGGTGCCTCGAGCCACAAAGGCGTAGATCAACGATTGTTGCCCCATCACAGTGAAAAGTTCTCCGCCCCCTCCTAATTAAGAAAGATGGAAGGAAATGGAAAGGGATTTTAACGCCGGAAGGGAATTTCCTTTTTTCCTTTTTCGCTTGGATGAGAAGCAAGGCAGCATTTGTGTTTTTAGCCAACACACCTGCACTAGCCGCGCTGAAGTTTCAGCTGAAATGAGAGTAGCATTCTGCGCGATTAGATTGTCATTTTAGCCCATTATTCTTAGCAGTCAATTAATTATAAGTTTAATATCGAAAAATATTTTTATTAGATTGTTATTTTAATTTTTTTAAAAAAAGATTTTAAATCTAAATATTTTATTTTAAGATAAAATAACCTTCAATAAATAAATAATAATAATCAATTAATAATAAATAATTTTAAGTCATTTGACAGATCGATATACTAATTCGATATATTAATTTTTATAACACTTTTATATTAATATGTATTATTATATATGTTTGTTATATTATTTTAATTAATTTATTATTAATTTATTAATTGAGTCCATTGTCCACCTATATTCCAAAACTTTCATATACCCCCTAATTAATTTCAAAACTTACTTTTTATTCACTTTTGGGAAGCTTCTTCTCTTTCCTTTTGCTTTGCTTTCTCTGATTCCCATAGATTTGGGTTCCTTTTTCTTTTCTTCTTGCTAGCTGGTTGATGGATCTTGAACCCTTGTGGGCTCTTGTAGGTCTGCCACTGCCAGCTTCTTTCGCTTAACATCTACACCCTACATGGCAGCCGCAGGCGCAGCATTCATTAAACCACCACCACTCTCAAAAACCCACTTTCTCCTCATCTGCCTCTCTCTTTTCTTCTTATTTCTTCTCCTTAACCCCACTATAAACCCGTCGGACGACACCAGGCGGCTCCTCTCCGATACTTCCTCAAAACCCACTTCTACCTCGAACATCAACCAAACGTCAAAACCTCACACTTCTTCTTCACGTAGACAGTTTGGAGCTGGTGCCCATGAAGTTCCAAGCGGTCCAAACCCTATTTCCAACCGGTAATGCGAGTTCCATTTGTGGATATATACTGGTTGAAGATGATAGCATCGTACGGAAGGGTTCATGTTAATTTGGTTGATATATTTTTATGGGTTGCGTTCACTTCCTCCATTGATATACTAAATGGTTAATTATTTTCATTTTTTTTTTCATGGAAATGTATTTTTAGGAGAGAGAGTATTTGTTTTTACATTAATATGCAAGCTATTTGCTTACTTAGTCACTTTGCATTTCTTGTATGATTCTCTTTCAGTCATAATTTATTTATTTATTTTCTATTAATTGAGTTAATTTTTGTCTTTTTTTTCATATGATATGTTAATTAGATTTTTAATCAAACTTATAATTTTACATTACGTAAAACTCAATCATTCATTTTATCTATATAACTAAGAATGGAGTCAGAATTTAGGGTTGATAGGATAAAACATAAATATTTAGAAATAAGAGGGTAAATTTATAAAAAAAAATAATTTTTAAAAAATTTAAATAAGATGACAAAAATGAAAAAAAATTCTTGACAATTATCTCTAAAAATAATATAAAATAATGATTAAATAAAATAATATAAATGATTTGCAATTATCCCTAAAAAACAAAGTAGAGATTAAGACAAAAGAGTGCATGGGTTTCCCTTTGCTTCCATTCTTTTTTATGCAGCCACCTGCTGGGTAGAAAATGGCAGCAGCGTCAAGTCAATGTCACAGGGAAGAAGAAGAAGTAGAGGATAAAACAACTATTGTTTTTTTTTCTGAAAAAAGGTTATATTTGGTCAGTATTTGGAACTTTGCAAAAAAATTAAAATAAATTTTAAATTATAAGAAATTTAAATAATTTAGTTTTTTTGTTAATTAAAAGATTGATTTTTGAAAAAATCAAAAGTTTACGATAAATAACTTTCATCCTTTATTCTAAAATATAAGTATAAATATTATATTATGTGTTATTTTTTGGGAAAAAATATATTTTTAATAAATTTATAAAATAAATATTTAACGTTTTTAGTTAGTATTTTTTTAAAATTGTGAAATTAAAATTTATTAAAAACATATTTTATTAGATAAAAAATATATATATTACGATTTGTTAAAAGCCCAAAACAAAGAAAGGCTATCAAGCCTCCACTGAACCCGAATTGGTCCGACCCTTCTACTGAACCCGGATGGCAAACGGATAGCTTAAACCCTACCCGGAGTTTGAAAACCCTCTCCCGTTGTTCATTCTATTTCCCCAAACTCCAATTTTCTAGTCTGGAATTGCCGGCAAAAGAAGGGAGACGTTTTCAACTCGTTAAATTCCAAAACCCAATTTTATTTTCTTGCAAAATCATCCTAGAAAATGTATTTGAGAAATCGTAATATCAGAAAGATTTCAAGCTTTTTGTCTCACTTTCCCTCAGGTCTTATATAATTTCCCCTTTCCTGGAATCATTTTCCCTCCAAATCAATTATGTGTTGATCAGCTTTGTTTTTTCCTCTGAAATTCAGGTTATCATTATCAACCGTCTAGAAGATTACTCAACTCAGTAGCGTCCTCATCGACTCATTTGTTTCAGCAATGCAGTGGAATTGACACTAGATTTTCCGAGAAGTTTTCAGGTAATCCCTTTTGAAAAAATATCGGAAGCTCATAACTTTTGTTCTTGATGCAACGAAAGTTTCAGCATTTGGGTGACTTTTGACTCTCCTAATTTACCGAACACAGTCTCTTTCAGGCACTCAACGATCTCACAACAATCTCGTTTCTCTCCTTCTGAAACCCATTTATTGTCTTTCATTAAATCTGCTTTTGATCAGCTTCAAGGTATTCAAATCTGCTACTCCATTTTCTGTTACTTTGAATAGATGTTAATTAACTGATATAACGTCTTCGATTTAGGTCCTAATCATTTCTGGTTGAATAAAGTTGCTGAAAACAAAGATTTTTTAAAGAAGGATGATACGATTTTAGTTGTTGCTGGAAGGTTCTTTGCGAAAACAGGACTCCATCCGTGTGTTATATTTGAAAAAGTGAAGTTGCTTCAGCAGAGGTAGAGAAATAGTGGATATTTGTTTTTCTTATCTTCTTGAATACTGTTTTTTTTTCTCTGTTTGTTTGTTTGAGAAAAAAAAGTTCTTGTTTGCTGTTGTAGGTTCCCTTCGATAAAGGTTATTGGTTTCCAGGATCGCAGTTCAGTTTGCTCTGCTGATGATCAAAGTCAACTTATTCAAGTGATGATGGAAGAGTACATTACATTTCCTGTGTTGTTGTCAAACAAAAACTTTTCCAAGGTACAATTTTGAAATGGAGCTATATAAGACTATACGACTGCAAAGCCTTACAATTTCCATGAATTAAATCTTTGCCATAAACTACTGAAAGTTGCATTTTACTTCAAAACATACTCTCACAATTAAGTTATGCCATCAAATATGACCCCCTCAGTTTCTCAGTGGCCACGTGTTAGTTGCCTCTATGATTTTTAACATGGTTTGCAAATTAGAATCTGTTTAGCATGGTTGACATTATACATTTATCAAGTAAATTGATTTTTTTCTCTCTGTATGTACTAAGTTGACAGATGAGGCTTGCTTCATTTTGTCCAAAGATTTTAAGAATCCTCTAGTTTTCACTGAGAAGGACCTGGATATAGCAATGCTTAACAAAGGTATATTTGTTACTTATGTCTAACACTAATTTATTCACTTTGATGTAGTTGTTTTTACATTAAGAATCTTTCATCAGTAATGAACTGATTGCTGCTCTCTGTTTCTATTACATTTTAGAACAACCATAACATTTAGTTCGTCATGCAAATTTTATGGCCTTTAGACTCCTAAATTCTTAGTACAGTTAGTGAGCTTTGAGCTTCTTAATTTGCACGTTCAAAAGCAATCATTTATGGGTTAACATATGAACATGGGCTTTTTCATTTGCAAATTGAAGCAATCATTTGAGGGATGTATAAATGCATTTTCCTAAATTCTTCTCTATCCCCCCCCCCCTTTTTCTCTTTCCTCCTATATAACAGTTCGTATGACCTAAGCTCCTACTCTTTGACTTGCTCTTCCTTTCAACATGGGTATTACCATATCAAAACATATTTTCTTTTATGGCTTTTACAACCTTCCCCGCCTCTTTGTGTTGGATCTCTTCTCAAAGTAATTATCTAGTTATGGATATGGTTTGGGACTATGTTTTTACCTGTATTTATGCACTTGCCTGCATTTACATGTACACATGTGGGTACACAATTTTCTATGCATGCATGTACACTTACATGTAACTTTCTTGTCTTCTGGTTCGGCTTCCCTTTGCAGCCTATGAGGAGTTAAATCTGCAAGGCCATGTTAATAATACAGCAGTTCATAATTTGAAAAGCCCGTGGTCAAAAGAAACTGAGATCATTAAGGAACCCCAGTTTTGCACTGCTTTGCGGAATTTACTTCTTTACTTTCCTGGTATAGGTCGTTTATAGCACTAGTTCTTCTGATAGTACATCAGATCCAGCAAATTTGCAGGAAGGTCAAATGAAAAATGCAGTATTCTCATTGCACTCATTTTTTTTTAAAACAGCATGTATCTCAGCAGATGAAAGTGGGAAGCGCCTGTTCCTTTCTGATAGCAATCATCACAGGATAATTATATTTGATGGCAATGGGAAGATTTTAGACTGTGTAAGCACTTCAACTCATAAGTTGCAGGGGCTGTCTTAAGAGCTATCTTTGGCTAGTGGTTATCCTCAACTATGCAGTATTTTGACTGATAAATTTAGTATATACTGCAACGAGTAGAAAAAGAAGGAAAATTGGATACTTTCCCGAACTACTTAATTTAACAAAATGCAAAAATGACAAGGTTTGCTTTTGGAAAAAAAAAAACTGACCCTTTTTCTCCTTTTTGGCTACTTAAATGATTTGAAATAGGTCAGGACGAGATTATTTTTGGCATATTCTTGGACATAATATAACTGTTGAATAGTCTTCAATGGATGATGCCACATAAGTTTTTGTGCTCTATGTGCTACTAATAATTTCTAGCTACTGATGTAAAATTTTGGGTTTTAAGATTTCTTATATCCTTGTTATCCTTTATTTAGTATTTCCCTTTATATATAAGTTGAAATAAGGGACAAAACAATTTAGATTCAAACTTAAATTTTTTATATGTCAGATTGGTTCTTGCCCAGGTTTTGAGGATGGTGAATTCGAGTCTGCAAAGCTGTTACGCCCTGCTGCTTCCTTTTATCATGATACTGATGACTGCCTTTATATCGTAGATTCTGAGGTATGGTCTTAGGATCTTTTCATGAGTTCATATTGTAGCTTATTTTTGAGGCACTAAAGTCTTGGTGTTTAAAAATCTGTGCTACAAGATTGGTTGTGATTTTGGCAATAAACAAAATTTAAATTTAATGTTTCTGACAATTTTCTTGATGTATATAATGTGCATCTTAGGCTCTCAACATTAGGCTTCCTTTGTTACATGCTTATTAGTCATTTCTAGATGAATATAGATTGAAAAATTGAGATGAATTCTTTGCAATTCTATCCTATAAGTCACATGGAATATTTTTACTTGCCTTCTTTGTGCTGGTTTGATGTATATAATGTCATTGTGGTATGCCGATGGAACTTCGGTTAGGTTTTAAGTAATGTTTTTGGTTTGTTCCTATCTGTTAAGAATCATGCCATCAGGAGAGCTGATCTGGATAGGAGGGTTTTGGAAACAGTTTATCCAACATCTAGCAGCCACAAGAGAAGCTCTAGTTTGTGGACCTGGATCAGAGACAAGCTGGGTTTTGCCAGTGATGCTGATGTGAAATTTGAAGAGCAAGATTCCCGGGCACTAATGTGTCCTTGGCATCTGATGAAGTCGGAGGATAATACTTTTTTAATTACCAGTCGAAGGTAAATCTTCTTATTGTACTTCTCTTATCAACACTTTAGGTACTTTTTTCCCTAGAGTTCTTATCACACTCCTTAAAGCTCCATAGTTGTTAAACATATTCTTCACAGCTTTCAGTCTTCACTTTTTATTTGTTTATTCATTTGTATAATTTTGTTAGTTGCTTATTTGCTGTTTTAACTTCAAGGTAATGAAAATTATCAATCTTCTGGTGCCAAGTTAGCAACATGGACTTGCTAAGAGTGCTCCAGCAATCCATGTTTTTATTGTTGTTGCAAATGTCTCTTCAATCAGTATGGCACATAATTGAGGTTTATAATTCTACTTAATGGTGTTTGCAGCTTTGAGAATTTATGGGTAATGGATTTAGCATCAGGAGTGATCAAAGAAACTGTCGAAGGTTCAAAGTTATTTTTCTATATGTTCATTTTTTGTATTCTAATCAGCTGAATCTGTCTAATATTTCTTATCTCATTTGTATGAAGGACTTCCAAATACTTTGGAGTTCTGCCGACACTTTATCTTGGAGAAAGTATCCCTCCTGAAAATGATGCCAGATTATCTGTTGCAACAGCAAAGTGATGCCAACTTATCACGAGAGGGCCTCCCATATGCTGGTCTTATTTCATGTGTTACAACTTTTGAAAATCACATAATCATGTGTGACACTGGTACTCGATTTTTGTCTGTTTTATGTCTTGCCTCTTTAATCAGATGCATAGTGAGGCTTTCAAGGATTACTAATTCCTTGATGTGTATTTCAAGTGGGTCAGGGGGTTCTGAAACTAGATAGAGAATCTGGAATCAGTTCAAATTTCCAGTTTTCTAATCTCGGGATGCTTGGACTACCGTACTGGCTGTCCTTCCCTCTGGAAAGATTTTATGCTGTGTGAGTATTTTTGGTCTTCCTAGAAGTGTTCTCCTGAATTCCTTTGTTTTTTTTCTCTCAATCCCCTTCCCTTTTTCAGTTCTTTCTCTGTTCCCCCCTACATAGATGGATTCATGCCAAGTTATTTATGTCTTGCAAACCCTGCATAAGGACAGTATAGTTCTCCGTGGCAGTTTAATTGTGAACTTTTCATTCTAAGCCCATTGATTTTTTTTTCTCTTTTCTTGGCTGATTTACAGTGCTGCAGGACTTCCTGTCGGACAAACTGATCATATTCAGCAATTCAGTTTGTTGCCAGGTAGATTTCTGGCTACAGTTAGTATCTTGTTCTTTGCATGTCATTGTACAAACAATGTTTATCTGCTATGATCCCCATTCTACCTACATCTCATGCCATTGTTTGATTCCTTTTTCTATGGCCACATATTGCTTTCTCTAACAGGTAGGATTGACATTCGGTTAAGCATATACATCCCCAAAGACACTGAAATTGTGGAACCTTTTCATGAAAGTTGCATATGGTGCCAAGCAAGGGGGGCTGCTACCGAGTTATCGGTGGTGGAGGGTGTGGCAGGGTCCTCGGAGAAGGTTTTTACCTTGCATACATTTTGATATCCTATGGTTAGTTGTGTGATAAGGAGCTTAATTCAGTTATTGGTTTTATACAGGTTGGTGTTGCACAACAATGGTATGATGAACTGGACAATCTTGCCTTCGAGACACCTGAATCAGAACTGTTAATCGAGGATGACAATGCTACTACAGATACAAAATCTCAAGATGAAAGAATTCACATTGATTGTGTAGTTAACACAAGCCCCGGAACAAGTGAGGTATAATTTTCTCTCCATCTTTCTCACTTCCCAGTGATTGATACTGCATGTTCCAGCTTTTATGTTCTTTGGCCTAGGTACGACATGATTAATTTCGGTTTTTAACTTTCGCCATACAGGTTATAATTTATGCAGCGCTGTATCTAAAACTTAAAAGAAATCATGTTGTACAAGATGACAACAATCAGGAGCAATTTGCTGCAAGGATAGCAAATATTTTGAACCCCAAGGGAAATGAAAGGTTTGGTGGCGATTCTTTCACCAAGTTCTTGTTAAAATCTAACAGAGATTTGAGAGACTTCATTTTCATAAAACCATTGCATGTGAGGACAAAGTTCAATTCTCCAAATCACCCAAAAGCTGATAACTCGAAAGACATCATCTTAACTGACTCCTCCATTAATGTTGATGTATCCTTGGACTGATGGCATATTGATGATGATGCCATGTTTTTTCTATAATTTAACATTGCTGTATTGATGTACCATATAATTTGGTTCGAAAATTTAAGCTGTAACACTCTTCTTTTTTATACTTGTAATTCTGTCATCTCTCTTATATTTTCATTGTTTGGTAGGAAGGAAAATTATCTTCTTCTTTTACATTGTATTTGGTACAAAGACTGGAAAACCAATGGATTTCTGGAATAATTTGGGTGATGGATTCTGCAACATTGTGTCTACAGGTACAACCTAATGTTTATCAATGGAATATCCTGATACGAAATGCAAGCCATTGCCAGGCACTCATTTAACTCTGCTTCGAGGCTTAAAGATTTTATCACATAACATGTGTGATACAGTGTCAAAAAACAATAAGAATCCTACATTTGTCTCCATTTTCCACGGAATTTTCCTTCCTATTCAACAAAAATACAAACCTCTTTTTGTCCGTTTCATTTCTAACCAACAGCACAACTGTAGTAAGGATGTTTCTCTTGTTTCTGTTTCTATCGGCCACTGTTTCTTTCAACCACCTTACTGTTCCATGAAGGTTTTATTTTGTTCCTGGAACCCTGTATGGTTAATTTGTTAGGATCCATCACAGATAAATCCAAGTTGTTTATAGGAGAGATTTGTGATTAAATACCAGCACTTCCTTGAGATTATCTCACCAAGTTTAGAGATTCATATTTCCAAAAAGTGTATTAAGCAAAGGAGTTGTTTTGATTCAGAATCCCAAAGAAAAAATGGGTTGTTTTGCATGTTTTACTTCCTCGGAAAAGAAGGCAGCTATGAAGCAAAACAATTCTTGCAGAAATGGTCAGCCTTGTGCTAAAACTCCCCCTACGATTGAAGTTTTTCCTCCCCAGCAACACCCCCCTGGTAATGTCACTGGTCCCTGATTAGTGCAATCACCCGTTTTTCCTTTGCAAATGCATGCAATTCTGAGTGTATGGCCTTTCTTTTCAACAGAGACCATTCCTAAACCAAGTACTTCAGCTGACCTTGCCAGGGTTACTGCAGAGAACGGTAACAACATCGCAGCGGAAACGTTCACCTTCCGACAATTGGCAACGGCAACCAGGAACTTTAGGCAAGAATGCTTGATAGGGGAGGGCGGTTTCGGTCGAGTTTACAAGGGAAAGCTTGAAAAAACCGGCCAGGTATTGCATACTTCTTCCATGGCTTGGATTGAAGTTCTTTATTCTGTAAGTCTCATACTCACCCTGAGTTTACTTCATTTTAGGTTGTAGCTGTAAAGCAGCTTGACAGAAATGGATTGCAAGGAGACAAGGAATTTCTTGTTGAGGTTTTGATGCTAAGCCTGTTGCACCATCCGAACCTAGTTAACCTTATCGGATACTGCTCGGATGGCGATCAGAGGCTTTTGGTTTACGAGTACATGCCATTAGGATCTCTGGAGGACCATCTACTTGGTATACTTTTTTTCCCTTTCATTCATGTTGGACCATATGAATTCATAGGAAGAGTATGCATTAATGTATGAATCGTTTATCTTCCGAACTTCAGATATTAGCCCGGGTCAGAAGCCATTAGACTGGTATGCCAGAATGAAAATCGCAGTAGATGCTGCTAAAGGCTTAGAATATTTGCACGATAAGGCGAATCCCCCTGTCATCTACCGTGATTTAAAGTCCTCGAACATCTTGCTGAATAAAGAACTCAAGGCCAAACTTTCCGATTTCGGGTTAGCCAAACTCGGACCTGTAGGGGACAAAACACATGTATCTTCCAGGGTCATGGGAACATATGGATATTGTGCCCCGGAGTATCAAAGAACCGGACAATTAACTGTGAAATCCGATATTTACAGTTTCGGAGTTGTCTTGTTGGAGTTGACCACCGGAAGAAAAGCCATAGACACCACGAGACCAAACAAAGAACAGAATCTAGTTACATGGGTAAGCTCACTTTTTTCTACACCTTCCCCTCATGTTTTCTTTTAACAATCAATGTCTTATTAATTCTTTTCTAAACTTCAACCATTTCCAGGCTCAACCAATGTTCAAGGATCCAAGTAGGTTCCCGGAACTTGCCGATCCACTTCTCAGTGACAATTTCCCCTTAAAAGGCTTGCAACAAGCCGTGGCAATATCGGCCATGTGCCTGCAAGAGGAAGCCGAAGTACGCCCCTTTATTAGAGATGTGGTGTCTGCTTTGAGTTGCCTTGGAAATGATCCGGATGTCACGTCTGCTTCCTGTTCGGCCTCCATGGAAGCCGTTGACAAAATCTACGATGATGAACTCAGCAGGGAAGAACGGCAATGAGCTGTGGCAGAAGCCATGGAATGGGGTTCAAATTCAAGGCGCAAAACCATAGCGCTGTGCTATAAATTTTGCGAGACATATATGTACACACATACACACTTGAAGTGCATATACTGTTGTAAAATATTTGTTGATAAAATACTATATTTAGGTTATACAGCGACAAGAATATATTTTTAACATCAATTATAAAATAAATTAAAATATATTGATTTATAATATTTTATTTCTTCCTACTTATTCAATCAAGACCATCACAATCACTTTCCAACAGTTCAATTTAAATTTGAAAAAAAATCATTTTGTTTAAATGAAGTCGAATCATTGTTATAAAATGATTTCGTTTCTTGGTTGGATGTCCGAAACCAAATTTCCAAGGTAGATGAAGATCTGAAAAAAAAAAGAGTTTTTTTCCCTTTCATGCTTCAACTCTGTGGCATAGCAACATTCAAGTGCCCGTATTTCTGCATCACTTTCCTAGTTGCCAGTGCCGCTGCCTCACTAGCTTGCAGTGTTCCAGTTGCCATGATGGCAGCAAATTCACGTGTTATCTCCTCTTGGACCTTGGCTCGAGCATCTCCGAGAGGGTCTATTGCAGCTCCACTGGTCGGTTTAGAAGGTGGTAGGGTCATTTCTGATGTCTTGACTTCCTCGGATTTCAGTTCCTCCCTGGCCTTGGCCTTACTGACAGCCTCATTTTTCTGTGTACCATTGGAGGTCCCGACAGTCGTGGACTGAGACGGCTGAACGGATACAGAAGGGGTGAATTGAGGAACTTGAGGGACAGCACCAGCTCTCAAAGTTGTCTCCAGATTCTGTATCATGGGCACTGTAAAAAAACTTGCCATATCAGAACCACATAGTAAATAAGATTTTATACCAGGACGGTAGAAGAAAATGTTAAGCGAATCCGACATTAGGAAAGCGCATTAATCCACTACAATTAACATGAAATAGGTTAATGGAGATGTCCCTACAGCTTATCTGCCCCAGGACTTCATCAGAAAATTACAATGAATGAATTAAAATTTAACGGCAGATAATAACTTACTTAAAAGTGCACCCATGGGACTGTTCATAACTTCATTAGGAAGCTGCAAGATATAGTCTGGAATGCCGGAACCAACTAGAAACTGGACAACCTCGTTACTGAAGTTGTTGCAATTATGGGTGAGTAAACTGTAGGTCTCAGCAGTGTAACGGGGGCTAATTTCCTGCAAATACATCTCAAACACATCTTTAGGCACATGAGTGACTCCTAAATTGACCACTTTAATCGGTTTCCCATATGGTGTTGTCCCAACAGGAGCATGTTGGATTCCTCCACCAAAATAGTATTCGTTACCATAAACCACAACTCCAGTGTGCCTATCAAGCAAACAAAAATGAATAAACCTAAGTCAGCAAATGTGTATCGAGCAATGCGACTCTAAAACCCATTCAATTTCCATGTGTACAATGGAAGGTGGAGGACTTTATGTGACAAAGAGAAGTAGAATAACTTTAACTAAAAAGAGGAAGGACGGAGCATAGGCAACAATCAAAAATAAGTTTCCAGCCTGGATTAAGTTAGCATGATGTGAGAAAAAAACTCAAAGGAATACAACTTTCATTAATAAGGCCCAACATATCCAGTATTGAAATGAAGATACAGAGGATTGAGTCAAAATCAGATAAAGCAGACTGTCTGACTCAAAGACACAAAAATGGCAAAATACAGAACTACCTACAAACTCATACAAATAATGAAAGGAATTTCAGTCAAAGTTTGTTAAGATGATACAAAAATAGGCTTCTGTCCTGTACAAGCAATTGGTTTGTAAATTAAGTCATTTGCCTATATAAATGCTTCGAAAATTTACCAGACAACAGAGGCTCTATCTGTTTATTCACCAACTCCATTTACTTTGGAGAATCTTTACTCATTTGGTCATAATAAAGTGAGCTTACGTGTTGATAACAATTTACAATGCATAGTTCATAGCTACTTCATAACTTTAGTAATAAAAAAATACAAAAAAATCTTATGCACCCATCTTTATACATTACGAACAGTCAAGCACAATGAGGCCTTAACACACTTCTTTCAGAAGCAAAGTACTTTCTAACAATTCATGATCTAAGATGCAGCATACATGATAATAAACATGCTTAAGAAAATTTTAGACTTCAATAAGAAATCTCACATCAAGATAGAATCTTTCCCCTTCAAACTAAATGCTTACCATATTCCCTCAATAGCCTTCCCTAACAAGGTCGTTGAAAGCTGCCGAGCAAGTCCTTGGCTCAAGTCGTACACATTCAAGGTAACATTATGACCCTCCTGTCATCAATTCAATGTCCCTATTAGTTCACATGTAATCTTTGATGCAACATCTAGCAAACCAAATATAATCCCTAAAACAAACAGATGCGAAGGTAAAATATTTTGAAAACATACTAAAAGAACAGTGCAAATATGAAAAGGAAACATAAGTTGAAACAAATGAGGAGAATTCGATACCTCAGCCATGCCTGCAAGTCACTATTATGCTCTTGCCAGGAAAGAATTATTGCACCCTCTAATGGAACCGACGCAGATGACCTGTCCTAACAGATCAGCGAGACAATACTCACAGGCAAAAAAATCATCAAATGGAAGACAAATATACCACTTTTACTTCGCAAGCCTTTCCGTTTATAAATAACTTTTAACTGCCTCTTCAGCCAGATCTCAACACATTATTCGAGTTAAACAACGGCAAATATTCAGTACTTATCTTTCAAAATACCAGAAATTTAAACCTAATATAGCTAATTACCCAGATCACCACCACACATCATAAATTAAAAGCCCTGCACTTTCACTCGAGATAATTCAAGGCTTTATAATTCTCCATAATTGGAGATCAAATATCAAAATCTACCGCATTTTGCAATCACACGATTTAAAGCGATACAAAATCGAATCGAAAGGAATCGTATACAAACACACACACAACTATGAGAGTGAATAAGCATTTGAAATTTCCAATTAGTTTGGGAACCTGAGAGGAAAGATCGAGATCGCGGAAGTATTGTTCCTCTTTTTTCTTTAAGCCCGTTGCGTGAAAACGAAAACCAGAGGTGGGCTTGTTTTTAAAGTTGGGCGGTCGGGTAATTCGGGTTTGGGGCCCGATATTCCCCAATGACCTCTTCGCGCTCTTCTATCGCTAAAAACTCAGTTAAGTTTGAGATTAAATTAAATATCGATCAACTTTTAATTAAATTGGACTCAAATTATAAATTATTTGATAATAATAATATATGGTAGTTTAATAAAAATTTTATATGTATATTAAAAAAATATTTTAAATGTCATTAAAAATAATTCTTTGTAATTATAATTATTATGATTATAATAAAGGCATAAAGATAATTTTAACTTTAAGGTTTATAATTTTTGTTGTTTTGTACTTATTTTTTTTGGATAAATTTAACCTTTAACTTATATTTTTTTGACAAATAGCTTATTTTTTAATACCATTGTAACTGGACCGTTAAAAATTTAACAATGATGACATGTTATATGTATATGATAATATATTTTAAATAACATGGTATCTAACCTATCAAATACATATATATATATAATATAATTTTATTCTAATATAAAATATAAAACAATTAAATTCAAATAAAATATTAAAAAATAATTAATTCTAAAATAAAATACTATTAAACATTCTTAACCCTAACTACGATAAAATTAGAATCCTACCTAAAAAAATTAATTAATTTCGAATTGTGTTCATATTTTTTTAAGATGGGACTTTGATTCTATCATAGTTAGGGTTAAGAATGTTTAATCGCCTTTTATTTTAGAATTAATTAATTTTTAAAATTTTATTTGAATTTTAATTATTTTATATTTTATATTGAAATAAAGTTATATTATATATATATATATATATTTGATAAGCTAGATGCCGTATCATTTAAAATATATTATCATATTCATATGACATGTCATCATTGTTAGATTTTTAACGGTTTATTTATCATAGTAGTTTAAAAAATAAGATATTTATTAAAAAGATATAGGTTAAGACCTAAATTTATCCCAAAAAAAAGAATAAGAGTCAAAACGACAAAAGTTATAAACGTTAAAGGGTTATAATTATTTTTATGCCTGTAATAAATTGTGTAAATTTTATAAAAAATCACGATCACGATCGCGACATCCACAATAATGATAATAGCTTTCGTTAAACCTGCAACTGACACGATTAAAAACATGACCGCGAACGCTATTTAAATCCATGCGTATGAAGAACAATAATGTTCCGAGTCTAGTGATGATCTTACGAGGAACCAACAGATATAGAGATCGATTTGGAAGCTTAAGGTTTCACCCAAAATACACTCTTTGAAAATTTTACCATGAAACCATAATATCATTCATACAAAAGGGTATCTTCTTACTCGTTTCCATGGCTCTATTTCATTTTGGGGTAAATGCCTGACATGTGGAAAGAATTTCAAAAGCATGGAACATCTGATTTTTTTTCTGTCCGAGATGTAGTTACACATCTTCTCCAACAGGTTTCCCAGGGTTTGGTAAATGGTGGGTTAAGGCTTGTATCACACCAAACTGGAAAGGGAGAGTCCAACAGCAATTGCTTTCAAACTATATATATATAGTTTGAAGCATCTAAACAACAGCTTTCTTTCTGATGGAAGCGACAATCATTCGATATGTTTGGTTCCATTTTCGAACATTTAAAGCAATTTATCCTAGATTATAGACAACAAAAAGAAAGGTGTTGTGTAGATGCTTCAAAGTTCGAAAATTTCTAAGCTCCCCTGGTATTTTCCTTTCGTAAGGCAACAGAAAGGTGCTTCGTCTGACATACTTCCATCTCTTGTAAATAAAGTAAGAACAGTTTGAGCAGGAACAAGAAAGGCAAAACCAATAATGAAACACTGATAAATTGGTTAAGATGAAGCCTATAGCTCTAAGAAAAAGTGGATCTTGCACCCATCTCTCTGTAGAGAGAGAATCATCGAAAATCTTCAACATGGGATTTAGTTGTTGGGCGCTTCCTGATCTACACTAAATTTACTTCAGTTGCAGTCGATGCAACTTCACGTCTCAAGATGACAGTAAAAGATGATCATTTTCACACTAGAAATGAACATACTTCACAATGCTATTTTTGTTGCTAAAAGGATTGATACCTGCTCTTCCCCTGCAGGATCATGGAGTTGATGGTGCAGCATTAGCGGCTTGATTTCTTTCTGCCATTTCAACCTCATATCCACCGGTATCTGATGTTTTCTCACTTGTCAGAGCAAGGCTTTTCAATTTAGCACGTTGTAGAGCATGCAGCTCGTATCTGATAAACAAGAAGAAGGGCAACTGAGTAAGATTTATTTGGTTTTGTATGAGTTATTGGAAGTTGGAACACTAATAATCTTGCATAACAAACCAGTAAGCAACAAAAAGAGCAACCTCACTTGAATGTGAAACTTTACCACATGAAGATATTTAGGAAAACTAAATGTACAATGGTGCTATTAGGGTGAACAAAACTCGACTTGACTCAAAAAACACACACGAAGAAACTCGACTTGACTCAAATTTAATGAACTCGATTGAACACTCACCCCTAGGTGCTATGTCAGAAAGGGATAAAAACAGGCATGCAGATGAAAAAAGAGTTCTCCCTTCACCCACCACATCCATATTTTTTCACTTTCTTCAATATTCAATAGAATATATTGTCTTGTTCGGGTTTGTAGAAGACAAGATTTTCCGATTAAACTATAAACTATCTATACCTTATTGTTGCATTTAATTCAGTAATCTCCTCCTCTAGAAATTCTTTATCCAAATAAATTATTTGGTTTGTAAAATATGGTTTGTATAGAACAAGCGCAGACATAAGAAGTTCATTTATACCAATATATAATGGAACAAGGACTGTGTTTTTTGTACTTATTTTCTGAATGACATGTAACAGAACTGTCCATCTCATAATTTTCTATGACAACTCATGTATGACAAAGTATGCATTTTGGTCAATGGGAGGAAAATCATGATTTATCAAAGACATCAAAGAAATCAGTAATCAAGTAAAAAGAACACTATAATCTATTCAAAAGTTAGACCGAGCGATTACATTGCCCCTCATTTCATTTTATTTATTAGGGACAAGTATTGTTTGCCAATACTCCTTCAAATTGTACTCAAATGAGAATAGCCGCAGCAACCCTAAAGAAAATCATGTATCCCCTTGGGCCATATTGAAACCATAACAAAAGCCACGCCATGGTGTTACATTCTAGATATCTATGTTATTAAGATGCTTTTCCATGAAAGAAAAATAATAATATGCAACAAGAATGTATTATGAAACAGAGTTTGAGAATTTCTTTCATCGAATATGAATGCCGAATGAAAGGTCAATACGGATCGATGTGGATGTGGATGTTTAAACTTTCAACCAAAGGGTCAGGTTCCTCATGAACATGTAAACAAATCTAATGTGGGAATGACAATATTATATGAGAATCTAAACTGCATTACTTTTGTTCCTAGGATCAAGCCTTGTTGACTCACTACTCAATAGAAATAGCTGAAGGCTGAAGCACATATTCAAATCCACAAATCAAGCTATACATACAGATTCCTCGTTCTTATTTACTAACATCAAGAAAAAAAAGAAGTAACTAAAGTTGTAAAACTTACTCAGCCACATGGCTCCTGACAAGCATGAAATATATCTTCCAAAAATTTTCCTCCTTCAAATGGCGAGGGCATAGCTTGAATCTAAGCTGTGAAAGTTCCTAAGAAGAAGAAGAATAAAACAATAATCTTAAATTACTAAGAATAAAAAAAATCAAAAGAAGAAAAGCCCAAACCTTCACTTTTGAAAGTACTAAGACAGCATGCCGCTCTTGCCAATCAGAAAGGTCTTTGCGCAGATTAGAAGAAATTTGAGTGGTTTCGCTGCTACCATTATCTGAACACCAAAAGAAAGCTTCAATCAGAGAAAAAAAAAAACCATTTTTTTTCGGAATTTGCAAAGCGAAAGGGAGTTACCTTGGATTGGGAAATTCTTGAAGGTATCCAAAGTGAAAGACTTGACATGATCCATTAATTGTTGGGTAACTCCGAGGAATTCATCTGTTTCTTCTTCTTGTTGAGAATGGGTGGGTTGGGGTTGATCTGGGTTTTTGCTGTTCCTTGAAACGCTGCGGCGAAACCACGATGATAGATTCATCGTTATCTGGTCGGGACGCTCTGGTCTGGTTCGAGATGTTCTTTTTCAGGGATTTTTTTAATCAAACATTAGTTTCATAAAGATTACATCATCGCACAGGTTAATTAATTTCGTGTATAATTAGAAGAGTTAGTGGCAATATAGTCTCCAAAAGATACATTCATTTTAAATTGTTCTAAAATTTTTAAATATTTTAATTTTATTTTAAAATATAATTTTTATTTTAAATTAATTTTTAAATTTTTAAATATTTTAAATTTATTATTAAATTAACACTTTAATTTTTGAATTAATTTTTATTTTTTTATTTTAATTCTAATTTTACTTAGAGGAAGAGGTATTCTAACTTCTAAGGAAAAGAAGAATTATTTTTAGTGAGTATAGAACTTATAATCTAAAAGAATATAAGAGAATAAAAATAAATTTATACAAATATGATATAAACGATAATTTAAAGATAAAATTAAAATATTAAAGAAATTTGAGGATTAGGTTAAAATAAAGGTTATACAGTTTGAGGATAAAAATAAAACATTAAAAAGTTTGAGACTAATTTAGAATAAAAACTATAGTTTAAGAATAAAATTAAAATATTTAAAAATTTAAAAGACAATTTAAAATAAAAATTATAATTTAAGGACGTGTGGAGTTATTAATTTTAATTAGAATATAAATATTTTCGGGTAAACTACAAGAAAGGTCATTTCCTTTTTTGTCTATTTAATTTTTTTGCTGTTTTTGAAAAAAATATTGGAATTAAGATTGTGCAAATTAAACTATGATCCTTAACGTAATTATTAATTGATATGATTATTTCTTTAAAGATTAATTAATTAAATTATTAAAATAAAATTATTTTAGTTAATCAAATTGTTAAAAGATTATGAATACAAATTTTGACAAATACTTAATATATAAGTTAATCGTTATTAAATTATTTTTACATATTTATTTTTAAGATAAATTATATAGATGATCACCTAATTATAGAGTTAATATAGATATGATCATTATATTTTTAATTTTAATAAATATATTATTAAAATATTTAATTGATTCAAATCAGGTTACTTATTAATTATTATTAAATTGTATGATGATATGATAGTAAATAAAAAAATATTATATAATTACGTATTTAATTTTGATATTTATATATTATATTAATTTAGTATATAATATTAATTAAATTTAATCTTTTAATCAGATTATGATGTTTGTCGTCATCTATTTAGTTGATTTATTATTATTATTATTATTATTTATTAATTTAATTTTAATAAGATGTCATTTAATCAAACACTAACATATTTCATTGTCTTATGAAAGAAAGATTGAATCTAATATTTCATTAATAAGTTATATAAATATAATTGTATTTTATTAAATATATTATTTTTATTACTATTTTTAAGATATCTTAAATATAATTAAAATAATAAAATATACATTAATTTACAAAATTATCCCTTAAAAACTAATAAAATTGTGAAATTGGACGATAAAGATATTAAACGTGAAAAATTATATCATGCGTTATTTCTGTCACATCATCCGCAAGATCAATTAATCAAATGTATTAATTTTTTATGTTATCTTTTTTATCAAATAAATCTTCATTTAATAAAAATTATTTTTAAATTTAAACTATAATAAATAATAATAAAGATTTATAAGATAAAATAAATAAAAAAGTTAATTAAATAATATTATAAATAATACGTTAAGAATAATCCATTATATAATTTATCATAAAATATATTAATTTTTGTTAAGTATATAAAGTAAAATGATGATGATAAAGATGAGAGGCGAGTAGGGGTGGTGATGGTGGATGTAATAGTGGTGAAGAGTATCATACCTAATGATATCGAAGTCAGGTAAATTACATGGGAATAGGATCCCACATCGACCACAGACTAATCATAACCCCAACGATAAAGGGGTGGTGGAGGGGAAGACCACAAGCTTACTTTTTACACCAAGTTTTGGCTTGTCACTTTTCTTTAGATATAAACAGGATTTTTCATTCTTTGATTTTATTGAGCGGTTACGAGTATCCACCAGGTATCGAGTTTAAAAAATTAAAATTCAGTCTCGATTTTAATTAAAATCGGGAATTAAATTTTGAATTTAGTTCTAGTTTTATCAAAACTAATATCAAATAAAATCCATTAAATCTTACTAAATTCAAAATTAAATTTAGAATAATCGAATTTTATACCTATCCCTAATTAAAAGGGTTTTTGTCTCATCATAACCCCACGTCCCAAAGCTCAATCAAAATAGCTTAAATTTGATCCAATAGTCTAATAATCCAATCCAATATAGAAGTTTATAGGTTGGATTAACGCCTCATCATTTATTCACAAATTCGGGTTATTACAATACAACTATTTAAATTACGAGTGTATTATTATAGTACTATTTTTTTGACAAATATTACTGAATTTTATTAAATTTATAAAAAATTATAATTACATTATCTTTAAGAAGTGAAAAAATTAGATTAAACAATTTAACCATTTTACAACCCAAAAAACCGAGAAATTAAAATTCTTATGGAATTAAACATACCAAAAAAATTAGAAGTTTCTTGAATCTCATTGTCTTTGTCCAAACGAGACGCATAAAGAAGGAAGAAGGAGTTGTAGACATCCAAACTGTCATGTAAAAGCATCGCTACCCAAGGCTGATTTCATCGGCAAACAACCATCAACCGAAGTGGGGATATAACTTTTCGAAAGACCACCGACAGAAATATAAATCAGGAACTAGCGCCGATTGAATCAAACCACAAGAGCAGATAAATCAAACCACCGACAAACAACAATCGATTGCTAGGGTATGCTGCAACGTGTCACAAGAGCAGATGAATCAAACCACAAAACAAAAACATGTCACAAAGATAGAAGAAAACGTGTCACAAGGACATAAAATGTGCTATAAAAATAAAGATTTTTATTAAAATTAAAAATAAAAATAATAGATTTATAAATTCGGTGATCGACAACCAATACTAAGAAAGAAAATATATAAGATTTGTTTAATTTTACACTAATGTAATTGATACTAATTACTAAATAAAGAAATATACTCTCCTTCAAATGTATATGAGACAACAACTGCGCATATTGGGGTGAGTAGGAAGAATCTTTAGGCCTGATTTTAGGCTTTTTGTTTATTTCTCAACTTAATTCTTCTTTTTTAGAATTAGAGTGCTCTCTACTCTAAGGAAAGAGGGTCCACCCAGCCTAGATGGTTGGGGGAGGGGGGAAAAGTAAAAAATTACAACTTTTTGATATAATCGTCTTTATCTAATTTATTAATTGGTTAGTTCAAACTAAATATTATAGAGATTTGTTATAAAACGACTCTTTTAAATTAATTTATAATATAGTATTTGTTTAATGTTCTTAACCCGTTAATAACGAACACATACTTTACATGCATGATATCTAATCTCGAATTACATGAATTAAATCTATCATCTTTTATTTTATTACTGATGACACTCTACGGTTTCAATAATGGAAAAGTATAATAAATTTAAAACTAGAAGAGCAGGGTCTCCGATGAAAATTCTTGATTAACTTTCCTATGATTTTCTGGAGGTTGTCGCTAGGGCTGAGCAAAATTCGACTCGAATCGAAAAATCGAATAACACGACTTAAGGCGAAAATACTCGACTCGTTTTGACTCGATTCAAAATTTCATAGACTTGACTCGACTCGAAAAAATTCAAATAAAGTTCGAGTTGTAAAATGAAAATTCGAGTAACTCGAATAACTCGAAATTTTAATAATTAAATGATTGATTTTTAAGTTTAAGACGAATCTATCAATTTTTTATGATATATATACATTAATATATAAAAATATAAAGAAATGTCGTTACATATGAAAAAATATATAGATAAATATCTTATATGATTAGAGAAAGTCGTTTAAATTGAAATCAAATCATACTATAACATGATAAATAATTACAAATAAATATTTATAGGAACTCGACTCGATTTTACTTGACTCGAATTTCTTAAACTCGACTCGAACCGAAAAAATTTTAAATAAAGTTTGAGTTGTAAAATATGACTCGTAAATTCAAATAACTCAAAATTTTTTGACTCGACTTGACTCGATCGAACACTAATCCCTAATTGTCGCTAATAATGTCCTAAAACGTAGTTACGTGGTGTTGAAGCAATCCCTAGACAATATAGCAACTTTTAGGCATCAAAATTAGGTCAAACACCATCCATTTTGTCTCTAATGCAACCCTCTGCCTTTCTTTTAATGAATAGTCAAGTACCAAAGGAAGAGGAATATGGTTCACGCTGCCCCTTGTGCCTTGGCAAAAGGGGAATCATAACCTTTGGATATGTGGGGGTTCAGACCTCTTAATCGGACATATTTTTGGACCCCAAGTTAATTCAGACAATTACATATATATTCTCAGTAATGTAATATATATAATCAGAACGACATAAAATTTTATATTAATAGATATACAAGCTCTTTAAGATAAGTGGTTAAAGGAATAATTGTTCTTTTTAGAGGTTACGGGTTCGAGCACCAACGATGTCATTAAAGTGATTGAGTGATCAATATCAAATGGTAGAGATTATATTTTAAAACAGATACTAGTGTAATCATTATTAGCTTGTTAAAAAGAATCATATTAATAGATAATTTATAAAATTTTAGAAGGTAAAATTATTTTTTAAAAAATATATAATTTTTAAAATTTTAAAATTATATATATTTTAAATTTTTAAAAAAGAGTTGTCTCTTTCAACCTCCACTCAGTCTATCTCTGTATATAATATATATACTATTGCTTGTGGTGAAGTGCCTTTAAAAGCAGGTGATTGCCTTTTTGTTCCAACTTGGGATAATTTATGAAAATGAAAACTAAAAATAATGGGGAGAGTTTTTTTTTTCTAAAAAAAAGTAATTCTCCATTTTATGTTCCTATATTGCAATTAATTAACATAATGTTAATTATATTTTAAAATTAAAATATATTTATTAATATTTTTTTCTAAATAATCTATGATTTTATATATTTTTAACCTTTTGATATTATTAAAATCATTTTTTAAATTTATAATTAATCCTAATTTGTCAGGTTGATAGTGTGTTCGAACCGTTAATTTTAGATATTAAATGTTAAATCTTAATTTATTTTTAAAAAATAAAACTCTCGTATAAAAAAACACAGTGTATTAAAACTAATCTTCATCTTAATTAATGATCCTAAGACAAAAGGAAATAGTGGAGTATAATGTAATTTTAATAACATGATGGGGGTGAAAATGTAAATATCAAATAAATAGTTCTAAAACATGGGATGGGCAAAGTCAGAAAAAGATAAGCTTTTTTTCACTGTATTTTATGCTTTTTGACGATAAAAGAGGAAAGCAAAGCAAAAGCATGCAAAAGAAGAAGAAGAAAAAGAAAGATGTCCAAATAACAATTCTTTTCTTCTAGCTTTTATCTCTGTTTTGTTCATGTTTTTCTAACGATAGGTTTCTGACTTTTAAGGCTCCAAAAAAAAACAAAATTTATTATTCAAAAAGACCATTTTTTTTGGATTGCTGTACAAAAATTATGAACAAAGCAAAGAATCAAGCAAACAGTAATATCTGTGGATTTGATTTGAACAATCCGACAATTGTTGAGATTTAGAGGGGAGGGTGTTCAAAGGAGGCCCCATTGGTGTGGACAATAGCAATCTATGGTTTGAAGATCAGCTGTTTGACAAAAATGGCCAAAGAAGTTAAGTAACGACATATATCTACATCTGGGACTCTGTTTTTGTCTCTCTCTAGTAGTATTAACCCACTATTTGAAATTGTAATTCGAATTTTGGTTCGATTTGGTTTGAAAAATGTATGATCCTTCTTGTGAAAAATTAAAGTTGAGAGGGAAAAAAAATTAGTGATTTATGGTGGATGTGGAGGTTTATGTATTGTGTCATCCAACTTAAAGCAATGTTTGTATGCATATATATTTGATGTAATTGTTATAGAGAAAAACTAGAAAACCTTGATGCTAAATATAACATCAAATGGAAATCTTATCTTAGGTAATAAGGTTTAGCCTTTAGGTTTAAGTCAGTTCATTTGTGAATAAAAATGATATTCATCCTAGAAAATTTGTTATTCGTAATTTTTTTGTATATATATTTTTAAATATTAAACTTCGTTTATCATTATCGTAGGCAAACACCGTTGAGGCTGTAACTTTCGTAGCAGAAGCTGAAAATCTAGCTGTAGATAAATTCTCTTTTAGGCGAAAAATAGTGGACAAATGCCCGTTCACAATTAAATTAATGTTTGTTTGATGAAAAAATAATGGACAAACAGACATTTAAGTCACTAAAAACACAATAAAAAACGAAGTCTTTAAGTGGATTTCTTTTTCTGTACTTATGTGTTTTTTTTCTTCAGTGATTTTTCATACAAAATTTGTGTATTCATTTCCTTGTTCTTTTTAATTTGCTATCATTGTTTACCATTATAGTGCCGTATATTCCTAACATCATACTTTTCTCTTTTTCTCTCCTTCTCTCCTCAGTATTTTATGTTTATTTTTTCCTCTCCCGAGTTCACTCAGAGTCTCTGTCAATGGACAAGCAGCAGAATCATCATCACCATCAGCTGTCTTTGGTAAAAAATTCCAGGCAGCGTTGCAATGAATGGTACATGTTTGATTCAAGCATTGTTAGCAGTTCATGGTTTGTTTAATGTGTTTTTCCAAGTTTTGATCTTTTTTACATAGAAAGCAACCTTGTTTAACTACTGCAACTCTTCTTTTCCAAACTTGCTTCACTGATGCAAAGTTTTGAGCTTTTTGTTGCTTTTTATGTTACATGGTTTTTCTCTTTCACTCATTTTGTCTGATTAATGCTTTGAAAAAAGTTTTTGATTTACAAGTGAAAATCACTAAAAAATTCTATCCCACATCATCCATATGATTCAAGAATCAACCACTTAGAATCTATGCTCCGCTCGTTTTTATGTGAATAATTACTATGCTTCCAGCTATTTATGATCATTCTTTTCTTTGGAAACTAGATTGTGGCTTTGTTTGTGTTTCAGTTACCAAGACTTGGAAAGTTACATGGGAATATTCTTAGATTATCTCTTCCTTTTTCCTTTTCCTGCATATTCAAAGTGGTGCTTCTGTTATTGTAGGATTTTCCGGGATGTTAAAAGTGATATCACAATAGAAGTAAATGGAGGGATTTATGCTCTACACAAGGTAATTTGGTGCTTTACTTCTCAAAATTTGTTCATATATTTTGTTTAGATTTAAATTTGATTTTATAGTTGGCCAAGTACTTTAATTACTCCCACAGTGTAACTAAAGCATCAGGGAAAAATGTTCTTAGCCTTATATAGATCTGAATTTTCTTTTTCTAGCTTTCTTTTTGCTGTTTTTGGATGATGTTCTTTTGTCTACATGTACCATGTATTGTTTTGTATTGTTTGGCCTGATATGTCTCTTCAATATGTTAAACATTAGGCTAAGGTTGCCATTAAAGTAAAATGGCATGTTTTGTCATGTGCAGATGAATGTTGGGGCTTGGGATATTCTCGTGCTGATAATTGCGGTTGTTATATGCAGTTTCCTCTTGTGTCTCGGAGTGGACGGATAAGGAAGTTAGTTGCAGAACATAGGGATTCTGACATCTCAAGGGTGGAGCTTCTGAATTTACCTGGCGGTGCTGAGACATTCGAGTTGGCAGCTAAGTTCTGTTATGGCATTAACTTTGAAATTACGTCTTCAAATGTGGCTCAGCTATGTTGTGCCTCCGATTACCTTGAAATGACTGAGGAATTTTCCAAGGATAATCTCAGCTCACGAGCTGAAGAGTATCTCGAGAGTATCGTTTGCAAGAACCTGGAGATGTGTGTTGAAGTTTTACAACAATGTGAAATCCTACTTCCTCTTGCGGATGAGCTGAGAATAGTTAACCGCTGCATTGATGCGATAGCTTCAAAGGCTTGTGCAGAGCAAATAGCATCGAGCTTCTCCCGCTTAGAATACAGTAGTTCAGGGAGACTTCAGATGAACAGGCAGGCAAAGAGTGAGGGAGACTGGTGGATAGAAGATCTTTCGGTTATTAGGATTGATTTGTATCAAAGAGTCATGACAGCCATGAAATGTCGTGGTGTCCGTCCAGAGAGTATTGGTGCATCGCTTATAAACTATGCACAGAAGGAGCTGACCAAGAAATCCAGTTTATGGAATCCATCTGGACAGACAAAAGTTGATTTCCTTTCAACCGAGCATGAACGTCTGGTGGTTGAGACGATAGTCAGCCTTTTACCTGTTGAGAAACTTGCTGTTCCTATTAGTTTCCTTTTCGGACTTCTTAGAAGTGCAGTGATGCTTGATTGCAGTGTTGCTTGTAGGCTTGATCTAGAGCGGAGGATTGGTTCCCAGTTGGATATTGCAACTCTTGATGACCTTCTGATCCCGTCTTTTCGGCATGCAAGTGACACCTTATTCGATGTTGATACAGTTCAAAGAATACTGGTAAATTTTTCTCAGCAAGATGATAGTGAAGATGATATGGATGATGCATCTGTTTTCGAATCGGATAGTCCTCATTCACCGTCACAAAGTGCATTGCTTAAAGTTTCGAAGTTGGTGGATAATTATCTTGCAGAAATTGCTCCTGATGCAAACCTCAAGCTTTCAAAGTTCATGGCCATTGCAGAAACTTTACCGACACATGCTCGTACGATCCATGATGGGCTATATCGAACCATTGATATTTACCTGAAGGCATGTATGCTGATATCTTCAGTGTTTAATATGTATCTCGTTTGCATCATACGTCTTGATAAACTCTCTAATGAATGCATTTTTCAGGCTCACCAGGGTTTACCAGATGCAGACAAGAAGAAGCTCTGCAAACTGATTGATTTCCAAAAGCTTTCACAAGAAGCCGGTGCACATGCTGCACAAAATGAACGACTTCCCCTCCAATCAATAGTCCAAGTTCTTTATTACGAGCAATTAAGGCTGCGAAACGCTTTGTGCTGCTCTTATCCGGACGATGACCACAAGCCAGTGCATCACCAATCGTGGCGGGTCAGCAGTGGTGCACTCAGTGCAACAATGTCCCCGAAAGACAACTATGCATCTTTGAGGCGAGAGAACCGAGAACTAAAACTCGAGCTTTCTCGGATGCGGATGAGATTAAATGATCTAGAGAAAGAACATGTTTGTATGAAGAGAGATATGGCAAAGTCTAGTTCTCATAAATTTATGAGTTCCTTCTCGAAGAAAATAGGTAAACTAAGCTTCTTTGGACATAGCACTTCGAGAGGATCAAGTTCGCCCTCGAGACAATCCTACATAACGGATTCTAAGGTGATTGAGAGGACATGTGCAAGCACTGATTAGGTAATTTAAAATGGCATGCCTGTATTTGTTAAGGCCATGATTTTGGCAACCTTCTATGTCAATGTTTCTTCACTTTTCTTTGGTTTTGGCCACATTGTATATGAGTTGTGATGCTTTGAGTTACCTATATTAGTTTTCAGCAGCTTTGTTATTTTGTGTAATGAGCCCTTGAGTTCCCAAGGATATTTTGAATAAACACATGAGGAAAGTTGGTTTCAAAGTATCAGAATCAAGGGCAAATCAAGCTAAATTGAACAAAATTTTCGAAGATTTTTCGGGTTTTATTTTTATTATTCATGGAGAAATCCATTGATCTACATAGTTCAATAAGTAAAAGGACCTCGAAATTCAGCTCTAGACTCTGCAACTTTTCGTCTCCTTTCCTCATAATTAGTAGTAGACAAGAAAAAGGAAACTTTCAGACGAAGCAACTTTCGGTCACTGTCATATTTCCTTAAGCAGGGTTTCAAAATGGTAGCAATCTGTTTCTCACATTCATTCCCTAAATCTTGTTCTGGTTTCGAGGCTTCGCCTTTACTGTTGCCAACCCGATGAAACCTGTTTTCTTTTTTACCCACAAATTCAGTTTCAGATGTATAATCTGTCACTGATGTCTCTTTAAACTTGTTATAACTGTTCTGGAACTTGACCATCATATCACAATTAGCTTGAAATTGTTCCCAGTCTGATTGGCAATGGTCTTGGTGCATTGGTGTTGTCCCAGCAGACACCTTGCTCGGCGAGTCCAGTTCGAGCAGTTGCCGGTGAACATAACTTTTGGGTGGTTTCTTTTGCTCCAAGTAAGCTTGGACGTTGTATCCTTTCCGTTTTATCAGTTTATAGATTGTAAGGTTAGGAACAATGTAAAAAACTCTCCCTAGCTTCAACACAGACTCGGGTCTAACCACGATCCATGGATACTCGAACACATCCGGACGAGTAACGCTGTGTCTGGGGTATCTCTTCAGCACCTCCGAAGCAATAACAGGTTCCGTGTGAGTCTCGACATGGCGTCTCGGATGGACCAATTTCAGTACACCTTTCTCTGCTTCTATGATCCTCATGTCTTGCACTAAATTAACAAAAATGGCAAGGAAGAGGCAATACACTGCAAGCCCTTGTTTGTTCTTATTCTGTCATATGGGGACTTAAATCAAAATGGAGATGAAATCAATGAAGGTTCTTAGGCGACCAAGAATTTGACAACTTGTTTGTTTGTTGTATAGATGGATAAAGATGCGTGGAGACCAAGAATACTTTGTCGTATGTATTGTCTGGTTTGTCTGATTAACCATCTCGTCCCTTGGAGACCAGATTCAGACAGTGCTGGTGAAGCTGACAAATTGCTGCTTTTTATTCTTCACATCTAGAAAAGACTTGGCCTTTGGAATAATTATCTCGTCAAATGCAAAGATAATCGTTAGGTATTAACCCAAATGTATTCTAAATGGTCACAAGTTCAATTTTAGTATATTTTTTAATTGAATTCCGCTAGTTTAATAAAAAAATTGATATTTGAGAAACTGCAACGAAAGTTCATCTTATAATAAACAAAAACCGAACTATAACCATTAAATAATAAATTACAAGATTCGAAACAAAAGATAAATAGGAACATCATCAAAGATCGGATTAAAGACAAAAGCTTCAACAAACAACATAAAAATGCATATTACAGTTACACACGTCATCTTAATCAGTTTAGGCAATGTCAAATTTAACTCTAATAAAAAACAAATGAAAAAACCCGGAAATTTATCAAAAGACAAAGAATGCTTAAAAAACTAAAACAATAAACCTCATGTCCTAAAATAAATTGCTAAACCCTAAAATATTTTTACAGTATTTATATTAGTTTGGTAAAAGACCTAACTTATGAGATAAAAGTAGTTCCACATTTAAATTCTCTGTAATCTATATTTTTATAATAGATTTTCTCTCGTAAAAGTAGGCAAAGCTGATTTCGGTTTACTTTCTTTTCAACCTAAAAAAATCAATGGACTGAAGTACATAACATTACTGCATTTTTTTGGAGGCAGAGGTCTTAAAGGTTACCAAACCAGAAAGAAATGGTAGTTTTACAAAGTACATGCCAAGGAGAACAGGTTTAGATATTACAGAGAAAATGCAGCACCATAAATTATTGTGACAATTCCAAACTTTTAGTTAACATAATCATATTGTGAAGTTCTTTTCTTCCCAGTTTCGAGTTTCCGTTGCGGCTTTGATGCTTAAGCGGGTGATTTGGTATAGGAACGGACGCCAAAGGCCAATCCCAAGATCAGCAAGGGAACAAGGAATTGGAGAAGCTTGATGACAAAATCCGAGGTCTTGTCCTGCGCATAGTGTGGCTGATTGGGAGGGGAGTACTTGGTCTTACTTGGGATGGTTGATGTATCGATGTCGCCGACATAAAACTCGTCCATCATGGCTCGAGCAGTGCTACTATGACCAACATCCTCAAAATCATCACTTGCATCTTTCCCTGCAAAGCATCAAACCAGGGTTATTAACATTCTTTTCAACATCTTCCACAGTAATCCCCACATTGAATTGTACAAAATAAGTGGAAAGGTAACCTGTTGCAGACAATAAGACCTCATCACCACCAGGATGATCCTCCAAGAACTTGGTCACATTGTAAACCTGTTGAAGCATAAGGAACTTTTAGGGGGGACTAAAATGGTGCCAAATAGAAACAAGTACAAGTAGTTAGCCCTCGAGAATCGAGCTCGGTGATCAAATTAATGGGAAGACTGATATCTAAATCCAAACCTTCCTTTGTGTTACAAGAAGTTCAAACATAAAAAAATCTGGTTACTTAACACCCTCTCGAGTCTTGAGATTCATGAAAGAAACCCCAACAAAAGTTCATGAAATTTTCCACTGATTTTGCAGGATTCATCAGAAAACTTTCATTTGAGGGCTATACTAAATCTAAGGGTAACAAAGCAGCAAAAACAATTGTTGAACCATCAAGCCAGATTAAGCTAATAATTAGAAATCCAGGGAATTGAGACCCAGAGGGTCAACTAGCATCCAGTTCAGCAACCATAAGGATCAGAAGAGAATCAGTAAGATCCAATAATTCCAAGCAAAAGATTGGCCTTGGAACTGAGGATTTCTCTATGATCTGTGTTATCAATCCAGCAATTTCAGATTCGGTATAGGAAATATGGAGTCTTTAAGTATCCTTGTATCCCATGGATTCAAAATTTTCTAATCACAGAACCAAAATAAGCAAAAATCCAACAGACAAGAAAATAAATCAAAGAAAACTAACACTTTCAACTTCAGAAACAAATCAAAACACCCACCTTCAGATTTTTTTTTAAAGACAACCCCAGACTGAAACTGGATCATCCAAGAAATCTGTAGCAACATAAACAGAGAGAAAAGAAAGTCGTACCTTTCCCTCGATGACAATCCAGCAGTCTTTAGCATGGTTGTGCTGGGAAACCTCGGCCAAAGTATAGACCTTTCCGTCTCCACCCATACTGTTCGGGCTTGTTTGAGGAAGAAGAAGAAGAAGAGCAGAGAATTGCTGACCAAAGTAAACTCAGGAATACAGAGAATCTAGATATAAAAGTGAGCGAGTGAGGCTGGTTGGTAAGGTCAAAGCCAAAATCTGATTGGCGGTGGGGCCGGTGAGGACGTGAGGCTAGTGTAAGATAAGTTGTACTGTTATTGTAGGCTGTTTTTAGGGAAACGATAATCAAACTATTTGAGAATATTAATTTTAATTATTAAATTATAAAATTTATCAATTATTTTTCTTCGTCTTTGAACAAAAATAATAATCAATCTTATGAACCTAACAGTAAATTACAATATAATAAAAAATTAATAATATTTTTATAATTTAATAATTAAAATTAATATTTTCAAATAGTTTAGTTAAAAAAACAGATTCTTTTCACGCCTCTTTGAACGGTGTTTATTATTTTATTAATTCATTATTCAAAGACAAGTTAAAAAAATCAATCTTATGAATCTAACAATAAATTCTAATATAATAAAAAATAATAGGAGGAAAATAATATTTTTTAAATTAAAATTTTCATTCATAATATTTCTATAATTTCTCCCATTGTATAACCCTGAACCATCGAACAAGAAACTACTCACTGAACCAAAATCTCCTAAAGCTTTGACTTCTGAAGATTTTGAGAGGTGTTTAAAAAATGAAATATATTTATAATATTTAAGGGTTTTGAATCATAAAATTAAATTTCGATAATATTTTAAGCGATAATGAAATATATCATTCAACTTAAAAAGTTCTCGATAATAATTTTTATTCTTAAATATCAACCTAAATTTAAGTAGTATTTTAGGGTTAAACATGAATTTTAATTTCATTAATGTTTTAGGGTTTTAAATTCGATAGGATCGTGTTTTCTTTTTAACATTTTAGTTTTAAGCTAAATTCAATAGTATTTTAGTTTTAGTTTTAACTTCTGGCAACGGGTGTTCAACCCCAACGAGACTTTATCACAATAACAAAAAAACAAAGCCTTAGAATATTTGATGCAAGTAATTCTAAGCAAAACTGACTGAAGCCATGGAAGCAAGCATTATGGTTATGGTAGAACTACTGATCTTCAGACTGCAGTCTGCAGCCAGCCAGGTCAAGACATCCATAGTTGTGGTGGTAGCCAGTAGGTGTTTACCTTTTTTATAAGGTTTTTTAGAGTGGGAATAGCCAATAGGGTTATTTAACTTAACCAGGGCTTGACTTGAACTGTATAAAGCTTAGGATGAATGTTTTTTTTCTTTGAAGCAAAGACTTGTCTTCTTTTGATTTGGAAAAGAAAGATGAAATTGTTTTCATAAATCCACTTTGGTACATGAGACTTTGCTAGGTTAGCTATTTCCCACCTTGAATCTGATAGCAAAAGGTTGGAGTTAGATTTTTGGTAGAGTTGAGATCAATTGTAAACCTTATTCTTTTAATAGAATTTTAATTATTTTGAAGATTTAGACATCTGCTTTCATAGCTCAGTTGGTTAGAGCACCCGTTTAGTAAGCGGGAGGTCTTGAGTTCAACTCTCAATGAAAGTCACGCCGGCTGCCATGAACTCGACGATGATCTAGCACTTTTCTCGGACTCTTCTCTAGCATAATCCCAGGATCAGGATACGACCATAAAATGGGATTTTTACAGTAAATAAAATAGTAGAAATTGGCGAGAAATGAAAAAATAATTATAACATTACCGTCGACAGCAGGGTTCGAACCTGCGCGGGCAATGCCCAACAGATTTCAAGTCTGTCTCCTTAACCACTCGGACATATCGACATTTTGATTCTTTGTTAAAAATTAAAATTAGTAAGCATTGTAACGTAAGTTGAAATTACATTTATAGTATAGAAGGAACCGCAACATTGGAGCCTCTTTTATTTGAAGGGTGTGCATTTAGGTACTTAGAATCAGAATTTTCTGAGGCCCATTCATTTACAATATTGTTCATAATTAATATAGTAATTTATCGTTAAAAAATATTAACGTAACACATTAAATTTTTCTTTCAAAATAGAATCTTATATTCTCAAATTTATAATTGTTAAATCTTAATTTTTCATAAATAGAGATGTCAGTAATTAATTTTAATGGAAAGAAAGATTTATTTGACCAAAAATTCATATAATTTGATTTCGAATTGATCTGTCGGTAAACATTAACATGTCAAAAGATTTTAATTTTCAGTTTCAGTTGAGATTAGATTCTAACTACCGGTGTTAATAATTAGATAATTTAAAGTTAAATTGATTAAACTTTTGACAAAGCAATTTTTTTAATCGTTGAGATTAATTGAAAACTTCTTTGAGTTTTTTAAGACTTTAACGTACTGTATCAACATTTTTCAACGAGATTAGTGATAATGATTGTAATAATAATAAATTAAAATTTTAATAATTATATTAAAAAATTAATTTCAATAAACAATGTGAAACATTCTAAAAATTTAGTTACTACCAATATAATTTACCCTGCATATAGTTACAAACAATTTTAAAAAGGCATAGTATCTAACCTATCAAATAAGGGCCAAAACGATAAAAATTATAAACGTTAAAGTTAAAATTATCTTTATGCCTTTTAAAAACGAAAATATATACTCACCCCGTCACCCGCTCTCCTCCGCCTACCAGACCACAACCACCTTCCTTCCCTTAGCCTAACACTCCCACTATTTTTTGAAGCTCATAAACCAAAGGGCTAAATTTCTAGTCCGAAAATGTACACGAGGCTGGAAATAATTACTATAACTACAATGATGACGCGATTGACAAGGAAGAAGAGGACGGTGATGAAAAAGACCAGTTTAGCAAAAGCGACGCCCCAATATTGTCAACCGAATTTCTGGGTTCTGAAGTGGAACGAGGAAAAGAGTTAGACCGGAAGAGAACAGAGATAATGAGGTAACGACCGCAGGAGTGGAATTAGCAGTGGGAATGAGGAGATTTGCTGAGAGGCTGGAAATGGAAAAGGAAATGGAAAACAGGACTGAGATGACACTGGGTCTGGGTCTGGGAGAGCTAAGGTGGATGAACCATTGGGGTTCCAGAGGACTCTTGGAGGTTCTGGCACAGGATATTAGATGGATTCTTGTAAGTGCAACCATTGTGTTAATCCAATCTAACATCCGGCCCTGCTGCTTCCTTGTCTGATATTTTTCTGGTGTGGTGATTTAAATGTATTTTCTGCTGCAGCAGCCACACCTGCGCTGTTTATCAACTCAAATTTGTAATCATAAAACTTATTCAACTAGCTAACAGCCTAACACACACAACTAAAACTTGACTGTGAATACTTCATCCGAGCAGGGCATGTGTTCGATGCAGCAAGAAATGAGAATGGAAAGAGAAGGGTTGTTTCATTGTCAAAATCTAACGAGTGTTACACAAATTAATTCCTTGGATGTCTGGATATCTTATATTCACAAAATTCTGGAAGGCTTTCCCCCCCAATAACAATGATTGCTATTGCTATTGCTATTGCTACCCACTTGATTAAATAATACATAGCACTAATCTACCAGGGAAAAACAAATAAGACCCTCCCTCCCAAGTCCCACCTGGGAAACCATGCAAGGAAAAGCAGGGGAAGAAAGTACAAGAAAACGAATAAGTGAGTTATGTACAAATGCCTCTATATTCTCCCATTACTCAGGTCTAGACCACTGGTAATAATAATATACATAAATTTCCCATAACCCAAAAATAAAAACGAGGCCCATTTTTTTCTGTGAATTTCTAACCTGAAAATAGAAACCACCTCTCTTTCCATATGGCAATGCCCCAAAAGAATAACAAGGCTTCATCTGCATAAAACACAAAGTCAGTGAAAATTTTGATACCAAAGAAATTGACACAGTTAAAATAAGTAAATAATCCAAACAGTACACACAGCCAAGCACCAATAGACAGACGGCTGTAAAAGCCATTCTCATGATAATTCCAATTGTCTTAGTTTCTCTAATATGCCAATCTAGCATGCAATAACTCTATAACAAACCTACCTAAATCTGTAAATCGTTAGTACCTGTACACTGCTGTGATGAGGGCATGCAAACCCAACGTAGTAGAACCCTTCGCTGTTTGAACTGATCCATCAACAAGATTGCTTCATTCCAGCTTAGAACTGGGAGGCCTGTGATACAAGCTGCCTTGTACAGCTTGGAGATGTGGTGTTTGCTGTTGTGACTGCTGCTGCAATGGAAGCTGTTGTGGGGGTGGATTATGCAGATCTTGCTGTAACTGCTCTTCCGGCTGGTAGTGTTGGGGAGATGGGGATTTTTGTATTTGAGGCTGTTGTGGCCTCTGTGCCCCAGCTTTATTACCATGAGGTGGTAAGCCACCTGGTCCTTGTCTCTGTGCTAACCCTTGGCTGGCAGAAGGTATTGGAACACTACCAGCTGAATTTGTAAGATGGGAGCTTCCTATGGATCCCATTTCAGTGGCCACAGTTGACTTACCAGGATTATATTTTGGTTCTGATGCTTTCCACTGGGAACCAACAGAAGAAGGAACATTTTGCACTGTGTTGTTAGCCGAATCATTGCCAGCTTGGGACATTGATGTGGTTATGGTTGTACTCATCTGTGAAGCATTGTTCATGATCTGTTGGTCAGCTTGAGCTGGCTCAGCTTTAGATTTGATAGGAGGATCAGAATTCACTGGTCGATTCTGTTGAAGCATCCGTTGAACAGTAAATTGGTTTTGATTAACCTTCTTTTGGTGTGGCTGCGATTGTAGGTGAAAATGCTGGGGGTTGGGACCCACGGCTGCTGGCAGGATACAATGATTCACAGCTGATGGTGCATGACTAGAGGGCGCTGTGGAAACTTGACCTTGAGAACTATTATCAGAATGGGAAGCCATTGGCTGGTGTTGCTTTGTAGAAGGGAGTGTAGCCCCAGAAAATTGCTTTTGCTGTGGCTGGGAAGTTAGAGGTTTAGATTGTTGGACGGGTTTTGTACCAGGCCCGGAATACAAGCCCTGACCTTGCATCAAGTGTGTGATTTGCTCTCCTTTCTCGGCAGTTTGGGTGCTAGAGGTCATGCTGAGTTCATTCAGAGCGGGATCAGTAGAAAGGTCCTGATGCATCAGCACGTTCCCTCTTCCCACTCCCTTCAAAGGTTTAGTTTGCTGTTGAGACTGTGTTTGTTGTCGTTGCTGAGGATGGTGTCTGCCAGACTGTTGATACTGCTGCTGTTGCTGAGGTTTGCACTGACGTTGCTTGCCTATTTGATTGTTCAATCCACTGGCACCAGTTTGGGAATTCCTACCAAGCCCGTGAGAGGCCAAGTGGTGTTTCTGTTGGTGCGGTAATGACATAGGAGTCACTGGTGAAGATGGAGGGAGTGATACTGGTTGAGTTGCAGCTTGAGGTTGAATCTGAGAATTACTCTGAAGGGAAGATGATATGGGAAGTTGGGTCTGAGGTTGGACGTGTGGAATCATACCGCTAGATGCAGCAAACTGTTGATGCTGGGGATGGGGCTGTTGTTTCTGCATAAGACGCTGCTGCTGCATTTGCCTTTCTTTAGCAAGGCGCATGGCATATGCTTGCTGTTGCGGACCAGTAGCATGATTGGAACCCTGATGTTGAGAATGATGAGAATTGCTCAGTGCATGGGACTGCTGTGAAGGCATTTGCTGCTGCTGCTGGGTATGACCCGGATATGACTGAACAGATGGTGTAGTTGATTGATTAGGGTAATCAGAATTCAATCCATTGAAAGCGGGAATTCCCTGACTGCTCCCTTGAGCCTGCATTTGTAGCTCAGGTGTCATTGATTGCCTTTGAGAATCTGGACTGTGGCCAGGCTATCAAAAAACAGAAAAACCATAGACTCACTGTTTATATGGAAAAGAGGAAGCCCAAACAGACAAACCGCAATACTATGTTGAAGCATAGACTCACTGTTTTATAAAAGTAACTTACTCGCATCATGTGCTTGGTATCACGAGGCCTCAACATTGGGTTTCCTGGACCGGAACTTGGTCCAGAGTGCATATTCATAGGGCTTGTCATTCCCACCGAATTGGAGAACATGCTGCCAGAATTCAGCATTGCTGATGAGGTCCTTCCTTGGAAGCCTGGCATTGACATTGGCATGCTTCTAATCCCACCCATCATTCCCAAATTATTTCCACTGGGCAGCATTCGGGCCATGCGATCTGATCCAGAAACAGCCCCAGGATGAGACAAGTTGGACTGCTGAATATTCCTGCCAGATATCGTTTGATTAAATAGTTGCATTCTATGCTGCTCATCAGCTGGCAAAGATGTTCTGGGAACACCAGATGTGCCATCCCTGAGTAAAATATGACCCAAAATTTGTGCCATTAGCATGCGAAAGTATGCAGGCACAGATTACAAATCTACACATTAGCTTAATACCTCACAGAAGAATTGAGTGGTGTAGACGGTGATGCTAAATTACTGCCAAGAACCATGCCAGAAGATCCCCGTAGCGAGGAATTTGCTCCAGAGGCAGGAGACAATGATCCCGTAGCTCCTTGAATTGATATTGCTAAACCACTTGTATGTGAAGCATGATATCCAAGAGGTAGAACATCTTGGCTTGATGCAGTGCTATCGCAAAGATCGAGAGGCCTTATCCAGAAAATTAAAATTAAAAATGATATTGGAGCACATTGCAATGAAAGCGCTAACATAATATCAAGAAAGTGAAAAACTGATTGTGATGACTGAACTAACAAGCTAAACACATGAATAAAAACAGGGACAACAAAGCTTACGTTAGAACACCTCCATTTAGGTTATTAGGGAAGACTTGTGAAAGAGCAATAACATGGGAGTTGTGGACATGCACTATCTGCTTCAAATCCTGGTTATCACACTTTACAAGACACGACAAGATAAAAACAAGTCAGGAGTTTGGAAGAATCAAGGTGAAGTTAAAAAAAAAAGGATGATCTAGGATGCTTTCAAGTATTAAGAGTGTAGGCTTTGTTCAAATCCATACTTATTGCCACAACAAAATATGCGTACACAATTGTGAAACGAAAGGCGAAAAATATCTGACAGCAGAATAAATCCAGGTTCACAATTAATTTGAAATTTCTTTAAGAGCACAATCTCATGTTAAACAAAGTTCATAAACTGGGCAACAACTTCAAGCCGTTCAAATGCAGCAAATTCAATGTTTTCAAAGTAAATATCAAACTTCAAAATCTCCGTAAATTGTGCGATTCAACTTATGTTACTATTTATTAATGGTTTATACTACCACTCAAATGCTACAGGAATTGCTCAGACTAAGTGAAGCAAAAAGTACAAAGGATACTAAGGATTCATATAGCAAGCCTCTATTCTATAAGTGGGAGTAGACAAGAGGTTATCTAAAACCAAAAGACTCCTTTATCGTTGTTCCTGTATATCCAAGAAGCCTAATGGAAACAATTTTAACTTTTTAAGAAGTTGCAGGTGGAGGAAAATGGGACTACAGGTATGTTGTTTCCACCTTATAATTTATTTTCATAATTTTCTATTAATCACTGAAATTCAGTATTTTCATTTCAATCTCAGTCTCTTGGAGCACCCACAATCACAATATGTTAATATTGTGAATGATTGATTCCTCTAAAAAGAAGGATCGGGGCATATAAGTGTTGATCAAGATGCACCTAAGCATGTCAAATAGAATCCTAAACAGTGACAATTTGCCTTTCCATGAAGAGTAGATTCTAATGTTTCAAAATGGCAAGAGTACAACAAAAGAGACATTACCAAATATTACAGAAAGACTATCTTCAACTGATTTATCAAATCAGCCTCTTTGCTCTTAAAACCATCAACATGTCGTAATCTCTAGAGATTAAATGTATCACATATGTACCTGACTCAGCCGGTAGTGCTGTTTCTTGCCAATAAGAATAATTTTCTCAAAATGAGACTTGAGAGTATCCTCTTCCATTGGCCCTTGCAAATGTTGAAACAACTGTCTCGCACTTCCCTGCATGACAGACAGAAGTAGAGTCCAATCATAGACGATAAAATTAGCTATTGAACATGTCTTTCGTCAATACATTGAAAAGAAATGAAAATCTACTAGATTTTAGGGACAGAGAGGACCTTGGGGATGCCAGGCAATGTGGATGGATATGACTGAGAAGATCCTGAATCATCAGCACTGTCAGCTCCATCTCCACTTCTATCCATTAATATTTTATGACGTTCCTTGCAATCTTTAGGCTTGCGGAATATGCACTACACACATTGAGAAGTTGATGAGATAGTTTCCCAATGGAGAAAAATGGAGGACCAAGGTGAGGGAGAGAACATAATCTGCTCTAGATATAGAAGGATATTATAGACAGATGAAATAACAAGTAGTACTTTTAGAACAGTAGACATCATTGGTCACATTTAAAAGTATTTCTGGCACATTAGGGCGCCCTAGATTACAGAATATATTTGTAAAGACATTTAGCTCAAAAACTAACCTTAAATTGAAGGGTACTGTTGATGGCATCACTTACAAGCTCCCAATTTGGACCCATGTCGTGTACTAGGACAACAAGTGCCTGAACATAAATGCAGTAACATCTCAAGGCCCTGGAGCTAATCCTAACAGAAATTGAAGAATACGAACAGGATAACAAAAATTAACCTGATCTTCAAATAGCGACCATGGACAACCAGAACCAGGCTCACCAGCAGACATCTAGAAGCAGTTCACATGATTATAATAATTACACAAGAGATAAGACAACTATGAAGCACATGATCAACCAAACAAAAAAGAGAAAAGAAAGGGTCTAGGAAAAAATACCTTGGGTGTTTTGGCTTTTCTACCTCTGTCACGACCATGAATTAATCTAATGATTTTGTTGGGGTTGGACATATTGCTCATTTGTGATCCTACTGGAGAAGGGATGGATCCATTGGGATTGATGTCAAAGGCATTATCTGGCTGTTGCTTCCTTACCTTCAGCTTCTTGGCATTATGTTGCCCATATAAAACTAAGAAAAAGATAATTGAAAATGTGCAGTGTGAAGAACATGACACTGGATAGAATATCCGACCAAGTAACCAACTAATAACTCAAATATGAGAAATAGAGCTTTACCACTGGATCCATTAGAATCAAAATGTTGACTCTCTGATCTCTTTTTGGAATAATCTCTCTGCCAAAGAAACAGCGCCATCAAACAAAAGATTCTCAAGTAAAAAAGGGCACGATGAACAAATAATTTATTAAACAAACAAGCGAGAACAGAAGAATATCAGATAAAGTTCAATGCTGCAAAAAAAGGACTTATGACTTAACGAACCCAATATCTATCATACATGTCAACTTGATCTGCATACACCTTGCTCTGTTGTAAGAACAAAAATACTTAATAGGATTTAAGTTTGAGATTTTCCTTAAATGAGAAAATGGAAGAAATTTGATAGAAAGGTTATTTAGAATCAACTTAAAATTTGTTAATTACTTTGAAAAATGAATGGGTAAATTGCACTGTATAAAAGTAACACGTGCAATAGCCTAAAATTGTAATTACTCGTCCAGACAATTTTTTCCTTAATGACAAAATAAATATACTATTTAAAAAAAACGATGAAGCAAAAGAAAGAAAACAAGTCTGTTTATATCAAAATAAACAACTTGGAATGATCTTTATTACAAATTCACCTGTTCGTTTTGAATGGTAGATTCCATCTGCCAACCCTGATCGTATGCAGAACCCTAACAAAACCATAATTCAGGCACTTATAAACTATGAAAACAAATAAGGAAACCATCCATACCATTCCTGGGATAAACAAACCCCAGTCAGTTAAAACAAAGGAATTCCTACGTACGAGATTCTTCGCCTTTTTCTTCTTTTTTGGTTTTGTTGGCGTTTCTGCGTAATCGTACGGTAGCTGCCTTTCAAAATCCCTAGTTGATTCAACCTCTGAGCTTTTATGGATCTGAAATCCTCCTTGCATCGTACTCTGATCATCCTGAAAAGAATTAGTATCCCCACTAGAAGCATCTGTTTTTGTCGGAGCCTGTAAACCTCCAGCAGCAGCGGCACTGCTAAAAGGACTTAAAACCTTCTGTCTGGAACCAGTACGTACACGTTTTGTTGGAAATGAACCAACATTTAGGCTACCACCTGGCCTTTTTCCAATCAACATGGACTGCTGAGCACAGTTTCCATATGGCAAATCAGCACCGGATTCAAATGGTCTCGCGGGATATGACTTTATATGGTTCTTCCGCTTCCTGTTTAGTTTTGATGATTTTCTACCTTCAAATGTTTCATGCAAATAATATGTACTTGTTTCTCCCTCATCCTCATCGCAAACAAAGTCACCATATCCAAACTCTGAATTTGAAGAAGTTGTAAGGAACAGAAGAATATTAAATGACAAAGAAACTGAAAAAAAAGGTGTTATGATTACCTGCTCCATCATCACAAGCAAATGTTTCAATTTCCTCTTGTGCACTACTCCCGTTTTTCTAAAAAATAAATTAAGATCGGGCAGAAAACTTTCAAAAGCTACATTGGGAAAATTAAAAGAAATGGAAATGGGTATATGTTGTCCACGATAAGTTTGATTGATGTATTTTTTTCATATGCATTATATTAGTCCAGTATTCTGTTCTTGAGATATTTATATACTCTATTTTATTAAATTTAAGGGAAGAAAAAGAAAAAGGACATGTACAAATTCATTAAGGACCTATATTTACCTCGTCCTGTACCAAATAAGATTCAATAGATCTCCGGTAGGTTTCCATAGCACCAGAAGGAATTGAATAGAAGAGGCTTTCCTGAAAATGAAGCACATAAAAAGTTAAGAGCAAAGATAATAAAAAAAGGAAAAGAAATATTTCCACAAGATATAACTTATTGCAAGAGATAGATCAAAACATTATATTCAAAAGCCAAGAATACGGTGTAAATAAACCTTAAAAGCTAAGGGAAAAAATTTAGCCATACTTCTGTTAGGTGTCCATTCCAAGGAATGTTTATAGTGCCAACATCAGATATCCTGTCAGGTGTTATCGGTGCTTCAGCTTGAAGTGCTGGAACAGGGGAGCTGCTATATTTCAAAAATCTAAGAGCATATGCTCGAATAGCAAGATCATTAGTCTTTCCAGGGTGCTCCTGCTGCTCCTTATTATTCATTTCCTGCTCAAAAACATGGTGCACATAAAGAGATGATAGAAAGAACAATCTATCACATTGATATCAAGTGAATAATAGGAAATTTCCATTAGAGAAAGAAACTTAAGGAAGGAGAAACAGTCCAAATAGCTCAAGAGCCATTCCAAATATTTAAATAGATATCCTTGCCCAACACCTGGCCAAGCCTATCCAACCTCAAAGGTCATTTTTCTTTTAAATCTAAAAAATTAAAATTTTATACTGATATTAAATAATTTTACAATTAAAAATTAGGGCCGAGGCCAGGATAAAAATTTCTTGTCTGAGACTCAAATTTTTATAGTAGACATAAGTTCTTGTTTTGAATTGTAACTGCCCAAGAGTTATCCATTTAACTAACTAATCTCTCTAACCTCTTCTCTTCCACCTTAGTTCAAGCAAAGTTACCTTCATACCACATATTGAAGAACACAGCTCATAAGTAGATAACCAACATGAATAACATACAAAACCAGTTATTAGAGAGAATGTGGAAGAAACTAGAATCATAATTCAGTAAGAAAACTAAACATAAAAAATTATCATGACATTCATCACAAGAGACATGCATACACTACTTAAATATAAAGACCAAAACTGTGCAACAATATAACCAGTACCATATCCAGTTCCGCATTCTTGTTCCCCATAACTTCATTGGCCCTCGAATTCACCAAATCATGACCAAAGTTATTTGGACCAAGACTTCTATCCTTACTAGTTAGAAGCAACTCTGCTGAACGCCAGAACTCCATCACAGCATTAGCGAGGTTTAAAGCCACCCCTTTAAGTTTCCAGAACTGATTTTGTTCTTCAAATTTCAACCGTGAGGTAAAAGCAGCACGTCGACATAATTGAGCGGCAGCAGTCATCTTCCAAAGACGCTCCTATAAGCACATAAAGAACAAAAAGGTAAGTCTAAAGGCAAATTATGTTCTCTATCCAACTCATATACAGCTGCAAATGCCAGATAAATCTTAATAGAAATGCTTCCAAAGATATAATTTATATCTAAAATATGATACCTGAGCAAAATCATTTGCCAACCATGCCATTTCCTCAAGCACAAAATCCCAGTGAGATTTCCGCTGATTCTCTGAGGGTAAGGTACCAACAGATAGCTCTGCAATCCTTTTCCGCTTAGTCTGTTTACCATAATGAGAGACCTTTTAAACTTTTTAAAGACAAATCTTAAATCTAAACTTACGAGATCACAGAGCATATATAAACAAACCACCTCTATAATCCGAGCCTCTTCCAAGATTGAATTTTCATGCGCCTTGTCCACCGCTTTCACATGTTTATCCATACTGGTCTGAACATCAGTACTAGTAGTAGAGTTTTTTTCTAGCAAAGCCCTCTCATGAATCTCACAAAAAAGGTTACCGATGGTGCCTAAAGGCCTACTAGCAGAAATGTTTTCACTTTTGGAGCTAGAATTATCACCCGGCACAGTACTAGTTTTCCCATCAGCTTCTGCTACAGAGTGACTGCTTTGTTGCACCTCATTGTTGGAAGGACAACTGGCTTCATTTTGCAATTCAGATCTAATTTCTTCGTCCACTTTGACCATAGAATTGTTAAGAGAATGATTTTGGTTCAAGTTAGTATTAGTATCGCAAACAATAGCAACATGAGCAACAGCTATGGTCTCCTTATTTTCTTTTGACAATTCACCAACAGCTAAGTTTAGTGACTCCTCTTTTCCGGATGTTTGTTCCATGGGCTTTCCCTTAGGATCAACATTTTCTGGATTAATACAAACACTATTATTATTTACATCTAAGATTAAGTTATTTTCAGTGCAGGAGGACTCCGAATCTAATCCCTTCACCCCTCTTGGTGCACTACTACTTTTCCCTTCAAGTGGAATGTCTTTCCCATCTCTTTTGGCATCACCAACCCCATTTAGCTTATTAGAAATAGTTTCATTTTCAGCTTTGGTTGTATGTGTACTAGGTGGACATTCAAAACCAGTTGAAACCACCTGCTTCTTTCCTCCAACAAGATCAGGTTCCTCAGAAGCCAAGTTAACCGGAGATTTGTGAGCCTCCGATTGAACAGCTTCATTAGGAACTGTAACATCAACCTTACTTTTGGATAGATCACCTTTTGACTGGTCCGTTGTTGCCTTGGCAGCCTGCCCACCATCTAACTCCACATTCAACTGATTATCAGAACTTATCATCTTTGAAGCCAAATCACCATTTGACGTTGCAGATTTTCTAGAATTAACAGAGAGCACGTTCTTATCCTTTTGGTTATTTGTTTCAGATGTCAAAGCCTTCTCATCCTTTGACGATCCACGAGCAGGTAAAGAAGAGCCATGACCACCTCGACTCTGAGCTATCTCTGTTGAACTTGATCGTGCTCCATCTCGATTTATTTTGGACCTGTTCCTTCGAGCATAAGGACGGAAAATAGCAGAATCTTCTGATTCCTTGGCATTTTGTGTCCGATCCCTCTGAGAAAATTGTTCTGGTGGAACAACAATATTCCTCTTACGATGCATAGATTTCTTTTCACCTTCAGGCAACTCATTTTCACCATCAAAAAGTAAGAGGTTATCAGCACTATTGGGTTCACAAACTGCAGGAATCTGTGGTCTACCACTACTTTCTACAGAATCACCATGAGGTGAGGCAGTCAGTGCAAAACTACCTTTTGCTTCACTGTAATAGTAATGGACAGGTGATGCATCAGCTAGTTACTCCATTACAATTTAGATTCATGATTCTGCAGCACGCTACAGCAAAAAGAACATACCTGGTAACAAAATGTTCTGCTTGCTGATCAGTGTGAGACGTAGACTGGACACTAGCTGACGCTGCATTGCCAAATTTGAAATCCAAGGGATTGCCACTCTGCAAGCAACGCTTTTTATCGTCAATATTAATCAATAACAAACAAAACGTAGCAAGAGGAGAACAAATGCATACTTTCTCAAGGAACTCCAGTTCCCTTCTTCTTTGCTCACGAACATCATACTCCTGCCTGTTACAAACCAAGAAAAAAAGAAAAATTGCATGTGGTTAGGGATGTGAACCAATGGAACTTTTGAAGAGAACCGAAAGGATTTTTGTAAGCAATGGAATACAGGTATAACCTCAGCTCTTCTTGAGCCCTCTCAATAGCTGCTCTGCGCGGAGAGGTCTTGACACCAACCCCAACTCCACCATCAACTATACCTCCCATGGAATCAACCTCGGCATTTACTAAGAGAGTTGATCCTGAGTTAAGTCCATGCATCCCTGCCTAAATATCTACTGGCTGGCCCCTCCCATTGATGCAAAAAGAGAAAAAAAAAATAAAGAAATAAGAAGCTATTGGCGAATACCTACAAAAGATGTTTGAGAGGAAAAAAACGGAACAACTAGTGTATTAGATATCAAGGCAAATAAACGAACAATGAATTGAGAAGCAGCAGCAATGAACCATGAACAAATATTTTTCGCAACAGTAAACCGCAATGCAGACACCCTACTAATTACAGTATGATAATTTCCTTCGTTCAACAATGATTCAAGTTTGTAACACTTCACACTAATTCAAACTACTACCATCAAATCACTCAAGATAATTAAAAAAATCACAAAGTTTTCCAGAAGCTCAGATATGTATAAAACCAACTCCAAGAAAAAAAGGTATAAACTCCCAGCAAATGGATTAAAATACAAAGTGAAAAATTATGGAGGCAGTTTAGAATTGTTTACAATAAGGAGCGTTCTACACAATGACTTGAACTAGATTAAAGAATAAATAAAGACTATATTATTCCTGCTTTTATTATTATTTTCCACAATGAATTGTTACTTCCCAGAAAGGAAACAAAACATTTTACATAATTATATCATCAATCCCACAAAGATTTCATGTCTTCCATTTTTTAATTTCCCCTCCTGAACAGCAGTTTTATAGAAACTTAAGGCAACCAAATTATCACCCAAAGCCATTAAAGTTCACTACCTTGCCTTATATCTATTAAAAACATGTGAAACAAAGTTAAACTCGCATGAGGAGAGAATGCCACAAAGTTTGAGACAGTTAACGAACACAATAAAGGAAATATATACCTCAGCATTAATTGGAAGGACAAAAACAATGCTGTATAATAGTAATTAAAAATTATACCAATGCCACCCAATAAGCATACTTCATATCATACATATGCACACATAGAAGCAAATGACAGTATAAAAAGAGTTCGGCACCAGTAGTTATCTACAAATTCCAGGATGAGAACCACAAAAAGTCCAAAATCAGTAACTAAACAACAAAGCCTAGAGCGTCGTAATAAGCTTCCCCGGCATTCAACTTCGAAGTAATGTCGATAAACACAGATGAAGAAACTTCCACGTAAGTCCACAAGAATTCAATCGAAATGCGAATGGGAAACCACGGAATGGGAAAACCGACACCCTAAACGCATTGAATCACGGAAAGTGTGCCCTAATTTGGAACATTACTCGAATTCTAGGGTTCCCAAACCGAAAATTAAGGGCGAATAATAACCTGAATTGGGGCACGGAGTGGAGCAATTAGGAACTAGGGCAAAGCACCGAGGAGCACCTGAACGTTCCCGCTCTTTTTAAAACTATGTTTACTTCTCTATCTTTCTCCCTCACTAGGGTTTTGAAGCTACGAGACCTTCCTCAACGTGGTTTTCCTCAATCAAAACGACATGAATTAATCCCCAAAATACGACACATCCCTGTGAAATGCAAGCCATGAGCACGTTGTCGAGTCTCTCTATTAATCCTTGCACCTTGGTGTAATTGTTTTTGGGTAAACTACAACGCAAGTCACTTACATTTGTTAAATATACAATTTTGCTCATCAATTTGACAATTTCAAAACTTTTAAGATTATAACTATTTACATATTTTATTTTTTAATATTTAATCGCTCAATTTTAATTATTGTTAGATAATTGAATCAATAAGGTGATTCCTGTGATAAAAGATGGTGTATTTCGTTCAAGTAATCCAGGTTCGAACACCATATACACACGATATGTGTACGTTATTAAAGGGATAATAATAACGAATTAAGGTGTTAATTTAATCGATATGAAATATTTATAAAATAAGAACAAGAAATAAAGGGTACTTAAATTAAAGAAAAATATTAGTTTAATACAAATTACTTTATAAAATTAAGTAAAATTATCTCACCTTTGAAAGATTGATGATTTTCTAAAGGGTTTAATGAGCTCTTTATATATAAAGCACAAGCCTTTAAACTAAAAAGATATTTTCTCTTCTTCCTTTAAAGGGTTTTCAATTGTTCTTGGATTGAGTGGGTACCTCTTCTTGTTTTTGATGTGAACAGGAAAGTTTCTTCTTTTATTACACAATATTCCAAGAAAGATTAGTAGGAGCAATGGACGGTAATGGTAAAGAGGTAGACGACTACGATACGCGAAGCAAAGATAAGGAACCTGATCTAACTGTTTACCCTGTGTGCTGCAAGAAGATGGAAAAACCTTTGATTTGCATGGATATGCCCTCACTGCAACGAGACCCTTTTGGTTTCAGTTTCAACAAATTCACAACAAAAGTTTTTCTCACCACTCTCATCAGAGTCATGCTCATTTCCTAAATATGCACCAGTATGCTCTCTTGGTCAGCATTATGCTCTTGCACTGGATGATCCACGTTACTTTCATATCATCCTGGAGCTTGTATCTATTGTTAAGAACAAACCTTTCCGGTAAGCCTTGGCCGCTTCTTCTTTCGCGATCTTTTGTTATTATGTTACCTTGTTCTTGATTTCCTGCAACATTTCTTTTCTCTGTGAAATCAAATCAGAGTTCCTGTGTTATTCCAAGGAAAAGAACTAAACATGCATCGGATGTTCGTCGAAGTTACTTGTCGAGGCGACATATTTAAGGTTACACTGGAAGGAAGACTGCGAGAGGTGTGCAATAAACTTGCTGAAAATTTAAGCGACTGGGACCTATATGGCATGTATTTGGTTCTGTTGTATGATTTGGAAACATGGCTCGGCTGTTTTCCTTGCGAGGGGCAGGGCCATATTCCCTCCTGGTGAGTATTTACAAACATCTTTAGCAATGTTCAATCAGTTTCCGAATGGCTCTCGAATCGGAATTCAATTTCTGATTTCTTTTTGGCGGATCCTCCTTTGAGTTCATTTGCAGGAGCACATATCATGCAATGATGCAACGGTTTATAGGACAACCTTCACAGCTGATTCATGCATCATCTTCATATACAAACGCAGCACCAGGGAATAGCAGTAGGCTTCATATACAAATGTCAGGTGTGACGGGAGTACAAATACAATCATCGTCTTCAAATTTGATTCCGGCAGTCGCAAATAACATTCTGATGTGTGTTACTGCATCACCCGGCTTTGATTATGATTCCGGTTTCGATTCGGAATACCATACTTTTAGTTCACTTCCACGTCCTGCAAATCAATACCAAGCAAGAGTTTTATCGTATCCGTAAGTAATGGTACAAGTTTTTGTTCCTTTGTCCGATGGAAAATAGATTTTCCCTTGTAAATTGTAATAGACCACTCGGATTTCCGATTTTAGTACCGATTCCGGCTGCAACAACACCAATGTTTCCACAAAGAGAACTACAACCACTAAGGCCAAGAGTTTCTTCCTCAGATGATCATTGGAACTGCCACTGGGACTAAACCCTTCTGGCTCCGAGATGCCTTCACGTGCTATTGTGGAAGATGCTGCTGGTGCGAAGGGATCAACAGCCGCCAAGGCCAAGAGTTGACTGATCCAGAGAGGTTCAACATGGCAACCTGATGCTCCTTGCTTAAACCCAGACTTTGTGGATTGTTTGATCTTGCGTGCACATTGATCTAAGAAGAGTGGCTTACATGAAACTGAAAAATAAAGTATCAAGCTTGAATATATAAGTATTGATGTATAGAGTATAGTTTTTTATATAGTTCTCAAAATTTGAGCTATAATATAGAATTTATCACTCAATTAACTCAAATATGTTAATACGATCGAATATTCACCTCTATATATTAATCAAAAGAGAGATCGTATCACGTTCAGTTACTAAATTACTTATCGGGTCTTTAAAATTCAACAACACTAATTTTATTTTTGTAACACTTTTCGGCCGATATGATCCCAAAAAATCAATGACCAATTTAATTTTGGGTAATTAGTTATGCACTTATGGTAGAAACAAAAATTTACAAACATTTTTGTTTGAGCGTTTAGAGATTTTATTTGAAGTTTAAGGGTTTTGTGTTAAATTTTAAAATTTATATGTTAAACCCTAAACTCTAACCCTTAAACTAAAGTTTTAAATTCTAAACTCAAAACATAATTTATACGCCTTAAATTTAAATACATGCGAAACCTTTTTAATCTTGGATAATTTTCGTATTAAACCGACTTAAAAGTATAAAAAAGAGGCAATTAGTGTTATAATCTGTTAAGAGTTTTCTATTTATTTTGAGCCGTTATAGACAATTAGTGTTTGGGTTATAAATACAGAAATATTACGATGGGGCCCTTGACGAGGGAGCCCAATGGGAAGGAATCCGATGTTAAGTTCATAATCATGATTGCAACCTTTAATTACGCTTAATTTCAGATCTCTCGTCTTCCCCACCTTCGGCTTTCATTCCCAATAAATCTAACCACGTTCGCTTCCTTACAACCAGATTTATATTATTATTAAAATTCTTCTTCTTTTTTTTTTATGTTGCTTTTATGCAATGGAGAGTGGTGACCGCCGTCTAACGCTTTTTGAGCAAATGATGGCCGTCGACGACGGCCGGAATACTCTCGCTGCTGCTTTGACTCTCGATGCATTTTTGGGGAATGCTAATAAGCGGCCTCAACAACAGCCGTCACATAACCGTACGCTTCTGGAGATTATACTAGATGATGGGTCAAACAAAGACAAGACGAGTTGGAAAGCGATTCGGGACAAGATCTTGCTCAAGCGGCCGGCATCTGTTTGGGACTCTTCGGTTCATGTCCCGGTTTCCGATGATACCGTTCACAGTGATAGATCTCAGTTATCGATGAGCGGTTTGGCTCGTTCTGACCCGGATGGATCGACTCGAGTTGATGAAGGAGGGGAGCGTGCTACGGTTTCTGACCCGGCGGTTATGAACTCTTTGTTGCAATTATCACGGGGGGATTTGGTTCGAGTTGAGCACAATCCGGTGCAGCCGTTTCACGATGATTCGGCTGGTGTTAGTATGCCTAGTGATGCTCCGCCGTCGAGAAGATTCCGGCCAGAAAGTAACCGCGATGATCCGAATCATGTTTCTTCCTCGATCACCGCCGAAAACGACGCTGACAGCTGCGACGACGGTTACTCTCCTCTGACTCGTCGTGGTACTCGCCAACTGGCAGCGATATTGGCGGAGGAAAGGGCGTTGTCTTCGAGAGAAGCAGTGTCGGCACAAGAACCATCAGAAGAGACCGCTGCGATCGCGGCCAATGTTCCGCCAGAGTCGGTGACGGAAGTCACAGAACAAGCTGTAGTGGCAGTGAATAATGTCACGCCAGCTGCGGAGGAGCCGGTGAGGATGTCACTAATGGAATTATTGGAAGAAACAAACCAACAAATGGGTCTGATAGGACCGAGTTACATCATAAGCGACGACGGGTACGAGGAAGAGGAGGTAGCGGAGGAAGAGCCAGAAGTAGTGGAAGAAACCATGGTGCGGATCGAGCACGCTTGCTGCGTTTGCATGATTAGGCATAAAGGTGCTGCGTTTATTCCATGCGGGCATACATTTTGCCGTCTCTGTTCAAGGGAGCTCTGGGTTCAGCGAGGGAACTGCCCACTTTGCAATGGCACCATCTTAGAAATCCTTGATATCTTTTAATCTTTTTTTAAAATCCCTGTTTCTCGATTGTTCTTCATCTCAATTTTTAGCAATCCCTCATTTTGTTCAATCCATTTTCTCAGTTTCATCTTCACCCCAACTCTGTGTCAGTAAAACAATACAGGTCTGGGAATGCAATGAATTGCTGCTAGTGCTAGGTGGTTGACAACTTTGATTACCATGATTTATGATCAAAGACTCAGAGCTGTGTTCCCATAATTTCTTATCCTGAAGTGTCAATTATGCATTTCTAAACAACAGATGGAAATAGCTGGAAAGGGAATTGAATGATGAGTTGATGGTAGTAAGATCATGGTCTTGTATGTATCTTCCAAATTAAAGATTAAAGGAGAAAGTATTGAACCCTTTTTATCCTATTATTCGAGGTTTGTCAATTAAAATCCAATCACTTATTTATTTTCATCCTTCAAAAAAAAATATAAAAAAACGTAGTAGAAAAAGTGGGGATGACGTGGTAGAAGTGGGGTGCTGAAAGAAACAAATTTTCAGATTAAAGAAAGGAAAGGAATTCTTGTGGCCCTAAAAAATGAAAATGGGATGCTGAAAGAAACAAATCGATCGGCTTTGGAGACTGTAAAATAATGCCTGATTTGCTGAATTGTTTGAGTGGGATTGAAGCAAAGCTGTTTCTCTGGCTTTGGAACTGTTAAGAAAGAAGGGGTTGGAATGATTTCTGTAACTTTGTCGATCGATGTGGGATTGTCTTTTTCAACATTTCAACACCAGGAAACAAATTTACATTCTATGGATGAATTCTGGTGTGAGTTTATTATAATATTATATTACATCTAAAGAGGTGTCTATCTTAGTTTAATGCTGGTTGGGAACAATTAACACAAGGCATGGGACCCATTTTCAGGAAAACAGCTTTGGTTCATTATATTCAATGAAGTAGGGCAGAGGCTGTAGGCTCTACCAGCCTGTCTCAGAATCAAATTTCAACCCACCCCAACCATATGTGATTCAACTCTGTTGACTACCAATAACAAAGATTCTAATATACTAGTACTAAATAGTAGTAAATACCAGTACCACCCTTAGTCTTAACAATAACAGCTTCTGGTTTTTTCTATAACTATTATAAAGATACGTGTACATGATGGTGCAAAATTGTTCACAAAAGATGTTCAGGGCATGGGAAAACCTCAAGTAATATTATGATGGTCTTGTTTCCCACCCCCATGTTATTCGGGTTTGAAAGTACCTGGCTGGATCTTCAGTTAAGCTCAGCAAGGGCATGAGAAATTCCTTTCCAGTGCCACTCAAATGTCTGCCAATGAACTTTTAGGGAGTGTGATAAGGGCAGGACACAGATCAGGTTGTCTCACTATGTAAATTTGATCACCAACCTTACCGGTTGAGTCCTGGTTGCGATACCATGTCCATAGAGCCCAAGTTTCATTCTTCACCTGTCATTCATGAATTAGAAGTTAGAAGCACACAAATATAAACTAGAGAACGTATTAGTACACCATGTTAGAATGACAACGGGTTTTAATTGAATTGATTAATCAATCTATCTAAATTTGCTCCCTACTTTAGCTAATGTCTGCAAATTTTCCATGCAAATTCACGAGATAAGCATAGAAAAGCTATTCCCACAAGGTGCAGATATGATAAAGGGCACCGTAACAATGTTGACAGTCTCAAAGGTTCCTCTGGTGCATTTGGAAATATCAGAAACAAAGCAAATTAGTACATGGCAAATTAAAAATACAAATTCGATATATTATCTAATATTTACATTAAAATGTTGACAGTACCATGATGCATAGGCAGGTGAACATGCAGAAGCAGAGAGACAGAGATACACATAGGAAAAGGAATACCTCCAAGATTCCATGACCAAAGCTGCTTTCTCTGAAGGCACTGAAATCAGGTTGGCGGTCCCAACAGAACTTTCCAGCTGCTGGACCGCTAGTGAAGTTTGTTGCACAAAAGCCACCCATATACTCATCGGAGGTAGATGATGGCTCTGGACAGTTACCGGCTTCATCAGCATGTTCAATTGCCATTTTCTCACGGTTTCCCCCATCTCCTACTGTGATATGTACTGGTCCACATGGATCTAATGTGTAATTGTAAACTCGGTTGGACCTCTCATAGGCATGAACCTGTAAAATTTGGAGCAGAATAAGTTTAGATATTTCTCGGAGAGAATACAGGTTTAGGAGGAATGGACTTCCCCTCCAAACCCCCAAAGGAAAATATCATATATATGTGGATGTGTGAACTCAAATGATTTGGTAAAAATGTAAAATTGCTTCATGTCCACCAACTGATCATGTTCTTTTACTGTATCAACTTCGATTGCATATCAATGGCCCTTCGTCCCCTTAGTACCAAAGTTGGTTTCATGACTTACATGTCCATTGAAGACTATGTCAACACCGTAACTGTATAGTAATTCTTCCATTTCCACCCTCATACATTCTGCCTCTTTATAATGAGCTTTATATGAATTGTACCATGGTGGATGCCAAACAGCCACCAGCCATGGAGTCATGGATCTATCGACATTAGCTAAGTCCCTCTCCAGCCACTTGTATTGCTTTGCTGCAGAAGAAATAAGTTAGCAAGGTTTACACAATAATTTAAAATGAGAAAGGGGGATTGGGGAGCCAGCGAGATCACTTTTATACTTAATATTAGCAAGAAAAAATCACTCTCCTCAAATAAGTATACTCCCATAAAATTGTAGTAAACTAAAAACTTTCTGTCTGCTTGCTTTATTTCACAAAGATTACAACACCTGAAACTCTATATTAGTTATTCATATGATCAATTTATATAAACCATTAAAAAGAATTAATTTCAAGGGTAATCATGCACATTTACCAAGAAGCAAACTGCCAAAACCAAAAATGTAATAGAACCTTAAACTTGATATCATATGGACAAGTTTGTAGAATGATTTTACAAGGACAGATAGTACCTGATTTACTATAAGGAACATATGCTCCTAGCATGATGAAATGAATGCCCCCGGCATTAAAGGAATAGTAGAATGTGGATGAAGATTTGCTTTCCTCGGAAGGGAATGCAAATCGAGAACTGTAAGCTACAAAGCTCTGGTTCCCAGCTTGCTTTTCTATTTCATGGTTCCCTTCAACTACCATTATTGGAGTTTTGGAAATTAAACTCTGCATAAACCTGTGGAGAAAATTCAATTAACATAAGTTCTTTTTCGAGCAGTGGAACTCAGACTTAATGAAGGTGACTCAACAAATATTTCTCCGCTAGCCTCAACCAAAAATAAAAAGAAAGAAAGGCAATAAAGACAAAGAGAAGGTAATAGTGAAATATCTGACCTCCCCCAGTAATCCCAACGAGGCTGATAGGTCTCATGTATTGGAGTCTGCGGAAATGAGCATTCATAGCAGTCTGAGCCAGTACCATTTGTGAGGTAAAGGTTTGCATAAGTTACATCACCAACTAATAAAACTAGATCAGGCTTGTTCCTTCTCAAATGACTGATAGTGTCAGTTGTATTATATGTTAGTCCCAGATCTCCCACAACTGCTATTCTCTGTGGATAGCTCCTGGGACCAGAAACTGGCATGGTCCTGAAGTGGTAGATACCACTCATGGCTGATATTGAAGGATCTCCACATCGATAATAGTATCGTGTGTTGGGTTTCAGTCCTACATTAAGAAGGAAATAAAAACACAATGTGAGAATTCAGGCATGGTTACCAGAGATTATTTACAGAGGTGAAATAGATGAGAGAAGGAGAACAACGGTTGATTTAGGTTACTAAATGTCAAGAGTTTTTTTGAGAGAGCACTAAGGAAACATTCTGATTATTATTATTATTATTTGGCTAAAATACCAAAAATGAAAATCAGATGTTCAAGGAAAGCTCAGCCCAAACATCATAAAAGGTAAAAAAAAAATGGTGATATAAAACTATACGATTAAAGCCAACATTGTTACTTGTTACTAATACAAACTGCATGGTAGGAATCGTAAACTGAATCTGACAAGTGACAACTCCTCCATCCAAAGTAGGAACACTTAATCAATCCAGTAAAACAAGAATAAGGCCAAAAAGATTTCATTAGGCTTGATTTTGGAATGATATTTAATTTATAACTTTTCCCAATCAGTGGACATATTCAAATACTCTTACTAAGATCACATTGTTGGGGCAGAATAAAACTCAATGGAACCAAGCATACTGAATTTCAGATAAAAATCCATATGAAACTAAGTTAAACTAATATAACCAATATGTCTCAAACCTGTTAGACGAACATGGTGGATGATTCCAGAAGTGTAATTCTGGAGACCTTCAAAGGGATAAAGCTGGTTGTACACCAAAGAATAGCCAGTGGCTTCATGATTTAATGGAAACCTTGACCTCCCATAACGAACCAAACTCGTGACCATGTTGTGGTCTAATGGCATTATGTTGTTCCCAATTTGGAATTCCCCTGCAAAACTTTCCAGTATCTAGATCACATAAAATCAAGCAATAGAGTAATAATAACAACAGAAATGGAAACAGATAAAAGCAAATATGCAGCTAAATTATAAATTTCTGGCAGCTAATTGATTCATGTAGCAGCAACCAAAGAAAAGGGGGTAAATGTCTATAAACTACATTTCCAAAATCACTAATAAAATTATGTAATTTGTACATGAAGCTTTAACTCATTTAGTTCATGCAGATGTAATCCTACTAAAATCATGATTTTATAGCCAACGAAAAGCAGAAAAGCCACAATAATATTAATAATTGAAGTAATAATATAAAAGTTGAAATATAGAGGTTTTAAATTTAGATAAGATATGGAAGAGCAACCAGTGATCCATGAGATCCAAACAGAGTCATAATTGACGGAGAGAGAGACCGAAATCTGCTCGGGCTCGAATCCTTTGACTCGACGGCGCACACGGGGATCGGTATCCGGCAAATCGACGGCGCTACCGCGCAAACTGACGTCGTAGGGGGCGGTTACGGGTTCGAAAGGCCCGTCGAGAGTGGAAGGAATCGGTGAGGCATCGGTAAAGGCTACGTTGATGGCGAGTGAGAAAACAAACGACCACCAAAACGTCGTCGTAGAGACGTGCTTCGACATAGCAGGGAGAGAAAATGAGAAATAGCGAGCATGTGAAGAAAGGAATAATTTTAAATAGCGGGGACGATTGAAATAAGATAAGCTGACGTGACGGTTAGTAATTTGCTGACAGTCTGACAGTTGAGCTCATGAAATAGACTTGTCTATATGTTTTTTTGTAATATAGGGAAATATCTTATTTAAAATTTTAAATATTTATATTTTATCTTAAATCTTAATTTTGATTCTATCAGAATAAATTTAGAAAATAATAGTTATACTCATTTTTGTTAAATAACTCAATAATTTTATAAAAATTTATAAAATAAGTATCAAAATTATACATATTATTTTGGTTTTTAATTTTTTTATTAAAATAGGTATAAAAAATTACGATATGATTATTTTTAGACGATTGTTAAAATATAAATGATTTAATTATATATTTTACTTAAGTATTAAATATATTATAAAAAAGTAATAAGTGTTTAAATTACTTTTTACGTACCTATTTTTATTTTTAAAATGAACGGTTGATATTAAAAATGGTAACATAATAAACCACTAACTGAAGAGAAGTAAATAAAAAATTTGTTTTAAAAATTAGAAAAAAAAATATAATTATATTTTAAAAATTAGAATAAATTATAAAAATTATAAAATAGTAAAATCAATTATGGGTTAAATAAAAATTTTAAGAATTAAATTAAATAAAAGTAATATCATACTATTGAACTAATTTATAAAAAAATTAAAATAACTTTAATGGTTTTAAAATTAAATTAAATAAAAATAAATTTTAATGGATTTAACGTGTAATTTAAACCTTTTATCAAAGTCGAATATTATTTTTATTAAAATTGATAAAATTTTGAATTAAATTAACCTTTTATTAAAGTGATAATTCTTTGACAATATCTAAGATGATGTGCTTTGTACGATTAATTTTAGGATACAGTATTTGTTTTCTTTAAACATTTTGGTCCAGAAAACATCAAAATCATATAACATTATGAAATAAAAGCAAAACCAAATAAATATCATTAAATAAAACCCAAACATATTTCATTCAGATATGATATTCTACCCCGACTGTCATGCTCAAGAGTACCCACACAAGCTTTCTTCAACACTACAGACTTTCACAACCGCCTCCAGTCTGATGCAACATGGCATCAATTTCATCTCCATCTTCCATCTCAAGCTAAAACAAACAGGAACACAAAAATATAAACAAATAAGTAATGCCTAGGTATCAAACTATATCTGCAGCAGTTCAATTTGAAAGAGAATAAAGCATTCAACGAACAAGTTTACCTCATCGGGAGTCTGTTCTCCTCGGAGTCTCCGTCCATCAAATAAGAAGGCAATCGAGTTGAAATCTACAGACTGCCGATCGCAATATGCATTCATCAGTTTCTTCAGCTGAGTGCTTCTCTTGATCCTGAAAAACACTTCGTTTCCATCCTGAAACAAATCGAAAGAATCAAATAAAAAGGAAAATATATAAAACAGATCATCTTAAGAGAAAATAGAATTGAAACCTGGCCCTTGACTTTGAGATTAATGTGGGCAGCGTCGCCCGGCTTCTTGTCTTCCGCCTGTCCGCCGCCGCTTCCTGCCGCCGACATTTTTGCTGAGTCGCTCTTTCAGTCACCTCCGTTTCTGACGCGTGTGGGAGGAGGGATTAGAAGGGGCGAATTGGAGGGAAGAAGACAAAGGGTGGGAGCTTTAAAATATAGAAGGCAGCGTTGGTTCTACGCTATATATAAACCACAGAAAGTGGAATTCCATTTCTCCACTTGATCCTCACGTAGTGGCATTATGGTAATATTTTCTGTAAGAATCTCCTCTGTATGATGACGTGGATATCCTTACGGAGCGAGTGTCATTGGATTGAATACTCGCCTGATGTGGGGGAAAATGGAAGAAAAAGCATCGGAATTGAACTAGATTTGATAAAGATTTGGATTCCGTCATTTTGGGAATTGGGGATCATTGACTGTGTGTGGGCGAAGGGAATATTGGTTTTAGAACGGGGATCGATCGTTTAAATGGACGGCTGAGATCGGCTATATGGAAATTGAACGGTTGAGGATGTGTCTGTAAATTATGGTGAGGTGGGGGGTAATCGTCGATTCGTTATCAAAACGTACTTTTCTGCACGTGATAAAAAATAGTAAAAATTTATATTTATTAGGATGGTTATTGTCTGGTATTTCATCCTTATCCACATTTTATTTGAAGGACAATCTCCCCGTTTTGCTGTATTAACGATTGATATGGATGAATCGGGCGTACAATAGGAGGGACGAGATATTCCATAGGTTTTATATTAGCTTTAAATGAGTGTTTAAAATTTAAATTTATATTATTTTAAGTGTTTAATTGTTAATAAAAAATAATTTATCAATAAAAATATAATCAATGTAAGTTTTAATTTTTAAAACTTTTTATTTTTTAAATTGATAATTTTAAATTTTTACAAAATAATTTTAAATCGTTAATCCAAAAATCCAAATCCTCAAATTATCATCGTTGTTACTATTTATTATATCACCAAAGATCACCGTTATCGCCGTCGAGCCGCCATGATTGTTTCTCCAAACCAACAACACCTATAATTGGCGGTAGATATACTGACGACTTCATTTTCGTGATTTTATTTATATTAGGAAGCGATCAACACACCTATCACCAGTTACCAACGATTGGTGGTTAGGGAAAACGATCATGGTAGTTCATAGACAGTAATTTGAAGGTTTGAGGTTCAGAGTTAGAGAATTGAGACTATTTTGTAAAGATTTAAACTTTTAATTTTTTAAAAAAATATATATGTTAAAAATAAAATAAATTTAAAAAAATAAAAAATAATAAAAATAATGATAAATGATAGTTAGGTACTTAAAATAACTAAAATTAAAACTTTAAGTACCTATTTAAAGTTAAAAATAACTTAAGCATAAAAAATGACCCACCAACATAATTTAAGCACCTGGGTATTAAGAGAGAGAGAGAGAAAAAAAAACTTAACAAAAGCTCTAAAGTCATGTCAAGGATCCCTCTCCAATGGATTTCTATTGCAGAAACTACTTTTTTTGGTTTGTGTAAGACATGTTAATTGCTGAAAAGTTTGGAGCACTTTTTCCATTTACACCAATTTGGACATGTAATTAGCAATCTCCTTCTCTTGAAGCCAATCCCATTATTGCATTTAGATACCAGACCATCACCTCCATCATAGGATCCTGCATGCCAAGGGATCATTCTCAGTTAAAAATGAACAAGCTGCTGACAACTATGACAAAAGCCAATTCTACTCTGTTTTTTAAAAGTATTTTACCTACTTAGTTACTTTCTCTAAACTTTTTGTTTTCAACAGAGCAAACATCTTTCAGCTGTCGATTTGCAGTAATTCCAGCAGGATCTCGACTCAAATTAAGAACTTCTCGAGATTCATGTGCTCCGGCTCCGGCTCCCTTATGATCACCATCGGTCCCGGTTGACAAGCCTTTAGAAGAGAAGAAAGAAAGCAGCTACCTCCACGTAACAGAAGAAGAAACGAGATCAACCCCTCGGCTTATAAAGTGGCCATTGAGCTTCACCGTTGATGGGTCTAGGCTGAACAATCGAGATATGGCGCCAATGTCCAGTTTCTGACCTTCCCATGCCACGAACCGAACAATGCTTGGATACTGAAGGGCAGACAAGCTGGATTGTTGTTAGTTTCTCCTTGTTCTGAGTGGAGTTTCTTTTTTGTAATTTTGGACCCCAATTGACTTGGAAGACCATGGACCTTTAAAGGGATTGCCCATGCCGCTTTACATCACTTTTCACAAATCTCACTATCAAATTTCAGTTCCAATGTTCATTTGAGTTGGTGTTTTAATGGAGTTGATTAATAACTGAAGCTTCTAAAAATAGAATGTCGGTTGGAACTGAAATACAAATTTCTTGATATATTGTTAAGGCAAGCGTGGTCGTAAGCCGTCTTAGCTCAGCCGGTAGAGCGCATGGCTTTTAACCATGTGGTCGTGGGTTCGATTCCCACAGACGGCGATAAGCTTTATATTTTTTTAACCTTTCACTTCCATTCCTTGTAATTTTGAGCATCAAAGCTTTTCCCATCATAGCAATTGGACCATTCAATAAAATTAACCGTTATTATTGGTTAAAAATAAATAAAATACCATGATGCATATTTTATAAATTTAAGGTATATTTAATAATATTAATTAAGTAAAAGATTTTATTATTGTATTTCATAAGAAATATTTAATAAAAATTTTATGTAAGAGGATATTTTGTTATTTAAATCATATCATCATAAACTCTTAAAATTATATAAAAAAACTTTAAACTACATAAATCATGAAAATCTTAGAAAGCATAAAATCACTAATTTCTAAACCATAAAACCCTAAATCATAAAAACACATAAAGTATAAAATTTTAAAATCTTTAAATATGAGAAAATTTAAATCTTAAACCCTAAATCATACCATATAAACACTAAAATTAAACCTTAAATCATACAACATAAACACTAAAATTAAACCTTAAATCATACAACATAAACACTAAAATTAAATCTTAACCCTAAATTCTAAAACAAAAAATATTCTAAACTTTCAACACTAAAACTAGACTATAAACCATAACTTCTGAAATCCCTAAATCCTATAAGAATTCGATATAAAAATTAATATTATTAAATAAATTAAATAATAACAAATTCTTATTAAATATTTTTTAAAATATAACAATAAAATCTTACATTTAATTAATTTATTAAATACACCTTAACCTATGCCTTAGCTATAGGTTAAATAAAGCCATATTTATAAAGCTTAAATGAAAAATCATCCCATAAAACATACACTTTATTTATTTGGCATAAAGATAATTTTAACCTATAACGTTTATAATTTTTTTTTATTTTGATCTTTATTCTTTTTTGGGATAAGTTTAGCCCTTAATCTATATCTTTTTTGACAAATAATTTATTTTTTAACTACTATGATAACTAGACCGTTAAAAATCTAACAATGATGACATGTCATATGGATATGATAATATATTTTAAATGACATGGCATCTAACCTATCAAATATATATATGTGAAATATAATTTTATTCTAATATAAAATATAAAATAATTAAAATTAAAATAAAATTTTAAAAAATAATTAATTCTAAAATAAAAGACTATTAAACATTCACAATCCTAACTATGATAGAATCAAAGTTTTATCTTAAAAAATATGAACACAGTTCGAAATTAATTAATTTTTTAGGTAAGATTTTAATTTTATCATGATTAGGTTTAAGAATGTTTAATAGTATTTTATTTTAGAATTAATTAATTTTTTAATATTTTATCTAAATTTTAACTATTTTATATTTTATATTAGAATAAAATTATATTATATATGTATTTGATAGGTTAGATGTCATGTTATTTAAAATATATTATCATATGCATATAACATGTCATCATTGTTAGATTTTTAACGGTTCAGTTATCATGGTAGTTAAAAAATAAGATATTTATCAAAAAGATATAGGTTAAGGGCTAAATTTATCCCAAAAAAATAAGAGCCAAAACGATAAAAATTATAAACGTTAAGGGTTAAAATTATCTTTATGCCTATTTATTTTTATCCCTTAAATTATTTTTATTAAAATAAACATTTATATTATTGTTTAGTATTATTTTAAATCCAATTATTATCTAAATCAAAAATATTATTTTAACATGTTATAAAAAATTTAACCCACAAATAGTTTAAAGACTAAAAATAAAAAATAACATAATTTAAATATTTATTTTAACTAAAAATAATTTAAAATTTTAAAACAATCATAAATTATAATTTAAATATTTATTTTAAATAATAAATATTTAAAATCTAAAAGCAAACGAAGCCTCTTTATTTTAAACTTAAATTATAGCTCTTATGGTAATAAATCTTAGCATTAATCCAAGCGTGGCGAGATAGAAAAAGTTGTGTGATTGACCCAACAGGTCGAGTCTATAAAGGTAGACTAAGCGAAGGCGACAGAGATGTAAGCGAATACGTAACAAGAATAGAGGGGAATCGCGCCACGTGGACACTACTCAAGCCCACACCCACCGCGCAGCTTCATAATACGGTTGAAAATCTCTGGTCTTAAAAACCCTAGACTTGATCATTTCACCAGGAGTCTCCGCTTCGCTCTCATCAATTTCAGAATTTTACTTTTTAGAATTATTCTTGGTTATCAATTGGATTTTCCAAGTTTATCAAGGTATGATATTCGATCTCACATTCTATTCTGACTGGCCGATCTTTCTTTTTTTTCAATTTGATGTGTTGGTATCTAATTGATTTTCCGTTAAGATTTGGGTTTCTTTGGTTTGTTGGGTTTTTTCTTTTTTAATTTTTGTAGTGGTTCAAGTTTGAATTTTGATTGAAATTTTGCCCTGTTGTTGTCTTATGTCAACTGATTGTTCATTATCTCGTAATTTTTTTAATAATTTTTTATATACTAAGTCTAACTGGAATATGATGATGATCCCTTTGTTGCTTCTTGTTCTTTGTAGGAATCGAAGTTTGTGAATTTTTGTATGCTATGGCAATATTCTAATTGTTATTCTCATATCCATGTTTTTTTTAATTAAAAAATTCAAACAATAAAGTATCTGTCTCTGGATTCTTTTTCTTTTTCAAGCTCTAAATCACAAGGTTTGTTTGATTTCAGATTGAAATATTTTTGTCCAAATGTCATTAGCAAGTTTCTTGGTTTCCATTGTCATTTTCCCAATGCAACCAATGATTTTTTAGCACTGAAATCGAGTAAAGAAGCTTGCTTTCAGTGAAAACATGAACAGTACCTATTGTGAATGACCTGAGGAAGTTGTATTTTAGCATCATTTAGGTTTTATTGAGGCTGCAATCTTTGGATATTGCTTTGAAAAGCATAAGCTGAGCATGAGCACTCTTGAAGTGAGGGGGCCTTCTCTTAGAGGGTATCGACGGAGAAAGGCAGTGTTTGATCTGAATGTTCCACCCAGTGAAACCAGAGAACTGGAGGGTACTTCACAACAGGCTGGGTATGAGGAACAAACTATCCAATTCGTGCAGCTTGGACCACCTGCAACAATTGATGTTGAGGCTATCGATGATGATGTAATTGAATCTTCGGCTAGAGCTTTTGCAGAGGTATGCTTCTTTTTCACTTGAACTTTACATGAAATCTGTGTTTATGGACCATTTGCATCATGCTGATTGTTATTCACTTATTGGGATTTTATATCAGGCTCAGAACAATTCAAGGAGGAGCCGTGGAAGGACTGTTGTTGATGTAGATTCAGGTAACTAAATTTACAAAGAATGCTGTTCATAGTATTTTTGTTTGACCTCACGTGCTACCTGCATTGTCATATGCATGTTGCATCGAAGAAGCTTATTTGATGCGCTACCTTGTAAATTCATTTTATGTATTTCCATGAGTCAATAGAATCCTTCTTAAAAACAATGCTAAAGCCCCATTAATGACCGAATTTTAAGGTAGATGTCCTGTGGGTTTCAAACCCTGTCTTGACTTTGGTACTTTGTTAGTTCTTGCGAGGTTCAGGGTCCTTGGGACAAAATAGTGCCCCCTCCCCCTAAATTGTTGAATATAAGGAATGACAGTTTTTTTCATATTTGAAACAAGACATTTGAAGCACATCAATCATGCTCCACTTAACCAAACATGACATAATCCGAGTGAAAATCTAGGTTATATTATGTTCCTTGCAATTGATTAAAAGATGCTGATGAATCAAATGCTTCTATATGTAATTCAAGAGAATTGTACTGAATGAAATAGAACAGGAATTAGTATTAGTAATTTTACTTTGCTATTTGATGTCTATGTTTTCTAAGAAGACGTATTCACTTATTTTATTGTATGCCAAGCATTGCCAACCATACTCGTACAGGGTCTGTGCTTAATAACAACATCAAGAGATTTTTGTTAAGTACAATAGATTTCTTTGGTTTTTAACATAGTTGTTTCTCAACTTTGTAGCCCAATCAATCTAACGTTTTACTCGTGTTATTGCATCGGTCAACCAATTTATACACTGGTGGTTCTTTATTTACTCAAGTTAAAACCCTATGTGTCTGTGTTTCTAGTTGGGTTAGCTCACATCTCTCCCCTTCCAGACTGGAGGTCAACTCATAATAATCCGAATAGGCTCGTTATCAATTTGGAAAGCTCACTGCAGCCAGTGGTATGAACTCTCTCTTGGTGTTTTGTTCAAAATGTGTTATGTAAAATACTTTCAAGGAAAATGTTAGGATTTGGCTGGTCATTAGATGTCTATATCGTGACTTGACATCTGCATACAGATGCATTTTCTGGTTTTAATCAAATTTGTGAATGCTTTAGACTTGCTAACTGTTCTATTGGCAGGTTGAGGAAATTATAAAGCCACCCCAAACTCCAACCCCAAAGGAACCAACCTTCAACTGCCCAATCTGCATGGGGCCGTTAACGGAGGAGATGTCAACAAGATGTGGGCATATATTCTGCAAGGCATGCATCAAAACTGCTATAGCTATGCAGTCGAAATGCCCAACTTGCAGGAAAAGAGTCACTGTGAGACAACTAATTAGGGTCTTCCTCCCATCAGCCACTTGAATATGAACTTCAGTCTTCATGCCCTACTAGTAACGTAAGTTTATTATCTTTTTGAAGCTCAACTTTCTCTAAGGCCTGAAACTGAATTATTATATTAGTACTGTGAACATTCATTGTGGAAGATTTGCATATCTGCTCCTAGAAAAGATGTGAGTATGTTGTGATGATTATAATATTGCATTTCAGGGGTAATGCAAACTTCCTTTGGACAAAAGATGTGGAAGGGTGAAGTGCCAGTGGAGCTAATTTTGGAATTTCTGACTTGTGTAGTTTCAAAACATTGTTTTAGTGGACAATCCTTTATTCAATTCATCAGCACAGCTTCATTGTTATTACTATTTAACTCCTACTGAATCACCATTCATATTCATACATTATACATAGGTAGTAAGGAATTGGATCACCTCATGTTCCAGGTCAAAAGGGTTGAATTCAACCACCTGACCTCGACTCCTGGTCCTCTAGTCACTGTGGATTGCAGTGCTCCCCACAGCCAGCTGCAATAACCCCTACTGACCAACAGATTTTATAAAAACCTGTTACCGGCGGGCTCCAAGTGATTTTTCAATCTTGACTGTAAAGAGGTAACCACAATGAAAGTAAAGGCCACTCAAGATCTTCGCTCGTAGAGTATTGGGATTTTGATAGTCTCCAGGCTTGTTTAACAAGTAACCTTGTTAAAGCTGCGAAAATCTCAACAACCCATCCTTCCGAAATCATTATTGATATTATTATATATGCGACTATAAGTAACATAATAAATCAGATTTATTTAATAATTTTTTATATACGATTTCAACTATGATCGTACGAGAACATCCGCTTCAATCTCTTCTGCTCGTTTGTTCTTTCAGTCTCTCACGGTCTCACCCTCTATACTTTAGCTTCTTCTGCCCTTATTTCTTCAAGATTCTCTTTCCTTTCCCCTCTTTCTATAACCACTACCCTCGTGCTTCTTGCTTTCCTCACTCTCACTCACAGTTTTGTCAACCATGGCGGCCACAACTTTCCAGAACCCGAGGTAAGTTTCCTACTTACTACCTACCAAACGCTTGACCATCGCGATTCACGAAAGCTATGGCGACTTTGAATGCTTGGAAGATATTGAAGCATTTAAGATCGTGTTGGAAACTAGAGAAAACCCAGATGAAAGCTTGGATATGAAGTCCAAAGCAGATTGCTTCCAAGCTATTGAAGAAGCTCCCATTTTGCTAGATGGAGTAGAAAATTTATCGTCGAAAAAGAGAAACAAACAAGTCAAGTCGCTAAACGTGGAGTCCAATACAGTTGATGAACAAAAAGGAGACGAAATCATGACAAGGGGATCCAAGGCTGTGGGGAACATAGACATAGTAGGTGAGTATGCTGCCAAAGCAATGGGATCGGAAGTTTGGATCTTTGGGTCGATGAGGAAACAGAAGGAGTGGAAGCGGACATTGGCATGCAAGCTTTACCAAGAGAGACACTCACACGTCGTGGATGGCGGTGGTGAAAGGATGGATTTGCTTTGGGAGACTTATGAAACCGACTCCAATATTATTGCACAGTTGAAAAATAGTTCGAAGAAAGGTGGTGGTAAAAACAATGGCTCCCGCTGCGATAACGATAATTACGACGAGGAAGAGTCGAATGGGCAATTGTGTTGCTTACATGCTTTGAAGTTGTCGTCGGGGAAGATGAATTTGGGAATGGGAAGGCCTAGCCTTGTTAAGATCTCCAAGGCCATTAAAGGGATTGGATGGTTGCACCACGTTAGCAGCACAAGGCAAGACAAGAAAGGGTACCACCGAAATTAATTAGATGTTTTTTATATTAATACTTAAAATGAACTAAATCATAATCAATCAAACATGAATATTTTTTATATGTATTTTATATATAAGATATATTTTTAAAATATGAATAGAGGTGACTTTGAATGTATAAAGGTATTTCCGACTCATCAAAACAAAATATATATTATATTTCCTTATAAAATAAAATATTTTTCATTTAAAAAATAAACCAATTAATAATTACCGATTAACTTAAATTCGAATTATTAACATAAACCAGGTAACTCTATGGCTACATTTTTTGTATAGCAGAAGGAATCACGGTAATGTGTCTCAGAGGATGTGCTACATCATTTCCCCCAGCATGCTGCACAAACTCCGCCGGTGTGAAGGAGTTTCCATGGCAGACACAGATGATGCTGACTTCGGATTTCGTATATCTGTACAGAAAACCATTAATGGTTTTGCCATCGGGGCCATTCCCCGTCGTTGAAACACAAGGCATGTGACGAAGGATGTCATGAATCGGCGGAGTTTGGGGCTTAGGAGCTTTCCCAATCTCCCCCTTATTGACATCTTTCGTTGATGACTGGCTTTCGGGTTTGGGTTGTGCTTTCTTCGGGTACAACGATGTGGATTCCGCGACATTCATCGACGGCGTCTTCTCAATGCCGCTTTGGCTAGATTTGGCGTTGCTTTGAGCATAGTCCATTTGGTGAGAGGTGCAACTTTGATCAGATTGCCCCATTTGATGACTCGGTGTCCGACAATTAGTTTGAGGATGTTCCTGTTGGGAAGGAGTTGTGTTGGTTACTGGTTCATCTCTGCCTCTGTGGCCACCTGGAAATGAAAGGAAATCAATAGTTTAACAAAAACATATCTTCCTACCAGAGATAAACCCTTTTTTCACAGACAAAATTGAACCCTTTTTTATGGTAAAAGATGGATGAGGAGAAAATGGAAAACTTGGAAACATGTTTACCTTGATTAGAAGAGCTTTGAAGGTCTGAAACAATGGAGGAACTATATGGGGAAGACCCGTTTGACCCACTTTCCCTAATCCTTTCGTTTTTGTTGTTATTCTGCTCATGACCCGGTTGTACATGTAACCCGCCATTCATTGCCACTGGCTGCGCCGCAACCTGAACATTCCCTGCGCCATAACCCCAAGATGGCATCGAATTTACGCAAGAATAGGGGAACCCGTTGGCGACAGGAACAAACTGGAGATGAGGGTACGGGTACGGGACCCTCACCGGGAAAACTGGGTACGCCGACGGATGATTCAGTTCGGCGTTTAAATAAAATTTTACATCCCCAGAAAATTCATTAACTTTGTTCTTCTTGCAATCTCTTTCTTCCGTTACATCGTCGTCGTCGTGTTCTTTCCTTCTGAATTCACCGTTTTGTTGGCATCTCCATCTCTTTTGTTGCTTTTCTTCTCGTTTCTTCCTCGCTTCATGTCTCCTTAAAGCTTGAATCTTCCGTTGCATTTTTGGATCAAAATCCACACTTTCCCGACAATCTTCAACAGGGATTTCAATATTTTTTGATCCATTCTTGACTGGCTTTAATTTCTCGCCTTTCCCAAAGATTCCTCCGATCGATAATCCCAGTTCCAACTCCATCTCATCCTCTTTTAACCCCATAATCCCACAATTATTTTCCATTTCAAAAACAATAAATAAAAGATAAAACGTACTCTCTTTTGTACGAGTACTTGCTTTTGTAATACTGTTTGGATTTAGATTTCCAGGGGTGAGTTTAAGGAAGAAGAGAGAGGGCAGGCCACGTGTCGAGATAGTAGAAGAGGAGAGAATCAGTTGGTGTTGACACGTAAGAGAGTTTTTTGTTAACATATTTACCGGTACCCCAACAAGGTTAATGCTAGCGGCAAATCGTTGGTTTCGTTGTAATATTACGAGGAAGAAGATGAGAGGATGACACGTGTCCCACGTGCATGAGGAGGTGAGGGACACGACACGTCTTGGTTTGGTGGTGGGAGTGAATGAAAATAATAAAACAGCTTCGGTTGTGGGACTTTCTGACAACCTAGCAGATCACGCCACGTGGAGCGAGATCTTGTTGTCCCTGCGAATCACGACCGTTGCATTCGGAAAGCTACGTCGCTGCTTCTGGGATACGAAACGTGGAAAATCTCGTGAGGGTAGAACCGGTTTTCCATGCTTTTGCAAGGTCTACATCGCAACACGTGGCAGAATCTGGTGGCAATGCATTACAGCTCAGTAGTAGGGTCTAGTTGCCTCTCGGTGCTTTTGGATGGATTGATGGAAATGAGTACAAGGAGAGAGTAGTACACGTGGCAACAGATTATTCGATTGATAGGAATCGTGGCGAACGGTGAAGCGATTATTAGAAAGCGAAGTGAGGTATGCGGCGACGCGTGGGGTGGGTGGTAATTTAGTACATTATTTTAAATTTTATTTAATAATATTTGTATCTTATATATTTTTTAAGAAAGTAATATTATTGAATAAAATAAAAATTATATACTAAATTAAATATATTTAATAATTTTTCATTTTAATAAAAAATTAAAATAGGTCTGATTTAAATTTTTTTTATAATCTTATATAATAATATTTTTTTAATATTTATTTTTTAAATAAATCTTTATATTTTATTACATATTATTAAATAAATAAATTTTATTAAAATAAAATTATAAATGATAGAGAATAAGATTATATAATAATTTTTAGATGGAGAAAGTGACGAATGAAGTCCACATGGTAGAATTAAAGGATGAGTAAGGGAAATTATATCACGAATTTTTTATATAATTAACAATTTATCTACTAAAATTTAATTATATTTCTTTTGATATTAATAAATTTATATTATATTTTTTATTCTATTATTCTTAATTTATATAACATAAAAGTAAAAATTTATTTTTATAAAAATAATATAAAATCAAATAATTAAATTTTAATAAATAAAACTAAAGATAATATAATAAAAAGAGTTTAAGATATAATTTTTCGAGTATAAAAGAACTCACGAGCCCTCTGAGAGAGTAGGAATTAAAAGTTTTGAAGAGAGGGTATCGGTAAGGACGACACTCTGCAACTTTTAAAGTACATTTTTCTCAAATTTATCTTAAAACGACACTGTTTTAACTTTAATTAAACCGGTCCATTACAAAATCACGGGCCTATGTAGGTTACGTACGTACGTTTGTGTCGATACATTTGTTGGGTGTACGATGCCAGTTTGTGTATTTCAATTCGGGGGTATTGAGAGTATGGATGGAAAACGGGTATTCGGATAGGGTTAGGGTCGGGTTAAATCGGATTTAAGTTGTATCGAGTCAAATTATTAATTTAATTTGAGTTAATTGAGTTCAAGTTAATATCAAATTGATACACGAACTGTCTAGCCTCATCGGTTGAAGGAATAGTTGTTGTTCTTAGAGGTTACGGATTCGAGCACCAGTACTGTCAGCACAGTGATTGAAGGATAAATATCCAATGGTTGAGAGTATATACTCTAGAACAGATAATATTGTAATCACTGTAAGTTAAAATTAAAAAATAATAATAATATCAAATTGATCTTAATAATAATAAATTAATAATAATTTTAGTTTTATTAATAATGATAATTATGGTGATTATAATATATTTTAGGGTATAGAGTTTTGGTTTAAGATTTAGAGTATATGATTTTTTATTATAAGATTTAGGATCAATGAAAATTTTTAAAAATAAACTCTAGTTGATTTCAACCGGATCTTCAGACCGGGTGAATTTTTAAAGTATCATTCTATAATCATATACAATATGTATATATTTTTATATTTTTTATATTATACATATATCAGATAAAGTTAAAAAATTTGATTAAACTTAAAAACATAATATACTAACTACAAAATACTTAGGGTTACTTTATGTCTTATTTTTTAACTTAAATCTTTTTAAAATTTTTAAAGTAGAGTCGTGCATGAAAAATCATAAATCAAGTTAAAATTGGTTAAATTTTTTACGTTGAATCAAATTCAAATAATAAGGCTTATAAAATTTCTGTTTTAGTAACAAATATAGAAAATAATTGAATTTTTAATAAAAATAGAAAAAATAAATTTTAAAAATAATATTAAATATCGAAATAGGGTTTGCAAACTATTGCAAGACTTGAATACCAATTGGTCATGCTTAAGCCAAGTTTAAATTAAGTTTATTAAATAGTAATCGAAAATAATAAAAAGTATATCAAAATTAAATTAAATCAAATCAAATAATATATATAATTAATTGAATAATTCACATGTTTTTAAGTTGTGTTTAGTATTACGTTTTATATCAGAATTTTGGGCCAAAAACTGGTTTAGAACGCATAACCAATGCTAAACAGTTAACTTTTGGAGAAAAAATTATGTTTGAAAAGTTATTTTCAATCCAAACGCAAAAGCTAAAAATTTTAGCTTTTGGGTTGGAAAAATAATTTTAGGAGTCAGATTATAATTTTATCTTTCATTTATTATATTTTATTATAATTTAATTTTTAAAAATATATAATTATATTTAACATAAATTATTTTTTAGTTTAAAAATTATATATATTCATGTCAATTAAAAAAACACTTTTAAAAAACTCTTTGCTTCTAAAAAATACTTTTTAAACATCAAATATGTATCTATTTATCAATATTTTTATATTTTATAATAATTTAAGTTAATATTATAATCTAAAAAGAATTTGATTATCATTTAAATATATATTTTAAACTTATAATATTATATCTAAAATAATCATTTATTTTCTCAGAAGCACTTTTTGACATTAATACTAAATATATATATCTCGAACTAAAAATTTCAAAAGAATTTTTTACTAAACTTTTTCACCACACATTTTTATTATATTTTCTAAAAATAGAAAATCTCTTAAATATTGACGTTGAAAAAAAATTCCAAAGTATTGCTTCCCATTTTATTTCCTGAAATATTGATGATTCTACGGTGATTTAAAATTGATATTAAAAGGCTCCGACTTTAAATAGTTCAAGGGTGAAGATGAAACCAAAAGGCTCCAACTTTAAATAGTGAAAGGTTGCAGATGAAACCAAAAGGCTCCGACTTTAGCATCTAAACACTGCTGAGAAAACGAAACATGCAATATTCACATAAAGATAATAAAGTCGAAGCCTTTTAACTCTTCCACTCTTTATACTATTTAAAATCGAAATCTTTTGATTTTATTTCACCATTACACTATTAAAGGTTAGAACCTTTTAATATTAACTTTAAATTATTATAAAATCATCAATATTTTAAAAAATTAAAAAAAATCAATACTTTCGGATATTTTTTCTCCAACATCAACATTCAAAAGATTTTTCCAGCCATAAGGCACAATACCTGAGTATCTGACAAGCTTTGTTGGATATTTAACTTTGTTGTACATTGTATATTGTCCGTTTGTTAATCACGTGAACGGAGACACAAAAGATCTATCCTGACTCAATAAAATCATCATAGGAAAGAGAATTCATTAATATATATACACGTGCAGGAAAGGGACAATTGGTTGGGTAATCAAGATAAATTTGTATTGATTTTACGAATCACACAATTTGGGATTATTTTTTTAAATTTAATCAATTTTGTTAATTAAAGATTTATAATATTAAAATAAATAAATACAAGATTTTAAAATATTATAAAAAAATTATCCAAAAAGTATATCAACTAAGAGTCTTTAAACACCCAAACAACGGAGATCTCTCTCTAATATTATGATTGGAAAAAATAATTTTTAAATTATTGGTTTTTGAATTTTATTTTCTGAAATATTTTGATTTCAACAGTGAAATCAAAGACGAGCCCATTAGATTTCGTCTTTGAATATTAAAAATGAAAAATAAATTAAAAGATGACCCCATTAGGCTTCGTCTTTAAACAATAGAGTTTACTCACACTGGACACAATTATTTTACTGTTTAAAGACGGTAACAAATGAAGGATTTTTCGATTTCACTGTTGAAATCATAATATTTCGAGAAATAAAGTTCAAGCAACAATAGTTTGAAAATTATTTTCCCAGTCACAATCATAATATTGGAGAGAATTCTCCCCCAAACAACTAAAATATCATTTCAAACGATAAAAATAACAAATTAAATTTGAAATATTTGTGGAGACATAAAAGTTAATAGCACACTAATCTTAAAAAAAAAATTATTGTTCTTAAATTTAAAAACATGCCTAGATTTGATTTTTATTGTGAAATAACAAGTATTGTAATATATGCTTTTTTTATATAAAAATACAGAGAATAGAAATCATATATTTTTTTATAATGTCTTCACCCGTGCCTTCTTTATATTTTGTTTAAAAAATTATTTTTAACCATAATTCTTATTTTTTTTATATCCTAAACCCTAAGTCCTACATCCTAAAAATACACCTTACCCTTATCTCTCTAAACCCTAACCATAATCTTTAGACCTCTAATTTAAACAAATAAAGACATAGAAAAAAGATAAGCGATTTACGCCCAAGTATATAAGTATATGATTTTAATTTATTTCAATATCATAAATAAATTATTTTATTTTGATATTTTATAAAACAAATAATTTACATTTATAAAATACAACCAATTGCTTAAAAATGAATCGGGATGTAAAAATATATAAATAAATAAAAGATGCGATATAATATATGAGGGTAAACATATGGTATTAATTTAATAATTAATCATAAATAATTAAAAATATTATGTATGAGCATATATTATCGATATGACATAACTAAAAATATATCCGGTTAGTATGTCAAATACTAAATTAATCATAATATTACGAGTTTAGAGTTAAATTTGAAAAAATTTAATAATTAATGATTAGTAGTATAATTTTATTACTTTAATAAATATATAAATAAAATTAAACAAAAATAAATAAATAAATATATAATATTAAAATTTTAAATAAACATGAACATTTACGATAATATATCAACACACCTGAACAACCTTTCCCAAGAGTATATAAAATATACCTTGTGTTTCAAAACGTGCTGAAAATCGCAAAAATTATTAGGAGACAAGACAGGAACCTGAAATTGCGTTTCAGGCTGCAATAATGTTTGAAGATTTCTATGCACATTATTTTTATTTGGGGTGATTTTGAGATAGGTATTAAAAATATAAAATTATAAATTTATTTTTTAGTTTAAAATATTTATTTGTTTATTTTTATTTTTATTATCTTATTTTTTTTATTATTTTAACTGTATTTTAAACCTGTACTTTTTTAAGATTATCCATTTTATTTATAATTCAGCACATGCTTCTGACAAAAATAATTATTTATTTTTTCAAGGTTTTGCAAGATCTATTTAGCTAAATGATATTTGTCATGGAAGATCTCTTTTGATTAATAAATAAGGCCTTGGAGTTGAGAGAAAAGATTAATAAATTTGATTAGTTTGTGGTTGTTATATTTATTAAAAATTGATATGTAATTAAAAAAAATGCATGTTTAAAAATATTTATTTCAGCAATAATATCTAAATGATTAGTCGAGTTAACGAGTATATGTACTAAAAAATAGTTTATATGATTTTTTTAATGAAAGAAAAGTATCGAAATAAAATATAATGACCATAAATTAATATAAATTTTTTTTAAATTTTATATTGTGTAATTTAATTTTATCGTATATACTTGTATATATACAAGATTGGTTAAATTTTATAAAATCTAATAAATTAATAATTATATTATCCAAAGGTTAGATTTCATTAATTTAATAAAATATCATAAATATATTTAATTAAAGTGAGATTTTGGACAAATACAATTGAAGCGACCGCATATGAGCCCTTAAAAAAGAGGGTCCCAAAATTTGATAAATTATATTCATTAATTCATATTAATTTCGAAATTCGCTATAAAAATTTTAGTTTTTAAAAAAAAGATAAGTCAGTTATAATTATATCATAAATGTAACAATTGATTACAAAATCTTATTGATTATTTTTATTACCATTGCTTTTATAGATATAATGAGGTTCTAGACGCATGCAATACAAATAACTGCACAAAAACCCCTAAAATAAACAATTACTTTTAAAAGTCACATTTTTAAAATCATTAAAGATTACAGACAACTGTTTCTAAGAGTCATATTTTAATAAATTGTACAGTACCCAAAATTATTTGAATCGCCCTATTTAATTACGTATCTTAATTCTAAACTTTAATCATTAAAATCTTAAAATTTAAATCTCAACAACCCAATCTACCTACCCACCGTTTAAATATCCAAGATATAATTAAAAATACTTATATATATATATATATATATATACACGCCTCGAAACACGAGGAATTCAATAATGCATGCAGTTTCATTTACAGGACGTGCAGGCTTATCTCGTTGTCTGCATGAAAACTGCAGCACAGTGTAAGAAATCTTGTGACGCTAGGGGTACAAGGGATCTGGTATATATATATATATATATAAATTTAAAATTAAAGAAAATAAAAAAAATCACTTTTAATAAATTTTAAACTTCTTTCAAATTTCTTTTGACTATAATATTTTTTTAAAAATACATAAAATTCTAAAATAAATTGAATTTTCAGAGAAAGTAAAAGAAAATCGGCAAAAATATAAAAATACAAAAACTGGTTTGAGAAAATATGTTTCTTAGTAAGATATTTCATTTTTTTCTTAATTTAATTATTTTGAATGAATAAAATATATCTTAAAATTTTAAATCCCAAAAAAGGTAAATTTTCAAAGATATTTTTAATAACTTTTTTCCCCAAAATTTCACTGTTGAAGTGTTTCACACTTTTAAGCTTTTTTTCGCAAAAAAAGTAAAAGTAAAAGTAAAAATAATTCTTAAAAGTATAAAATATTTTTTGAATAAATTAAAGATTACATAATAGTATCTTACGTAAAAAACAAATTAAATTTGGATATTTTAAGTTGAATATCTTTCTTTTTTCACATATATTTTTCTATATATTTTTTATTAATTTAAACAACGTATAATTTTATTATTTTTAAAATATTATTTAACTCTTTATTTTAAGTGAAGTGCCGAGGCCGACACAATTTTAAAAAATATTTAATTTTGGGTTGTTGAACTGATACGTTTCAGTACATTTTTTTCTCTTTCATAACATCTTTTTATTTTTAAATTTATTATATTTAGTATATTTAAAAATTCAAACAGATTACATATCGATTTTGATCAAATCAATTTTTTAAATAAAAGGTTCAAATCAAATTTCTTTCAAAAATTTTAATGATTTAATTTAATTTTTTTTATAAACTTAAGGTTTAATTAAAAAATTTAATTTTAAAATCTGAGAGTGACTTAATTTAAAATATTTAAAATTTTTGGTATACAATATAAATTTTTAAAAATTTTGTGATGACAAATTAAAAATAAATTATTTCCCTATTATTGTGATTGAAATCATCATATATCATAAAATAAAAATAAAATCACACCAAAATAAAGCCTTCTGAAAAACCTTTAACAAACCTCCTGTAGTATCCGGCAAGTCCAAGAAAGCTACGGACTTCAGATACGTTCCTTGGTGGTTTCCATTCCATCACAGCTTGTATCTTTTGGGGATCTACTCGGATACCATCCGCTGCGACTATGTGGCCAAGGAACGCCACCTCAGACAACCAAAACTCACACTTACTAAACTTGGCGTACAACCGCCTATCTCTCAACACCTGAAGGACAACTCTAAGGTGGTAGTCATGCTCCTCCTCTGAACATGAATACACCAAGATGTCATCGATGAACACAACCACAAACTGATCTAGATACGGCTGAAAGATCCGGTTCATCAAGTCCATGAAAGCTGCGGGTGCATTCGTGAGCCCAAACGGCATCACAAGGAACTCATAGTGTCCATACCGCGTCCTGAAAGCGGTCTTCTGGACATCCTCATCCACCACCTTTAACTGATAGTACCCTGACCTCAAGTCTATCTTAGAAAATACACGGGCACCCCTCAACTGATCAAAGAGATCATCGATCCTAGGCAAAGGATAACGATTCTTGATCGTAACCTTATTGAGCTGACGGTAGTCGATGCACATCCTCATCGATCCGTCCTTCTTCTTAACAAACAAAACCGGTGCTCCCCACGGTGACACACTCGGTCTAATAAAACCTCTCTCAAGCAACTCCTGGATCTGATGTTTTAACTCTCTCATCTCTGTCGGTGCCATATGGTAAGGCGCTATGGACACCGATGCTGTACCAGGCAACACCTCTATCCGGAACTCCAACTCACGATCGGGAGGTAACCTCGGTAACTCCTCCGGAAAAACATCGGGATACTCGCAAACTATCCTCAAGTTCTCTAAAGCTGGGCTGCCAACACTCACATCCACCACGTGAGCTAAGAAAGCCTCACAACCTTGCTGGATCAACCTCTGAGCTGTCAACGCTGACACCACATTCGGTAAACACGGGTTTCTTTCACCCCTCACAACAAGCTTAGAACCATCTGCCACTCTGAGCTTCAAACTCTTGGATCTGCACCCCAAACTTGTATCATGTTCTAACAACCAATCCATCCCTAGGATTGCGTCGAACTCCTGAAACGGCAAGACCATAAGATTGGCCGGAAAGATAGATCATTGTACCTCGATCGGACACCTCCGATATACCTTATCCACCAACACATCCAACCCCAGCGGGCTTGTCACACGGCCCCCTATCTCAAGATCCTCTGCTGGTAACCCCCACTGCTGGGATATCCCACTACGGATGTACGAGTGTGTAGACCCCGAGTCCACAAGAGCAACTATAGGTACAGAAAACAAACTGAACGTACCTGAGATCACATCGGTAGCAGCACAGTCCTCCTGTGCCCTCACAACATACTGTCTCGCGGGTGCTCTGGCGGTGGACTGAAAGGTGCCTCCTGATGCATGGCTAGCTCCACCACGAGAGAACCCACGACCTCTCTGAGCTTGGAACACAGTCCTCTGAGCCTGACCGGGAGGAGACGTCACAACCTCAAGACAGTCCCTAACAAGGTGATCCGGGGACCCACACTGAAAACAAGCTCTGGCATTGCCCCAACACTCTCCTCGGTGGCTCCGACCACAACGCCTACAAGTCTGGACACTAACACTGGCACTCCTCTGTAGACTCTCTGGACCCCCAGCAGAAGAAGACACAGACTGCCTCCTACGTCCCGTAGACTCTGACCTCTGATCTGACCTTGAACCCTGATTCGATGCTCCTCTGTTCTGGTTCCAACGGTTCCTACTCCTACCAGAGTGGGACTGAGAGTTACCGGCACGACTCTGACTAGCTCCACCGGAGGCTCCCTGGCCAACAGACGGCCCATAGGTCAAACCCTGAACCTGCTCCAACGACTTAGCACTAGCAGCTAACTCAGAAAACACTGTGGGTGGTCTAGCAGTAAGATAAGTCTGGATCTCCTTCTTCAGACCTCTCAAGAACCTCTTGCATCTCATCTTCTCGGTGGCAACAAGCTCCGGGGCATATCGGCTCAACTGAAGGAACTCCTGCTCATAAGCGAAGACCGAACGGTTTCCCTAAACCAGATGGGTGAACCGCTCCCTCAAGGTGTCTATGTGAGTCTCACCCACATACTTGCTCTCGAACTCCTCCAGAAAGTCCTCCCACTTTGGACGATGTGGGTACCAACCCTGCTCAACAGTCTCCCACCACTCTCTTGCGTTGCCCTTGAGAAGAGACAACACACACGATAGCTTATCCTCTGACCTCAGTCGCATCTGTCTCATGATCCACCTTGTGTCGTGCAACCACTGATCCGCCTGTACGGGGTTATCCTGTCCCGTACCGAAGAAGTCAACAGCACCCTGCCTCCACACCCTCTCAACCGGTGCCTCACGAGGTGTAGAAGATGGCCTCGGTATAGCTCTCACGATCCTGCGCAGGGTACGGTTCAACTGAGCGAAGTAGTTGGCCCCTTAACCAACTGCGTCATCCGATGGTACCTCCTCATCGGGCTCGTACTCATAGTCGGAATCTCCTCCACGAGAACCCCGGCTCTCCTCCTGATCTCTCACGCGCCTAGGCATGCTGCACAACAACCACAAACGGGATTACACCATCAAATTTCCAGCTTTAAAAGAAGTACTATATCAACTCGTGGGCTAGTACTAGTCTAACACCTATATAACACGCTAGACTCCCCCGGGGACTCCTAGAACCGACTCAACCTGGGCTCTGATACCACTAAATGTAACACCCGACCCGGATGTCACAATGGGCCTCCGGCCCAAAACCCATATTTCAAAATTTCGTTTTAAAAGTCCAATAATAGAATCACGAAAAGTCCAAAACCAAGTTTATAATCCAAATGAATAAAGACAAGCCCAAAATAATTCAAAGTAAAACAGAGCTCCAAAATATTTTACAGACTGATTTAAAACATTCGACCCAATAAATTAATAGAGTTACAAATACATATAGGGTTCAACATAGTTCTAAGCCCACTACATCTAAATACTGTACTCTGACAACACGGTCGATGCTGTAAGTTCAAACCTCGATGGTGCTCCACGAATCCCGCTCCACTTAACCTACGCACGAAAACAGATTTCGAACGCTGAGCCACACAAGCTCAATGGATACGCCAAACTCGGCCAACATCATGCATATCAAAGCAGTAAAGCATGGCATATAAGTCACATGCATGGTATGAAGGTCTAGCATGCTTGCCTACACATGACATAAATGAATGTATACTATCGCACACAGCATATACAAACATATAAGTCAACACACAAGAGCGAGGCCCGCGTCCACACAGCATCGGGATCCTACACTCAGGTTTGAGGCCGCCCTCAAATCCTATGCCCGGAATGGTACATCGGACATCTTTGAACGAGGCCGCCGAACGTTCGGAAAAGGGTGGAGGCCGCCCAACCAACCCTATGCTTGGAATGTCACATTGAACATCTTCGAGTGAGGCCGCCCAACACTCGGAATAAAAGTCTTCAATCATCACCCGACATGTTACATCGGATGGCCTTCAACGTGTTGCAACACTTATGGATATCCAGATTCCAACACACAAGACTCGACCACACCAACGATCCACCTAGGATCTTATCACAACAAGATATATTAAAGTCTTATCTCACTTAGTCTTTCGGAGTTATAGTTATAAATCTTAGTCCGATGATTCATTTCATAGCTTACGGATTTAAGTATTTATTCACTAGGATCACCGAGTCCCTAACTTTATCCAAATTTAACCAAATTACACAGGGGTATCGATACCCTTAAGTAGGGTATCGAAACACCCTTTATCGATACCCACCTAAAGAGGGTATCGAACCACAGGTATCGAAACAGGTATCGATACCATTGACTAGCCCAAAAAGTCAACAGAAAGAGGAAGACCCGTTTCGATACAGGTATCGATGCAAAAACTTTCTGGAACCCACGGTATCGAAACCAGTATCGATACCCCTAAACAACAAGCCAAAAATACACACTGGTATCGATACCGGTAGTCCGAGTATCGATACCCCCTGCATCTAGGACGGTTCTGCACTTAGAAATTCTAGATTTTCGACCCCAAACTTAATCTAATCGATCCCTAAGTGTTCCTACTCAATATTAAAGATGTTTAAGGTATTTTAACACCAATTTCCAACCCTTAACCACATTAATCCGAATTTCACCATTAAAGACCCATTTTCAAGCAACCAAGCAAAAACAACATACAAGCATGATTATCTCTACATGTCATGCACTCTACCATGAATGGATGATGTAGAAGGAGTTGGGAGTACCAACCTCAAGCCAAAGCAACAGCAAAACGAGCTCTCCACTCAAGTCAAACTCCTCCTCTACCCAAGCTTGTTGATGGCTCTCCAACCTCTTTCTCTTTACACACCCCTTTTCTTGCTTCAAAGGTATTGGAGGATGAAGAAAAGAGAAGAGAATGAAGTCATCCTCTGCAGAGGATTAAAGACCCCCTTCTCCCCCTTGTCTCACTTTAGGCATTTACAAAAATGCCCCCATCTTAAAACTCTTAAAGCCCACACCACTCAAGCCCAACAAGCCTATGGCCCAACAAGGCCCAAAACACACAAACCCGGTCCTAAACCCGAGGCCCAACACAACGGGTTAACCCGACACACAAAACCGAGAGTTCGGGTCGTTACATAAAATCTTTAATAAAAATACTATAAAAATCAATTTTTAAAGTTTATCAAAAATAATAAAAATAACTTAAAAATATAATTTTTTAATAAACCTGCATTTTTTAAACTACCTGTTTTATTTATAATTCAGGAGATGGCGCTAACAGAAATAAGCATTTTTTTTCAAGATTTTGGCTGATCTATTTATATTATATTTGTTATGGAAAATATGTTTGATTTCGATATTGTTTAATTTATAATAAGCTTCTGAGGAGAAAATTACATCGTAATTCATGATTTAAGTAATCAGAATCGTTCATCTTTAAATAACTTTATAATAATTATTTACTATTAATTACATATTAGAAAAAACGGCGATTCACTTTAAAAAAACTAAGATGGGTAAATCTGATTGGTTGGGACCGCGAATAACATGGTAAACTTGATCCATATAATAATTTTTTAAGTGATGAGATTTTTCGATATTGTTTGTATTTCGTCTTTAAAAAATTTTGAATTTAATATTAAAAATATCATAAAACGGATTAAAAAATCGAAAAAAATACGATGGAAAATGAGATGAGGGTATTTTGATTAATATAATTAAATTATTAAATATTTTAATATCGAATACACTTAGTTTTAAAAATAATACATAAACAAATTTCGAGAGTATTTCTCAAAAACACTTGCTCGCCTATTTTTAAAAAGTAATATTAGTCGTAAAAATTATTATTTTAAAAAAGAAAAATAATATTAACTTCATTAAATATAAAAATACAATAAATACAACAAACACAACACATTCAAATCATAAAAAGAATTTGAAGATCAGGTCCTCAATTAGGATATCTATTTTGGTAAAATAATTTTAAAAATATTTTTCAACTTATTTGAAAAGATTGTAAAAATTATTCAAAGTCTAAATAACTTGAATATGTTTAAAAGGGTATCATAAGATTTTAACATGATTTAAAATTTTTTAAATAATCGATTTATCAAAATCTGAAAACATATATCGATACCCATAAAATTTATACCGATACAAGTGTTAAAGTTTTTTAATAAATCATTTAGAATATCGATATTGGTATACCCGTAACAAGGTTTCAAAATCTTTTTTCTAGTTTCGATATTTTTTTCAAGTTTTTAAACTTTTTCTTAAACTGTTTCGAAATATTTAGTCAGATGATTACAGAAAAGGTTATTTTCTTATAAGGGGATACCAGTACTCCTCTTCGAGTATTGGTACGACATGCAATAAAAAGGATAATATGTTTGAAAAAACATCTCAACGACTCTCAATCATCCCTAAACGATCACAAACTCGTTAGAAGCTTAGAAAGCATAATAAAATATTTAAAAGAAGTTAATGATCATTCAAGCCAATATCAAATGATTATAAAAGAGTTTTAATACTTAAATTAATGTAGTAGAAAGTTAAGATAGTGAATGTAAAGTTTAGTTAAAAATTCAAACTACTTTAAAATTGTCGTATTATTTTTTATAATCTACGTAAAGTTAAAAAATTAAAATATAATTTATTTTTTTTGTTTTGTTCCGCGAATCAATTTTTTTTAAATATATATTTGATCATCTCTATAATTTTTTAATTCTGTCATTATTTATCTATATAAAATTATTAATTTTTTATCAGAAAATATATTATAATTATCGTTACATAAATATTAAATTACTATATACACAAAAATTATATCATAAGACAAACGGAAAACATATAAAAAAATAAACCTAACAAAACATAGAGAAAAAATTTATATATATTCGGATTAAATATTTAAATATTTAAAAATTTATTTTTTTATGTATATAAATTTTGTTATATATATTTGATATTTTTATTTGTATACATGAAAGTTTGAATTTTTTATAGTTAAAAATGTTGTAACATTCAATAATTTGTTATTTAATACATTAAAAAAATACTTTTTCGGGGACAAAATGTCAAATTAAAAATACCTAAATCAAGTTATATGTTTGGATATTCAAATATACGATCCGAAGATCGAATATTTAAAATTTTGTATATCCATTTTTAAATCGGATACAGATTATTATTTATCATTATAAAAATTTTGAATTAAATTCAATCTAAAATTCGAAATCCCAAATATACACCTAGTTTAAATTGATTTATAATTCTCCTCTTTATTTTCTTCGTAGAAAGAACAATTAAGAACATGATCGGAAGTACCGGAAAAAACCCTAAAATCTATTTCTCTTAATTTCCTCTGTGATCCGGTGTTTCATCGCTGTTGTTGTTGTCCTTTTGAAGGCGCTGTTTCCTTGCGCAGGTGGTAACTGAGGTCTGCAATTTAGCATTCCCAGAAATGAAAGAACGGGCTCAGTGGATACCATCAGATATCCAAACCCTTCTCCAAAAAGGAAATAATTTTGGATATTTTATTATTATTTTTCCTTATATATACCATAGGAAAAGATCCAATCTTTATCCTACATGCTTCTACCCATCTTCTTCCTCCATTGATATCTTTCTCTTTCGTTCTTTCAACGTCTAAGTTCGTCGGATTTTATTAGTATTCTAACTGTCTGGTGGATTTTCGAATTGTTTCAAGCTTTGGGGTTTCATTAGTTTGTTTTTTTGTTTCGAATTAAGTTTGTTTTCTGTCTGGTTGTGTCAATGGGTTCGGGAGAAGGTCTTTTATGTATTGAGCTTGAGAATGGAACGAAAATGGGTGGAAATGACCTAGGTTTGAAGAAGGAGCCAAAAACTATAGCCATTGAAGATGCTGTTAAAGTTCTGTTGCAGGGTTTGGGTGAAGATATCAACCGAGAAGGTATTAAGAAAACTCCTTTTCGGGTTGCCAAGGCACTTCGAGAAGGCACAAGAGGTGAGTTTCATGTGCATTTGTCCCTCCCATGCATACGTATTTTGTATAGTTGTGTTAATTTGATCAAGGCTTTTCCATTACTGTCTCAAGGTTACGAACAAAAAGTGAAGGACATCGTTCAGGGAGCTTTATTCCCTGAAGTGGGTTTGCATGAAGGAGTTGGCCATGCAGGTGGAGTAGGTGGGCTTGTGCTTGTTCGAGATCTCGATTTCTTCTCGTATTGTGAGTCGTGCTTGCTCCCGTTTCAAGTCAAGTGTCATGTTGGTTACGTGCCATCGGGTCAGCGTGTCCTCGGATTAAGCAAACTGTCTAGAGTAGCTGATATATTTGCAAAACGTCTGCAAGATCCGCAGCGTCTGGCAGACGAAGTTTGTTCAGCTCTGCACCTTGGAATCAATCCAGCAGGGGTTGCTGTGGTACTCCAGTGTTTGCACATTCCTTTCCCAAGTCCGGACTCAGCCTTTCATGACTCAAAGCATCAAGGATGGATAAAGGTACTGGTCTCTTCAGGTTCAGGAGTTTTCGAAATCGAAAACTCCGATGCTTGGGGCGACTTTATGGGGCTTCTGAAATTCAGAGGTGTAAATGTGGAGAAATTTCCAACAAGGGACTCTATGGGGAAAAAATGGTGTCCTTCCTATGCTTCCCCTGTGGCAAATGGTTCTGAAATTGTACCAGCCAACCCTGGAATGGTAGCTGCAGTGGCTTCAATTCTCAGATCTTTGGGTGAAGATCCATTAAGGAAAGAGCTTAAAGAAACTCCAGACCATTTCCTGAGGTGGTTGATCAACTTTCGGAATTCGAATTTCGAGAACAAGTTGAATGGCTTCACTTGTGGCATGAAAGCTCTTCTTAAACATGATGAAGAATGCTCCCACAATCATCAACAGATGCATTCCGAATTGAACCTGCCATTCTGGTCTCAATGTGAGCATCATTTGCTTCCTTTTCATGGTGTGGTCCATATAGGATACTTGTGTCCTCAAGGATCTAATCCCATTGAAAAGTCCCTTCTGCAGTCAATAGTACATTTCTATGGTTTCAAGCTGCAAGTGCAAGAAAGACTCACTAGGCAAATAGCAGAGACGGTTTCATCAATCTCAGGTCAGGATACCATGGTAGTTGTGGAGGCTTACCACACTTGTATGATTTCGAGAGGAATCGAGCAGTTCGGAAGTAACACAGCCACTATTGCTGTGCTGGGTCGATTTTCAACCGAACCAGCTGCAAGGGCTATGTTCCTAGAGAGGATTCCAAACAGTGCCACAGCTGGAATATTGTAGTTTTTCCAGAGCTACATCTTGTCTGTGTGCCTCATTTTAAGGTTTTTCAGTGTGCAACAATGTGTTCCTATCTGTAATGTATAATTTCTTCTTTGTTACTCTCAGAAGATCGATATCCAGCGATATCGATCATCTTATGTTGTTCTTACTCTGTACAATAAATCATCTCAGAAAATTTAGGGGTGAGTTGCATTTCTTGTTAAGATCTCCGAACACCCCTAGAAAACCTGGGAAATTTGTGTCTGTTAGAATCTTTTCCTGCAACAATTTTTCTTAGACGATCTCTGGTACCAATTTAAGACATGTCTGAATCTTTAATCTAAGCCAACTACTAGATATTACTAACTGTAATGATTCCTTTACCATATGTGCTGGATCTATGCGAAGTTCTGGTTTCTGAGCATACGAACCTGCACGTGATTATCATAGCCATTATTTAGATTGCTTTAACGAAATAATTAAACAAGTTCTATGCACGTTCAAGACTGCGTATCACAGTTTGAAGGACTACATAAATTTTCCAAACATTTTCAAGAGTTCAATTTAATTCTTTTTAACATAAAACTGAGACTTAAAAAGTTTTAAAAAAAAATTAGTTCTTAAAAATATTAATAGATTAAAGTATAATAAGAATATTTATTTGAAGAAATTAAATTAAAACTTTTAATTAAGTTTAAAATTAAATATTAATTTTTTCAAAATTCTGGTCGTTCAAACTCATTTGTCCATTACTGTTTCCAACAAATATTTTGGTTTAGGGCAAAACCCTTGTCAAGAAACTCTGTAAGCATAATGAAAGAAACCAGAATAGCCGGCATTTGCACGTGAGCAGCATGCTTTTATAAATCGGATTAAAAAATAGTCACCTTATATTAAGATGAAAATCGTCTACCCCAATTTTTTTTACCTAATTAACTTTTAAGATATAAAATTTAAGATTTATGAGGTAAAATTTATCGTTAAAATTTAGAATTTAATTTTTAAATATTTTATAGCGTGAGATGTACATAACCAAGATCGATATTCCGGTCAACATTTAACTGTAATATGAACTTCCCTATACTTGGAAGTGATGAAATCAGAAAAACTTCCAGGGAACTTTCCCGGGACAACGATTTCACCGACGGATTATGGCAAAGCGTAGATTAGACAACAATACAAGCTATGGGAGTTACTAAATGGATCCAGACTTTACAAAGACAAAGTGAATTACAAATTCTCTATAGGCCCTTAATAGGTTGTCCAACCAACTCAGTCAGAGGGTATAACCTTGCCGGAAGATGGAGGCCACAGCCAATAGTTTTGACCTACAGGGAGATTAGGCGGCAATGATGCTATTGCGAACCCAGCTGATTGTGGAACTCCAATAGGTGGATGCTGAATCGAACTGCCGAGAAGGGGAATATCAGATGTTATCATAGGGTGAGTGATGAACATAATGCACAAAGAGGGGACGCACAGAGATATTGTAAACAGGCTAGACACCAACTCAATACATTTTCACCATCACTGATGTCGAGTTAAAGTCACCGGCATACCCCGGATACACCAAACCTAAGATGAGTGAGGCACAAAGAAAGAACTTACCTGAATGAGAGAGATAAGGAGGATTCAACTGATGTGTGAACTCCATTTTGATCAGGAGTAAGCAATGACCAAAAAACTGAGAATGAAAGCAACCCATGCAATGAGTGGTTAACGCTAAATTTTAAGCAAGAAAGAGAATTGAAATAACAGATGTTTAGCAAAAAAAGTAGTATTAACACAAATTAAGCATGATATTCAGATTACCATTCAAAACAAAAGTGCTTTATGAATCACTACTGTACCTGATTGCTCTGGATGATCATTCAGGCTAGGACAAAATAGAACCTCCTGCATTATGAAGTTCAGTAGTTAGCAAGAGAAACTTTCTTGAGACTAGTACAGCAAAACTCACCTCTTCCATACGTTGGGAGATATTATGGACCGTCTCTGCAGAAATAAATAAGTCAGATACTCATTTTTGAAAAATTACACACTTTGACATCAACCCGGAAGAAAAGGATACCAAAAAAGACAGTACTCGAGAAATGTTGCAATAAACGGAAAATTATCCATAAAAATCAGGTAAATGGGCCTTCCTAAACAAGGATGTTTTTATTGGATTTTAAAAGCAGATACTCATTAATGCTGACATTGTTTTAAAATACAACACTGAAATGCATATTCAGTTGATAGAGAACCATACGGCTTGCAGAATATTGTTTCCCAAGTGGGAAACAATAGACAATATTTCTAGGTCTATCTACTTGAAGTAGTAAACACATTCTAACTTAAAAGACACCATCCATTATTCCGCTAAAATTTGAGAGGCAACAGTAGCTAACAAGAGCAAACAGCCTACTGAAGTCTGAACTATAAATGCGGGACATACAATAATATTACCTAGTTTTGAAACACTTGGTTTTACCGCTAGTGTGAGGCCCAGAAAACATTCATCCGGTTGTGCATCAAAATCCCATAGATTCAACTCAAGATTTGGCTTTGACCCTGCAGAATAATACAAGAAAGTTTTAATTGGTTGAACCATAAAAAATAAAGAGAATAGAAATTGTTATCTAATAGTTTTAGCACAGGTACTATAGTGATCTTCAAGACTCACCCATGTTGTTTAAACTCAACTCAAGTGGACCGTGCAGTGGTGGATGAGGAACACGAGCATCCACCTGTCCAAGATTTTTAGTATAATTGCAGTAATAAAAATAGAAATCAGAAAAATAACTCGAGAACTCAAGTATTACATTAAAAAAAGGATGCTGCAACGCCTGATCTGCTGTTGGCCTCCTTAATGGGTCCCATGAACAAAGTTGCTACAGTCATTCATAGCAGGAAGTGTTGGATATTGTAGTAGAGCAAATGTCACTTTGCTAAATGCTAGTCAACCACAATACTTACCAGGATTAAATCAATAGCCTCAGGGCTAACATTGGGAATGATATCCGATAGGTTGGCAGGTAAAATCTGCCCAAAAGTAATGATGATAGATAATAAAAGAAAAACAAACATTAAAACATATCCCATAAAATGTAACTAATAATAAAACTACCTCTGAATAACTAATATTGATTAAACGAGAGATGTTTGTTGCTTCAGGAAAAGAAGTCCAATCTGGCGCACCCAAAACACAGCATATCTTGTACAGTTGATCTATCTCACTGCCAAGGGTGAGAATATTAGAGTAAGAAGGAAAAATCATGATAAGCTCTCACATCTTTCTTTTACTTAAGTGACAAATGTTAAATAACAAAACCAGATACACAATACCGACAAATATTCGTATACTTTAGAAGCAAGTAAAGAAATATAACACATTGAACATATTTATATTTACACATCCCTCACATGGATGCATGCACACACATTCATGTACATAGACATAACAGTATCCTCAAATAACTTAGGGTCATAGAACTGCCAAGACATCATATTCCCGATGTCTATAGTTATGAATCCCCTAGCCATGAATGCATGCATGCACACATATTCATGTACAAACACAGAATAGTATGTATGAAGCGGCAAAAGAGGCATAGACTGAGAATGGCATGAGTAAATTTGCATATAATATTTTGCGCATAAGCAAAAAAGATCCTACATAAGCATTTAAGATCAATTTGGTTGGGGAGAAAACATAAATTGCCTAAAGTACAAATGAATACAAAGTAAAAAAACAACATAAGAAACAAAGAACAACCATGTTTTGTTCATTTTTCTAGGAAGACAATGTTAAATTACGAGTTACATACAATCAATAAACTAATAACTTTTTGCCATTGAAGTATTGACACTAACAATCATAATTGCATATCCAACAGAACTGTGTTGGGAACATATTCAAGTTAGAATATACCAAACATATAATACATGTTGGGACATGGTAAAAGAATACAAGTTGGACACAATATAAAATGGCGCAAGGCGCACTAAGGTGATAGGAGTCTTATAGACTAGGCGTGCGCCTTACTGAAGTGAGACACAAAATTTAAAAATTAAAGATATACTTACTAAAATAGACCATTGAATCATATAATAGTTCAACAAAAACTCTTAATTTCATTAATTACATTCAACTTTCCAATCAAAAAGCATATAACATCATACTTTATCATGTAATACAAAGCATATATAATAGAAATATACAAACCTAGCTATATGATAATGTCAAAAAGGATATATGATAATATAACATCTGTGAGATTATATATATAGTATTGATAGGAATTTGAGTTAGGATCTATTACTTAGAGATAATTTTAGTAGAATTAAAAGTCTTAAGTTAATAGGATTAAAAGCCTAAAGTAATTAGGACTTCTAATCCTATTCAAAGTCTTATTCTAAAGCCTATAAAAAGGCATTAGCTTGTGTAAACAAAATCATTCATTCAACAACAGAAAAACAATTATGTTTCTTCTTCCGTTTCACAAAAAGCTTAAATTTTCTTTTTTCTTTTTCAACATTATTTTTCCACAAAGTTGGAAGTTGATTTTCTACATGATATCAGTCTAATATCGATCCTAGTCTGAATTCTTAATGGGATTCCTTTCGACAACCTCTGAGATGTTACCCACAACAAAACAAACGGTTGAATTAGAGTTTTTTCAAGCAATTCCAGGTTCGATAGTAACCTGTGAAACAAATTTAGCTCTCGTGGAGGATAAAGATATACAAAATATTTGTTCTCCTACTGCACTCTTTTCTTCTAAAGGTACATCAACATGGATTATCGACTCTGGAGCATCTGATCACATGACTGATAACAGAGAATTATTCCTTAATTTTTTAGATTCATCTTCTAAAAGTTCTATTAAAACAGCCGATGGCTCTTTTTCTCCTATCAAAGGAAGTGGCTCCGTCCTCATTAATGATAACTTGTTGCTTGAAGATGTTCTGTTTGTGCCTAATCTTGCCTGCAATCTTATGTCTGTTAGTAAACTCTCCAAGAATTTGAAGTGTTCATTACAGTTTACTGAATCTGGTTGTTTTTTACAAGCAATGAATTCGAGGAAAATGCTTGGCAATGCTAGCTTACAAAATGGTCTTTATGTCCTTCTCGGTAATCAACCAACTGTCATACCAAATACTTCTTGTTCCTTTACTTCTTTAGGACAAATTGATAATATAATGTTATGGCATTTTAGGTTAGGGCATCCTAATTTCCATTATCTTGCTAAATTATTCCCTAAATTGTTTGTTAATAAAAATCCAAGTTCTTTTAAATGCCATATATGTCATCTTGCTAAACAGACAAAAGCATCTTATTTACCATCTTTCTACAAACCATCTCACCCTTTTTCATTGATTCATAGTGATGTTTGGGGTCCTTCTCGAGTGAAGAATGTAACTGGTAGTAGGTGGTTTGTCACTTTCATCGATGACCATAGTAGAATAACTTGGACATATTTGTTAAAGGATAAATCTGAAGTAGCCTCTGTTTTTGAGAAATTTTATCATATGGTAGAAACCCAATTTGGATGTAAAATTCAGATATTCAAATCTGATAATGGGAGTGAATATTTTACCAAGTCATTGGGAGAATTTTTTAACAAAAATTTTTTTTTGCAAATAAGCACTTGTGTGGATACACCACAACAAAATGGGGTTGCAGAAAGAAAAAATAGACATTTGTTAGAGGTTACTAGGTCTTTGATGTTCACCAGTAACACTCTTAAGTATTTGTGGGGCGAGGCTGTATTAACTGCGACCTATCTCATTAATCGAATGCCTAGTAAGGTTTTGCAACATAGAACACCTAGAGCTGTTTTTTTAGAGTGTTACCCAAATTTTAAACCATTGTCATCTATTCTTCCATTTAAAGTTTTTGGTTGCACTGTGTTTATAAAAGATTCTGCTCCCTCTTTGTCAAAACTAGACCCTAGATCTTTGAAGTGTGTCTTGGTAGGGTATTCTTCACTTAAGAAGGGCTACAAATGTTATCATCCTCCTTCTCAAAAAAATTTTATTTCAATGGATCTCACCTTTTTTGAACATGAACTTTATTTCCACTCGACTGAAAATCAGGGGGAGAATAGTGATATTTTTCAGCCTCTCAGAAATCAGGTTTATTCTTCAGATTAATTTATTAATAATCCTTTGTCATTTGAACCTGATAACTCTTCCACTTCTACACCTACAACTCTTTATCCTTCACCTATTGTTACTACTCCTCAATTCTCACCTAAACCTCCCTCACAAACTCCTCAACCCTCTAAGCAATTGAAAGTTTACACCAGAAAACAGAAAACTATTCCAGAGACTGTTTTGCAATCTGACACTTGCCAAGAATTGGACTTGAGTTCAGTTGTCAATGAGAATAATGAAGATAATGTTCTAACTGAGATTCCTTCCTCGTTACCTGAGGTTGATGATTTACCAATTGCTAAAAGGAAAGGGATAAGAGAATGTACAAAGCATCCCATTCAGAGGTATGTTGCTTATGGTAATCTAATGCCATCTTTCAAGGCTTTTACAGCTTGCTTAGATAAAGAACAAATACCTGACACTATTGAGGAGGCTCTAAATGATTCTAAGTGGAGAAGAGCTGTTGAAGAGGAGATTGAAGCACTTGAAAAGAATAATACTTGGACCATTACGGATCTTCCGCAGGGCAAGAAACCAGTTGGATGCAAGTGGGTGTTCTCCATAAAATACAACTCTGATGGTAGTATACAAAGGTATAAAGCAAGATTAGTAGCCAAAGGTTTTACTCAAACCTATGGAATTGATTATAATGAGACTTTTGCTCCTGTAGCTAAGCTAAATACAATTAGAGTTCTCTTAAGTTTGGCAGTAAACAAAGACTGGGTGCTGCATCAACTTGACATTAAGAATGCTTTTCTTAATGGAAAATTGGAAGAAGAAGTGTACATGAGAGTTCCTTCGGGTTTGAAGTCGATAAAAGGTAATCAGAAAGTTTGTAGACTTAATAAATCCATCTATGGTTTGAAACAGTCGCCTAGAGCCTGGTTTGACAGATTTACCAAGGTAATTCTGAAAGCTGGATATAAACAATCCTTAGCAGATCACACACTCTTCATTAAGATAACCTCTAACAATAAAAGGGTTATTTTAATAGTGTATGTGGACGACATAATTCTGACAGGTGATGATGAGGAAGAGATAAGTCACCTGAAAAGGTTATTAAATACAGAGTTTGAAACAAAAGACCTAGGAAAACTCAGATACTTTCTAGGCATGGAGGTTGCTAGGTCGAGCAAAGGTTTAGTAATAAATCAAAGAAAGTATGTTCTTGATTTACTTAATGAAACTGGGATGCTAGGATGCAAACCGGTTGATACTCCCATGGAAGCAGGATTAAAATTTAGTAAAGATGACTCAAGTCATAAAGTTGATAAGGGTAAATTTCAAAGGTTAGTGGGAAAGTTAATTTATTTATCATTATCCAGACCAGATATTGCCTTTCCAGTTAATGTTATCAGTCAACACATGACTGATCCAAGGGAGGATCACATGGAAGCTGCAATTAGAATTTTGAGATACTTGAAAGGGACACCAGGGCATGGACTGCTATTTAAAAAGACTCAAGAAAGTTCTATTCAAATTTTTTCAGATTCAAGCTGGGCAGGTGAACTGACAAAAAGAAGATCAACTAGTGGCTATTGTTCCTTTGTTTGGGGAAATCTAGTGACTTGGAGAAGTAAGAAACAAACAGTTGTATCTAGAAGCAGCGCTGAAGCAGAATATAGGGCTTTAGCATTGGGAATGTGTGAAGGAATTTGGTTATTAAAGCTACTGAAAGAGCTAGATGTGAACCAAGAGGAAAAGTTCGAGATTTTTTGTGATAATCAGTCTGCCATACAAATTGCTCGAAATCCAGTTCATCATGATAGGATGAAACATGTAGAGATTGATAGACATTTTATCTCGGAAAAGATTACTAATGGGACAGCTTCTTTATCCTATGTTCCTACAGAAGAACAAGTGGCAGACGTGTTTACAAAAGCATTACCAAAAGCTTCATTCGACAAGTTTCTATTCAAGTTGGGAATATATAATATATATTCTCCAACTTGAGGGGGGGGTGAGATTATATATATAGTATTGATAGGAATTTGAGTTAGGATCTATTACTTAGAGATAATTTTAGTAGAATTAAAAGGCTTAAGTTAATAGGATTAAAAGCCTAAAGTAATTAGGACTTCTAATCCTATTCAAAGTCTTATTCTAAAGCCTATAAAAAGGCATTAGCTTGTGTAAACAAAATCATTCATTCAACAACAGAAAAACAATTATGTTTCTTCTTCCGTTTCACAAAAAGCTTAAATTTTCTTTTTTCTTTTTCAACATTATTTTTCCACAAAGTTGAAAGTTGATTTTCTACAACATCATATGTAATCATCGTGAAATAACATGTTATGCTGCAATATCTTTGGACGAGTCATGTTAAAATGGAAACATTGTGTGTTATAACATCATTGTATTGAAAGGATATTATGATAATATATCAAAAGGAAACATCATACATTATGTTTTAATATCGTTGGACAAGTCATGATAAAAATAATTTGAACCCAAATTAATCTGAATTTAAATAACTCAAACTTGAAATAACTTGCAATGTGTTAAACAATTAATTTTAGTTCAAACTTGAAAAGTAGACCCAGTTAATTTAAATTTAGTGTGATTAATGTTATTTTGTATTGTTCAGATGTGCCCTAAGTTAATATATAAAACATAAAAAATAGACAAAAAAAAAACTAGGTGTTGCCTTTCAGAGCCTCAACACCTTTTACACTTCAAGTGCGCCTCTATACGCTTCATTGAAGTCGCCTCGCCTAGACACAATTAGGCGCTTTACTTGCGCCTCACCTCTAACACCTAGGAGCGCCTCAAGCGCAGCTTTTTAAACACCTTGAACATCAAAGTATTTTCATTGGTGTATGTGTTTATTATGTGAAAAAGATATTAGTCAAAACAAAAGAATTGCATTAATTTACATCGCCTACCACCAGAATTAAAAGAAGAAAAGGTCAGAATAATAAATCACCTTTCCCCAGGAAAAATAGGAGACGAAGTAAAAAGCTCTGCTAATATAGCACCAACAGCCCACATATCTGCAAATGTTACTATTATCAGGCATCATTCACACAATATATATATATATATAATTAATTAATTTAGATAAACCTCAATGGAAATTTAACGGAAAGAAAGAAATCTCAAAATCAAATTGAAAGAAAAATACATAATCAGCTGCAAGTTTAGTTTTGGATTCCTTTAACAGTACCATAAAGCTACCAGAACTTATACACGTGTACATACACACGGGTATTAGATCAAGCAATATCCACGTACCAATAGCAGGAGTGTAGGTGGAAGACTGCAACAAGACTTCTGGAGCACGGTACCTGACAAAGTTACGCCACCAATAATTAAAAGGGAAATAATACTATGTGAACAGGATATAATTACAAAGTAATCAGCAAGATGGCTCCGACATTGAGTTAACATAAAGAAACATGAATGCAAAGTAAAGGAGATGATAACCACAGTACAATCACTCACCACCGAGTAGAAACATATTCTGTATAAGGAGGCATTGATGATACTTCTCTCGCCAGTCCAAAATCAGCAATTTTTAGGACATCCTTTGTCACCAGCAAGTTTTCTGAAAAAGGAGATAACGACGCGATAACGACACGCACGTAGCAGTTCAATATATGTATATCCACGATAACGACACGCACGAAGCTGAAAGGAAGATTTACCAGGTTTCATATCTCGATGAAAATATCCATTTCTATGCATGTGAGCAAGTCCTTGCAGTATCTGAGACATGAAGCTGCGTATCTCCCATTCAGTAAAGGGTTTTTGTCGATCCCTCATGATTTGGTAAAGATTATGTTCCTAGAATGGAACATTCAACCTCTTACAAACAAACCGGAAAGGGTTTCATTCAACTTAATGCTTGGTTACAATAAATAATTTTTCACACAATGAATCATGCACAAGTACAAAATCGCTGTATCATTATATTTAAAGAAAAGTACATTCAATAGTGAGAAGATCAGCAGGCAACCACAATCACTTGAAACCTTTATTACTAAAAAAAGACTATGAAATTTTGATGAAAGAGAACAATTGAAGAACTTTTGCGGTCTTTGGTAAATGGGGGAGGACTGGAGGAGGTAGTCAGCATCTACACAACTCTTTCACTAAAATTAATTATAGTATTCCTCAAAAATAACCATGAATGGATTTGGTTAACATAGGCTCCCATTTCAGAGGTAGTCAGCATCTGCACAACTCTTTCACTAAAATTAATTATAGTATCCCTAAAAAATTAACCATGAATAGATTTGGTTAACATAGGCTCCCATTTCAAGTTTTACATGTTTAAACATTGTAACTAAATGAGCATATCCCTGGTACCCTGGCACTGGCGTAGAAAATGATTACAAACTGGTATTTGTAACCAAGACAATGACAATTACTCTCCACGTTCCTAGCTCCAGCCTAATCCAAGTAATGTTCACAAGCTTCTCGTTGAGCAAAAATAATGGAAGTAAAGCGTGTTAAATTATAGTTGCAGGGAGGATAGATAATATAGTTAAGTGGAAGATAAAATCATAAAACGTCATGCTTTTGTAGAATCGTGTGAAGTTGGAAGACCCTTACCATGTACTCAAAAATGAAGAATAGCTCATTGTTTTCCCTGACAACTTCCTTTAGTTTTACAATATTAGGGTGATTTAATTTACGAAGGGCCTGGAGATAATAGAAGGAAGAAGCTCTTATGATTAAGGATTATGTAAAAACCAAAGGACTCTAACATTCAAGGAAATATTACAGCTTACCTTAATTTCTCTTAGATGCATGCACTCTTCCCAAAAGTAGAACTTTCGTTTCATTTTCTTTACAGCAACCTAAATTTAGAACATTTACAAAAAGCATGAGGAGCAACAACTAAAGGAAGTTCCACATTAATAAATTAACTATTGTCTTGTTTAACAAAAGAAAGAATTTAAACGGAGGGAGGGAAACATTTCAAGCAGCCACCCGTAATAGTCCGAGTTAAGTTTTCCGGTCCAAGGTCATCCTAAATTCCTAATCACCATCGTAACATCCTCATTGAGGCGAGAAACAACAGAATCATTTTCCAAATTGAACCTTTCAACACCCAACCGACCCAAGTTATTCTAATCTGGTTTGGATATATATGTACACACATGTATATGCTCCAAATTTATACTTGGGCGCTGCTAAGTCTATACGGCACAGAGTTCCATCTCAAACATTGCATGTTCATTAGGATTTAAAACTTTGAAACATTTCTAGTAATAGACAGCTCAAAATGCTTGTCAACCTTCCTACAAGGAAGGGGGTAGTGATGATAGTGGTAGTATACATAGTCAGGTTCATGAAGAGAGACACCCTAAACTGTAGTTTGGACACCCTAAATGACACCCCAAAATTAGAATCTGGTAGATAAAGGATTGACCAATTAAAAACAAATAATTCACTCAACGACTCAAGCTCACAAAGTGGCTTCAAAATTGTTGCCTTATTCATCATTTGCAATCTCCAAGACATTGAGTTCATTTCAATCATCATATAAGACAAAGGTACAAATATCCTGCTTGTTATGTTCACAACTATAAGCGACTTTACAATGACTTCCCAACACGTTTTCATGTGCAGCAAAGCATATAACATTAATCATTGAAATAACCTCAACCATAAGTGAAGTACAAGACATATGTTGATTTTTCCCACACGTTAGAAGAAATTTTTTAAATGCAGCATAATATATAAAACTAATCATTGAATTAACTTCAACCATAGGTGAGGAACAATGAGCAGAACATATCTTATTGACAAATAAAAAGAACTCGTGTAGTTATGTAAACTGAAAGGTAAAAAAAATGCAATAATAGGAGCAAGTTACTTACAATCTCAAATGTTTCTATATTGAAGGCTTTGAACACACTACCACAGGTACCATCTCCAAGCTCCTCAGAAATTTTATACCTAAGTGAGAAAAGAGAAAGTAGCAAGCTATAGTGCCAAAGAGAAACAAGCTTCAAATGAAAATTTGACAAATATTACTGATATCAAATGCAGTGGCAAGAAAAAACCTTTCCATTCTTGCAATTGTAGCAGATGACAATCAACAATTTGTCAATGTAGTTCTAGCAACCTCCAAATAGAGGTGTTCACAGTATTGACATAGGCACGACCACTAGCTTGCATATATGGTTTACTGCTAAACTGTAGCATGAAATGTAAGATACTAACAGGAAAAGACTTTTCATCATAAGAATGGTAGAATATCAGCCAGAGAATTATCAACATCCTCAACTGCAGCTTCTGCGGCCTGAGCTTATCATCTAAACTCGATGAATCTACGAGACTTCAAAAAGAACTCCAGTAAAAGTGCAATACTTCATCCGTTGATCCATTTTCTTTACAATCAGCTAAGTCAGCTTAACTGATGCCTCACATAGCAAAACCAGCGTTGGGCTGTAAAAAATCACCAAAAATCACCATGACTTTGCAAGGCTAAATTGCTTCACATAAATCATGATCTAAGGAAAGAAAACTGGCCGACATATCAGACAGACAGCTATATTTGACTAGTCCTATAAGCCTTGTATTACAACAATACAAAACAAATTTCTGTCCAAGGGATTGTAACACGGTGGTCTAGACATAGAAACATACGTTAACTGAGGGCATTGTATCAAACTTTAGGGGGGGAGGGGGGGTCAGAAACAAAATCGACAGTATCACTCTTTCCTTCCTTACCCGCTTTTACTAATAAATTAAAGCGTTCTGTAACAAATGAAATCTCTGAATTTCAATAAAAGATATTTTTGCAAGAAATACATCCGCAAATTCAATTAGATCTCCCACATCTAAAGCCACTGATATAAATTTATTATTCACATCTCATCCATAATAAAAATAAAACCTAACACAACCATAACACACAAATAGAAGAAATTAAAAATAAATATAAAGAAAGTGAGCTTCCTGGAAGCCATCGATTTTTCTAAAGCTGAAGAAGATAAACCTGGCAAATTGAATTGAAAATAGTAAAATAAATCATCAAAAGATTAGGAAGGAGAACTTTTCCCTGAATAAAAGGAAAATCTCCAGAAACGAAAATTGAAACAAGAATTACAAGGGCGCGAACAACGACTAAAACCAAATAGACACCATGTTTAGCAACAGAAACGGGGAAAGAAGTGTACGTTATATTTCTTCACCGAGGAACGGCACGTAGTTCTTTTTACAATATATATATATATATATATATAATGAATTTATTATCCAACGAACACCGGAACTCGATTACACTTAATTCAATCACGTAGCAAAATTTAAATTAGTCTCCTCTTTTCTGCCACTTTATTTTAAAAAATGAAAAATTAAAAGAAACGAAATGAGAGCTTCCAGAAACTTTTTACCTCTCTTTTTCTCGGAAAACAAACAGGAAGTAAAACAAAAACTCCAACTGCATTCCAATGTGAAAGAAAACCAGAGCTCATAATAAATAAATAAATAAATAGTTATCGAAACGGCGATTCTGAATTCAAAAACTCACAAATTCTTTCAAAAAAGGAAAAGTAGAATAGAAGAAGACGGATAAGGAGAAATAAATAGATTAAACTCACCTTCAAAACACAAGGGACGGAAATTATCCAAGGATGAACGAAAGAGAAATGGATTGCCAATGTATATATATGATGTTGTTTTAACAATCAAAACGGAAGGATTTCAGAGAGAGATTAGATTACTGGAGAAGCCATATGAGAGAGGATTTCCGCAGAAGAAGCGAAGGAGAAGAAACCAAGGGAAAATATAATAATAATTAAAATATTATTTTTAAAAAAATGATTATAATAGTTTTTTTCCTTTTTATTTATTTGTTTTCTTTAAAAAATCGAAAGTTGAAACGAAGAACAATGGCTGGTTGTGGTGGGGAAGGGAGGTGGTTCAGCGGTAATATAATATTATATCTCTGTTGAATGACTGGATTATCCCTACAGATCTTATATATTACAGAATTGAATTTTTTGACGATATTGCCCTGATTTAATGGATAAGGTGTGACGTGGACAGCAACTTAAATGTGCCTGTAGGGATAGGTATTTACCGATTCGGTTAAGTTCCGACTTAAAATTCGAATATTTTATTGGATCAAAATCTTATATTAAAAAATATAAACACAATTCAAATAAGATTTTAATTTTTATTGTTGTTAGGGTTAAAAATGTTTAATAATCTTATATTTTAAAATTAATTAATTTTTAATATTTTATTTGAATTTTAATTATTTTATATTTTATATTAAAATAAAATTATATTATATATATATGTATTTGATAGGTTACATGCCATGTCACTTAAAATTATATTTCATATATATATGTATCATCGTTAAATTTTTAACGGTTCAGTCGTCAATCTAATTAAAAAATAAGATATTTGTCAAAAAATTATAGGTTAAGGATTAAATTTATCTAAAATAGAATAAATGCCAAAACGACAAAAATTATAAATATTAAGGGTTAAAGTTATCTTTATGCCAAAATTATTTTTATGAGTTGACATTACGAGAGTATGCTATGTGGTACGTTCTTAGTGTGTTGTCTCATAAAAAGAAAAAAAAATAATTTCAGAAGTTAATGGACCAAAAAAGTTTGTGGATCAAGTTAGTAAAATTTGTTAAGTTTAGGTACTTAAAGTTGCTTTATCCCAAAAGAAAAAGATTGAGAAAATAAAATATTTTTAAATTAAATAAAAAGGAAAATCTGGAAGCATCCCAACCCTTCAAAAACAATCAATCAACGATCACGTTTCTCCTTCAACTCTTTAGTTTGGAAGCCTCTAGAAGTAGAACCTTCACTCTCCCATAAATCCTTTCTCTGCGGTTCAGTTGGTTGCTTTTCAAAGTTCATTGTTCACGCGTTTGTATTCAATTACCACGCGCTCATTCTCTATATAGCTATAGATTCGTCGTCTCAAAATGGACGAGGATTTCGATATCCCGGCGGTGGGCGATATGAACGACGATATGGATCTCCCTGACGAGACTCCCATTATGAAGGTCGGAGAAGAGAAGGAGATCGGAAATCAAGGCTTGAAGAGAAGCTTGTTAAGGAAGGTGAAGGTTGGGAGAATCCTGAAAGCGGCGATGAAGTTGAAGGTATGAATTATGTACTAAACGAGGAAGCGAAAGAAGAAAATGAAAATGAAAAAAAAAATATCTTCTGAAAATGTTTCACTTGGAGTCTAATTTGTTGTTGTTGGTGGTGGTGGTGGTGGTGCAGTTCATTATACGGGGACGTTGCTGGATGGAACTCAGTTCGATTCGAGCCGTGAGAGGGGTACTCCTTTCAAGTTCACTCTCGGTCAAGGTAAATGAAGATCGTCACTTTCGCTTTAGAGATTTCTGAAAATGTCAATCTGGTGTGGAAGCTGGAAATTGGAAGTTTGATCTTAGCGTTTTGCCCTGTTAATTAACATAAAAATATTTGTTTTGAAAACGTAACGTGTAGGAATAATGTTAAAACCTTTCTGAATTAGAACTTGTGTTCCTGTTGTTCAAGTTACTAACTACTACCAATTGTTGATAACTTGCTTATTTGGAATGTATTAAAGGAGTTAATATGAATCTTTGTGTTTGTTCTGTTTATATCTCCGTAGAATGGAAATACCAGATTCGTAGATTAATTTCTTGCCGTAGTTAATTTGGTTGGTTCAGCGAGTTGTCTTTTGATGGTTATATGTCGGTATGTTATTGTTGTGGTTGATGGAAAGGTATTGCATTTGAAATTTGAAACCTTCACTGTAAAGTTTCTGTTTATATTGGACTTTAAGGGTGTTTGTTAATGGTGAGAAATTCTTCTAATTGATATTAACCATAAATATGGTTTTCTACTTTCTTTTAATGTTTTCAGGACAAGTTATTAAAGGATGGGATGAAGGTATTAAGACAATGAAGAAAAGAGAAAATGCTATTTTTACCATTCCTCCCCAGCTGGCATATGGTGAGACCGGATCACCACCAACCATTCCTCCTAATGCAACTCTCCAATTCGATGTCGAATTGCTATCTTGGTCTAGTGTCAAGGACATTTGCAAAGATGGTGGGTTATTTAAGAAGATACTGACTGAAGGAGAGAAGTGGGAGAAACCAAAGGATCTTGATGAAGTTCTAGGTATTATGTGCTTTCCCTTTTTTTTTTTAATATTTATGATAATATTATATCTGTATGAGTGGCTGTTTGATTGAACTAGGTTTAATGATGGGTTTGTATCTTGAATCCAGTTAACTATGAAGCTAAGCTTGAGGATGGAACATTGGTTGCAAAAGCTGATAGCAAGGAGTTCACAGTCAATGATGGTTTGTATTGCTGGTGCCGTATTTCTTCAGTTATCTCCTTATTTGTCTAGTGTAATTCCTTAATTCCCGTGGTTGCTCCTTATTCGTCAAGAATAGGTCATTTCTGTCCTGCATTGGCTAAAGCTGTTAAAACTATGAAGAAAGGGGAGAAGGTACTTCTCACAGTGAAGCCACAGTGTAAGTTATTCTCAATTATTTCATATAAAGAATGAAGATAAATACCTTTGTTCATGTTGTTTAACCCCGTTTTCCATGATAAAGATGGTTTTGGTGAGAAGGGGAAGCCAGCCGCTGGTGCTGAAGGTGCAGTGCCTCCAAATGCCTCACTCCAGATTACTCTGGAGTTGATCTCATGGAAGACTGTTACCGAGGTCACTGATGACAGGAAGGTTATAAAGAAGATCCTGAAGGAAGGGGAGGGATACGAACGCCCAAATGAGGGGGCTGTTGTCGAAGGTTGGTGTTATATTGTGAGAAAGAAATTTCAGTTCTCTGCATGCAACATGCTAGAAACTCGTCATTTAAAAATATGTTTTTTACAAATCATTTGCCAGTGAAATTGATCGGGAAACTGCAAGATGGTACAGTTTTTTCAAAGAAAGGTCGAGCTGAAGGAGAAGAGTTGTTTGAGTTCAAGACAGATGAAGGTAACGAACTAACAGTTGCCACCCTCTTCTACTGTCAAACTCTTGTTCAATGATTTTAGCTGAACAGCCTCTTCTGAACTTCTCTTACAGAGCAAGTCATTGATGGTCTTGATAAAGCTGTGATGACGATGAAAAAGGGTGAAGTAGCCCTGCTGATTATTGCACCTGAATATGCTTTTGGGTCATCTGAGTCTAAGCAGGAGCTAGCTGTGGTACCCCCTAACTCAACTGTGTACTATGAAGTTGAGATGGTATCATTTATCAAGGTTAGTGGATCAGTGTGCTTGGATGATTTTTAGCACTTTGTCATGTATATGCAAGGTACCTATTTGGGAGTGAATTAAAAGTGGCTTTGATAATTTGCTTTTGCAGGATAAAGAATCATGGGACATGGACACCCCAGAAAAGATTGAAGCAGCTGGAAAGAAGAAGGAAGAAGGAAATGTATTGTTCAAGGCGGGTAAATATGTGAAAGCTTGCAACAGATATGAAAAGGTATACAGTGCAATTCAATTGTATTGGCTTGTGAAAATTTGACTTCCTATACCGTGCGATTGAATTGGTGTTTGTACGTGATTATGATACTTCCTTCAGTGAAGAAGAGAAAAAGCAGGCCAAGGCATTGAAGGTTGCTTGCAATTTGAACAATGCTGCATGCAAGCTGAAGCTAAAGGATTACAAGCAAGCTGAGAAATTGTGCACCAAGGTTTGAATCATCTTTCACAATTGCCTTCATAACAATTAGCTCGATCTTGTAGTAAAATCAGCTGTTTCATGTTATGCGTGTGCAGGTTTTGGAATTAGAAAGTTCCAATTTGAAAGCCTTGTATAGAAGGGCCCAAGCATACATCCATCTGGCAGATTTAGATCTGGCGGAGTTTGATATCAAGAAAGCTCTTGAACTCGATCCCGATAATAGGTAATTTGCTTTCATAGGTTGCTTAAATAGGTTTTGCCTGTCATGCAGTGTTGGATGTCACATTTTTTTAAACGTGTGGTCTCAGGGAGATTAAGATGGAGTACAAAGTTTTGAAGGAGAAGATTAAGGAGTACAATCAGAAAGAAGCCAAATTCTATGGCAATATGTTTGCCAAGATGAATAAATCGGAGCCTGCCGATGTAAGTATTAGGGTTCCATATGGATTTTGTCCATCTCAGTCTCTGATGCAGTGCATTGATTGTTTGTTTGTTCCCTGCAGAAATCAGGTGCCCAAGAAGCCTCAGCAGTGAGCATAGATAGCAAGGCATAGCCATCCGCCATAGGTGATGAACACGGGACAGTTGAGAGGATGTGTCTTGTGCCATGCTTATGGCTGAAAATAATCATATTCAATCTAAGGAGGGTGTCGGAAGATGGAATCCTTTAGACTTTTTCTTTCTTTTTTTTCTGAAAAGAATGACTTAATATTAACCTGAGAATCAACACGAGTACAATAATAATTAATGTATAAAAATATATGGTTATTTAATTATGAGGTTAGTATTAATATGATTATCGTAACTTTGAAATGGATAAATGTATTATTAAACTATTTAATTAATTAATTAATCTGGCCACTAATCCGTAATTAAAGATTGAGTCTTTTTGTTTTTTACTTGGTTCAAAATGCAATAGTAAATAGTAATACAGATTAAAATCTGCTGTTTTCTCTATTAGGGGAATACTTATATTTTGTGCATGGTGAAGCAAATCCTGGGCTATTTAGGGTATACCCTCAACAACTTTATTGTTTATGGGTTGGTTGTAATGGTCAGTATTTGGGCTTATTTTTTAAATAAGCCCATGATTTCCATGTTACTATGACTTCTCTAATTTCTGTGTTTATTATTCAATTAATAATGAGATTTTGGTCATCAAAGCAAGACTTTGTAATTCCTGGAGAAAAACATGGAGATTTGACTTAAACATGCAAACCAGTCAAAGCACTTTGTAGGTTCATTGGACATCTCCGAATTCGGTTGTACACTTTACCTACGTGAAGATCATGCAAACCACCTCGGTTCTTTTCCGTCAATTTGCTTAACGTTTGGTTTAGGTACAAGTTTTTCATGATTATTTATTTATTTATTATTATTATTGGTAATTATTTTATGTTCTTGTTCATCGGATTACATTATTGATGGTATGAAATTGAACGGTTCATTTTCTTGAGATACGTCAAGAAGTTAATATGGTGGTTGACGTATTAGCAAAGTACGATTTTTAGTTCGATCAGGGATGTAATTTTTCTGTAGCAGTTAATATTTATTGTTGATGCTTTACATACGAATATTAGTAATAGTATAAATTAAATAGTTGTTTGGTTTTCAGGTGTAATTCTTTTTCTCTATTTAGAGTTTAAGAATTTTGTTTAGGGTAATGTTTAAGGGTTTAAGCATAATAGTTATAAATTTAATCAATTTATGGAGCGTTGTTAGAACTTATAATTTAACGTTAAAATTTAAGGTTTATAAGTTAAAACTTAAATTCTTAACAATGTTACCCTAATATAAATTCAAAATTCTAACCATAAACCCTTACGTTTAAACTCATAGACCTTAAACCTTAAATTAAGTCCGTAATTCCTAAAACTAAAAATGCATGTGAAAACTTTTCATTTTCATGACCGATTATTTATCATACTCATGTGACTTTAAAATGTGTTTTAGTACAAAATTGAAAAGTGCAATATAAAAACAACTGTGTATTTCCAGCGAAGGTAAGAAAATAAGAATAAAAGGAAGAACGTGCCAATGATGGGTATACAAATACTAAACACAAAAGCAAGGCAAAGGAAAGGAAAGAAGCTTTGAAATGCAGAAAAATAAAAACATGAACACGGTTACAGTTGGAGAGCATGAAATGATGCACTGGTTGGTGGGTGAAACAAATCATGGGGGAAGGAAGATGATTGCTACTCAGCTGCTTCCTTTTTCTCACCCAATCAAAAGGAATATCAAATTTGTTGTCAACTCACCTAACATTATCATTAAGTTTAGTAAAATATCTGAGGTTCATGGTTTGTTAGATGAAGGGTAAGAGATTCGATATTTATTTGAAACGAGTTAAGTATTATGAGTTTTATGATATCGGTTTTAATCGAGATTTAATGTGATTATCTGATATCGAAAGGATGGTGAGCATTACTATGTTAATGGGAGACATGCCCTAATCAACCATATAATATTCCCTAAGATAGCAACTAAATGGGCTCCTAGGAAGCATCTGTCCTCATTCCAATCACTTGAAAATTATATAGAAAAGGGTTAATTAGGTGTTGTGGGAGACTCTGAGAAGGCTTTTTCTTTATCTGGTGAGCACATGGATTTGGGGGTTTGATTAAGACCATGCACCAACAAATTCCCATTAAAAAACTTAGATCAATAGAGGCATAATGCTATTCGGGTAGACCTGATAATCTATGTGTTGTGTTTGAGAAAAGATAAAAATTATTAATTTTATATTAAAAAATTTAAGATATATAAACAGTGATGTTGTATATCTTATTAGACATATCTTTTAGAAAGAAAATAATGATTATGTAACATATAATTATTTGATTATAAAATAATACCATTTCAGATATATTTAAGATCAAATTTTATATTTTATAAATAATGGTGTTACATACTTTAATTCGATTATCATCATTATTATAAGATTCTAGTTTTAATTTTATTGTTTTTAATAAAAAGGCATTTCAGTGACAAACTCTGCCACATGAACCTCTTCAATGTCTATTTTATTTTTACAAAGGCATCTTTCCGGTGATTAAACAAACCCTAACCTGCTAACCTAATTATTGACCCTTGAATTAAATATTAATTAGACAACAAAAATTTAGAAGAAAAAAAAATTATGAAAGCATCTTCCACTACAAATAATTATCCTTGTTACTAAAATAAATAATATTAGAAAAATTTACTACGGGCATCGAATATTGTTAAACACCATTAATATTGAACACTATTGAACACCATTAAATTAATTAATAAAAATTAAAAATGTTAAGGACTCAATATATAATTAATGAAAGAGTGATAGACTTAACATATAATTAATAATTGTGTGTTGAGTCCTTAAAATTTTTAATCTTTATTAATTAAATTAATAATGTTCAGCGATGTTCAGTATTAATAGTTTTCGACGTCTGTTATAGATTCATCCGTAATATTAATACTAATTTTGAAAGGTAATAAAAATTAGTGATTCATTGGGTGTCGTCAGAATCTCACCAAAGCCAAATTGGGATTCTTTTTATTCACATAAAATAATATAAGAAAAAGAAATCAATTAAAAAACAAAAGTTTCATCATAATCAAATGGGTGGTTATAACCTTTTGGTTATGCTTAAATTAATCAATTATTAATTAATTACTTTTTGTCACAATAAAGAAAGATGAAAGGGACAAGAGGGTCTATCTTTTGGTTAATTTATGGGGGAAAATGGCAAGAATTAAGGGTTGAAGCCAGCTAAAAGATAATCAATGTCTTAATCACTCTAAATTACAATTTCATTTCTTTAAGAGAGAAACAAATACAGCTGGTTAACACTTGAAGACACTAGTAAGATCAAATCAAGCAGATTACAAGATCTAGCAAGGGGTTAAAAAATTTAATGCGATGGTGACCCGAAATTCGTGGAAAAATCTAAAATATTAAACTTTTTGATATTATTTTAGATTGATTATTTAAATTTTTAAATATTAAATTTTTAGACAAATTTTAAAATTTATTGATTTTTAACCGTACTAGATTCATGCATCACGAAATTATTAAAGTTGAATGTCTAATAGTGATGAAAGTGAAAGCTGCTTAATTAGCATTAACTGATTAAAGTACTATATCTTACAAATGTTGGTGCTCTTTTTGCTATAAAGATCTGCACCATATTGGATACACAGATTTTACATAAATTGGTAAGAAAAAGAAAGAATTAGAAGTTCAAAAAGATAACCCTGTAATTAAAATTAAAATATTAAGAAAAAGGGGAAAGAATCCTCCACTTTAAACCTAAGCATAAATGGCTAGAAGCCTAGTTATGGTGGTTCCTGCAATGGTCCAAATAATAAGTTCATTTTTTTATTTACAGCAGCAATTCTTCTCTGCTGTAAACCTTTAATCCAGGACCAAAGAATAGTGTTATTAGAGCTCAACTTTCATGTCAGACACTTGATTTGACCCTGCAATTAAAAGAATAATCAATCATTAATTAATCAGTCTGGTCTAATTGGTTTCTTAATACTACTATTAAGCATTTGTTTGATTCTTTTCTTCTTTCCTTACCCTGGAAGTTTTGTGAATGTAATGCCATTTCTTGGCCAAACCCCATCTGGACTAGGGTTTCCAGGTCACCTTCACAAAATGCTGGGTACTGAAACATGATTTTGACACCCAAATTTAGATGTTTAGGTCTATGAAAATGGAAAAGATAAAGATAGATAAGCCATGAAAAGTGAAACTCACCTGTGGTACAGTTTCAGTAAACTGGTTAATTTGAGGCAAATGGGTGCTAAGCTTGGGACAAATGGCAGTATCCAAATGGTCCACTGAGCTTTGAGTCATTGTCCCATTGCCATGTAATGGTGGATTTTGCTGGGGTTGGTGCCCCAGAAAAGATGAAGCTGAGGAGTTTATTGGGAATATTGGCTGCAGAGAAGTGTTGTTTGATTGAAATATCTGCAAAAAAGAAAGAAAAAAAGGGTAAATTCCAATTCAAAGATTTGAAGCATTTAAAAGATGAAGTGTTGAAATAAGAGCTTTAGACTTACATCCTTTGACATTAAACTCTCCATGTTGAAGTCGTCCAGCCTGGTATTCACTGAAGCCAACTTCATTGACAGGAACTGGCAATAAAAAAACAATGAAAACTTGTATACCAAGAAATAAATCACCACACGTTCATCAATAAAAAGTTAATAATCTTACCTCAACTTGCCGTTGCAATGATTGAACATAGTTTATAATTTCATCCAGCATCAAGGCTTTTCCAGTAACCTACAATTTGAAACCCCCAACAACCCATTATTTTTAAGAATTAAAGCAATCATTTCTGTTTTACTTGATCCAGAACAGATTCTGTTTTCAGACCTTGTTGCAACCGGGAACAAGGTTTTGCAGAAGCTTCATTCTCTCACTGATTTTCTCCCTGCGGACCTGATCAAAGTGACGGATATTGATAACCAGTGTTAATGCAAGAAACCCCAGTTTTGAATACAGGAAAAAAATGGGAATCATGGACATGATTCTCACTCTTTCAGCTAAACTATGACTGTCAGTGGCTTGACCCCTTCTTGCTCTAACATGAATATAGTCCTTGGGAGGCTCAGGAACCTTTGTGTTGCTTCCATTGGCATCTTCCTCTGCTTTACCAGAGCCATTTTCGTTTCCATTGCTTTCGGATAACTTGCAACGCTTTTCATTGGATGTTTCGTTAGGTTCAGTCACCTGGGAATTGATAATTACAGAAAGTTAAAAGAGAGAATTGTCTTGAAAGAAAGTTGCAAGTTTGAACTCTTTTCAAAGTCTATACCTTTGAAGCATTTGGTGATGGGGACGGTGAAGTTTCCTTTGTTTTTGCTTTGGGGATCGCTTTTCTTTTCCTGGAATTCGAAGCTTTCAAGCCAGGCTCATGATTTTGGTCGGAAACGGTGGATTCCTCTTGAGAGTTGGTGGCAGTGGCACCAACTTGAGATACCATTGCTTTTACAGCAGGACTACTGGAAACACGCGATAGCTTGGCGTTTGCCGCCGGCGGATTAGATCTATAAGTAGCGTTTTCGCCACTGTCTTTGGGACCAAACTGTGTCGTTCGACCATTGAAACTCCTGCTTCCAAAGCAAGAGAATTTCGCCGCTCTCTCCGCGAATCCAGGATCAACTGAGAAATCCGACACACTGGAATTCAACCCCATTGTTTTCGGCAATGGCAATTCAGGAGGGGAATTCAATGGAGTGGTGTAACAAGAAGAAGCCGCCAACATGGGCTGAGAATGCTGGGGGATCTCACCGCCGGAGTTACCAATCCCCCCCAATTTCCCTATCAATTCCCTGATCATTAAGCTGTCACCGGAGACGTTGCAATTCGAAGCAGCCGGAGAGGACACCATGGAACTTAAGACCGACTCGTACTGTAAACCATAATCTTTACTCGGGAAACAATCTCGGTTCTCAATTTCCATGGCTGAACTCATAGACTGCCAATCTGACATCGACGACGACGACAAAAACGACCCAAACTGCAATGGAGGCGCCTGCGGTGGGATTCCCGCGTTAAGAAAAAACTGGTTCTCCATTAATCAAAATCAACGTGAAAATCCAGATAAAAATCTAAGCAATTTGAAGAACAAAAGAATGGAATTCCCAGATTGATATATTTTTGCCAATTAAGATTCTTTATAGTTCCCAAAGGCAATTGAGTGCAGAAATGCAAAGGAAAAGCACAGGGGAAGGGGAAGAACTGGGTTGGGCTGCCATGGAGTTATATAGATGTAAAACAATGTTTATTGTTTGACCTTTTATTTTTTTTATTTATATTGTTTTTTACCTTCCCTTTTGCAATAATTAAACAAAATTTTCCTTTTCTTTTGATAAATATTTTTTTAATAATGATGATGTGTCCTAGTGGGACTAATATTATATTATATTAAATCAATTATTTTTAATATAAAGAAAAAAAGAAAGATCGTTCATGATTTCTCTCGTTATCTAATATTGATTATAGTTTAATTCACGAAAATTATAAGTATATCGCTTTTGAAAAGTAAAAAATTAAATTTGAAAATCTAAAATTTTTTATAATTCAAAAAATAAAGAAAATAAAATTTTAACGAGATAAGCATAATAATAAAATTTAGAATTTTTTTGAATCTCTTTGTCTCTGTCCAAACGAGACATAAAGAAGAAAGAAGTAGTTGTAGACGATCCAAACTGTCATGTAAAAGGTATCGTTACCTAGGACTGATTTCATCAATAAACAACTATCAACCGAGTGAAGATATAAATTTTCAAGTGACCACCGACAAAAACATAAAACAAAAACTAACATCGATTGAATTTTTGTGTGAACAACAATAAATCGTCAGGGTATGCTAAAACATAACACAAAAACAGATGGACCAAACCACAAAACAATCGACAAAAACATAAATCGCCAAAAACAACTATAAATAAAAAACTAACGTCGATTGAATTTTTGTGTGAAGAACAATAAATCGTCACGGTATGCTGGAACATAACACAAAAACAGATGAATCAAACCTCAGAAAGAGCATGCAATAAAATAATCGTTTAGTAAATGTTTAATTATAAGTGTTTAAGATTATGTTTTTTATAATATGTGTCTAAAATATTTTTTAATTGAAATAGGTACATCAAGTCTTATTTTTTTATTAAAATAGGGTCTAAATTTTTAATTTTGGTTTACTATAAAGTCAGTTGAGGTATCTATTTTAACCCTCAAAAAAATTAAGATACCTATTTCAATTAAAAAAATTAAACACATATTATAAAAAATACATAATTTAAACGCTTATTTTATAGTTAAGCCTTTATAAATCAATACATTTTAATTTATTTTCAATTAGTGGATAAATAATTGATATACACAGTCAAACTATAATCAAGGTTATATGTGCGGACAAACCTATAATTTTATGTAAATGGTATAAATTATCAAAAATATATATTAAAAATGTAAGAGTACAAAATCATAAAAACTTAAGAGTACATAATTACATTTTTAATAAAAAATACAATATATATATATATACATAAAATATAAAAAAGATTAAAATCTTTAAGAGTACAATTGTCCTCCAATAGCTGCTAGATCCATTCCTAATTATATATGAAAATAAAAATTGTGTATCACGATAAAGTATATTATTTATTATAAAATAAAATTTAATTTAAAACTTTAAAAACGATATTATCGGGAAGAACAAGGAAAGGCCTAGACCCTAAATATGACTCCCTTTGTTGCCAAATCTTAATTCTTTTTGGCATAATTTATATTTCTTAATTAAACTAAGTCGTGCATGTACCGATGATTAATCTTTCATTTCATGGGATTAGTCTTTTTACGTATCCAAAACATTGAATAAAATCAGCATTCCGATTGGTTGAATTGAGTTTATATTTGGATCAATCAAAATCAATTATAAGTATTAAAATAATAATTAAAATTCAATCCATGTATTTCGTGTACTCAGGTGTTTAAATTTTATAATTGATAAATTGACGAACCTTTTAGAAAATAAAAATAAATATAAAATATAAAAATATTAATTATATTAAATAACATGCTTAAATTAGTTGATTGGTCCAAATAATCATACTTATTAATTAATATGTTGAAAAGGAAAAGAGTAATAAAGACGGGGCACGACATGATTTCATCGTAAACAACACCTATAAATCATAATCAGAGACGAATATAAAATTTATTAAAAAAAATATTTACATAAAAAATTATATTTTTATTAATAATTATATATAAATTTTAAATTTTCAAGTAAGGGATCCTATTCATGTTTTCTCTCAGTTCATCCTGATCATAATCGCTTTTCAAGTTAACATAAATTTTGAATATTGGATCGAATTTGACCTGATTTGTAAAATTAGATATTTAAAATTTTAGGTAGCTGAATAGAAGATATACAGATTAGATATTCAGATATCTTATTATTTAAATATATAATTTGATTTAATTATTTTTTGAATTTATCAGTGTTTTTTTAAAAAATAGTTTTGAAAATAAAATCAACAAATTATTAATATAACAAAAATTATATCATTAAAAAAAGTTTGATTTTTAAAAGATAACGACATAAATTACCGTTCTCTATTATAAGATAAGTTCTATACAAAGAATAAATTAAGGAAAATTTTATAACAGGCGTCAAATATCGTTGAACACCGTTAAATATTATTATACTAATTAATAGAGTTTAAAAAATTTAAGGAGTCAACATATAATTATAAATTATTTAAAATATTTTTTATTAAATTACTTTATAATTAATATTTTATTTTATAAATAATTGAATAAAATATTAATTTAAATTAATTTTAAAAAATAAAAAATTCTAAACTCTAAACCCTAAAACTAAAATTTAAAACCTAAATCACTAAACATTAAACTCTAATCCCTAAAATATAAAATCTCAAAACCCTAAATCCAAAATCTAAAATCAAAAACCCTAAAAATACTAAACCATAAACACTAAATTTAAACTCTAAAATAACCTAAACCCCTATATCTAAATCTTAAACTAATTTTGGGTTTCAAGTTTAGGGTTTATACTTTTTAGAGTTTCAAATTTTTTATTTTAGGGTATAGATTATGGTTATATTTTTAGATTTTATGGTTTCATTGTTTCAGGGTTTAGAGTTTATGATTTAGTTTTTTAGATTTTAAGATTTAATGTTTAGTATTTTAGCTTATGTTTAAGGTTTTGAATTTAATATTTTTTATTTTTAAAATAAATAAATAAATTATTTTAAAAAATTAAAATATAATATATATAATTTATTTAAAATTTTATTTTAAATAATCTAAAATTATATGTTTAGTCATTGAAAATTTTAATTTTTATTAATTAATTTAATAGTATTTAACGATATTCATTATAAATAGTATTTAACAATATTCGACGCATGAAATAGACCTTTCCATAAATTAAAATAGATACAGTTCAGCCCAACTTTAAAATCAATGCGTTGTCCACCAATAGCTATAGTGTGTGTATTAGGGTTATAAACCAAAACTCAATGAATTCACACGCTTAATTTTGTTTTGGTAACAAAGGACCATGTAGGTACTATGTTGTAAATAAGACGAGACAGATCAGGAATTATTTAAATTCGATTCTGTTAAAGTTCGTTAAAATTCAATTTGATTAAATTCAATTTGAGTTCGAACTCGGCTCGAATTCTTGACGAACCGAGCTACATGATACCTGACTCGAAAAACTCACAAGTTACTTAAAAATATAAATATATTATTTATTATTCTTTATAATTTAAAATATAAATTTCTAAACTTAAAACCTTAAAATTTAAACCCTAAACATAAGTCTTACACTCTAGATTAACACACTAAACCCTAAAATTAACAAGCTTGAGTTTATACAACTTGTGTATTAATTTTTTTCTTTAGACTTTAAATAAAATATGACATATAAGAGTTACACAAGTCTAACATGATCAAAGATCAATCAATACTTAACTCAATTAGGTTCGAATAAAGTTTGAACTCGACTCAAATTCTTAATAATCCGAACCAAACTTAACATTACTCGAATTCGACTCGACTTATTTACGCCCATAATCAGTACCGTGACACGAACCCACATTTGTTTACACCCTTGTTTGTTTGGACGTTGAGTTAAAAAATATTTTATAATATATACTCCATGGCTTGCCCGACAATCCCACATGCTTAACTATGGGGTAGCAGCAGGTGTCTTTCTTTGAAGATTTCTGTATATGTCTGTATTCAATTCAATGAGAATGGTTTATGAACTCCACGAGTGATATTAATAAAAATAACTAATAATATTTATTTAAAAAAATTAAATTTAATAATTTTATTTGTAAGATACTTATATTTTATTAAAAGATTAAATAAATATTATTTTATAATAACTTTAAGACTATTCAAAATATTTTAATTTAAAATTTTTCGACTATCTTACGTTATTCTTTTATATATCACACTAAAAATCGAAGTTTCATGCGGTTATCTCAAAATTTTAAATAAAAAATCAAATAAACGTGAGGATAATAAAACCATAAATGCATTTTCATGCATGCATGGCTGGCTATGAAATACGAACGAATGGTCAAAATCCACAACTATTGCAATATCGGATTCAAACATTTTATATTATTTTTCATAGTTGTATTATCGAATATAAATATTTTTAATTCAAAATTCCAACTCATTTGTACTATTTTTTATTATTCGTTAAATATTTTTAAAAAATTTTATAATTTTGGGTTTGAGTTTACCGTCTAAATATGATATTCGGATCAAAAATATTACGATTAACAGCATTAGAGTCATGTTTAGTTGGTTCTAAAAAACTTCTGAGTGATATAGATTTAGGTTTTTGCCGACACTAAAAATCGAAGTTTCATGCAGTTATCTCTGAATTAAAAAAAAAATCAAATAAACGTGAGGATAATAATACTATTAAATGCATTTTCATGCATGCATGTCTGGCTATGAAATACGCAGGACTGGTCAAAATCATCTACTGCAGTCTGCAATATTTCTTCTTCTGACTCAAACATTTTGTAAACAATGGCAAGCTTCATCTTTAATTCCTTTGCCAACTTTTCAATCCTTATGATATATATGAATAATCTGTGTCCAGCTGGGACTTCAAGCTGTTAGATTGATATGAATATAGGAAAGAAAAGCACTAGAAATGGAGTTTCCAAGCTATAGAAATAGATGTACAATTATGGGGGAAGTCAAACATAGTTGCAGGCCATTATTGCTGGATTTCTTTCCTTGATATGGGACAAAATTTTCTGATTCACTATTTTTTTTTTATCGCATTTCAGTTATTCGGGACTTTGTTAGACTAATCAGTATCGATCTGTATTGTATATCTGATTTCAGTGAGTGGGTTTTTTAACACGTACTTTTTGTATATATGGTTCACTAAATTTATAAATTTAATATCAAATCATGTAAAGTGTATCGATAAAAATTTAATATTCTTTGTCAAAAATTCAATTAACTAACCTATTTCGATTTATAGAATTGTTATCGTAATATATAAAAAATTGTACGTTGAATCACATTTAAACATGTATCATCCTCTTATCTATGAGTAAGATAAGGTAAATAATTTATGCATTTATCACGGCCCGCACATTGGGGTGCGAGACATTAGCACCATATGTATTTTGGTCTGCCCAAGTATTTTCAAGAGCGAAGTTGGGCTTGCGAAGACCAACAACGTTGGTCCGATCCAGGGAGGGTTCTAGAAGACTTATCCATCCAAGGTGTGTGAACACAGAAGATACTTTCCATAGTTAAACGTGAATATTCCCAAAATTATGCTTTGTGAATGGATAGAGTTGTATTATAGTCGTCGATGTAAATCTATATAGACTGTAGGATTAGGGGAGTTCAAGTATAAATAGAGGCTTTCCCCACCTCATTCGATGTACTGAGTTATTTCAACTTTATAAGGAATAAACACATTTTCTCTAAAATTCTCTGAGTTGTTCTTGTTTCGTTCTTTTTTTGTTCTTAAGCGTTCTTCAAGAGTTCTTTCTCGCTAATCTCTTTTGATCCGTTTTCGCTTAAAATGCTTTACGTTTTTGGTGTTTAGGAAGTTTGATCTTCAGTAAGTGTTGAAAAGGCTTACTTAGTCGTTTGTCTTGAGAACTCGACTAAGGCCGCACGATTTATCTGGATCAAAAGTCTAATCCCGTGACAAATTACACTAAAAAAATTCCTGAAAAATCAATATATCTCATGGTTTAATGTTTTAAATGACTTTCGTAATCCAAAATAAAAGGTTATTTTTATAGTATTTATTTTCTATATACAATTTTTTATTCTATATATTTCTTTAAAATTTATATGATTCTCTTAAACTTATATTTATCAAACAAATTATCTTTTTAAATAAAATTAACATTTTATTAAAAATATAAAAATTTATATTAAAATATATTTTAAATATAAATAAAACCATAAAAACTATCAACACAAATAATTTATAAAAAAAACTCAAATATCACGAATAATACAATAAAAACATATCTCAAATATAAAAAAATAATTAAAAGATTATATTCGCAAATAATTCATACCTAAATAAATTTAGATATAATAGATTAGTTATTTTTTTTATTAGAGAAGTGAGTTGTGATAATCAATACATATATAATAAAATTTTATAAATATAGACGAAAAGTGTGTTATTAAACAAGAAAATTATATTATAAAAAGAGAAAAAACATATTATAGGTACTAATACAAAACATATTTTTTTGTAAGATAAGAATATTATAATATTTGAATTTAATGATAAAATTTTTTAATAAGTATGAACCGAGTAATATTCGATAATACTCTTAATCAAATTTATATTAATAGCTTAAATTAAAGATAAAACAAATAAAACCCAAAAATATTAAAAAAAATTGTTTGATAACCGTTAACAACCATAATCAGTAGTTTAAAATTAAATAAATAATCAGGCTTTCTTATATAAACTCGCTGTAAGAAAATTACTGCCATTGTCTTCCAATACAATAGACAGTACAGATTAGCTTGCTGGCTGACGATTTTATCATTTATATAGTAATTAAACTTTATTTTTTATCATTTCTTTTTCCTGTTTTTCTGTTTTCTGGTTGACGATTTTACCATTTATATAGTAATACGACACGACATTGAGTTTAATAAATAAAAATGTTTAATCTTAATAAAATTCTAACCCAAAGAAAATGATAAAGTTAATAAAAAAATGAAATGAAAATGATAGTATTTGATTTGGAAAAGTAATAATAAATAATATTTGTTTGTATATATTTTAAATATATTAATAATATATTAATAAGTCACTTTGAATTCGCTGGTTGGTTGCTTTTTTTTTTCTCTTTGTTTTTGGATATTTTAATAAGTCTAAGAGTATGATACTTTATTTTATTTCTTAGCAATAAAATAATTGAAATGAGCGGTGCGGTGGTTCAAAACAACAAAATTGTTAGTAGGATACCCATAAAATATTTGGTTTTAATTTTTTAAAATTATTTTATATTTTTAATAATTTAAAAAATTAATTTATATTAATAAAAAATAAATTATAATTTTTATTTTTTCCCTTTGTTGAATAAGATTGTTGAAAAATTAAAAAGAATCTTACGATAAAATATCAATTTCATCTCTAAATCGATCATGACAAGTTGATTTATTATGTTCACTCATCCTCCTGGCTGCGCAACCTAGCCAATTTGTTGGTCACAACAACATCCAACTGTGCTGCACGCTCAACAATTTCCTTCCTCTTCTTTGTTGAAACATCATGGGCTATCTCGGCACAGTACGTCCTACGTATGCATCAAAGATCGGCAATGAGCAAGAAAATCGCCATTGGCATGGCTGTAGGAAAGAAGGGTAAACATATGATATACCTGTTGTGCATCATGAGAAGCTCCAGCTGTTGGACATTATGAACAACAAATTTCCTAAACCCATTGGGAAGATAATGGCGAGTTTTCTTGTCGGAGCCATAACCAATATCGGGCATCAAAGTACATCCCTTGAACTTCCTCCTAACACGAGATTTCTTACCCTTATCTAAATTAAGATCAATAATTCAAACAGGGTCATAAACAAAGGATGGTGATCAGAAACGAGACTCGCAAACTTCGGGAGAGCCTCAAATACAACCTAAACCCTGAAACAATGCCGGTTCTTCACAATCTTCTTTGACAGCAAAGGGACCGCCATTTCTTCTGAATAAGAAATTTACCAAACAAAGGACAGCCATGTATGAGAAACAAAGCTTCTGATTTGGACAAGATGCCGGTAAAGAAGCTAAGGTTTTGCGATTTTATTTCATATATGGGGAAGAGAAGTGTTTTTGGAGTTTGGGTATCTTAAGCTCTCGTCGGCCCAATATAATTTAATTGTGTTTATTTAAAATACAAGAAATAAACGACTTTATTTGTAGACATAAATAAATCTAAAATATTTAAATTCTTGAATTTATTATTTTTTATACTTATTTATTTTAACAAATAAATATAAACTAGTAATGTATGCGATTTATGAGTAATTCGTGGAATATTTTGTTCACTTATAACCTTTAAGTATATATTCATAATTATTTCATAAACATTCTTAATTAAATTTATTATATTATCTTCGCTTAATTCGTGGAATATTTTTGTTCACTTATAACCTTAAGTATATATTCATAATTATTTCATAAACATTCTTAATTAAATTTATTATATTATCTTCGCTCCGTGCATAACTAGATGATATCAACAAAGTATTTTCCTCTGCAATTTAGCTATCAAACTAGAACTTGTTAAGTAATATATTTTCTGGTATTTAGTTTTTAATCCTAAATCCTTGTGTTTAACAATGGAGTTATGTGACCAGGTATAACGTGCATAGGTGATAACAAGTCGAGTTTGAGCCTGATCAGATTTAGTATGAGTTCGAAGTTTGTCAAGCTTGTTTCGATTCAAAATCGATAATTTTACTATATTTTTTATAAAAAGATAAGACATCGTTAAATTTTTTTCATAATTAACACCGAAATAAAATTTAATATTGAAAAAAAATAATTTTTTTTAGTGATTTTTTTTATTTTATTTTATTATTTTTTTACTAAAGAGATTATTTTTAGTGTATATGTAGTATATATAATATAATTATTTCGAGTCTGTTCACGAATTTTTCGAGACGAGTTTAGGTTGGCTCGATTCAGCTCGTTAAGGTCTCGAATCGGACCTAAACCCGAATCAAATTCACTCAAAATAAACCTTAATCATATTTTGACTAAACCGAACCTGAATAACTCACGAGTCAAAATCAGGATCATTGTCACCCATAACCCTACCTAATTAAAGATCCCGACAAGGTCAATCTTAAAGATTACCTGTTTTATTTACCCTTGGGAATCAAGAACAAGGCGCAGTCCCATCCCAAATGTGTTTAAAGTGTGTTTCTGATTTGATTAAAGTAAGACTCACTGCCGGGCTGCTACATACTTAATCCTTCCTTTTCATATAGACTTAGAAAAATTTAAACAGAGATTTCCAAACAAAATACTAAACCCATAATTTTTTTACCAGACGTAACCATGCTTAAGAGTTTTTTATTTTATTTAAAAGTTTCTGAAAAATTATAAAAATATTTATAAAAGAAAATATCTAAATATAATGTAATATAATTGTAGTATATCATGTAATTATAATATTTAAAGATTATTAAAATTTAAAGGTCCATGTCAATCATAGTATAATTGATTTAAGAGGTTAATTAAAAGTAAAATTAAAGGATTATTTGATTTCTTTTAAGTTAAAGGGCTTTTTATACTCTTAAACCAAAAAGAGTATGATCGGTGGAAGTGTGTAAATTTCACCTTTAACCAAATAAACCGAATATTTTTTGGTTTAATCGATCAAAAATTTTTAAGCATGGTTGATTAACTTTTAAGATTTTTTAAAATTTTAATTATTGTTTAATCTAATTAACTAAACAAATTAAACAAAATTATTATTATTTTAAACTTTTAATTATCAGTTAAAAATATTTAATCATATTTTATTTTTAAAAAATTTGAACAAAATAAATTATTTGATTCGGTTGAAAAAATATCTTTAAATTTTATTTATTTATTTTTATCGAATCAAAATCAAATTTAATTATTATACATGTCGTGTCTCTTTTTCTATATCTCAAATTTGATGTGTTAATAGGAACTTTTTGGATAAGTCAGCTCAGTTGCTGTTGAATTTCCCAGTAGGTTGTTAGCATCTCAACACCCAAATCGTTACTTGCAGTTGCAGATAATCATTCTATTATTTTCTTATGGGTATTTGAGTGGGATTTAATAATTAAAAAACTTCAACAAATAGACAGATGAACAATATAAAAACTGGATATGAAGCAACAACAAGATCTAATCTAAACACAATTAATATTAGTAATTAAGATAATTATTAATTATATTATAAAATGGGGTTGGAAACCATCACCCGTCAGTCAAAGGACTTGTCGCACAAAATACAAGAAGAGAAGTAGAATAGACAAATAAAATTATACATATATCAGTTACATGAAAAAGTTATATTATAAATCATTTTCCCCACGTCATATGTCTTCTCGATCAGTCAAATTCTTTTATATTATATATTTTAAGGTGAGTGGATAATTATGAAATAGTTATTTAAAGATAAATGAATCTGATTACTTAGACCGCGGATAACGTGATGAACATGATTCATGATATAATATTAATAAATTTATATAATATTAATAATAATAGAGAGTTACTATATGGATTTATTATAAATTATAGAGTTGTTTATATTATACGTCTCTAATTTATGATATTTTTAATTTTTAAATATTTTAATACTACTTTTAAATTATTATATTTATCTTAAATTAATCCTTAAGCTTTTGAACATTCATGTTTCATCCTTATACTATGGTTTACGTTCTAAATTGGTTTTTATTATACCTTCGTCAAGCACTTCTGAATTATGCCTAAGTCTGAAATATCCATAATAAAAACATCTGTACCAAATGGTATATAACCCAAAAGTTAAAAAAACACAATAGAACGATTTTCTCTTCACTATCCTGAAATATTAATGTGTATTATGTAATAAATTGATGTGATATAAACGATAATTTAAGTGTCTGTTATACAATTAACTTTAATTTATAATTTTTATAAAATTTAGAATTCAAAATTTATGGTTCAATGATTCATATATTAAATTGTATAATATAAATAATAAAAAATATATAATTTTTTTTACACATATCGTATATTAAAATATAATCTATATATATTGTACAAAAACATAATAAATTTTAGTTCCAATTGAGTACACAAGTCTATTGGATCATTAATGAACAAAAGAAAACTGTGGGACTTGAAACTGAGTTGCTCGTACCACCCATTTGCACACAAGATAAGGCTACTTTTGATCCTACAAGGAGTCAGTCAATTCTTCATCATCAAAACAATACAAATTGGTCCCAGAATGGCAAGGGAAGACAAGAAATTGTAGACCTGTTTCAGTATAGTTGGATGAATTAATTGGATTCGAATATGATAAATATTCTCTTCATAAGTACAAACATAATATATATTCTCAAACATAATTCGAATTACAATTTAAATTTACTTCGATCATTATTAAGTTTAACTGTTCAAATTATTGATCAAATCAGATTTAAATATGCTAACGTTTCTTGTAATAACATTAAAGTCTAGTTGACGATTAATTTAAAAAAAAAAAACACTATTTAGTTACAAGTTTTATCTTAACGTAGTTGGCATCACAATCAGCATAACACTTTTAATTAAAGTGGTTTCCCATTACAAGAGAAACATGATAAACATGTTCCAAGTGCAGGGCAATCATCCTTTACATAATTATAAACATCATCACAGTTTGTACCTGTTACTTTATAGTTTTTTCTCTTTTTTCTTTATTTTCTCGTTCAGTTATCCTCGTAAATTAAAAATTATTTTAAAAAATAATTGTTAAGTTGATTGCTATTCAGGGATGAATCATAATAATAATAATAATAATAATATTTAAGAGAGTTTTATTTAAATTTTTCAAAATTTTTAAATATCTAAATTAATATTTTCAGTTATTTAATTTTAAATTTTTGAAGAACTTGATTAGAAATATTTAACATTAAATTTTTAGCTTAGAGTGGTCATTTCGTCACGACATGAAAGCAAATTCATATCAATGTTAATATGGAAATTTGCGTGTGAATAAAGACGTTAATTAAAAAAAATTAATTGACGGAGGGCATAATTAATCTAAATTAACAAAAATATTTAAATTTTATTAAAATATTCATCAATATATTAAAAATAAAAGAATTAGAAAGTTAAGTAAAAAATATAAAACCAACAGATATTTACGAATCAATATAAAGGTTTTCGGTCGTCTTTTTAGTCTTAAATCTATTATTGTTCTTTAAACATATCTTTTAACGAGATAACCTTATATTATTTTTTTTGGATAAGCATTATATATTATCCAAGACAAAAAATACATCACTTATAATTACATTTGGGCATCCATCCCCTTAGGAAATTTCTCAAGATGTGCAAATGATTCTATTTACATCATCCATGCGTATAACTCTATTCCGAGTTCGTATACAAATGATTTCCTTAATGCAACATAAAATGCTCTCAACAGTTCTACTTACATTCCTAAATAATCTCTTATTTCGTTCTTCCCACACAAAGTAAACAAAAGCACCCCAGGCAAGCTTTAAAATATGAACAATTAAAGACTTTTCTTTCAACTTGGAGCTCAACCACTGCAGCTCATCATTCCATTCAAGCATCATTCTATGTAATCCATACATTTCCAAGACAGCAGCCCATATGCGTCTCGATAACCTGCATCCAGCAAAAATATGGTCTCTAGTTTCCTGAGCAGAATGACAAAATACACAGCTCTCCTCAACATCCCTCTCCATAGCTATAATCCTATCTTTGGTCAGCAACCGATTAAGAATTGCCATCCAAAGAATCATAGAGTGCTTTGGCACATGTAAACTGAACCAGACCAACTTGTGCCAAGTAGTAGTGTCTTTGTCTTCCCGAATCATTCCCTAAACTGAACCAACAGTCCATATGTTGTGCCCCTGTCAATTAACACTTGCAACTTACTCCTTTGCTTAAAAATTCTTCTCAAACGCCAACTATGTTGTTGCTTCAACTCCACACTCCAAATGTCACTCTCCTTTAATACATATACATGCACCCAGGCAACCCACAACGAGCCTTCATTTGCCAACAACTTCTTAAACAATAAAACCAAACAAGCTATATTCTAGGAATGCAACCCCTCAACCCTAGAGAAGGAAGGGATGCTACTCTCGAATCTTGAACCCATAACCTTATATTAGAATAATAATAAACTTCAAGTTTTCTATAATTTTTTACACTAAATATTAATGAACACCAATTTTAAAAAATAAATATTATTGTTACTTTAATATAAAATTTTCACTAAAATATGTCGAAAAGATGACCAAGTTTTTGGCGTTCTCATTAATATTTAAGGAAGAACATTGAAAGTTTGGATTTTATGGTTACTTTAATACAATATTTATTTCACTAATATGTTTAAGGAATAATAATATACTCGTATTGACAAGATACAATCAAAAGATTTTTTTTGAGAAATATGTTCAATTTTAAATACTTTTAAAATTTATTATTGTATTTATATTTTTTATATTTAGTATTTATAAATATTTTAAAATTTATTAATTTTATTTATAAATTAAACAAGCTCTTGCAATTATATCCATTCTCTTGGTCAAAAATCAATTTTATCCTCCAAATTGAGAAAAATCAATTTCTGTTCATCATTCACACATATTTTATGCCAATATCATTAATTAACGCGTCAATATTGTAAGTCATCATATTAATATTAACATTGTTCACTAAAAATATTTAAAATCAATCCAATAAAAATAAAAAATTATTATTTAAATTTGCTTTTAAAGATGAAATAACCATTTAGATGAAAGTTTTATATTTAGATATATAAGGTGTTTAAAGTTTTTTTTAGAAAAAATACGATATTTAAAGTTTATTTTAGAATATAAATGAATTTTTACAGTACAGGTAGGAAATATCACCTACATACGACGTTATACCTATATACGATGATTTAGGGGAGAAAACCATATGTGACGTTTTTTATTTTTTTAATTTTTTTTTAGAATTTAAAAAGAGAACACCACCTGTAGATGACGTTCTTCTCTAAATCGTTATATGCAGATAACGTTTTTCTATATTTACTATAAAAATAAGCTTAGATCGTTAAATAAAAATAAAAATTTAAATTGAATTAATTTTATAATTTCACGTCTCTAAATCCATTAAATTTTTAAATCAAAATCGATAACACATTAATTTTTCCTTTTCAATAAATTTTATTACAGCAAGTGCGGTGCCGGTGCCATCAAGTGGCAGATATCGGAGGAAGGTCTTCTTTCTTGACAAAACCAACAAGCTCCTGGTTCCACGAGGCGAGGGTACTGAATAAGAAGAAGAAGTGGTCCCTACAAAGAAAGGAGCATCCCAAGAATCGAGGGGAGAATCCATGTGGGATACTGACACGTGGCATCATGGGTTGTCAGGGTTGAATGTTATGGGTCGTAAGGTAGTAGCTGTACGTACGTAGGTATAGAGCTAATAGGCTCTCACCTCCCCCGACGCTACATTTCTATTGTATTTATACATTGTACAAGCATAAGATACACGTATGTATACAAAACTTTGATGAATAATTGTATACATATTTACAAATTAAGATAAATGTTTAGATTATATTAATTTTTCATTTAGGTGTTTAAAGTTTATTTTGATTAAAATATATATTTAAAATTATTTTTAATATAAATACATAAAATTTATTTCGGTTAAAATATGTGTTTAAATTTTTAGGTTAAAATATATGTAAAAAACAAATTAGGTCAAACAATGATAAGTGTTAATTTTTTATTACAGACCCCTAAAACTAACATAATAAAATTTACACTTAATCTGACCGAATAAATTTTATACACTTAAAAAATATTTAACTTAGATATAGTATTCAAATTATATATTTTTTTGAGATAAATACTTAATATTTTTTTGTTAAAATATATATTTAAAATTTTATTTTTGTTAGTGTTTTAATATAATTTTATTAAAAAAAAATTATTCAAAAAATATTGATATGTGACTTTTTTATTTAATTTAAAAAATTAAAAATAAATAAAATTTTAAAAAACACAGTCTCAAAATCTCTAAAATCCTAAAACTTTAAGCCTAAAATTATTTTTATTGTCATCGTTGATAGTTTTACTGAACTCACCATCGATATTTTCTTCAATCACCTATCATTGTTAATTAATAAAAAGAAATATAAAAAAATTAAGACTTAAAATTTTAAGAGTTTAAGATTTTTAAAAAAAAAATAATTTTTTTAATTTTTTTATAAAAATAAAAATAAAAATACACCGGATAATATTTTTAATTATACTATCTTAAAATAATAAAAAATAAAGCATTAAATATTATTTCAGCTAAAAGAATGTTCCACACTTATATAAAAAATCCTATAATTTAGATATCAATTTATGTGTTGAAATTAAAATATATATATATATATAATGCAAGCATTTATTATATAGTAAAACTTAAAATAAAAAAATGCAAGTTGTGAATTAAATGCATACTTTTTTGCACAAGAGAACATCCCTTCGTTTTCTGGTTTTTTCCCCCCACTCTCTCTTTTATTATATTAGCCTTTTTCCAAGAAAACAGCACTTGCTCTGCTCTCTCTCTCTCTCTCTCTCAAGTTCCTCCCTTTATCAATCCATCTTTCGGTTCTTTACTTATTCCCTTCTTTTTCCCACCATCTTTTTCTTTTTTGCATATAAACAAAGGGACTGAAATAGCCAACGATGAGTGGGAGAATTCAGGAAGGTGATCAAAGCGTGAGTCTTGATCTTCTGAAGCAGAAAATGGCGAACTTTGCCAAGGAAAGGGACTGGGATCAGTTCCACAGCCCAAGGAATCTCCTGTTGGCTCTGGTAGCTTACTTTTCTACCTTTGAAACAAAGATTCATGGTCATGTCTTCATCTATGTTGTTTGTTTCGGGATTTTCAAGTTATGTCTTTGAATATTAGATTATAATAGTTCCCAGTTCCATGAAACAATAAATAAAGATGAAAGGTTAGCCTTTACTGATATATATTGGAGTACTATTGTTTATTGGAATCGTTTCTTTGACCAACCAAAATACAGCTTAAACCAGTTGGATTATCAGATATATATTATTTGCTTCATCATTAAGCCTTCTTCTTCTTCTTCTTCCCTGAATCACAAAACATTGTTTGCACCTCTGCAAGTTGCTTCAGTACTTTCCTTGACTTTCAAGTTAGGTTCTAATTGTGATGATTCATGTAGGTGGGTGAAGTGGGAGAATTGTCGGAGATATTCCAGTGGAAAGGGGAGGTGCCAAAAGGGTTGCCTGATTGGAAAGAAGAAGAAAAGGTTCACCTAGGTGAAGAACTCTCCGATGTTCTACTCTACCTCGTAAGGTTGTCTGATATCTGTGGCATTGATCTGGGGAAAGCTGCTTTGCGCAAAGCTGAACTCAATGCTATCAAGTACCCAGCTTCGAACAACTCCAGCACCAAGAATGGTAGTACAGAGAGTGGTTGATCATCAACTTATTTGAATATTTTAAGAATTTGTATTTATATTTTCCTAGTAGATCATAGGTAGGGTGGTGGACTGCCTCAGGTGCATGTATTCCCATAGATTTTTGTTACTGTCCTCAGCAGCTGAATCAAATCCTTTCTGACATAATATATAGAGAGATATGTTTAAAAAAAAATGTTGTCCTTTGTGCCTATCTTCTGTTTTGGCCTACTGTATTTCAGAATAGCTGAATCCAATCATGCACATGCTCAAAGACTCATAACCTTAGTATCGAAAATGCGTTGCGACCACAATTTAATACTATTCGAAACAAGGTCGAGTATATAAAGCCAAAACCCGAAAGTTTGTATTATCTTGTTGCTGAGTATGATCTGTATTATCATACAAACAGGGGATATGGGAATATGGATGATTGCAGATATGAGCCATTTACTATTACCTCAAAAGTTAAGAATGGAGTTTTGTTTCCTCCCATTACATGATGAACAAGAAAATGACAGGATCAAAAATCAATCGTAAAGTCGAGTTGTATTAAACGAAAAAGAATTACAGATATTAAGATTCGAATCCGAAATTATAATTGTATGAGTTGGCTTATGCTTTAGAAGAAATGATGAGAAAGAAAAGGAAAATTAAGCTTTAATTATGAAAAGTGAAAGATTAACAAAATGATATTAAAGAATAATAAGAGCATAATTGGATTCCTTGATGATTGGTACGGCTCACCAACTTTCACTTTGAACTCGTTTTAAGCCTGGATCAAGCACCCCCCCATCTCTTCTAATCATGACTACCTCAAGTTGAAACCCTTAATGAGTTTTTTAATCAATTTTATCACCAGGCTTAGAGGTCGTAATTATAATAATGAACTGCCATAATGACCATCATGATTAACCAAGCCCTGCTCTATCTTTACACTCACTATATAAGAAACCGGGTTGCGAATTCACTCAAACACTTAGCAATCAGCACCATTACCAACCGGTCTTCTTTCCTCAACGATGCTGAAAAAAGGTTCTATGACTGTATCGATGTTCCCAAACTCGACACTGTTGGTGTCATGGTGCCGGGGACGGAGACGTGTGAAGAGGAGACGGGGAAGCACCATACGGCTCGGGAATAAGACTAAACGTCGAGGGTACTGGTTAGGATCACGTCCGGTGGTTCAATGGAGTGTCGTGATTGATCCTCTGAAATTGTTCAAGAAGATCATCTCGGAGATAACGGTGAAGGAAAAGTTCATAGAGGCTTATTATATGTACTTACCTTTCTTACGCCCACAATTGTTCCCCTTGTGTTGATATATAATTTGGATACTCTTTTCCTTTCCCTTCTTATGTTAATAATGTACTTGCATCGTATGTTACGTATCGGCTAATGTAATACATTACCGAATAAATTAAATTAGTTCGTTTACTGAAATAAACTAAGATTTCTTTTTTATTTGAAATATTTGTGTTTAAACACAATTTTTTAAGATTCGAATCTACGATACTCTTATGATGTAAATTAAATTAAGATTTGATCAATTTTTTATTAAATATGAATGTGTCATAAAATTAAATTTATTGGTTAAATCTAAACTTTGAATTAAAATGTACATTCATTTTTATCAGAAATCTATTAATACCGTCTGGGTGAATTTCAAAAATATAAGAGTAAATGTATCATAGTCTAAAGAGTACAAGGACCGATCTATAATTAAACCTTCCTTTACCCCTCCGGAGTAAACCTAAAAGTTCACAGATTTAACTTCGGGAAGAAAGCCCAACGCCTGATACTCAAATAATCTCCATGCTTTCCTCAAAGCGACTCCACACTCTAACTCAATGCCTCCGTTCCGCCACCCACCAACTCCGCTTTGCTAGAACCGACGCCGTTTCCTCCAAGCGGCGGTCCAAGGCCCCAGGCTCAGGATTCTCCTTCACGAAAACGGATGACAAATCTGAGTGGTGGGTGGTGGACGGCGAGATGCACGAGATCGGGGATCATGTTCCCCCACGCGAGCGCTTCGTCATCCCCAGAGATAACATCCCAAACAAGCGTCGAAAGCAGCTCAGGGAACAGTTCATGCGCCGTACGCGTCTCGTTATTAAGGAATCGGTTAGCGTTAAAACATATTTACAGATGTTCTTAATAATGCAAATAAACTGAAAACTGCAGCTAACAATATGTTTTTCTTTCTGGGTTTTGTTTGTTTTACTGAAGGAGCATGAACCTTGGTGCAAAAAGTACATGGAACTGTATAATGAGCTTAGAGAAAATTGGGAGAGGTTGTATTGGGATGAGGGTTACTCTAAAAAAATTGCCAAAGATCATGCCAAGTATGAGTCTGCAGAAGAGGACGATCAAGATTTTAACCCTTACAGGTTTCTTCCTCGTACTTTGTTAATTAATCTTGTAGACAAAATACTTGGACATATTTTAGAGTAGATTCATTTCCATTTGTATATATTAGATTTCTTGATTGAGGAAGTATTCATTTGGCATCACTGGATAATTTGTCTAAGGATTCAACTTGAAACAATGTGTTTAATCATACTCCTTTTGTTTTGTCTTATAGGAGCAGGGGACCCCGTGCTGATCTCATGAAGGTGTGAATGTTTACATGATTTATTGGTGGCTTAACTTATGATATTACACTCAATTTGATCAGATCATGGCCATCCCGTGCTGAATACATGGAACTTTTTCCTTTTGTTATTATTTTGGAATATAAGTTCTTCTTGATGTCACGTTGAATTGTGTATTCTGACTGCAGGATCAAGGGTTTGTGAGGAATAGAGAAGCTGATAACATGGGGAAAGTCAATCAGCTTCGGGATAAGTTTGAATTTGATAGAGAGAAAAGAATGAGAGAGAAAGGTATGCTAAATTTTTTTCAATTTAAGTTAATTTATGTTTCATACAGAAATTTTGAGGGCTGCTTATGCCTCTAGTCTATAGATCTAGAGGTAGTAAAAGCTGAATTGAACCAATCGACTTGCACTACAGTCAACATGTATTAATGGAACTGAATTTAGTAGGGAAGACAATATCTTGAATGTCATGCTCTGACCTGAAACTTGACATGATTTGAATCAAAAGTGCCAAACTTGATCCCTATATATGCATGTTGTGGATTAAAATGCATCAAAAGTTATGTATAGCATGCAGATATCTTATGCAATGTATTATATTGCTTACATGGAGTACCCGTGTACATGTATTATGCAGAAAACTTATATCAATAAACTGAATTTACTAGGGAAGACATTATCTTGAATGTTGTAGATTAAAATGCATCAAAAGTTTATCCAAACTTTAAATACCAAGCTTACTTATCTGCAAGCTTAACTTGAATTGACTTAATATGCTATCTACCAAAACCGACCTACCAGAAACAACTCAGTTACCAAATTACCACCTCTACGTAGATCCTTGCTCCCAATTTGGCTGAAGGGTGCCCATATTCATTGATGAAGGGAACTAAAACTATAATCAATTGTTGTTTGAGCTATTTTGTCTATTGCTTGTTATTGAAGTGATGAAAGATTTAGCCCAAGTTCCTAACTATCTAAATGAATTAAGCTTTGAGTATCTCATAGTTTGGATTGTTATTTTACTTAACTAATGAAAATATATTGAACTTGTTGCCTATTGTTTGATGTAGAGTGTCACACATAAACTTCAATTTTCTTCTATACGCACTTCCAAGTTCCAACTAGCTGATAAATTGTTTCTTGTGTATGATTTACGGGGACTTTCGTTACCGTGTGAATATCTTTAATATACAGAAATTTGGATCCTTTCATTGAGTTTTCTTAGACGTTGGGATGGTTAGTCTTACATGAGTAAACTGGAGTCTAAAATGTAACCATGAAATCCCCATATGCCTTGGATTCGTCAATAAATTTATTCCCCATATGCGTTAGATTCGTCAACAAATAATTTTCATTCACTTCATGTCATGTAAAATGGATGAGAATTTCAGTTATGTATAGTATGCAAATATCTTGTGCCATGTATTATATTGGTTATATATAGAACCTGTGTACATGTATTATGCAGCGTTTGCACCAATGAATGGACAAATTGCCACGAACATCGATGCTATGAACTCTAGGAACCAGCCATTTGACACTCAGAGATACTTTTCTGATAGTGACTAAGAGTACAATGAAAGAAAGGGTATTAGGAAGCGATGACTGACAACGGGGTCCTTTTGAACTGATTCATATCCGGAGTACGCTTGAGCAGGCCTTGCCTGTCACGTACGAGTTCAAAGGTTTCTCTTGCTTGTGTTGCGGAATGATGTACCTGTAAACAATATGGATAAAGTTATGATTTTGTATGAGATCTCTCAGGATGCATTTTCATTTTGTTACAAAAGTTGTAGTCTTTATTATAAAGGAGCTGTTGATATTGGATATGAATTCAAGATGTGCTCAAAGTATGCATAATAGTGAAATATTTTTTAATATAATTTAATAAAAATTAATAGATATAAAGTATTAATAATTAATAAATTATTTAAAAATATAGATTATAATTATAATTTTATATATTATTATTCTTATTTAAATAATCAATAAGTTAACATATAATTTTATTAAACATTTTTACATAATAAGTTAATGCAGTTTATTAGTCATATCAATTATCAGTTACTATGATTCTTAATCTGCTATTTCATTAATTGTCAAAGGCTCAAAGCTATGAAATTCGATTTTTAAAAATATTTTAAAATTAAATTAAAAAACAATTTTAAAATAATAAAAAAACACAGTAGCACAGTAACACAATTTTAACATTTAAAAAAAAACAATTCCATTTTCTTCCATTTTTACCTTTTGAGTTGCAGCTGCACTGGGTTTCTGGTGTCACCAGCACCAACCACAGTAGCTGCTTTCTTAGAAGATGCGACAATCTTAACACACAAACCAAAATATTTGACAGAATTAGTCATAAACTGGTCCATGATCGACACTGTAATAATAATAATACTTCGCAAAGATTAAGACGTTGCCCGTGATGTTACTAGAAACCAAAGGACTGCTCAACGTATTCATGTTCCAACCACTCTCTAAAGTCAAAATGCTGTTCCAAGACAGGAAAATGATTCTATCTACAATAATCCTCACATAATAATAGTAAAAAAACTATAATAATTCTCTGCTTAACGCAATAATCTGCAGAACTAGACATTCCCATGGCAATGGCATTGTCTCATTCTGATCATCCTATATTTACTTCATCTTATACATTGAAAAATCATGCACTTTGGCTTTGGCAATGGGAAATTCAGCAGCTTCACAACACACAAGCAGGAACCATGCAGCTGGCAAAGAAGCTCAACCCTCTCTTCTGCATCAACAAGACATAGGATTATAGTGGGATTTTAAATAAGCCTTCGGTTTTATAAACACAAATGGAAGAAACTGGACCATACTTTTCTGGGTTTTGCGTAAAGCAGATGTGGGGATATTTTATACAGGTCCTCATCAACCGGTTTGGGTGTTGGACGGTGGTGGAGTGGAGTGAGACTCGGTGGTTGCTTCATGTCATTAATCTCCCAGCTTTGCCTTTTCCCTTCTTTAACAGTCGACCCTCGTACTTTTGTCTGCAAAATTTTCATTCAACTTCATTACCAAAAATAGCACATTCACAGTCATTATTTCATAAAGTTACCATTTTAGTTGACAGACAATGTTTCAGTTTCCTCCTAATTTTATTTAACTTAACTCATACTAATCACTTGGCTTAGAAAGAACACAAAGCTTCTGCCCAAGTCACATGGTTGTTCGTAGGCCGTAGACCATTCGTTTATGTGCATGCCGATGTCTTTTTCACCTCCCAAGATTGTAATAATCTTAAACAAATTAAACCAAAGTGCACTCCTTTACAGGTAATCTTCTTTTACTTTCTTGACATTTTGGTCGGTTTTGTTGTAACCAGGAATCAAAATCTAAATGTACATGCACGAGTGTAAAAGAAACAGACATGGTTTCAAAGGTTTGTTGTTGTTGCTAGAATCTTACCCTTCTGCGAGGAACAACGATCATGGCAGGAGTGACAGCGTCGTTATCATAAAGATCACCGGCAACATACAGATCACGATCCTCGGAGTAGCTGTAACGAAGCAACCCGGCTTGTCTTGCTGATTCGAAACACTGAGTGAAAGGAAGGTCATTGTTCCAATCCCAGCTGCCAAAAGCTGGAACATGGCTACTTGCATAGTATTCCTACAACACAAACCTCATCAGGAACAACAACAACACATGTTCAAAACCAAACATTAAAGTTTAAACTGATGAGTTTGAAGCTTAGATAAACAGAGAGGGAAAAAAGGGTTTCCTTTGCTTACATCCATATTGTTACAGAGAGAAAGAGAGACAACTGTTTTAGAATATGTTGGAGAATGACTTGACTTTCAGAAGGAATTCTAACAATTTAAAGGGGGAAGAGGAGCTATGAAAGAGAAGGAAAGGAATAGGGTAAAGTAGGGGATCCAAAGCAATACAACTTCTGGTAGGTAAAAGGCAAAAAACTCACAGTAGCAAACAAAAGGACAAAGAGGTAAGGTAAAAAAAGGTGAAAATCAGAGAAAGATAGAGACAAGACAGGTAAACTACTAAAACATGGTTCTTAGCTTTGCTTTTAAATTTGGGGTTTTCAAAACAACCTCATTTATGTTCTAACTTTGCTTTTATCAGGTTGTCTGAACCCTACTTTCCCGCTGATCAAGATGTATATTCCAACGCTTGATGCTTGTTTTCTCTCTCTTTTCCCCCTCTAATCTCGAAACAAAGTCTAGGGTTTGGCCTTTTATTTTGGCTTTTTTTAACCCCACGCATTACCCAGTAAAAACCTGGTGCTTTGTGCACACAAGAGACTGCTGAAATCGAGAAAGTTGAAATTTTAAAAGAAAAAAAAATGGTATTTTACTTGGTTAATGAAGATGAAGTCAACACACAGAACATTACTCCCAAGGCAACAGTTTTATTTGCAGAAGACAAAGGCTCATCAGTAAAATAGAATAAAATATGGTCGGAGCAGATAACAGGACAGGCATGTGCACTATACAGACAAGCTGTGACCTTTGCTTGCTCTCTGGGATAGGCTCAGCTTTTGATTTTTTTATCCCAATAATTTAATAATGTTTCCTTTATAATAATATTTTTAAACTTTGTTAAGAAAGGAGTTGGTAATAAAACTATTCTTCCTTATTAAATTCTTTTTTTGGATAAATATTTATGGATATATCAGTAAGTCAGTAGTAGTCATTTTTACACACACTGACATTTACCCAAGGTGAAAATAAATACTTTAATCATAAATTTAAAAATAAACATAATTTTTTAATAAAAATATTGTAACACACAAAAAGAAAGATTAGTTTTTGGACAAGCATGCTTTATTTTATTTTATTTTGATAAAAGGCAAGCATGCTATATTTTTCAGCTTGTGCCTTAGTGTACAAAGATCAGCTTTTCAACACTGCACATGTCAATTCTAACACCCTTTCATCATTCTTATTTTTGCCTTCATTTCCCTCCAAAAACATATGATTAATTCCAACTAACATTCGAGTCGAATAAAAAATAATTTTTTTAACGAACACAAATTGTATATTACTAAATTTGTGATCGACTAACTCGATAACACACCAATTATGTTTCAGATTCTTTGTTTCGGTTATAGAAATGGAAACACGACCAGCTAAGCTAAAAAGCATCTCCAACAAAACCAATGGCCAATCGACAAATCCAACAAAACCAGTGGGCCGACCACCACCCGTGACTCCGTATCCCGACAAGTCTCTCTCACGGGTCCAAAATTCGTGGTGCCAACCGCTAATTCCACCACCTTATAACCCCCCACCAAAGTATGTTCTCAACACACAACCTCACCCATCCCCACTGTTGACTAGACTGCGAACTGCAATGGCGACGGGGAAACTAGTTGTTTTAGTGTTGGTAATGGCTGGTTTAATGTTAGGGGGATCGAAGGCAATAAACTTGTGCGACATGGACGATGATGGAATCGCGGCCTGCAAGCCATCTGTGACCCCGCCGAACCCAATTGATCCAACGCCTGTGTGTTGCGAGGCTCTTAAAGTGGCTAACCTAACCTGCTTGTGTTCTTATAAGAATTCCTTGTGGCTGCCTACGCTTGGGATCAATCCAGCACTTGCCATGGGGTTACCCGCAAAGTGCAACCTAGATATGCCACCTGATTGCTAATGAAGGTAATGAAACTGTCTGTCTGTCTTACAAACATTCCATGCATGTTGTTTCAGGTTCCCTGGGAGGAACATGAACCATGAACCGGCTTCCATGTCTTGGTCAGATTTCCACAAGCTGTAATATTTGTGTGTGTAAAATTAAGTTTGAAAGTCTTCTAAAGATGTGTATTTGGTTTATCAAAGTTTGTATGAACATAATTAAAATAATTCAAGTGTATTGCGATCCCCTATTAATTTTAACCATTTCAAGTTTAACCTAAACAAATTTATAGTAAAATAATTTAGATTTAATACTAAATTAAACAGATATAATCATTCTTATTTTTGTTCAGTAAGTATGTTACCCACGTTATTTAAGTAGTTCGAAAAAAGATGTCAAATAAATATTTATCTTACTTACATTCTTCCACACCTTAAGCATGGGAGTTCGTATTGTTCCTAAATTGGTCTCATGTAGTTTAAGTTTCATACTAATTAAAGTTTTATTGCGGTTTGGTTTATTTGAAAAGATATAATGAAGTGCTTTATGTAAGATTGTAATCCAAGTATTAACGTGTTCTGCTTTATTTCAGTCATTTATTATTATTATTATCAAATTTTTATGTGTTTTGATCCATTTTAATGCGCATCAACACAAATTATAATATTTAAATAATAAAACAAAACCATTTAAGTCTTAATAAATAATTATATATGTTAGCGTACCGTCCCATCATTTTAGTTCATTATTCAATTTTTTAATCAAAATTTTCCAATTTTGACTAATTATAATTTTAAATCTATTATTATAAAATTATAAAAAATATATTTTAAAAATATTTAATTAAGTAGTTTAAAAATATATATTTTATAAAATTAAATAAATTAAAATATTTAAAATTTTAATTTTTAAAAAGTCAATATTAGATACTATATATACGACAGAGGAAGTTGTATTTATAAGCCTTGTTGATGCTCTGAAAGGCATCGATATTAATTCCTATCATGGTGACAAAATATATTATATCCATTGATACGAAATTGTTCCGCTTCACCCGAAAAAGTTTCTACAATTTGAGGGGTCTTATCACAAATAAAACCCAAAAGACAGCAAACTTCATAGAGCATAGCTTGGGCTGGGCTCAATGTCTCCTCCTTTAGTTTCAATAACCATACGCTCAAGCCCACAACATTTCAGAAACTACTTCAGTTCTGTTGTAAGACATTCTACATTGATTTGAACATCACTAAAAGTTTCTGTTCTAAAACTAACGGTGTACCGTTTTAATTTGTTTTTTCTACACATAGGGTGGATGAGTAGGGTGAATATTCAGTTAATTCAGTAAGGTAATAAATCAAATTAATTAGGATAGAATTAATTAAAAGTTTTAAAACTTTAACGGTTAATTAAACTAAAATATTTTTAACTAAATTAATCAAACTTAAATTATTTTAATTAATTCAATCGATTTTTGAATTAACCAAATTTTATTATAAAATTTTTGATACATTACAAATACATACCATAATTTATCACTTAATTTTCATTTTAATTTAATTTAATAAAAGTTTAAAGACTATTTTATAATGTATCAAAAACATTTAATGACCATTATATAATTTTTAAGAGTCTAAATGAATAAAAATAAATATATATAATTTTAAATATATAATAATTTCAATTAATTTGATTAATTAATTAATTTTAAATCAAATTAACTAATAATTGAATTTTTTAAAAGAATTAATTATTAATTAAACTTATCTAAAATTAATCTATGAATTAATTAAAATAAATTTGATTTAATCTATTAATTTAATTAAAACCGTATAATGCTAGCCCCTTAACTCCTTAAATAAGATAAAAACACGAGAACCCCACCTATTTAAATCCTTGTTTGGGACCACAACAGAGGACTCCCGTATCCATTTGACACGACTTACACTACAGGGACGCATGCACTGCTCTAACCAAAGAACAAAGAAAAATAAAACCATAGGGAAATTCATTGAAGAGTAACTGACAGCTGGAGGTTCATGAGAAAAACATCAAAACAGTTAATACCCTAATACGAATTCCTACCGGTAGATAACATTTTTACTGACAAAGGTGCCCACCTGTCACAGAGAAACTAAAGCTGAGAAACTAGATCGAGAAATCATACGGTATCTAAGCGTCCACGTCTGCGGAATTCTTGGCAGGGGAGCAGATAAGCCAAACGTATCCGTACGGATCCTTCACCTTCCCCACGCGACCTCCGCAGAATGTGCCGTCGCCCTCAGTTATATCACCCTCCGCAACTCCTCCAGCGTTCACGGCCATAGCGATAGCAGCTTCGACGTCCGCAGTCTCGAGGCAGAGAACACATCCTGCCCCCTCCGTTTTCACCCTGCAAATATGAAAACAAACGAACACTTTTATAATCCCCGTGAAGATTGATGTAGGAGAAATAAAAATTAGAAAAATCAGTTGAAGCCAAACAGCTCGTAGAAAATATATAAAAGATTAAGAAAATGAATAAAGAACATTATATCTCGTAATATCTAAATTCCAGTCTTACAGATCTATGAAACGGGAGCACTAAACAAGAAAATGACAGAAAATGTTACAAAAATAAATTTCCTGCTAAACAAGAACACGATCTAAACAGACTATCTCATCCATGGCGTAGAAGAACCCTAACTAAGACTATTAATCAACAATGACTGAACGCAAACGGTCACCAGGGGAAATAACAAAAGATTAACAGTAAAAGAAAGCGTACAAAGCAAAAAACAACTAAAAACAATAAAATATAGAGGAACGTACGGAGCAAAGTTCTCAGCGACGTCCGACACGAGAATGGTAGAGCCAGCTAGCTCAAGTTGAGCGGAGAGGATGTGAGGGAGCTCCTGCTCTGCTTTGCGCTTAGGGTACAGAGTACGGCGAACCTCAACAGCACCGAACGCGGACTTATAGAACTGCACTGCATCAACTGCCTTGGGTGCTTCAACCATAAGCTGTGGTTTCACCGCCGTGAACGTCACCGCCGGAACTTTCTCGGCTCCTCCGTTCTGAACCTCCTCCTGTGCCATTGACGAAGCTAAAACAAATATCCTTCTGCAGAAAAACCAAAACCTAGGATAGAGAAAGCGACAAAACAATATCGAAAGTAAAAAGAGTGCGATGAAGAAGATGCAGCAGCGAGCGTTGGATGTACTTATAGAGGCGGGGATCAGCAACCGTTTAAGGATAAAATTGGTATTTTATATAATTTTTCGATTCCGATTTTGTCCTGTTGTTCATTGTTTTGTATATTTCGAGACCAAAAAGCCCTTGGCGTGTCATTTACTCAAAGGTCACTGAGAGAGATTTAACGTTTGTGTTTTTACCATTGGACTTGAAAATGGGCTCTCTAAATTTGGATTGGGTTTAGAGCCCATCCGATTTAGGGGTTCTAACTGTTGAGTTTTATAAATTTAAGGGATTTTAAAGTAATTTTGCATTTTCCGAAGTCAAAACCACAGTCGCCAACCCCTTTGCCCAGTCTAACTGATACAAACTTGCATCAACCGTTCAATCTCATTAATTAAAGAATCGATTATTACTTTTAAAGATTATAGATTCGGATATTAATAATATTAATATAATAATTAAACAATCATTATCAAATAATTTAAAGTATATTCTAAAACAAAGTATAATACTATAATCACTGTTAGCTAATTAAAAAAAAGTAAACGAGACTATTTTTTTTAATAATATAAATATTATATCAAAATAAGAATTATTTTTTTTGTTTGACCCCTTGGGTGTCGTGGAGTTTTTCATGTGTCCCCATCTTCCTCTGTTTCTACTTTATCTCGGGCGAGGTTATTGTGTTGGTGTTTTATGGTTCTACTTTTTCCCCATACCCAGTTATGTCTGCACCTGCCACATTACTATTGGGTAGTGAAAACAGCTTTTACTGTCTACAGTAAAACTACTTTACCTACTAGTGAAAACGAATGAAATGAGCCACCTACCCTACACAAAGTCAGAACTCAGAAACCTCGTTTGAGCCCTTGGGTGAATGGAATGAGCCACCCACACTACAGAAACCTCGTTTGAGCCTCTGTATTTGACACTGTTTATGGTCTTGTCTGAGATGGTGAAGGTTCATGGGTTACTGGTTTTAACAAATTCATGGGAACTGTTGATGCCTTGCAAACAGAGGGTTGGGATGGGAGATTTATATAGGCAGGCAAATAGTATGGTCGAAGGGATTTGAACTGTTACAGATTCATAGCGATTTGCCCTCATCCCCTCTTTATGATTAAAAAATAATAATAATAGAACTATTATGAATAAGAAAAGAGTTTAGCACATGACACTCATCTATGCCGTCTTAGCTCAGCCGGTAGAGCGCATGGCTTTTAACCATGTGGTCGTGGGTTCGATTCCCACAGACGGCGTTTATCATATCTTTCTTTTGCCTTTCCCTCTTATTGCTAGACTGTTCAAGGCCCATATAGTTCCAAAATATTTTTTTTTGCCATCGCCGAAACATATCAGAAATGTTTCGAACATATCATCTTCTTGCTTGGTAACCCCATGAAAATGGATCTCTATGTCTGACCAAATCATTAACTTCTTCTGTTATCCTTTCTTTTTCCGCAGTCACCGTTTAACACGAGAGCATTGATGTGATTTTAATGCATTCACGTACTATAAATTGTTGACCATACCCTGTGGAACACCCTCTAGGTGTTTGATTATTGATTGACAACTTTGTCTAAAACATACTTCACTATATGGTATGATTAGTCCACGATTCCCTCTTCTAAAAGATTAAGAAATTCGCTTTATCTTCAATCAAGGCTTATCATGTCTTAACCCCTAAAAAAAATAATACCCAATGTTGATCATGGAACAAGTTATTCATTGCCTTATAAGTCATGGAGACCAGAAGCTCGATTGTATCGTATAACTCTCGATACGTATCGTGAGACGTCGTTTTTTAAGGATTTAGAGGATGGTATTCTCTTTATATATGGAACCCAATCAAACCAATGATGAAGATCTAGAATATCCAGTTAACAATGGCGGATTACCATGTGTGGAAAGGTCCCACACTTGATAGTCATGGCTATTGTCATATGGTATAAAACATAAGGATGAGCGAAGAAGGCTTTTTAATGATTTGGATGTTGCGAGGAGTAGAAGCAAACACAGCAAGGATTGCCTAACATATTCCTTCAATAATTTTGGATGCCTTCTCTTTACATTTTTCTTGTAAAGCAAATATATGGTGTGTGAGTGAAACTCCAACCATATAGGATTTGAGCAGCACGCCTTTCCTGTAGGAATGGGTCCGGCCACCCCTACATTGTCCTACCTACGCCTGTCCTCTCGTGTTCCGTTGGCCCTCTTCTTGTTCTTCACTAATCGTGTTTTAATCAAGCAAAACAGAGTTTGAATTTTACCCAAAGTGAGCAGTTTGTTCAAATTTGTTGTCAACGCTGGGTTTGAACTGGTTCTGTTTTGCCTTCTAATAATAATAATAATAGACTTAAATATCTTACCATATCAGGGGTGTAATTCGTTTGTTCTTTTATTGTTTTTTTACGTTCTACTTTAAATTAACCCTAAACGTCACAAGTTGTGTTCAAGGTTTAAAAAATTAGGGTTATAGTATATGATGTAGGGTTTAAAGTTTAGAATATGAAAATTAAGGTTATGGTTTAATTTTTTTTTTTAAGTTGAGACATGAAAGGAAGTACGATTAAAGGCAAGAGATCGCACGATGAGATTAAGGCTTTGTCTTTTATTGCGTTTGAATAGTCAAACCAATTTATTATTTAAAAATTAAAAAAAAAAAAAAAAAACTCAACGGTTTAATCTTCAAATCTTGATTTATCCATCATAGATCTTTACATTACTCAATTTAAATTAATTTATTAATAGATTTAACATCGATAAATATAAAAATTATAAAAGATAACAATATTGATATTTTATCCCTTATTATAATATAACGTATTATTAACCCCTTGCTTCCATTGTCCCACATCACATGGATGGTTGTGGTTCATGTAGGAAACCCCAGCCTTTTTCATCACTGCCATGTGCACCAACTCTGTCCTAAATCTTCTTCGGTCCGTTCACCATCCATTGTTTTTCTTTTTCTCTTAAGACAATAACTTCGTTGTCTTTGTAATTCAGTCGGGAAATTTCTTGTACAGAAAAATCAAAGATTTTTTAAACAAAAAAATGTCCTACCACTTGCCCAAGACGGTGTACACTTATTTAACGGAATAAAAAAAATTAAAGATATAATAAATTCTCACACCTGAAAACGATTTCCTTTCTATTTATACACAACAAAATACGCATACGAGTTTAGTTAGAGTAACTGAATAGAGAGATCATTTACTCTAAATTTTTTTGTACTTTTATTTTCATATATTGTCGAAAAAATTATTAGATAAATCAGATTTATTATGACTTTCATGTTCTATTTAATAATAATTTTTATTTTATTTATATATTATTTTTCTCTAAAATGTGTTTAGTTGTACCAAGAAAGTGAAATGAGAGTTTGGTTGCGAAAAATATACGTAGATAATAAAGAAAAAAAATATTATATACATCGGGAGGAGTTAGGATTTAATACTGAGAGGGGTAAGAATCTTTTAAACTTTTAAATTTAAAAAAATAGAGGGGCAAAAACTCTATTTAATTAATATTTAAACTAAAAAAGACTAAAAATACAATTATACCAAAAATTTTGGGAGGACAAACACTCCCTCCCATCCCCTGCACAGCTCCATCCCTGTATATACACCGCCGCTGGAATAATTTTTTATAAATATTTTAATTTTGGGGTTTATAGAGTTTTAAGGTCTATGATTTTAGATCTAAGTGTTTTAGATTTAGTGGTCGAAGTTAAAATTTAAAGTTTAACATTAAAATTTAAGATTTACACGTTGGTTTAGCGTTGGTAACATGTTAAAAATTTAAGTTTTAACATCCAAACTATATCTTTTAACGATAACCCTTAATTTTTAAACTACTAAATCTTAAATCTTAAATTAAATATCTAAATTCTAAAACTAAAATGTTTAATTTTTTATTTTCATTATCGGTGTATAAAATAATTATGATAAATAATATTTTTGTTTTTCTAAAATAATAAAATCTCTACCTGCTTTTAATCCGACCAGATGAGTTTGATGTTTAAACTAATGTTTTACTTAAGCTTCGCTTTCAAACTGGTTGTTAACTACTCTACATAGGTACTTCTGTAATAAACCTCAAATTCAAGGTTAGTTGTTAAGAGTTGGTATCTTAACCAGTTTTAAATTTCAAATCTTAATTACACCAGGTGACATATATAAAGTACCCAAAATAATGAATGCAAGTTGAGAAAAAAATATATTAAAAAACAAGAATGGTAGTTCATTTCTCATTAAATTAAAACGATAAAAGAATAATTTTATTTTAAAATTTATATATTTTATCAATTTAATTTAAAATAAATTATTTTTTATATTTAAAAATTATTAATATTGTACTCTATTATTATTTATCTGTTTAATAGCTGAATGAGATAGTCTCACACACAAACATTATTCTATTAAATAAATAATAAATTAATAAAATGTATTTATCATGATTATAACATCGTTCGTTAGTTGATATAATTATTTTATTAATTAAATTTTAAATATGAATAATTTAATTTAATGAATTATTTTAAATTATTTGTACATTAAAAAAATTTACAATGCTCCTTTTCAAACCAGAAATTAGGCAGCAAAATTTGATTTCTGAAAAGCAACATTCCACTGTTGAAGCTAAAAGGGACCCAAAGGACAAAGGCCCACACCCATCGCTTATTATTTCAAAAAATAAAAAGGAGAGGACAAAATGGTCATAATTTGAATTCTCAAGAAATCAATTCTTGAACTCTATACAGCTGCAACCTGCCCCATTCCCACAGTTCACTTCCCCTTCTCCTTCTTCATAGATTTTGAAATCTCTTAGCTCAAAAGGGAAGAAAATCCAGGAGAATACAGAAACAAATCTTGCAACAAAAATATCCGATGGCTGGTTACATTGGCGTTTTGGTCTCAGATCCATCGCTGCAAAACCAGTTTACTCAAGTCGAGCTTAGGAGCTTGAAAACTCACGTAACTTGATAAATCATTTGATTCTTCTTCTTCTTTTAAGTTACGAATCTGTTTTCATCATAATCACTAACGGTTTTTGTTTTGTTTTTTTGTAGTTTACGAGTATGAGAAGAGAGAGCGGGAAGCTAACGGTGGGAGACTTGGCATCGAGAATGTCGAGATTGAAAGTTGTGGGAGAGAATCTGAGCGAACAAGAACGTGCTGATTTTATTGCTGATTTGTATCCTAACTTGAACGATGAAGTGGATTTCGAGTTCTTTTTGAAGGTAACTTGATGTTTCTTTACTTTGAGTTTCAATCCGTTTTTTTCCCATTAAGATCTTTTCTTTTGTTTGTTTGATTTTTTTTATTTTCTCCTAAAGATTTTGCTTATGAAAAATTTGAATTTGGATTGCTCTGTTTTTTTTATGGTGGCGATATTCCGAATTAACTTTTCAGAAAAGTTCTACTCTTTTCCCGTTTTCTTTTATCATCCAGGAAAGTAGCATTAAATCATTATTTCTTTTAATCCGATTTCTGTTTACACGTTTGTAATTATTTGTTGATCCGAACATAATAGAAGGAAGTTCTTAAGATGTTTAGAAGATTAACTAAAACTTGGAGGAGAAAAGCAAACGAGAGACTTAAATTTTATATATATATTATTTTGAACTATTTTGGATTTTGATTTTTGTGAATAGGTTTATTTGAAACTTCATGCACATGCAAGTTCAAGAACTGGAAGTCCTGCGAAGAACTCGTCAGCTTTCCTGAAGGCAGCTACAACTACTCTGCTACACACCATTAGCGAATCTGAAAAGGCATCCTACGTTGCCCATATCAATAATTATCTTGCTCAAGATGGGTTCTTAAACAAATACTTGCCCGTTGATCCTTCCTCCAATGATCTCTTTGAGATTGTTAAAGATGGCGTTCTTCTTTGGTAAATAATTCTTTTAAATTTTTAATATGTTAAATTTGTGCTCATGTGATGAGAAAATTTTGAAGCTTTTTTGCGAAACAAATGCAGCAAGCTTATAAATGTAGCAGTTCCGGGTACAATTGATGAAAGGGCTATTAATACTAAGAGATTGCTCAATCCATGGGAAAGAAATGAAAACCACACGCTATGTCTCAACTCTGCCAAGGCTATTGGCTGCACTGTAGTCAATATAGGGACACAAGATTTCATTGAAGGAAGGGTATGCATGTACTATAATGTTGGTTGTTCCATTATTGAAATATAGTTTATTTGAAGGCTGGTTCCCACTTATGTTTAAGGATGACAATTCGATATAAGCAGTTTATTTTAAAGCATGCTTCATTGCTATTTTCCACATGATAAAGGGAGTTGGAAACCTCACTGCTTTTCATACTTGGCTTGTACTAGGTAGAGGATTTCATCTGATACCCTAGTTCCGGGCTCATTCTTCAATGATCACCGTTCATGTTCTTTTAGATCATTTTTGGATGTGTGGTGAAATAATTTTAACATGGTTTCCATAAAACCTATTTATGCTCCACGTGACTGAACTATGGGTAAAAACTAAAATGAATCACTTATGAATGTAATTACTTAAATTTTGGATTTTGCAAGTGATTATTGACAATAATATCATCTTTGGTTCCTTTTACAGAGACATCTTGTGCTTGGATTGATTTCTCAAATTATCAAGGTAACTTGATCTATTGAATAATTAGTTATGCAACCTTACTACACACGAATAGCACTAGTTAATCTTGCTAATCGTTATGCTATTTTAGATTCAACTATTGGCAGACCTCAACTTGAAGAAAACACCTCAGTTAGTGGAGCTTGTTGATGACAGTAAGGTTGGCTTGTGCAACATTTTAATAAAAAGTACAAATTTTAGGAAACTAAACTATCTGACCTTTTGTGTAATGAATTATGGTTAATATGCCGTTTGTGTTAGAAATTTGCATTTCATTTACAAGTTACACTCCCTTCTAATTTTAACAAACCAGACAGAATTTTGATGCTTTTTCTAGGCTTCTTCGATAATATTTGCCTGTTGTTAAACCAACAGGATGTGGAAGAATTGATGAGTTTACCACCAGAGAAGATCTTATTGAGGTGGATGAATTTTCAACTGAAGAAATCCCCATACAAGAAAATTGTCTCAAATTTCTCTTCTGATGTAAAGGTAAGGAAGAAATTTGTTTTAGCATATTAAAAATTCCAGCAAACATCTTCTCTTATGCATGTGTAGTAGTATCCTCTTATGTTGCATTATGCTGTCTATTTTTCGTGTGAAACTAAATTCTTAAAAAGAGATTTCTAACCATATAATTCTTTTGTCTCAATTTGACTATACTAACAGTAGATAAAATATGTGACTTGGGTTTAGTTGCAGATGTGATAAGATATGAGGCCTTGTTTTAATTTTATTTCTTTCCACTTTTAATCATATAATGTTCAATCCACAGGATGCAGAGGCTTATGCACATCTTCTAAATGTTCTTGCACCTGAGCATAGTAATCCCTCTACATTGGCCGTCAAAGATACATTTCAGAGAGCAAAGTTAGTTCTTGAACATGCAGATAGGATGGGATGTAAGAGATACTTAACTGCCAAGGATATTGTCGATGGTTCCCCAAATCTTAATCTTGCTTTCGTTGCCCATATTTTCCAGCACAGGTGAGACTTGATAGCATCCTTTTCCTTTCCAGCAATGATTCTTAATTTAAATATAAAGTGAATTTCTTTTGTACTTATATGTACCATTCTATGTTAACCTTCGTCATCCTTCAATATGTTATATCTTCAGTTTGACAGAATAGGAAAGCTGCATTAATTTCTTCGTAGACATTGTTTCCAATACAAGTTCTATGATTTGGCTTTTTAATAATTTGGATTTTGAGCTATAAAATTTCAAATTCATTAAAACTTTTATGGAGAGTTATATGGTATTGCCATACACGTCACAACAATTATGGATGAGGTTTGATTTGGTACTTAACAGGTCTTTCTTTTTTCTCAAGTTTATAAAGGTAGTTTTTTTCTCTATGCTTATGCATTCATCTTCTTCCTCCACATGGTTCTGGTAGAACATGGCAACTCTGTCATGTGGCATCAATTGACATGAATGTGAACCGTCTAAAAATCATTTGAATATTTCACACATGCAGAAGAAGAATAACTGATGGCTCATGATGTTTTTGTTCGGTAAGTACAGCTGGTAATTAGTTCAATACATAAAACCTAAATAGTATATGTTAATTGCAGGAATGGCCTTTCAACCGAAACCAAACAAATATCTTTTCTGGAAACTCTACCAGATGATGCCCAAGTTTCTAGAGAGGAAAGAGTATTTCGCTTCTGGATCAATAGTCTTGGAAATTCAACCTACATCAACAATGTCTTTGAAGATCTTAGAAATGGGTAAGTATCACATAAACCATACTAAATTATTTCATGGTTCATCATCCTGAGCTCTTGAAAGGAACAAGGCTTCATAGTGTTGGGCTTTTGCTTTCTGCATTTCTTATCTTTTTCCTTTTGCTTGTAAATGTAAAAAACATCAGATCCTCTATTTGATAGGTAAAATTGTACTGCTATTTATGATTGTTTCAAATTCCAACATTTTAATAAACTTTGTGGGATATAGCTCTGCGGGATTGAAATGTCTATAAGTATTCTATTTAAAACCTCATTGTGGTTTACAAATATATTTGTCTCCTATATGTTAAAATAGATCTTTCCCCTTTTTAAGTCTTCATTTTAAACTTGATGCTCAGATGGTGAAGTGACTCATCTGTTCCTCTGCAGGTGGATACTTCTGGAGACCCTTGACAAGGTGTCACCTGGAATCGTTAATTGGAAGATTGCTAACAGGCCTCCTATCAAGTTGCCATTTAAGAAAGTAGAAAATTGTAACCAAGTGGTTAAAATAGGGAAACAATTAAAATTTTCCCTGGTTAATATTGCTGGAAATGACATTGTGCAAGGAAATAAAAAACTAATATTGGGTATGTTATTTACCATGATAATCTGAATTTTCATTGCTCTTGTGAAAGCCAATTCAAATACATTTTTGGCATTCCTGAACATGCATTGCCAACTAGTTTAGTCCTGTCTTGACAGATTGGATGTTGGTTTTTCTGTTCAGCTTATCTGTGGCAATTGATGAGATACAACATTCTTCAACTCCTGAAGAACCTGAGATTCCATTCACATGGAAAGGAAATTACTGATGTTGATATTCTTAGTTGGGCTAATACAAAAGTAAGCAATTCAGGCAGCCAGAGTCGCATGGATAGTTTCAAGGTATGCTTTCTATTGCATTGCTTAAGATCAAGTGGGGCTTGAATGACTTCGACTGCACTTAGCGAAATGGTCATAGGATACACTATTATTTATCTCATTGATTTCCATTTTACAGGACAAGAGCTTGTCAGATGGTATATTTTTCCTTGAGCTTCTAAGTGCCGTTCAGCCTAGATCAGTAAATTGGAGTCTTGTTACTAAAGGAGTCACTGGTATGTTCGATTCGTTCTTCGATAAAGTTCGTTCAACTTTAGCTTTCTTCTCCCTTTTTGATCCATGAAATTTATGCATTATTCGACATTTCAGTGTCTTCAATCTTCAGCAATGCTAGTTTCTTCAAAGTTTCGGATTAGGGCCATTAGGCTCATCATTTTACTCATGTTTCCCCCAACTTTTAAACATTGCAGATGATCAGAAAAAGATGAATGCTACCTACGTCATTAGCATTGCTCGGAAGCTTGGATGCTCGATATTTTTGCTTCCCGAAGACATAACCGAGGTATCTTTTCCGGTCGATGCAAACTTCTTCCTCTTATTTCTCTAAACTAAACATGCACATTGTAATCATGATACATCTATGGAAGTTGACATCACAAAACCGGAATTCGATCATTTCTTCTCCTTCAATTTATAACCTGCCGGTAACATCCTATTTCAGGTCAATCAAAAGATGATCCTCACCTTGACGGCGAGCATCATGTACTGGTTCTTGAAACAACCTGTTGAGGAGAAACCATCCACAACATCTGATAGTGAAAACGGAAGCCAACTGGAAACAATATCTAATTCAACAACCGACGACTCGGCATCGGAGTCGTCAATAGAGTAAGGAAGTGCTAAAACCTTGTTTCCTTTTCAATGTCTGTCCTAAACACTCCCGTTTTGGATTGTTTTCGATTGCGAAGCTTGTTGTATGACGTTACAGAAACCGGAGTGTTTTCCAGCAAATTTTGCAGAACGCAAAATGCATATGTGAATACCATTTTCGTTTGATCTCCTTCCTGCTCTTCTACTTATCTGTATTCATTAGTTCTTATTTGAAGTGATTTGTAACGCAATGCCATCTTCTTATTTCTCGTCGGAAAAATATTATTAAAATAAAAATTAATTAATAAAAATTAAATATTAAATTTATAGTCAAAATTATTTTATAAAAATTAAATTTAATAAAAAATATTTTATAATATTATTTATAATTAAATTTATTAAAATCTCTTTAATATAAAAATCTAAATCTAACTTTCTTTCTTTTATTTTTTTATTGCCATTGCCGTTGCTCCCGCCGAAGAGTCAAGGAATTTATTTGTTTTTTAAATATATAAATTAAAAAATTATAAAGAAATATAATTTTTTTTAAACTTAATGATATTTAATAACATTAAATATTAGTAATATTTAGTGGTATACACACGCTATAGAATTTTTAAATCAAAATAAAAAATTCAACCGACATTTAAATTAAAATAGATATAAATTCAAGATTCATCTTTGTCAAAAAACTATAAAAAGATAAAGTCTCATTTATATAATATAAGGTTTTTAAGTTTTATATAATTTTTAGATCGTCATATGAATAAAATAAATGTCTAAAATTAACAATAAAATATACAAAAATTATTACTTAAAAAATAAAAATTTATATCAGCCATTCATTTTATCTAATAAATAATCTTAAAAAATATATAAAATTGATAACTTTATATTATTTAAATAAATCATAATCCATAAATAACTAAACATAAGGGTAGAATATTGTTGACCTAAATTGCTACTAACAATTTCATTCAATTAAATTTTGAAAATCTAGACCTCATCTATGCAAATATATTAAAATAAATAAAAGGAAATTTCTTAAAAGAGTTTCAATATAATCAGAATAACGCCTGTTTTAGAAATTAGAATCATAACCCCAAAAGTAATAGTAATAATAATAATAATAATAATAATAATAATAATAATAATAATAATAATAATAATAATAATATATTTAAAATAATAAAAGAAAAAGTGGTCCTAACAAAAAGAAAAAGGGGGAATTAAATTAAGCAAAGCATGTGGATGGATGGTGATAATGGGAAACTAAGCATAATTATGAGGTGGTTAAAGAGTCTAATCCCAAAAGCATTCAATGTAAATGATTTAATTACTCTTTTGGTTCTTCAACTTTATAACTTTTGTCATCTTAACATAAATTATTTTTTATATCATACAAAAATTAAAAAATAATTTCTAAAGTTAAACAATAATATTAAAAATTATAAAAACGACTATTTTAATTTTAATTTTTATATTATAATTATTTATATTTTCTTCATTTTACATAGAATTAAAAATTTGAGGGGGTAAATGTTGATTATGCCAAATGAAAATCAAGCTGTAGACATGTCAAAAAGATTGTCGCCCCACCCATGTTCTTGTTTAGTTTCCCTATGGAAGGGTAACCCTAAAATGATAAAAAGAAACACAACTCTTCTGTGCCTGCCAGCTCAGCTACATCATTTCCTCTTATTTGAATTTTTTATAAACGAGTTTAATTTTAAATTTATAGAGTTAATTTAATAATTAAAGGTTAACTGACTCTTAATTGCTCAGGGTAGGTCAACTAGGTTGGCATTTATTTGTTTAGCTAAATATATTTATGGAAAATATTGATTAATATATAATGCATGAACTATATATAATAATATATGTATTATTATTATGAGTTAAGTATTAGTATATAATTATGATTTTTTAAATAAACTTATTTTATTTTTTATGATGAATTGTTATTTTATTCATTAATGATGTATTAAATAATGCATCTAATATTTATTCATATGTAAATTAGAAGTCCATGTTGTAAAGCTTGTTTAGGGAATGTAACGCTGAAGATGATATATTTTATGGTGACATTATTGTTAGGAATTAGTATTTGATTAAATTAAATTAAGTTAAAAAATTTTAAATTAATAAATTTATTTTTTATTATTTCAGATTAATGAGTTAAAAATAAAACACCATATTATTTTATTCATATACAAATCAAATAAAACTAATGCAGACGATACAATCAATGTCGGTAGACTTTCTGTTTACCTTATAGTTGATGAGAAAATAAAAATAATATATATATATATAGTTAATCGATATTTATTATTATTATTATAATTTAAAGTATGATATTTTATAATATAATAATACAATATGATGGGAAACCAAATGATTCTGTCACCCCATTTTTAAAATTCTTTGTCGATTAAAATATAAAAAATTGGGAAAAAAGTAATCAAAATAAGTGGATAAATTGCTTCATATTTCCGCTTTAATTTTTTAATTTATAATCCATACTTATTAGTTAAAACTAAGACCAACTCCTCTAACCAAATATATTTTTTTTTCTTTGATAGAATTAGGAAGGTAAACTAAATTTAATAAATTAAAATAATCCGTCATCACCATTGTCACCGTTGAGGCTTCAACGTCTCCTCTTCCTTCTCTATTTTTTTCGACGTATACGTGGCAAACCGAGACAGAGCTACAGAGAGGTGGGAAGGGGTAACCAACCCATCCCTGAATTTTTTTTTTTACTTTTATTTTTTAATTATTTTCTTTTCTGAATTTATCCTCATACTTTTAAATATTTATGTTTCGTCCCCTTTTTAACTCTAAATCTGAGCTTTGTCCCTGGTGACAAAGCAAGCATTATAAAGATAAGATATTGTTTAGTAATGTTAAAGATATATATTAATTAATATGAATATAGATGATGATAATAATGATTCGAAACAAAAGGAGAAGACGACGACAAAGCTGGATGTTATAATCCGTTCCCAGTTGTCCTGAACCAAAACCAAGCCTTTGCCTTGCTGTGCTTGGAACTTGTCACTTTCCTCACACATGCATGCGACCACTTCATGGTGGTCCATAGTCCTCACATTCTATCCGGAATAGAGATGATTTGTCTTTTTTTATATTTATTTTATGTTTAAAATTTATTATTTATGCGACAACAATGGAGGGTTTTCATAGGACCGACTACCGGATAGAGCGAGGGAAGAAACGGACGACCAGACGACGAATCACAGTCCGTACAGTCGATGTGATTTGGGACGAATGCCGACAGACACAAACGTAACGGATCACCGCAGCAGTCCAAGGTCCATGTCCCATCCCCTCTCTATATTGTCATGTCCAAAAAAATGAAGATAATAATTTTATATAAAAAATTTAAATATATAAACAATAACATTATCATATTTGATTATATATATATATATTTAAAAATAATAATATTTTTGATTATTTAATTTTATGTTAAATATTTATAAACAATATAAATAAAATAAATAATCATAACAATAATCTATTAAGAGTATTAATTAATTCGTGACATTGGATCAGTCCCATCGCTGTATTTGTCCTAATTATCCAACAATGGGAGGGAATTTAGTGCGGAATTAATGATCATAACACTAGTATTAATCTGCCTCTTTGTTATGTATCTAACCTGAATTTTAAACTCTAATTTTTATTTTTTATATGTTAAATCTTAAATTCTTTAATTTAAAGCAGAGACACGAATATAGACATAAAAAAGAGATAGACAATCTACACCTAGTATTAACACCCGTACACACATTCAACCAAACAATTTATCAACATTCAACAGTTTTGGCCGAGGGGTACAAATGTAGAACGGTTAAAATAAAAATATATATTTAATACGAGAATAATTATAGTACGAACTATCTTGTCTCAGTAATTAAGAGATTAATTATTATCTTGAAAGTCATGGATCAATATTACAACACAATAATTGATCGATTAATTTCTAACGATTGAGATTAAATTCTAAAACATATATTACTATAACCACTGTAGTTGATTAAAAAAAGTTATACTATATCAGTACAATAATGTTATTGAAATCAACATTCAAAAATCCAAATAAAACAATATATTGAATTTGAATGAACATTCAAAAACCCCAAAGAAAAAAAAACTATAAAACAGTTAAACAGAATTGTGTTTTTTAGAAAAAAAACAAAAAACTGAGAAGAAATGGTAGACTAGAAGTGTTCCCCCGTCCACTGAGACCCCCTAAGTCCCCACATTTTCAAGTGGGAGACTGGAAGCATGTGCGCTCATATGGTGGTTGGGTATTTCATCCCCACCAGACTCACTTTTCCTCTCCATCTCCTAAACCCAAAACTGAAAACGAAAGCTAAAACGTGTAAGTCAATTATAAAATAAACCAACACATGTTATTGGAATATCATTAATAATGATGATGATCAAAGGGAAGGGGGGATGACTCATCCTTCATCTTCACACCTCACAATCCCAATCTAAGATCAATTTGGTGGGTATTTTTTTTCTTTCAAAATTCCCATTTTCCATCCCCCCAAACAAACATCTATGTCTGGTTGGTCTTTATAGATACTGTGTCAGAGAATTTGTCAGAAAAAAGTTTGGGGTTTTGTCTCTTGAGAGATCATTTCTGAGCAACTGGCCCCCTTTGTGTCAGAAAATCAAAATCTCTCTTCAATTCTTTCTGATCCATCCAAAAAAGGAAAAACACAAAGGTGGTTAATATATCTCCTTATCCAACTACTCATATCAAAACAAACCCTACCCTGCCGCCATGGATTTGAAGAACTTGAACCCTAATTCTCTTAAATCCAGGTTTGCCACAAGGTTTCTTCGTGCTCTGAATAAAATCCATGCACGGAAAAGCATCTCAGAATCTTCTTCTCCCAGAGAGATCTTCTTACGCTACCGAAGAATCAAGGTTGCAGCCGACAAGTCCATGGCGTACTCGGTCAGGTCAAGGAGAACTTGGAGTAGGGCAATCCTTTGGAGGCTCCGAACCCGAGCAGGACGTCGTCGTTTAGCCTCTTTCCGCCGAAGATCGTCAGTCAAGACCCGTACCGCTACCGCTGCATCTCATCGAGCCGAAAAAACTTGTCATGGTGCTGGGCTGTGTGTCGAAGCGGAAGAACTAAGAGAGCTTGTTCCAGGTGGAGAAGCCATGGATTTCTGCAACTTGTTGGATGAAACTGCGCATTACATCAAGTGCCTCACCACCCAGGTACAGGTGATGAGAACAATCGCCAATCTCTACTCTCTTGAGTAATTACATATATATATATATATACATATATACATAAATCAAGAGGAACATATTGCCTACAGGGAAAACGATTCATACACAAAGATGGTAAGTACTTTTATTTTCTGTAGAGATCAGAGCCATAGTGGAACTTGCATAAGCTCTGGGATTTTCTATTTTATAATATGTTTATATATTCTATATAGATTTATCCTACTATTTGATTTTCTTATTTCTGGGTTTCTATTCTTTTGGTTGATGAATTATAATTTTCTAACCTTTTCCTTTCTGTCTTTGAAACTTCGATACCTTAGATTAGCAGGAGTGTACATCAAGAAAGCTATAGTATTAAGGTGAGACAACTGTAATTTAATTAATTAATATTTATAACATATATTAATCATGAACCACATAAAAATTAAATTAAACTCAAGAAGAATGTTTTTCCTTCAATAATGCCAAAGAATCTACATTAATACAGGTATATGGGTCCAAGTAATCCATTATTATAATCTTTTATTTATTTATTTATTTATTTATTTGGTATTATCATATTATTGGTTTCATGAAAAACAAGACCCTTTATATGTTCCAAGTTTTCTGCTTTATGTTTTTTTATATAAATATTTTTATGGTGTTGTCTTTCGATTTGCTTGTTTCAAAAGATTTTTATTTTTATTTATTTTTAAAATGGAATCATACCTTTATCCTCTCACATGCTCCTTGCCATTCTTAGATTTGCGTCCCTTTGTGATTTATTTTAATGTCAACTAAAATGGAGAAAGAAAATCTTCTACACCAAAATGGAAGATTTGTTTTCTAACATATAATTTGATATAATATTTATACTATCCGACCCTTTTTAATTCATAAATCGAAAGATAATAAATATTTGAGTATACTCGATTTTATATTTTTATGTATATTATATTAATGATAATGTCAATCGAATTGAATTCAATTAAAAAAATGAAAGATTTATATATTACTTCTCGTTAGTGTGTGTATATGCATATTTTTATTTAAGTCATGCTATGTAATCGTATTTTTTTAAAATATAATTATTTATATATTTTAAAAGTTTTTAAAGAACTACTAAAGAAGTTATTAATAATTTAATTATTAAATGTGATAAATAAGGTGTGCGTTTTTAAAACTGAAATAATGGGTAATCACATAATTATACTAACTTCTTTTATTATGACAATAGAAAATGTAGATGAAAACTTAAAAAATTATGGAAAAATGTTGGGTACATTGGTAAAATATATTGTACTATTAAGAAGATATAAATTTGAACTTTGGATACGATATTGTTGGGAAAGACAACTTTATACCACAAACATAAACATAAAATATACCAAGACTATAAAGTTTAGAAATTCTAAAATAAAAAGCGATTGTCGAACCATCTAGCCTCAATGATTAAAGGAACGATTATTGTTCATGGAGGTTATGGGTTCGAACATCAGTAATGCCAACACAGTGATTGAACGATTAATATCTAATGGTTGAAAGTATACTTTAAAACAAATATTAATGTAACCACTGTAACTAATTAAAAAAATAAAATAAAGAGTGATTGCGTAACATATCCAAGTAAATATATATATCAACGTTACAAATTCATTAACTCTTATTATAAACTTTGATGGTTGACATAGTTTGGTTTCATTATATACACAGGGAAAGCATGTCATAAATCCGAATTTAAAACTAACAAAAATACTTTATTTTTAATCATGTTCTCTTTTATGCTTCACACTAAAAAATATTTAAAAATAAAATTTAAACATTAATCTTAATTTTTATATTTTAAACCCTAAACCTAAATTTAAACCTTAAAATTTTAACCCTAAACTTATTATTTTAAAATAAAATATTAAAAAATATAATTAGAGATAGACGATTTTTATCCGTTTAAAACCTAATTCATAACAGTTTTCTTGGCCATCCTCTTTAAAAAGAAATTAGGATGAAAATATATAAAAAATAAGATTTTAAGTTCGAAGCATTTATCCATATATTCATTAATACGTAGGAAAAATTATTACATGAACCTTTTCCACCACTTAGGATATGGTCCCAATCAATTAAATTAAGACACATAATATATTTTTACCATATTAAATTTACGCATAAGCATTGGTCAAATCATTTAATTTAATGTCTTTGATTTAAAAAAGGAAAAAATATTATCAAAGATTTCTTGTGTCATCTTTCTCTTTGTTCTTTAAAATTTTCCTAATTAATTTTTATATAGACTTGGGGTTTAGGATTTTGAGTTTGGAATTAGTGGTTTAGGGTTTATGTGATTTAGGGTCTATATGGTTTAGGTTTAGGGTTTAGGGTTTATGTGGTTTATGTTTAAGGTTTAGGGTTAGAGTTAGGTTTTAGGGTTATGTGTCATTGTTTAGGTCAAGGTTTGGGTTAAGGTTAGGGTTTAGGGTTAGGGTTTAGGGTTGTTGTTAGGGTTTAGGGTTTATGTGGTTTAGGTTTAAGGTTTAGGGTTAGAGTTAGGTTTTAGGGTTATGTGTCATTGTTTAGGTCAAGGTTTGGGTTTGGGTTAGGGTTTAGGGTTGGTGTTAGGGTTAGGGTTATGGTTTAGGGTTTAGGGTTTAGGGTTAGGGTTAGGGTTAGGGTTTAGCGTTAGGGTTTGGGGTTTGGGTTTTAGGGTTAGGGTTAGGGTTTAGGGTTAGGGTTTAAGATTAGAAAAAATTAATTAAAAAAATTAAACAATAAAGAGGAAGACAACATAAAAAATCTTTGGTAATATTTTTTCTTTTTTTAAATTAAATGCATTAAAGTGGATGATTTGGATGATGTTTATGTGTGAATATGATATGGAAAAAATATATTATGTATCTTATTTTAATTGGTTGGGATCATATTTTAGGTGGTAGAAAGGATTCATATAATAATTTCTCAATACGTAGTGAAGTTAATTTTTGTTAATATCATTTTTAACCTATCAAATATATGGACATACAACAAAATTTTATGTTTTCTAAACTTGTTTATCGAAACAACATAAAGGAGGACGTGAAATTAAACATGCTTAAGCGTTTAATATATCATATTATTTATAAATATAGAGAGATTAGAGATATGTCAAAACTCAGAAAATTATATGTCAAGGAAACCTCAGAAATCACAAATCACAACCTACAAAGGGTTATAATTACAAAAATATTTCTATGAAATACCTTTTTCCCTTGTTTCTCCCCTGGTATATATAGATATATAGTAGTATTTGCAATAAATGTTGAGAGTAAAAGTGCATTTTCTTTTCCTTCCATCCAAACAAGGAAAAAGTGAGAGATGTTACTGCAAATCCTTTTTCATATTTTCTTTGCAATTGCCTAAAAAACTTATATATGCATGTGGTTGGTTTCCCATTGAATTGAAAGATGAGTTGAAGATGGAAAAGGTTTTTTTTCTAAGTTTGATATTACATTTAATTTGGCTTGCACAGAATTAAAGTTACAATTAAACTAAGAAATTATTTAAAAGGAGTTAAAGCAACGACTGTAATTCTATATGTAGCTTTCATTGTCTAAAAATCATGACGAAAATCGTCATATCTTTCATATGCTTCTTTCAATGTCTCTGTTTTAAATTGAAGGTTCAAATTTAGCGGTTGTAGTTAGGGTTTAGGAAATTAGGGGTATGTTTATATATTTTAGGTTGTAGGATTTAAGATATAGAAAATAAGGTTTAAAGTTAAAAATTTAATTTTTTAAATTTTTTTAAAAGAAACATAAAATGATGTACGATAAAGAAAAAAATGATTTTTACTCAAAACTAAATAAAATAGTATTATAAAAAAATTGGTAAAGCACATTTCTTTCTTAAGGAGTGAATTCAGATTCGAACTTTACAGATATATTATTGGGAGAAAGAACAACAATTCCGAACAACTTGGAGCCCTCATTCATGAACACAAAAGTGTGTAGTGGAAAACAATTTAAAGTAAACCATGCAACAAAGGCCTCAGAACCAAGGAAATCTGGATGGAGAAAACAAACTAAGAAGCAACAAAAACCATTGCAAGCGACGGAAATAGCTCAGACGATGGAGCAACGTCGAGATCGAGGACAACACAAAGTCTTATCGGATGGCGGCTAACCAAGGCGGAGACGAGAACCCAACCAAGAAACCTAAGTAGTGAAAGACGAGGCCGCGAACGAAGAGGCCGTAAGTTATGTTGCACGATACGGAACTGGAAAAAAAACCCCGATAATTTTTAAAATTATAAAGTATGAGTACGATATAAATACAGTAAATATAAAATTTATTTTATATTTTTAAATGTACATAAATAAAAAATCATAAAAACATGTGAGCAAAACATCATATATATATATATACTTATATATTTATAATTGAATTATGTAAGATAAAATAAAAAAAAATGGAGAGAGAATATTTTAGAATATTTGTGTAAGTATAGTGAATTTTGAGTTTTTTTAATGCTATATGTTGTATTTTTTTATGATATTATGTGTGGATATTTATCTAATAAATGTTTATTATAATTAAAATTTTATCTCAATCTACTCCCTCTGTCCCAAAAATAATGTTCTTTATTGACTTTTTGAAAGTAAAAAATTTTAAACTTTGACCATAATTATATTAAATATTTTAAATAATTACATTTTATAAATTATATATCTAAAATCTATTCGATTAAAAGTTTCTAAAATATATTTTTTCATATTTTTATCAATAATAAATTTTAAATAATCAAAGTCAAAATTAAAAAAGTTTGACAAAAAAAGTCAATAAAAGATAATATTTATGAGACGGAATATAATGTATTTAGTGTTCTATATGATAATTATTTTTATACCTATAAATATAAAATTTAAAGAAGACATTACTATACCGAATATATCAAAGAAGAAAAGGGGAAACTCTGTTATTAGTTTTTATAGGTATAGTAAAAAATATCATTTTTTGATTAAATAATTATTTCATTTATTATTTTTTAAATATTTTATTTTAAGCTAAAAATATTTTTTCTGCAAAAAAATATTAAATAAATTATTTAAAATGACATAATAAACCTAGACGATATTATATACGGATAACAATATTGTATAAACAAATATAGTATCTTGGTATAAACAAAATGGCTTTATTACAGGGTCACATTTAAACTAGTATCTCATTTAAAAGATGCATGAGATGATACTAACGGATACGAAGGGTCACAGACAATATTCGGAAGACTTGAAGGACAATATCTTTAGTCTTTACCTAACAGAAGTACATAGTATTTCAGAGACAATACAGGTTCTCCCACAACGCCATGTAACCTACAAAGCTTGGTGGTCAACCCCACCGATCCATGCTTCTACCCAGTTGATTCTTCTCAAGTCAGGGATCTGTCATCTGTCATCTGTGTTGCCAACACAATGAATACTTTCATGATCATCTTAATAATAGCTAAGAGATACTTCCATAAGCAGTTAAGGAGATGCTCCTACAAGCTGCGGCTTACTTAGTTGCAGAAATAATGGGAAAACAAGGCATGTGCACCTGAGATACTATAACTTCACGTAAATGAGAGAGAAAAGGAGTGCATTAGCCAAACTATTGTGGAGTCGGAAAGAAAAGGAGAGTAGTGCGTGTTCTTGAATGTATAGGGGGGAGGGGGGGCATGAAGGTACAAAATTCAACGTACCAAACAGATCTAAAAACGGTCCATTGTGTAGTTCAAAGCCATTTGAAAAGGATCAGGTAAAGCCTATAAAACCAGTATAGGCAAACAACAAATTTCATATAATGGAAACATTCACAAATCACAGATGAAACATTCAAAGCTTAACATGTCAAAGAATAGGTACATTCACTAACAAGTCATTCAAGGTAAAAGAGTGATTGCTTACAGGACTCTTATGCATCCAGTTGCATATGACACTCTACATGAATTTAAATATAGGGTGGGGTACTGGGGGATGGATGACTAAGGATGAAAAACAGACATGTTATACACTTGAAAAGATTCAGAATATATCACCAAGCTCCATGATGTAGATCGCTTCGCTGGAGTATACTGTGTAACCAGTGATTCTCTGACTCTGGATGGATTGAATAACTTAGATGCTAAAACAAGTTATTTCCAAAAGCTTCTGAGTTCTCACTACTTCATTGCGTGACTAGGAAATATGCACACAGCCCTTCTATAAGATACCCAAAATTTCACTAATTTTGCAATAGCAACCCCTTACCGAGGTCAAAATAATATAACAAAAGGAAACTCGAATTTTACTCCCATGACTATCACCACACAAAATAGAAGAAAAAAAAAACTGGTGAAATTCTTTGAAAATGGAAACAAATTCATCGAGTTTTAGACCCGAGGATAACAATGCGAGTATAAGTCCCGTAAAGAAAAGTTGAAAAAAAAATAAATAAACAGAAGTCAAATCAGATAATAATGTCCTCAGTATCCCCACCATTTTCTCTCCATTTCACTCATCATTGAAATGATGTATCTAATTATCTAGTATATAATTCATGATACACAATATGGAAGGGGAACCAAATATTAGAAAATAATCAACAAAAAAGCTGAAACATGATATCCGAGCATACAAGGGACTTTCAGTGTTAACAAAGCAAGCTATCAATAATGGAAATAAAGAAAGACACTTATTATTCAACTCTACAATCTACATCATGATCAATTCATGAAGGTCTTCTTGTCTCATCAATCTATTTTTTTATTACAACAAAAAGAGACTCGATTAAATATGCATGCTTATATTCGTGATACAATGAGAATTTAACATATGAAAAAAATTTCGGACATAATATCACCTGATATCGTCAACCAAATGCTCCCATCTCCGTAGGATAAGCCAACCACGATGATCATCACAAATACAGCTTCCCCATCTTCCATCTCCATTGGTCATCCCGTACACAGACAGGAGCCAAGTGGAGTCGGCATATCGGTTGCGGTAACTAGAACAAAGGGGGAAAAGACAAGCAAATCACACAGAATGGATGAGGTAAGATCACCTAGAGCAGACTCCCCGACCAAAATTTACAACAAGGCGAGACCGCATCCCCCAAAATGAGCTTGACAGTAAACTAATTGAGCTATTGCGCAACTTCTTTTGTACATTTTTCTACATCTGGTTCCTCCCAAGACTTTCTTGATCAATTTCATATCGAAGATCCGCAGATTGTCTCTATCAATTGCATAAAGAAACACATTTAGCTTATACTTCACAAACTATTAATCAATTAAAAGTTAAGGAATTACAAAAATTGAACCTTGGATATTGGTTCAGCCAATAACTTGCCGTCTCGAATTGAATCTGCGAACGCAGAATCAGCCACCACCATACAATCCTTGGGCGTCTCAAACATCGATAATGAATACTGCTTGTAAACAAGACCGACGTCAAAATGAATAACACCTGAGCTCGGAACATCGACCCAAACCCCTTTAACCTGAAACCAAAGAAACAACTCTTGAGCCGAAATCCCAGACAACTCCCCTATCTTCCCGTAACTCAAAGTCCCAGACACATTCATGTCGTAATGCAACACGCTCTCGAACTAGGCATTGCAAGCTTGATCTAAATGAACCTCGAACCGTCCGGTATTGTCGAAGTCAAACCGAGTTATCCCCTTAGGAAGCAGCCCCATGGGAAGCCCGTGTTCCTTTAGTATGGAGTAAATTGAATCGTTCTTGCCATTGACAACCACGACGATGAAAATAATGTGAAGAAATAAGGAATGGATCAAATGAATCATAATTTCTTCGTTTTCTTCAGCGTTTTGTTGGTGGATTTTTATGTTAGAACATGGGGATCGAGAATTCTTTCTAAGGGTATATACAAGATGAAGAAAAAAGGGGTTTTGGGGTTAGGGTTTAAGGAATAATTGGTGGTAGGAGCGGAACGAGACAGCGTTGTTGCCAGCTTGCGTACATCCAGGAGGAGGAGGAGGAGGAGGATCAATTATTGGTCGAAAAGTAGGTTCCCTCGTATATAATATTCTCTTTTAAAAAAATTAGATAGAAATTATAACTGGGTCTGGGTCTGGGCTAGGGGAATCCACTTAAAAAAACTGAACCTTTACCTCCCCTCAAATTCTCTCTCTCTCTCTGCCTCTTCCCCCAAAATGGCGATTTCGACGCTACAAAAACTAACCCCCCAAATCCGCCGTATCCCGTCACTCTCCTCCCAAATCATCACCCGATCCTCCGCCACATTAACCTCCCCCGCATCCTCCTCCAAAAGAGTTGCCGACCGGATCGTCAAGCTCTTCGCCATCGACCCTGAAGGCCAGAAGCGTGAGGTTGTGGGCCTAGCGGGGCAGACCTTACTTCGTGCTTTGACTAACTGCGGGATGATCGACCCCGCCTCTCACCGCCTCGAGGAGATCGACGCTTGCTCCGCCGAATGTGAGGTCAACATCGCCCAGGAGTGGCTCGAGAGGCTTCCGCCGCGTACCTACGATGAGGAATATGTGTTGGTGAGGAATTCGAGGGGTCGTATCTTGAACAAGCATTCCAGGCTTGGATGTCAGGTCGTTCTCATGCCTCAGCTCCAAGGTATGGTCGTCGCTGTCCCCGAGCAGAAGCCCTGGGATATTCGATAAGGTTTATAGAAAAACAAAAGATGAATAAGCTCGGTTTTTAATGCATTTCTGTTGTTTTTGTGGAATTAATAATTATTTTGTTTGAAATAAACGAATTTCATTTCTGATTTTTATGCTTTGCTTCCCCATGTTACTTGGGTGCGTTGGAATTTAAATGCAAGATATTTTATGGTTTTCAATGCTATTTTGCATATTCTTCTTTGATATGCTTTATTAAATTGCTCGAAAAATTGGAACTGTATGAACCTTTTCGGGGGAAATTCCAGGAAACTGTGATAGAAATGAACTTAGATTCTTTTCCCCTAGTATATAAGGTCGGCAGATACATTTGATTCTAATTTGTCTTTTTGTTCATCACTCTTGTATGTTCAAGTTGTGATCTTTAATTCCTTAGCAAACCTTGTTGATGTATAATTTGATTATATGGAACAATGGTTTAGGTAGTCCAATCCAGTGAGCAAAGGGAGTGTTTTTGGTGTAGTGTCTAAATACATCGAATCAGTACAGCATTGGAGTGCTGAAATTATGACTTTTTTGAGCTAATACAAAGATCATACGACTGTAATAGCATTTTGATTTAACTTGGTGGGATATTGGATTTCTTAGGAACATAGGGTTTAGGGTATTCTACCTAAACAGTTTACCTGTTTTTTAATCTTAATTTAGCTGTTCACAATTAGTTTAAGGAACAAAAAATTTGGGGAGTAGCTTAATTATATCTGATGGGTTCAAATATTAAGTTTATCTGCTTGATCATTCCAAGTTAAAGACCATTTCAGATGCACTTTAATTGCAGTTCATACTTTGTATTTGCAATCTTAATATGAATTTCTATTCTCAGTAAAAGTGGACTGTCATTTACAAGTTACATTAGGTTAAATTCTGTAGTTAATTTAGTAAAAGTGGACTATCTTTTATAATGTCTCTCATCCATAGCTTTCTTGATGCATTCTGTAGTTAATATACTTTGGATGCTCAGCATATTATAGTTCATTGATAAGCCAGGTGATTAGTAACAAAAGAAAATAACATGAACATAGATGATTTCGTGGATATTGACAAATTCGATGCATTGTACCAAACGATAATGGATGAGAGGAAGAGGACATGAAGGAAGCATTTAACCTTTTCGATCAGAAACGAATTCATCACGGAAGAGGAATTGAAACCGGTCCTCACAGTCGTTGAGGCTAAGACAAGAAAGAATGTTACAAGCAATGGTGCCCAGACTGTAATTTACTCAGCCTTCATGCTGGGATCTTCTTTTTGACCGCAATAGAGTTGCTCGTAGATTTCTGTGTGAGGCTTAAGATTCTTTTCTCTTCTCCCCATTTTTAATCACCAGTAATCTCCACAAGAGCATTTCCCATTCTCAAAATGGTGGAATCTTTTGCGATCCCTCACCACTATTTTCCTTCCAGTAATCTTAGCAATGAGCTTGATCATTGAGTGGCAATCATCACAAACCCTCAAGTTCTTCACAACCCTTATTGTGGTACATGGTTTAGTAGAAATTAGACCATAGCATATTGCAAGCCTCTCGCTGTGTATTGCCAAAGCCTTCTCTTTCTCCCAGTCTTCAATATCATGCAAAACAACATCTGTTGCTGGAGTATGTCCTGCTTCTTTTAATACGCGGTTCAACTCCTCTAACTTCTTATATATTTCCCCTTTTTGAGGATGTCTTAAGTCTCCCAGAAGAAACTCGTGTATCTCATTATCCACTTCAATGGAACTGCAACCTGGTTCTTTTAGGATTCCACCTTCCTTCATCTTTGCCCTGATTTGAACTGCTTCTTTCCATTTTCCTGATGAAGCATAGACATTTGATAGCAGAACGTACGTGCCAGAATCTACAGCCCCATGATTCATTAAAATTCTTGCAACTTGTTCTGCTAATTCAAAGTTTCCATGAATTTTACAAGCACTCAGCAAGGCCCCCAACATGACATGATCGGGTGCTATCTCCATATTCTGAATGAAAGTATAAGCCTCTTTTAGACGACCTACACGACCAAGAAGATCAACAATACATCCATAGTGCTCTATTTGTGGTGGAATCCCATAATCTTTACTCATGGACTGGAACATCTCAAACCCCAAATCCACCAAACCTCCATGACTACAAGCATTCAAAACAGCAACAAAGGTAACACTAGTCGGCAAAATCCCTTGCTTAATCATTCCTCGAAAAATCTGAATAGCTTCAATACTTTTTCCATGCATAGCAAGCCCTGAAATCATTAAATTGTATGTAATCACATTTCTCTCTTTCATCATTGCAAAAATGCGTTCAGCCTCTTCGATATCACCACACCTTGAATACATATTGATCAGTGCACCCCCCACGAAATGATTAAGCTCTATCCTATGGTATTTTCTAATGTACGAATGAACCCATCTCCCAAGCTCTAACGCTCCCAATTGTGAGCACGCGGACAAAACACAAACAATAGTAACTTCATTAGGCCTCGCATTGTCTTTTTGCATTTCCCTAAACATCTCCAAAGCCATGTTCATCTCCCCATTCCTAACCAACCCATCAATCATCGCGGTCCAGCAAACGGCATCCTTAACCCTTACCCGATCAAAAACCTGAATTGCCTGGTCGACCAATCCATGGTCAAGAAAACAGTTTATCATGACCGTTGAGGCAACAACATCTCTTTCTGTCATTTTATCAAACACTTTCTTCGCATTATCAAATTCCCCACACTTCCCATAGAATTCCATCAGCTTCATGGTTATCGATCTATTCGAGCTTAACCCAAGTTTTAAAGCTTGGCAATGAACCTCTTTTCCTTCCCTCAAAGCAAAACGAGACCCGCAGGCTTTCAAAACGGAGGTGACAACATACTTATCCGGCACAATGAGCCGATCGATCATTTGATAATAAAGACGAATCCCATCAGAGTAGGAACCAACCAAAACAAACCCATCAATGAGAGCAGTGTAGAGGAAGACATTTGGGTTATGGACCTGTTGAAAAATGGTGGAGGCATAATTAACAGAGGAAAGAGCGGAGCTGAGTCGTAGAAGCTCAAAGAGGATGAAAGGGTCTTGGTCATGGCCGGTTCTAATGATTTTGGCATGTATTGGGAGGATTTGTTTGGTGTCTTTGCAATTCTTTAAGAGAGAAATGAATTCTTTTCTGCGTATGATGGAGTTGGAAAGTTTTGGATTTGTAGTTGAAGTTGACGGGTAAGTGAAGCATCCTACAACGGCTAACGTGAAGCTACTCATTTTCTGATGTTCTAACTTCTATTGCTTTGAAGGTGTTTAAAATCTAAGTTTTACAACTCTTTGTAAAATGCAAAGACCAGTTGTAGATAAGCCATACAATTAAAAAGAAAAAAAAAAGGTAAGAAAATGGAAATGCCGAAAGATACGATGAATCTATGCGTAAGTTAAGAATTTATTTTCCTTACAAAGAAAGCAGAAGAGAGACTCGTCGCCGTGAGAAATGGTTATGGCGTGTGTGTTTCTCACTCAAGGACCACGTTTCTTCTTCTTTGTTAGTTTCATTCTAAATAACCATCCATAAAATAATAATAAAAAGGGAGCACTTTTTGCAGTCCTAAGTAACTTTAAAAGCTAATCTTCAGGTCAGCACTGTTTTTTTAATCCCCTTAAAAATACTATACATTACAATCCCATTGAATGGAAAATCAAGATGAAGAAGAGGATGTCAACTTCTGTAAGCTTCTCTTTCTTTGTTTTCCTGACCCATGTTTGTTTGTTCTATGAAAGGTTCTTTTGTTTGTTGAGATGCTCGGTTTTGATTTTCTTTTTAAAAAAAACAAACTTTTTTTTATTGTTTCTGGATTTTGCTCTTTGGCTTTGGAAATGATGTTGGTAGTACTGCTTTTTGGGTTTCGTTCTGCTCTTATTTTTCTCTTCGAATCGAACTATAGAAGTGTTGGGTAGTAGTTGTTCACTTACTGTTTATTCTATGCTTGATCACAAATTGCATATGGTTTATCCAATTAATTTGGTCCTGGCTCCTGAGTTTAAAGAAGGGAAAAAGGATTTTACTGATTTAGAAATGAAGGTGAACCATACATGCTTTGGTTGGTTGAAGGAAAGGATTGGATCATGTGAATGATTGGAATAACTGGGTATTATTTTTAACAAAAATGAAAATAACATCTTTACTAAACTGCAGTAGCTTTTCCCCTGCTTGGAAGCTCGAAAGTGCCATGTAGTTAGCTTTATTATTGCTGTGTTCTTAAAGATGATGCATCAGGGATTCCCCTTTTTGGTTTGTAGTGATATGATCTAAAATCCCTCGTCACATTTTCAGTAAAATATTGTCACTTGATGTAGTTCATGCTACATGCACGATCTACTTTAGAAATGCGGTGAAGAAGATGATTTTGCTTTCTGAAATTCCACTCAAGTGTATTTGAGAAATGTTTTTTTAAGATCCAACAGAAAAAGTGGCGCCTTACGAGTTTAAAGTTATACTATGTGATCGAGATGAAAACTGAATGATCCGGTCAGCCAAAAGTTTGATCTGTGAACTGGATACACCCTGCAGTCTGAAAGCCTCTTGAGGAATTTAAAAACTCATAACACCAGCTACCTGCATTGAGTCTCTGTGCCATTAGATTGTGCTTGGATTAATCGTGTTTCCCTAGTGGTAGTTTAGGAGTTGGGCTTCTTATTGTTGGAATTGAAAGTTATTTCATATGTTATCCTGTCTTATCTCTTTTTTGCTTCCTCTTGGTCTCAGATATCTACAAAGGCAGAAGCTAAAAGACAAAGATTATTTACCCACCGCTTCCTCCCCACAATTCTTTTGCTTTCTGCAGCCTTCTTCGTAGGAAGTGCATTTACAATCACGGACTATAAGGAGGTATACACATCAAAGCCCTGTTTGCCCAAAGTTTAATACTGGCTTGAACCTGAAAAGAAGTGGGAACTGGATCTGGGAATTTCTTCGACTTTTCTGACATCAGAAGTTATTGTCCTATTTGTCTTTTGTGTTACATATTTTTCTTCTTATAATCCATGCATGCTACTGCGACTAAGTTTTTAATCAATTTATTAACATAAGGAATCAAAAGCTCCATGACTCTTTCATGCAAATAAACTGCATTATATTTCCTGTAATGAAGTAGATAATGTGAGATTTGAGGCTTTCTCTATGCAGAGAATTTTAGGATGGGGGTCACTTACGGTTTTGCAGCATACAAGACCTAAGATCTGTGAGGTTTGTTTTGCATATGTTACATTATGTATGTTCTACACTGCAAATGAAAACACATGTTCTCCTAACCTTTCCTTTTCCGTGTGTCTCTTGTGCTTAGACCCAGTGCAGAGCCTATGGAACTGAAACGCTACCTAGAGGAATTATTTCTGAGACATCTGACCTTGAAATGCTGCCATTATGGGGTCTACAGAATAAGAAGGTAAACGATTTTTTTCTAATATTTGTTGATATATTTTATACTTCGGTAATGTTGCATTCCTGAATGACAGTTCTGAGTGCACTACCAGTTTTCCTGTTGTTCAGTTTGTCTTCTAAATTGTTATGGCTGCAAAAGTGCCATCCCTTCTCCAAGATGGTATTAACTGATTATCATATTCTTTTTCATATTTCATATTTGACTACAATTTATTGTGGTTAGTGGCGTTTAGATTTGTATTTGTTCCTTTACAATTACAGTTGAGCATTTTATCAGCTGAGAAGCCCAGGATGTAGTCTGCTACAACGTTGGCACAATTAAACTACTTTGTCTTACTAAATTCTGACCTCCATTTTTAATACTTTGATGTGAAACTTCTTCCCTCATCGTTTGTTTTTGTGTGGATCTACCATGAATTTAAATTTTACTAGAGCGGCATTTGCCAAATGCTATCATTAATTCATTACCAATGGTAAAACCTTGAGGACAATGATTGGACTAGGTTTTCCGGTCGGCTGTGATAAACTCTTTCCTTAGTGCTATCTAGCTAGTTACTTTAACTCTTTTGCAGTTGAGGATAAACTTATGTTTGTAATTACATTTTTTTAATTTATATGTAGTATTGTTAGATGTGACTATAAGTGTTGTTCCTATAGCAGTATAAAGTAATAAGGAGAAACATATTACTCCGCCTTCTTTCTTGGTAGCATTATTTGTATTTTGATAGTTTCAAGTTTCAACCTGTTGTGTTGATTTCAATGGACATTTTTCATATATCTATTTCATTAATCTGTTCTCCTTTACTTTTGTTTTGAAGCCAAACTTGTCCAAGAACTTGTTAGCCATTGCAGTTGGCATAAAGCAAAAAGAAAATGTGAACAAGATGGTCAAGAAGGTGAAGGACCGACTTTATATATGTTATCATTTAGATTATTGTTAAATGCCATTCATTTGTTGCATTGCTTATGTTAATTTGTTTTATATATCCCTTTTTTGATCCTTTTGTTCCATGTCACAGTTTCTAGAGAGTGATTTTACCGTGATGCTTTTCCATTATGACAGCATTGTGGATCAATGGAAGGACTTAGAGTGGAATGACCGTGCTATACATGTCTCTGCTGCCAATCAAACCAAGTGGTAAATGATCATTAGCTCTAGATTTGTGTGTGTGTGTGTGTGGAAACTTTTATACAAGTTGATTCAATTCAAAGTAACTTGGTATCGTATAATGCACTCTCACAAATTAGGTGGTTCGCGAAGCGCTTCTTACATCCAGATATTGTTTCAGAGTATGCCTACATCTTCCTTTGGGATGAAGACCTTGGGGTCGACCACTTCGATGCTAAAAGGTTTGTTGTACAGGTCTTGCTTTTTCGCATTTCACTTAGCCGTAAAAAACAGTGCTTCACCTACAGAAAAACTGCTGAGCAAAAAAACTACTCAAGAACTGAATCTAATTGTAAGAAAATGAAGTTTGTTTCTCACAGTTTAGAGATAGTGCTTGGCTTGAAGACTCAGCAAATTCCTTTGAATTTTATTAAAATTTTATCGTTAATAGACTTCTTTATAGAATCATAATACAAAAAACTTTAGTTAGTCATATAAGATCTTGTTTTCGACTCACGGAGAGTCTTGAAAATATTTCTTAGTTAGGTTTTACCTTTGACAATTGACACTAGAAGAATCTACTATTTTTTTTGTAAACACTAGCATAAGGTATAGGCTGGTCAAACCTTTGCAATAGCAATTGCTGGGACCTTATTATATTATACATAGAAGTGCTTGAAGTTTGTTTTTCGGCGTAGAAGTCTATTTAATAGACTGAGTAGTGACTCAGAACCATTCGTAAACTGAATTCTCTCCTTTAAATTTTTTAAATACAGATACCTTTCAATAATTAAAAAGGAAGGGCTTGAAATATCACAGCCAGCACTTGATCCTGAGAAGTCCGAGCTGCATCATCCGATTACCGCAAGGGACGAAAATTCAACAGTACACAGGTCCTCTGTCTTCCCAAAATCATGTTCTAAGAAAGAATGAAATACTTGTCCTTGATGATATTCTAGTAATAACTGTACATTTATTCTCAAGATTTTCCAGAAACTCATCATCAGTTTGTCACTTGGCTTTATTCAAAGTAAATTTCTTCATGCATATTTGTTACTTGTGTACTTTCTTCAGGAGGACATACAAGGTGATTGGCAGGACAAAGTGTAACGAAAACAGCACCGGTCCTCCTTGCACAGGGTAATCTAAATTTGCCTGACTTTTTTCTGTCAGTAGTTCACAATCATAACATCATAATATGTACAATATATGTTAAAGTTCTGATGAATTGTTTCCCGATACACGATCCAATTATCTATAAGCATGGAGTAATAGAAAGAGATACTTGCGTGATACAGATTTGTAGAAATGATGGCTCCTGTTTTCTCCAGAGCATCTTGGCGTTGTTCATGGCATATGATTCAGGTATTATATCCAAACTAGAAAGTTGAATGTTGTACGAAAGTACCAATCGAATATATCAAAGGTTTATTACAATCCAATAAACAATCATTACCGTTTTATTCTTGCATGGCTATGTTATTAAATGTTATTTCAACTCATCATCCTTCTTGAAGTACCCATGTCTCATGCATAATCGGACAACGGTCCAAGAATCTTTCAAGTGCATGGATTCTTTTTAAAAGTTGAACATATTTGTTTCCAACACATATTTGTATCTCATTCTTGGTTTTCTCTTATATCAGAGCGATCTGGTTTATGGATGGGGAGTAGACTTTCAGCTTGGTTATTGTGCACAGGCAATTTCTATACCTTCAACCTTGCCGTTTCATTTAAATTTAAAGAAAATAGAAAGAAAGGAGCTCTTATTCAATCTTCTCAACATGTTTCTTACAATGAAGCTTCATTTGACAGGGTGATCGAACCCAAAAAATTGGAGTTGTCGATTCTGAGTACTTAGTTCATGATGCTCTTCCTACACTTGGAGGCTCAGAAGCAAACAAGGTAAGAGAAATCTAACCCAAAGATGATTCTAAAGCTTTTGAAAGGCTGTCTTCAACATATACTTTTTGGTTGCCTATGGACAAGTCTAGGGTGGTGTTCATGGTCTATCTATTCAGGGCTGATCATGGTCTATCTATGACCAATCTATACCATTTTCAATAATCCTTATCCAACCCGAGTTTCGCCTTTGGCTCCGAACTTCTCATACACAGCTTGAATTAAGTTTCATACTCGGCTAAGGTTGACCATCCACTTCCATATCCCTGCAATTTATTTATTTTTACTGACATTTGCATTTGCAGGGAGCTCCACCTTCCAGTGAGCCTGGTGGAAGATCAGAGGTAAGCCTTAAACTCACTCTTTATGCAATTTCGAAGCTCACTTCACCCCATAGCAGAACTTCTCATCAACTGATTGCCTATGGAAAATTTTTCCCACAGGTTAAAAAGCAGTCATACATTGAATTAGAGATCTTCAAAAACAGATGGAAGAGAGCTGTAAATCAAGACAATTGCTGGTCTGATCCCTACGATCTATCTACGAATAAACAGAAGTAGTGCTCACCTAAAGACTGATTAGAGGATGAATTTGGTCGTTGAGCGTGCGAGGGTCACAAACACAAAATGGAAATTTGTTATAAAAGTTTAAATAAATTCACTAGATTGTATTAAAATATTTTTTAGTAATTAAATTTTATTTTATGTTAACTTGATAAAAAAATAATGATCAATTTATAATATATAAAAGGATAAATTGTAACAAAGATCACTTAATTATGAGTATAGTTAGATTTAGGTCATTTAATTATTAAAAGTTATATTTGGGTCACTCACTTATGGGTAAGGTTACATTTGGGTCACCCAGTTATTAAAGGTTACATTTGGGTCACTCAATTATAAGTAAGGTTACATTTGGGTCATCCATCATATTTGAAAAAATACATCAATTTGGTCTTTTTTCTTCTGAATCACTTGTATAACCTTGTTAACATTAAAGTATTTTATTTGGAATCATTAATTAATCTAATATATAAAACAATAATTTTTTTTTAATATAAAGAGTAACCCAAATATAACCTTATCTATAATTGAATGATCTAAATGTAACCGTTAATAAATGAGTGATTCAAATATAACCTTACTATAATGAATGACCTAAATGTAATTTTTAATAGTTAAGTGACTCAAATACAACCCTACTCATACTTAAGTGATCTCCATTGCAGTTTACCCATATAAAAAACGACAAGCCGTTTTAAGCTTAGGGTACAGTGAATGAATTGCACTACGAATCAAAAGAACCAGGTTTATCTGCTTCCCGGAGGTTTACATCTTCGAACCCAACTGAACTGAACAACCTTAAGAAAAACACCAAACGGAGCCCAAAATGGCACTGCATATTGTGAAGCTTCCCTTTATCTCGCGCTGCCGCGATAGCACTAACTCCACTTTGTTCTTCTTATCGAAACCTTACTCTCCTCTTCACGGTACCCTTCCTGTCTCTCTATAGATTCATGCACTCCATTACTTAGTTTTTTCCCGTTAACTTATATTTGACGAATACATGCTTGTTTCAGATGTGGGTTCTTTTCCTCATTCTCTTTCAGTAATTTTCACACACTTTTGATTGTAGATAGGATTGGAGAAAAAAGGGTTTTGCTTTAATTTATAATTTGTATGTTTTGGTTTTTTAAAATGATTCCTTTGTCTTTTACTTTTTTGGGTACTAAAGAAATGGATTTTATTCTGGGTTTTGGCCATACGGCTTGCTGTGCTCTAATGTTTGATTGTTTGGGATTTTGTTTTCAGGGAGATGGTTCAAATCTCATAGAAATAGTCCCTGTAGAAGCTTTGCTGTTTCCAAGTCTGAAAAACTTCAAATTCCAAAAAAGTAAGCCTATATGATTTATTGCTACAGTTTCAAAGATAGTTTTGTTCATGCTAATACATTGTTTTATTCTTAGTTCAAGCCTTATATTGGCCCTAGAAACCAGTCCATGTCGTTGACATTCTATACCTTATTTTGCTTCATGTCATTTCAGGAAAAAAAGGCTGGATGAGTTGTGTCTCGAAAGGTTTCAGCAGTACAGTCGAACGTTCATACAGTCATGGATTTTACAAGGTAAATGATAACCTTGAATTGCATGTGTCCGTTTACTGTGACGCACTTGGAGCAATTGTAGTTCCTATTTTTGAAATGCAAATTTTGTATGAACTGGCTGTAGAAATCATGGAGATCTTCCTTTTCTTCTAACTGATACATCTATGATGCAGGCAAAGTTTATGTGAACGGAAAGGTGGTAAACAAAGCTGGAACACCTGTCTCTGACAAAGCTGTTGTAGAGATCATTGCCGAAATTCCAAAATACGTATGTAGGTGATTATTCTCTGAAACATCCATCCTGCATTATTTGTGGATTATATTGTTGACATGTTTAAGGTTATTTTCTAATGCTGCCTTTTGTAATCCAGAGCAGGATATAAGTTAGAAGCTGGTATTGAACAGCTTGGTGTTGATGTGGCTGGAAAAATAGCTCTTGATTCTGGGTTGTCCACGGGAGGATTTACCGATTGTCTGCTTCAGTATGGTGCATCTTATGTTTATGGAGTTGATGTAGGTTACGGACAGGTACTAATTGGAAAATTTGTAATAGCATATGCAGGCGAAGCATCTTCATAAGTTTTCAATTGCTTACATGAGAAAATGTGGTAAAACTTACACGGAATAAGAGAATTTTGGATACTGTATGCTGGTATGTGCATCAATGTATAGCTAAATGGGATCTAATTCACTTATCAAATGCAATTATCATGATATGTTTTACCTTCGATTTTGAATAATGAAGCTTTATTTGTGCAGAAACAGTAAATGCACTGGATGATTTGTTCCCTGTGTAAATTGACATGCACTTTTGTGGATTTTTAATGGTTCTTGACTGCATGTGGATTTCAACTTTGAATAGGTAGCAGACAAGATTCGTCGAGATGAACGTGTTTGTGTGATAGAAAGAACAAATTTAAGATACCTTTCGGGTCTCCCTCAAAAAGTTGATCTGGTGACACTGGACCTTTCATTTATTTCTATTCTCTTGGTAAGCTTTCAAACATTTCCAAACTGCCTTTCATAACATGTCTGAATTACTTTTCTAATTGTTTCAATCTGTGTCTTCATCTAGTTCCGTTCTGTTTCTTCTCTCCTCCGAACTTCATTTACCGAAAAAATTATTTGGCTCATCAATGCTCTGATTTTATATGTGAATCTACTGGGAAAAATAGGGACTGGCGGATTTACTGTCCTCTTTAACCGAGAAGTTTTATTAATAGTAATTACATACTGAATGCTTAACTTTATCATACCCTTTAGTTATTTGTTGGCATTCTTAAACAGGTCATGCCTGCCGTAGTAAATGCAATGAAGGCAGAGGCGACTCTAGTTACCCTGGTTAAGCCTCAGTTCGAAGCTCGTAGATCGCAAGTAAGGAATATATGCATGCATGTGAACATGTGTACGCATGCCTTTAGACTGTATCTTTTTCATTTTCCAGTGGCAAATGTATCAAAGAATTGACAATGCATGCCTTTGCAGGTGGGAAGTGGTGGGATAGTGAGAGATCCCGAAGTTCACAAGGAGGTACCCAAAAACTTTTTGTCAAAGCCACCGTAATTGATACGAAAAAAGAGTAATATCATTCTGGTTTAAGATTTATCACGTGTCTTTGTGTAGGTTCTTGAAAGAATCATAAAGGGTGTAGAGAACTTTGGATTTCAAAGCAAAGGTTGGATTGAATCTCCTCTAAAGGGTGCTGAAGGTAACACTGAATTTCTTGTTTGTTTCAGTCGGAATTCCGAGAAAAGTTCTGAATAGTTTTATCATAGAAGGATACATTAATATGTTAGTTTGCATACATCCATTTGGCATTGTAAACCCATGGAAGATTTAATGTTTAGGACAGTTTCGTTAGCTCGTGCTGTATTGTATTTAAAAAGGAGAAACAAACATAATGTTCGACTGCAACTAAGAACCATGCTCGGTTTATGAAATTCAAAGGCGAATATTTGTGGTCCCTTTCCTTATTTTTTGACTCTAACCTCTTTTTTACCAAAATATAATGCTTGTTTTCCCTGTAGCATTACATTTAGCACTGATATCTATCTATCTATATCTATCTATCTATATATACAAATACATACAGTATGTTTAACTGTTATATGGACATTACTCAAGAAACATTGTTAAATGTATTGATTTGTACCTGCTACTGTACTATTAGAGGCTGTGTTCCACCAGCAATCTGTGTTCGAAATTTCTTTTCAAATTCAGCAACATAATCCTCCATGTATGCCTGATAAGTTTCCATCCCTGCAACCTTCCTAGCTAATTCCAACCCAGCATCCATCCACTTCTTTGCCACATCGATCTGTCCCATTCTTACAGGTATGGCTGCCCGGTTCCATGCAGTCATTGCAAGCCATTTGCCTTCTTCGGTAGGATATTCCCCTTCCTTCAACCCGACCATTATTCGGTATGCTTTCTTGTACATACTGAGAACCGCATCGTCATCTGTGTTACCCTTGTGAATGCTAGTTATTGCAATCAGATTTCGGACAATGAGAGCCACATCCTGGTAGTTTGGAGAGGGAGAAGAAAGGAAGCCTGAGAGGCACTCACTGAGGGCAAAGGTTGCTACTTCAGCATTGAACCTTGGACCTTGTGAGGCATTCAGACCAATTTGGAGAAGGTATTGAGGGGTGCAAGTCTTTGTGCCGGCAAAGCTCTTAACGATCTGATGTTGGGACTCCAAATTGTTCAGTCTCCCGTGCATATCGTAGGCATTGAGCACGTATATGAAATAGAGGTCAGCTTCAATGTTCCCCACTGAATTCAGTATCTGCAAGCATGAATGAAGAAATATTATATGAAAGAAGCAACCCTAAAGCATTTGCGACACAAAATATTATATGAAATAATTACAGCAAACACAGTTCTGGATCTTGGCAAAACAATGTGAGAGGTCCATTATTTTTAAAAAAAATTATAAGCCTAAAATAATTTTTTAAAAAATTGAAAGGTTAAATATATTTATTTTAAATAGAGATATAATTAAAATGAAATTTAGTAAGATTTTTTCGTTTATTAAAAAAATTTAGTAAGATTTTTAAATTTTTTGAAAGAATTAAATTAAATTTCTAAAAATAAGGGACCAAATGATAATTTTAAAAATTTTGGGAGCCAGTCCCTCTAGCCCATTACGAACAAAAATTATTTTTTGGTGTCTTTATTTATACTTTTGCACACCTAATCTAAAATTTAAAGTCTATTTTTAGTATTTGGGTGTAGATATTTCTATTCTCCCCTTACCGTCCACCTCTGATCAAATAATTACGTGCACATACCTTCCCTGCCCTCTCTAGCAACTCATGAGCATGCTTTACTTCAGCATCTGTCAATGGAATCATTTTTGGTTTCTCTGAATTGATCATAGCAGAGACGATCAGTATCAATGATCTGCAAATCGTGACACTGTTTTCTTCCAATTGTCCATCACCCATCAGATCATAAAATCCAGGAACCAGTCTAAGAAATTCAGCACATAATTCGTAGTTCGTTTCTTTACCGCACTTGGCTCCAAAATTCCAAGAAGTTACAACAAACCAATTCTGTTCTCGTCTTCCAACTTCCCCTTTCCCAAAAAAGCTCTCAGGTCCTAGCTCAGAAGCTCTCTTGTGTGCTTGTTTCAAGAATTTGAGGATTTCAGCCTCCTTACCAAGGTCTTGAGAGAGAACAGTGACCAGCGTGCGTAGCACTACAACTTCTGTTGTTGGCATTGGTTTCCCAGAGTTGTAAAAGTTAAGAAAGTTTGAAAGAGCAGCAACAGCAACAGGAAGAGAACGGGAAGCGACAGCCTCATGGGCTGAGAGAGACAAAAAATCTGGAGTGAAATCCAGGCAGGTTATCATTGTTTGTATCTGATTGATAGCACCACAATGATCATTCGTTTGCAGACAGATTTTGAACTGCATAAATCAGGAGGCACATAATATTTGATTATATGACTATATGCTAATCATGCAAGAGATAAAGTAAGAGAGTTCCTATTAGTTTATCCACCAGTGACAAACTGGCAGTGCTTTTATTGAGTTCCATTACATATACTCTAGTGTAAGAGAGGAAGAGTACCTTAAGGAAAGCACATATTGTGTTTGGCTCAAGCTGTAGAAATAGAAAATGATTGGGCCAAATCAAGAAAACATTTTTACCTTCCACCGTATTAGATATGCTAAAAGTAACAGATCAAGATACCTTTTCCGCCTCATTGATATATTCTTGAGCTCGATCAAGTTGAGTGAGACCGAGGTAGCAGAGACACAAAACTCGATATCCCTTGGCTCGAAGAACTCGATTCTCTAAATTATGTGGTATATAAAGCATAGATTTCTCAAACATCTCAGCACTTGTTTCATAATCTTTCAAGTGGAAATTACATGAACCACTGTAAAGGCAGAAAGATACTTAGACAAGTCTAGCATAATAGGAAAGAAGACATTTCTTGTAGGGCAGTAGACATCCTAGAAATCACATCGGTGTGCATATGATATAAACATGTCATAAATTGAACCCAAATTCTCATGTCACGCAACATAAGAATCTTGTCATTAGGTCAAGAAATTGTCAGCTATTGTATAATTATTAATTATCCCACATAAAACTGCATTACTCTTATTGCCAAAGGATAATTGTAGGACAAATATGGTATCAATAAGGTGACTGAATCATTAAGTAAAAACGGCTTTGTGCTAGTGGTAAGAGAAGCAATGAAGCAGCCAAACTACTCTAGCTATATTCGGAATAACAAAAAATCTTCAATTTGAACCGTTAAATTTATTCTCAATAAAAATATGGCAGGAAATAATCTACCAAACTTACCAATTCCAAAGAACAGAATGCATGACCGTCCTCTCTTTCGCCACAGCCTCACTAGCAAACAAGGCAACCACTCTCTCATCTGATACCAGTTCCGCCACCACCTTTGCTCTAATCCTCGACCCGTCAATTCCATTATGGTCCCCCACCACCCTATGAACCACCCTCACAGCAGCGCGTGCACTAACATGACAACGTCCTAACAACCCCAAAAATACCCCCTTCGTAGTTTCCACTCCCGCATTTCCCGCGGCCTGAAAATAAGTTTCCACCGCAGAGACCCAAACGCCCTCCGGAATCCTTTTATTTACAACCATATCCTTCAACTCCTTTTCCGCCTCACTATACCTCCCTAACCCAAGCCACGCCTTCATTGCCAAAACCGGCAACGAAGCATGGTGATCACCAACCTCACCACCGTTTTCCCTTAAAACTTTAACGCACTTGATCACGCTTTCGAATTCTCCGTTTTGTAGATGGACGGCTGAGATGAAACGCATCGTTTTAGATTTTAGTTCCCTTATCTCCACCGTTTCTTCCCTTGTTCTTGCAATAGACTGGCCTTTCTCGCATAGATCCAACGCTTCATTCAGAAGCTTCAACGCATCGTTGAAGCTACCGTTGGTTTCTTTTCTTGATAAAAGAGCTTTAGCGAAAGCTAAGAACTGGTTCGCCAGAGCTTTGAAATGAACCGATGAACCGAAAAGGAGAGTTTTCGACCGATTCAATAGCGTTAACGCGAGATTTTTATCTGATGTCTCCCATGCAGTGCGAGATCTGGCGAGATTCAAATCTAAAAGAAGCTTCCTCTCTCCTCCGTCCGATATTTTACTTGCATCGAGTTTCGAGAGAAGATCTGTGGCTCTCTCGAAACACGTAGAAGCTAGGTCGAAGATTTTATGATCGTGCCATACTAGACCGGTCTTGTAATAGAACGAAGCAGATTTGATAGCTGGAGAAGGGACTCCGACGACATCAATAGCGAGGGAGAGCATATCAGCAGCCAAGTGGCGAAGCTTAGCGACATTTTGAGGAGAGCAATCGGAGGAGGGAGATCGGATGGCGGCAGCATTTGAGAGGTCGACGCAGGTGTTCCAGAGACGGTAACTGAGTTTCCAGAGGTGGAGTTTGAAAGAATTGTTGGTGGCGGAAAAGGGAGCGAGTTGAGTGAGTTTTGTCAAAAGTTGGCGAAGATCAGAAGGGAGCGAGTCGGGTAGAGGAGTCGCGGGTGGATGAGCCTCTGTTTGTTTGATTTTGGATTCGATTTGAGAAAGGAGGTGATTGTGTTGTTGATGGGAAGGGGACTGCGAGTCCTGTGCGTCGGCGTCAGCTTGACGGTGCTCCGGCGTTGAGATTTCCGCGATTCTCATTTCTCCTTTTCCTGGCGGGAAATTTTGAAAGGGGAGGTGAACAAGTCTTGAATCAGAAGAGTATTTGGAGTTTTGTTGGGGAAAAGATTGAGATTTTGATTAAAGACATTTCTTCCAAATCCAATGAAAATTTACCCCTGTAATTTACAATTATGCATTTAGGTCACTAATTTTAAAATGTAAAGTTTTAATGATTTTATTTTATGAGTAACTTGAATACCATACTTGATACAATAAAAAAAATTAAACTCGTATAGTATATTTATTAAATAATTATATCATCCACCAACTTTATAAATAAAATTTTTTCGTAACGGTTTAAAAGTCAAGTGTTATGTTCTTTTAGTTATGTTATATGCTAGATCTTGATTGATTATGTTAACCTAACATGGAAGTAATTAAGAGTATAAATTATCGAGTTTAAATGTATAAAAATATCTTCGTGTTTACTTATTTTAAAGGTGTTTATGTTTATTTATTTAACATTTATGAACAAATTCGTTTATTTTAGTTTAATATTTACGAACATTTTCATTTATATGTTCACCGCCGTGTGTTTATTTAGTGATCGTACACTCTTATACCTTTTATAGGCAATTTAAAAAATATAAAATTATACCACTAATCCTTAAACTCTTCAGGTGTAATAATTTAAACTTCAAAATTTATCATGTGTTCAATTTAATCTCTATCTTCATTAATATTTTTACTAGGTTGAATTGACTTACAAATCGATTGGCCTGAAAAACATAAACTAAAGTAAATTTTTTGAACGTATTCGAAATATCAATCGAACTAAAATTTAATTAATATTTTTAAAATGACTTTATTACCATGTTAAAAATGGTTATTTTTTTTCTTTTACCTGTTAGAATAATCTATACTTTATCTAGACGGCGCTTGTTTAAAATATATATTTTTTAATCAATGGAAAATCAACTTATTCTCAAATAAAAAACTTAAAATAAAATAGAAAAAGAAATATTTAATTAAATATTCAATAGCATGGGATTGTTTAACCAATAACTACAATGGACGGCCATCAAATATTGAGAAAAAAAAATAAAAGTCTTCTTTAGGACCTTTTCAACAATTATTATATTATTTTTAATTTCTCTACAATTTTCACTACGTTTTGTTTCTTTTATTTAATATATTTTTTAGGCAAAGCAAGTCAAGCAAAGAGCAGTAAATTGCCTCATCTTGGAGGCCGGTCGTCTCCATTGCTTGGAAAAAAGAAAACAAGCAGAGAACTTCATTTCTCAATTTTTTAACCTGTTATTTTTATTTTTCTTGCCTTGAATTATGCCTTTGACCATTCAAACTATGATGTTGAATTTGCCTTATTTTTTCTTTTTCATATGATGTATTGAGAGGTCTTCTCTCTTAGTTTCTGTGGGGAAAGGGGTGTTTCCTTGTGGTTTCCAGAGTACCCTTTTGGCTGTTATTGGATCATCTTCTGTTAATATCTGAGAAACCAGAGGTGGGTCTTTGAATTTTCGTTACCAAGTTTCATCCTGCTTTAATTTCCTTTTGTGGGTCTTGTTGATATTCCCTTATGTTGATCAGAATCTAGGTAAAGTAGTCAACTTCACCCGGTTTGTTTAGTTTTATCTGTTGAAAAAGTTTATATCTTGTGTTATTGCTTGTGAATTTCATGGTTTTTCTACTGAATTATGTTATCCATGCTTTTTCATTTTTTGTAGCTTTTCTTCTTGGTGTTTTTGGATGATTGTGAATGATGAATTTGATCTGATTTCCTCTCTTTTGTTTCCTTTTTTATCTTGTTTCAGGTTTAAATTTAGAACTATGGTTTCGTAGATTTGGCACGTTAAGCTGATATTAGCTGTACAAATTGCTTTCTGGAATCCACCATTTCGGTTTCGATTTGAGGGGTTTATTCATAATCATGGTGTTGCATAGCCGAGTTTGTGCTGTTTCTGTCAGCGTTTTGGTGTGGTTATTGCTTGGCTGTAGTTTGAGCCACGCCTCTCAAGACGATATTGATTGTTTGAAGAGCATCAAAGATTCACTTGAGGACCCCTATGGTTACTTAAATTCCACATGGAATTTCAACAACAACACTGAAGGGTTTATTTGTAGATTTGTCGGGATTGAATGTTGGCATCCAGATGAGAATAGGGTTCTGAATATCAGGCTTTCGGACATGGGACTTAAGGGTGTGTTCCCTCGAGGAATCGAAAAATGCACAACTATGACAGGCTTAGATCTTTCGAGTAACAAACTCTATGGAAGTCTTCCATCTAATATTTCTGGTCTTATCCATTTTGTCACTATCCTTGATCTCTCATCTAATAATTTCTCTGGAGAGATCCCACCAGCCTTCGCAAATTGTAGCTTCTTAAACCTTTTAAAACTCGACAACAATAGATTGACTGGTTCAATTCCTCCAGTTCTCACTTTGCTGGATAGGATGAAAGCATTTAGTGTGTCTAATAATCTCTTGTCGGGTCCGATCCCATCTTTTAACGCTTCATTTACAGCAGAGAATTTTGCACATAATCCTGGACTGTGTGGGAAGCCTTTGGATCCTTGTCGGTCGACTTCGGGAGGCCCTAAAACTGGAATTATTGCCGGGGCTGCTGTTGGTGGGGTGACAGTTGCTGCGATAGGTGTGACTATCGGTATGTTCTTCTATTACCGTAGAATGGCTGCCATGAGGAAGAAGGATGATGATCCAGATGGAAACAAGTGGGCAAAGATCTTAAAGGGGGAAAAAGGCATCAAGGCAAGCTACTTTAATATCTCCATAACAGATTTATTTTTCTTCATGCTTTTTCTTTTTCTGTGATGTACTTATAAGGTAATGTTATTTCAGGTTTCCTTGTTTGAAAAGGGTATTTCCAAGATGAAACTAAATGATCTTATGAAGGCCACTAATAGTTTCAACAAAAATAATATCATAGGATCAGGAAGAACAGGGACTATGTACAAAGGACTCCTTGAAGATGAAACCGCACTTATGATTAAGAGGTTACAGGATTCTCAACACTCTGACAAAGAATTTTCATCCGAAATGGCTACTCTGGGAAATGTGAAACACCGTAACTTAGTTCCCCTTCTAGGTTTCTGTGTGGCAAAAAAGGAGAGGCTTATAGTTTACAGATACATGGCAAATGGTACTCTCAATGATAATTTGCATCCTGCGGATGATGCTAAAAAGGCAATGGAGTGGTCCTTAAGGCTTAAAATTGGTATAGGGGCTGCCAAAGGATTTGCTTGGCTCCACCACAACTGCAATCCTCGTATACTTCATCGAAATATAAGTTCTAAGTGCATCTTACTGGATGCAGATTTTGAGCCCAAAATATCCGATTTTGGTCTTGCCAGGCTGATGAACCCAATTGATACTCATTTGAGCACCTTTGTGAATGGTGAATTTGGAGATTTAGGTTATGTTGCTCCCGAATATGGCAGAACTCTAGTGGCCACTCCAAAAGGAGATGTCTACAGCTTTGGAGTTGTCCTTCTTGAGTTGGTGACAGGTGAAAAACCTACCCACGTATCCAAAGCTCCTGAAAGCTTTAAGGGAAGTCTGGTCGAATGGATTATGCAACTATCAAATGAAGGAAAACTTCATGATGCTATCGACACATCCTTGGTTGGAAAGGGTGTTGATAATGAACTTTTCCAATTTCTTAAAGTTGCTTGTAATTGTGTATTGCCACCTCCCAAGGAGAGGCCTACCATGTTTGAAGTATACCAGCTTTTAAGAGCTATTGGGGAGCGATACCATTTTACCACCGATGATGAAATTTTGATGCCTTCAGATACTGGTGATGCTGATTATTTAGAGGAACTTATTGTTGCTCGAGAAGTCTATGATAGTCGGTGAAGCGATATGGGATATGGTGAGCATTATGTCTTAGCTTAGTGCATGTGTAAGTATTTGTTCTTGTGCATGTTTAAATAAAGTTCAAGGTTACATGTATGATGCTTTACTATTTCAACTTTCTACATTCAGTACTCACTGTAATAGTATCAGTTACATTTTTAAGCATCCTCATTAGGTCTTTGGTGTCTTTTATTTCATACTAGAATCCTTCGCTAGTGTCCGGAGGAAAAGCTTTAGATTTGTTTGTATCTGTCGTCTTTCCAGGCTCTCCCTAAACTATCATGTATGTAGAATTATTATTTTCACACGATTGAATGCTACATGTGATGCAAGTAAGATCACTTTATAATTGTGGGATTTTTCTTTATAGATTGTGATAATTGCAGAATGATAAGATGTAGATCAAGTGATTGCTGGAACATAAACTAGACATCTTATAGTTGTGGGGATTCTAGTCTTTTCTGTCATTTTGATTGATGTAGATCAAGTATGCCATATATAATGTAACTTACTAATAATCCTGAAAGCGAGAGTTATGCTATTAGCATCGTATACTTCATAGTTTGCACTTTCTAGATTATGCATCTTAATTTGGCATACGATGCTAATAGCATAACTCTCGCTTGCACGGTTCGGTATCATCATGCACCCACATAAATGCCAGCATGCGACAGCAAGAGTTAAAATCGAATAACTACAGAAAAAGGAAGACTGTTTTCTTCATGCTGGAATTTGCTGCCTAACTTCCTACTTTTTCATTTACTAGAACTTATGCCAAGAAAAAATGGACCTATTCTAACATTCTGGGCTGGGATTTTTGCCATTTAGGCATGCATCCATATGAGTTGATGTGGCATATTCCATTGATTGTTAAATGGAAGGGGATTTGGATGTGTGTCATATTTTGCTTACTGGTTCTTGTTAATTTCAGCACCTTTCAAGGGATTTTACTGTTTTTTTTTCTTTTTTCCTTCATTTTGTGGAAAGCTATAAAGCAGTTGTAGATGATGTATGCTTCTATCATCCTCCATATTTAATGCTTGAAACCCCTCAAAACTGTTTTGAGTCATATATACCATACTTGCCATGTGTGTTCCTTGACAAATTCAGTTGGACAGGTTAGGTTAACTGGTTCATTTCTTCCTACCATGAAATACACTTCTGCTGCTTCTTCCATTAGTAGTTCCTACCCTCGGAACCCGTTGACGAACGCCGGAAAACTTTATCTCATTTATGAGTTCGACTCGGTTCGACCCGAGACATAATTGGGAACCTATATGTCAAAATATCAGACCAAAAATATCATTCAATTACCTAAATCATAATGTTCAAGTTTTGTTTGAAGCCTCGATCTTTAGAATATTATAATGTTATATTAAATGCAAATTTAGTAAGCTGTAAGGTGGCACAGGCGCCAGGATGGTTGACCTTCATCGAATAAGTCTTATTTCTATATAAAAATATAACGTGGTGGACACATGGGCTGCGAATCGCAATGGTCAAACAATTAATTAGACCAACAACTTGTACTAATCAACCGATGTCCCTTATTTTACGATATAGCTTTGGTTCGAGTTATACATAAGAATTTAAATTTATGAGTTATGATTATAATTTTAGATTTAGGGTTAAAATTTAAGTTTAAAGTTTAAGATTTAAATTTTAGTTTATAAAAATTAAATTTTAAACATAAATCTAAAAATTTAAAAATATAAACTTTAAACCTTAAATTAAATCCATAAAACCTTAAACTAAGATACCGTAATATTTTTTGTTTTTATCATTATTGTGCGAAATAATTAAATAAATATAAAATTATATTCCATAGAAAATGAGTTGATGAAATGTAAAGGAAAATATAATCAATTAATCATATAAATAAAAAATAAATATTAGAATTAGTATAATAACAAAAAATTGTTATAAATATTTAAACTTAAATTAAATGGAGATATTACAATTTTAATTAAATATAAAAATAAAAATATATAAAATAATATAATATATAAAATTTTGATCACTTAATCGATTAATACATCTCATAGTTAATTTATTAGAAATATTATATTAAATAAAATAATAAAAAATTATACTAAAATCTAAATTTTATATTACACTCTCTCATATTACAATTTAATGAATCTGTCTTAAACCAAATATTACAATCCTTTATCTAAATGTTTTGAGTCAATAAGTCAATATTGGCTTATAGAAAGCATATTTCACATAAACAGATCAACAAACCCAAACCAGAAATTGAAATTCCTTAAAATCATCAAAATTCTCAGCACCCCTTTTGCAGGAATCACCTGAAAAACATCCCAATTCTCCCCATGGATTTCAATTCCTCATCTCCTAAAACCATCCCAGTAGTTTCAACTTTTTCCTCTCCCTTTGACAGTTCTCCAGATTCCAACTCGACCAGGAAGCCTATAAGCCTATGGCCTGGAATGTACCATTCACCGGTGACCAATGCTTTATGGGAAGCGAGGTCCAAAATATTCGAGCGATTACTTGATCCACCAAAAGATGCGCCCCCACAGAGTGATCTGCTCACAAAAACTCCCTCTCAAAGCAGGACCAGCATCTTCTACAACTTGTCATCGGATTATATCTTGAGAGAACAGTATAGGGATCCCTGGAATGAAGTTAGAATTGGGAAGTTGCTTGAAGATCTTGATGCTTTAGCTGGGACTATTTCTGTCAAGGTTTCATTTTTTTTTTTTTGGCAAAGTTCATTTTTTTTTTCATTAGAAAATCTGGGTTTTAGAACTTTTTTGTGTGTGGTTAAAGTTTGTGTTTTTTGTTTGTTTGTAAAATTAGCATTGTTCGGATGATGATAGCACAACAAGGCCTCTCTTGCTGGTAACAGCTGCTGTTGACAAGATTGTTTTGAAGAAGGCCATTAGTGTTGACATTGATCTGAAAATTGTTGGTTCTGTCATATGGGTTGGGACATCATCAATTGAGATTCAACTAGAAGTCATTCAATCCACAAATGGTGATTCCTGAAATCTATGATTTTTATGGATTCCATTTTTATTTCTGATTCATTTACATAATGCATGATGGACAAGCATGCTGTTCTTTCAAATTTTATACAACTTGAATGATACTTTGACCATAGTTGGATACTATTTTATAATTGACAAGGTTTGATAGTGTTGGTAATGGATTCCATTTTTATTTCTGGTTCATTTACATACTGCACAATTTGGAGAAGAATGTTGATCTTTCAAATTTTTTACAACTTCAACTCTTCGAGCACTGAAGTATCATCTATCTTCTCTTGTGATGGTGAAATTTTTTACTTGAATGATACTTTGCCCTTAGTCGGATCACGGATGCTACATTGAACAAACAATGTTTTCATTTATGGATGTATCATATTGAAGTTTGGCTATGTTGATATAGACTTCGATCGGATAATGCTTTTTCATGCAGAAAACTTGGATGATTCTGATTCAGTAGCTCTAACAGCCAACTTCATCTTTGTGGCCCGTGACTCTAAGACCGGGAAAGCTGCTGCTGTTAACCGGCTTTCACCAGAAACAGGACGAGAGAAGTTACTTTTTGAAGAAGCTGAAGCTAGAAGCAAATTGAGAAAAAAGAAAAGAGTAGGTAGAAGAGAATTTGACAATGAGGAGGTAAAGAGATTGGAAGTGCTTTTGGCCGAAGGCCGAATCTTCTGTGATATGCCTGCATTAGCAGATAGAGACAGCATTCTTTTAAAGGATACCCGTCTTGAAAATGCTTTGATCTGCCAACCACAGCAGAGGAACATCCATGGTCGAATTTTTGGAGGCTTCTTAATGCTTCGAGCCTTTGAGTTAGCTTTCTCAACAGCGTATGCCTTTGCCGGATTAGTGCCTTGCTTTTTAGAAGTTGATCATGTTGATTTCTTAAGACCTGTAAGTACCATTCTGCTTTCTATGGAGCTTTTAGCATAACTTAATTATGTCTTGGATAGAGAGAGATTGAGATCCCAACCCATAACCATTTATGGAAGGGCCGAACCTCCAAACATGCCTCTTTCCAGCATCTTTCATTTGCATTTGTGCTTCATATTAGATCTATCTTTAGTTCATTTTCGTTAAGTATCAATTTTATATGAAAGACATGGGATTGACATCCATTCATCTTTTGGGAAACTTTTATAACTTAAGCAAAGAATAATTGTGTTTCGAGCAGGTTGATGTAGGCGACTTCCTTCGTTTGACGTCGTGTGTTCTGTACACTGAACTCGACAATCCAGATCAACCTTTAATTAACGTTGAAGTTGTTGCACATGTTACGAGGCCCGAGATTAGATCTAGTGAGGTAAAACCCTGTTGAATGCATTATTATAGAACTAAATGCTACTATGTTCTTGATTCTATGTTTACTAATTTCATGGATTATATGGTTACATATTTTCTGTAATATGCAACCATGATGCAGGTATCAAATACATTTCATTTCTCTTTCACTGTCCGGCCAGAGGCAAAGGCCAAGAAGAACGGGTTTAAGATTCGGAAAGTAGTTCCCGCAACAGAGGAAGAAGCACGCCGCATTCTAGAACGAATGGATGCTGACAAGCTAACACAATAAAACCAATGAATCAAAAGCGATATACACCATTTTCTAATGTAAGCAATAAGATGGTATTATCAGATGTTAGAAGATTATTTGAAACATTATAGAACATAATTACTGTGGCCTGTTATAATTTTACAGGGATGAAGGTGAACTTCAGTTCTGAGTTTTTCTTTTATCAATAATTCAGAGTTAATACATAGCTTTACTTGCAAGACATCCAAGTAAATCAGCAGACTACCTTATTTTTTCCCAAGAAAAAAATCCTCAAGTATATTATGATTATCATATATATAGAACAAAACTGTTCCAAAATTATTGTACATGGATTTATACAGATATAAAAATAAGAATATTAATATAAATAAAATAAATAAATTACAGCGACCTTATACTGCAGACCAGGCCATACAAGCTTTCACTCAAAACCCCAACCACCCAGTTTTGGCAGTTTCTATTTTACAGCTTGAGCAAACAACTAAGGTGATGCGGTCTCATCATCAGAACCAGAACCATATCGTTGTCTCCTCTGAAGAAAAGCTTGGGACATCATTGGATTCACAGGAACTGGAAACACAGGTTGCATCATTGGATTCACTGGAACTGGGAATTTATGGGCAGAACTAACAATGGTTCGTTCATTTATCATCCCAACTTCCTTGCAGACTCGCTCAAGAACCGAAAGGAAATCCCTCACCACCATAAAGATCCTAAATGGGTGGGCTTCTTCCTTTGTTGAGTTTCCATGGAAGTATTCTGTGATCTCCTTTACTAGTGATAGTGCCACACTTTCATGGGCTCGAATCCTTATAATCTCTTCCTCTGCCATTTTCATAAACCTGTTCATTGATTCTGAAAATTTTCCCCTGCTCTCGCCTGACCCCATTGTTTCATTTAATCTTAGAACATCGCTGATGTTTTTGATGCCTCTGGAAAGCTTCAAGACATCACTGTTAAGTACCTCAGAATCCATTGCAGCAGCTTTCTTCACATTGGTGAGCTCTGAACTGAGACTAGAAACAACTTGTAAACCGAGCTTCCTACACCGAGCATCTTCGTTTGAAGTGGAGCTTTCTGTTTGGTCATTAGCATTTGAAAGACGAGCACCCTCGGTTCTAATGATTTCTTGTACAACAAAATGTAATAGTGTGGTCTTGCCATCCGCACCCTTGACATCAACAAGCTTAAGGAGTGTATCAAGTTTAAAGGCATGGGCATCACCACGGTTTGTCCCAACATTCATGCGGTTCCCAGTCTTGAGCACAGCCTCTAGAAGCTTCAAAAACATCCTACTGGTTCTCAATTCCTCACAAGCAGCCTGTGAAAAATGAAAAAGCATTGAGATACAGCTTAAGATAATTGATGATAAAGTAATAAGTTTCGTTAGTCTGCCATTAAGTCTACGAAATGGGGGGGGGGGGGGGGGAGAGAAAAGAAAGAGTGCAACTCATAAGGCAAATTAGCATGCAAACAGTTTGTTCACATTGCCAATATTCAATGGAAAGAAACATTGCTCGCATGTTCAGGTGAGAGAACACACACATGCTATATCTTTTCTTATCATCGAAATGGTTACTATAAGTCTATAACCAACATATTAGTCATTCATATTTTACTTTGAAGAGAAACCCGTGATAAAAGATTGTGAATAGTGAAATAGATAGCTGTAATGTTAGGGTGCAGAAAATTTCTAAACCACAATGAAGGATATGTTAGTTGAATGAGTATTCACATTTTAATACAGGAAGAAACAACCAACAAGCAAAAGCAGAAAGAAAATAAGCAGGAGAAAGAAAGGAAGGAAATATGAAAGCCAGACCGACAGAGTCGAGTTGAATTACCTCTAGAGTTTCAAAAGACTTTTTAAGGTATTCAACTTCAGCCTCGAAGTTAGCTATGTATAGCATTGCATCCACCCTTTTAAATGCAAACGGTATATCAAGAACTGCTTTTAAAAATTTCTCAGCAGGACCAAGTTTAACTGGTGAATCATCTTTGTAGTCCTGCAATTTACGTTCTTCTTCCTTTGTTGGAGCCATTTTCAATAAACTTTCAAGAAGTTCAGTGCCAAGTGTATCTGCGTTACCTGTAGCATCGTAGATGTGTATTTTAGTGCCCACACATGAAAACTCCAAAGATAGGAAACCATAATGAATGGTTCATGTCAAGGATATTAAATCTCAACTGATATCATTTATAAGCAAGGCAAACTAAAGGAACATAAGCTCAAGGAACAGAACCACTAATTTCAGTGACAACTTCAGCAGAAGACGTTCAAGTAACACTCAAGGAATGCAAGCACAAATAAATATGATCATCACAATATCCAGCAGCTTAATGACCTCTGTGCAAGTTATGGACGTTTTAAGTCTTTAAGATAAACAAAACTAGAACCATAATTGCAACAATTTTTTACCTTCTAAAAGGGCTTCACAAACTTCCTCGACAGTCACATTGAGCGCCCTTAGCAAAATTGCAATGTTTTGTGCCTTTTTTGGATCCAACACCCTGTTATCTTGGTTTGGTGATGGAAGAACAGAACTTGGAGTTGCTTGCTTTGGTTTTGAATTTGGTGTCTTTGCGACAAATAGTGTTTCAATCATCTCCTCATTCAACCTGCAGAAACCAAACTCTAACAAATTATTCAAGAAAGACCTAGAATCGCACGAAAAAGCTAAACTTGATCTAAAATAACTAATAAGATCTCCAAAGTATACAGATAAGTAGAGGCTGAAATCATACTTAAATGAGCTTGATCTGAGGTGATCCCACACCATTTCGCGATCAGAGCTGGCTCGTACTTTATCCCAATGTAAAGGCTTTAACTTGGGTTTGGAAGCTTCCTCCGCTTCCTCTTCCACTGCTTCAAACTCCGATCCCGTTGGCAACTCCTCTTGAGGAATACTAATTGGGTTTTGCATCATTAACGGCATCGAAGGTGGTGTAAGAGGAGGCGGTCTAGATATCTGTTTAGCAAAAGATACAGATGAAAGAGGTTTCTCCCAGAGCCGTCTTTGCTTTGGAGGAGGAGGAGGAGGAGGAGGTGGTGGTGGTGGCGGTGGAGTCAACATAGGCTTCTCTGAAGCTCCGATAACTCTTACAGGAGATGCATCAGGACTGTTCTCCGGATCTCTTCCGTGTGATGAAGAAGCTGAAGATGAGAACGAAGAACTCCTATTGTAATCCCAAAAAGCAACCACCAATGGCGACTTCTCTGAGCTTTTCTCGAAAACTTCATCCGATGATGACGAACCCGGTGATAGTAGAGGAGACCTCTCATTCTCATCCAACGCTCTTTCTGGTGATGCAGAGGCCGATGACAGTGAAGGAGACCTAACAATTGGATTCAAATTGTTAAGCATTCTCTCAGGTGAAGTAGAAGCAGAACCAACTGTCGGCGACCCGGTTTTGTTTCGACCCAGATCATTATCCGGAGATTCTTTGGCCGGTGAACTACTAGCAGCTGAAGATGAAACAAATGGATTCCCCATATTTCGAACCAAATGCTTGAAATTTCTAATCGATGCATCTAATTTCTCTATCAACGCTCTATTCGGAGAAGTAGTAGGCGAAGACAGCGAAGGTGACCCGATGTTCCGATCGGGGCCAACATAAGAATCTGGGTTTTGGATAAGCATCGGAGACAACGAAGGAGATTGGACGTTTCGATTATTTGATTCTTCCCTGTCCGGTGACGTTGAAGTTAAAGACAGCGGCGGAGATCGTACGTTTCCATTGGAAGCATTGACAACTCGTGGTGAATCAGCTGAAATCCTCGCTGGAGCTAAAGAAGGTTGAACTTGTACGAGTTCAGGAGATTTCGGGTGGGATCTTACCGGACTTGCACTAACCGGCGGAGATATACTAAGCGATTTAGACCTGACGGGTGAACTTGAACTTGAACTCGAAGATGAACTCGAGGAAGTACTAATAGACTCGATGCTTTTGACAGCAATCGCCGCAAATGCTCTTCTTGATCTGGATCCGTTCCCACTAGGACTATCACGACCGCCGGAAGATCCTCTCGGTGAATAAAAATGCTCCTCTTCGTCTTCTTCAGTAACCGACGGGACTTCACCGACACGAAAGTTCCGACCAGTGCTCTGCCGAGACAACGGCGGCAACGGCTGAAGCTCCGGCGAGTCCATTTTTCTCGGATCAAATCTAGCATTGGCCGGCGAATTATTGGAGCCGACACTGTCAACACCGCCTCTCGCATTCACCAACGTACCCAAGTAAAGCAATTCTGAACTGGTGGTGGAAGTCGTCCGGAGCTTACCAGCAAGAACATTGTTGGGGTACAATCTACTACTATTATTGGATGTCAAGGTCTTATTATCGTCCACAGACCCACTTCTCTGCTGGCGTCGGCGTCGGCAGTAGAAAAAAAGGAAAACAGTAGCAACGAGGGAGGCGGCGGCGACAACGGCGAGAATGATGAGGATGTGGGAGTTGTGAGAGGGAGAAGGAGCGTGAGGAAGATTGAGTGAGGAAATGTTAGCAGGGAAAGAAGCGAAAGTGGAAGGGGAAGGAGGTGGGGGAGAGGGAGGGAAAGAGGGGAAGAAAGGTGAGTCAGGAGGAGGAGAAGTTGAAGAAGAAGAAGAAGAGAAAGGGTATTTTGAAGGAGGGGAAGGAGAAGGCGGAGATGGCGACGGAGGGGTTGATCCGAATGGAAAGAAGGGTTGATGTAGGATCCTACGGCTGTGAATGTGAAGCGATTGACATGGCAGAAACAAGGAGAAGAAGAAGATGTAGGGAAGCATTGTGCTTTGTGAGTGTGTGTTTTTGCAGGTGAATGGAAATGGAGATTTGTTGTGGGGAATATTATTCTTCTTTTGTTTGTCTCAGAGAGAAAGTAGAGGAAAAGTGGTGGAGGTGGGGGTGGAGCATCATCCTCCAGCTAAGATTCGGCTGGCGGTGCTGAGTTGAGTTGAAGTGAATCACTGAGTTGAGTTGCTTTCGGATCGGTTTCTACCTTTTTGATTAATGTTGATATTATTGGACCGATCTATACTCTAAGAGGGTAGAGTTAAAGACTTAAATGAGAGTGTTTATTAGACTCCGAGAATAACGGTGATGATAAATTATTATATAAATTAATAATTAATAATTCGTTTTTAACTTTTCATTGTTTTAATTATATCTTTAAAATATAATTTTTATTTTAAATTAAGTTCTAAATTTTTATTATTTTAATTTTAAATCTAAATTATAATTTTTATTTTAAATTAATCCTTAAATTTTTAAATATTTTAATTTTATCTTTAAATTATTAATTTATATTAATTATATTGTATATTATTAAACTTACAAAAAACCTTAACTAACATAAAAGAAAATCCTGAAAGGTGTGCTTAACCGGGAAAAATAATCAGTCTTTTCACGTAGGCTAAAGATAGAAAGTTTTAGAGTGCATTAGTCTAAAACAAAACTAAAATAAGGTTACATCAAAAAAAATTATAAAATAATAAAAATTTTAGTATTGTCTTTTTTCTATATTCAAAAACATTTATAAAATTAATAAATATTTTTATATATATTAAATTTTTTATCATTTTATAAATATTTCGATATCTAAAAAATATTTATTAAAATTTAACTATTTTTATAAAAATTCTGATATTTTATTTTAAACACCTCACATTAAAAAAACGCTAAAGATACACCTAGTCAAATTCATCTTTTAAAAAGTTGCGATTGATAAGGAACGTCTTCACCTTGTTTTACATAAAGTGTTATTTTTGCAAATAATTAATATCAGTGTTAATTTGATCCTTAAGTTTAATTTTTACTATCGATTTTTCTTCAATTAATTTTAATTTTAATTTACAATTATTTAAAATTTATTATTAAAAAAAATAAAAATATATATTTTTTTAAAATCTTTTATTAAGAAATTTTTAAATATAAATCTTATAAAAGTTAATAATTTAATGTTTAATATAAATAAAATTAAACTTTAAAAATAATAATTTTTAAAAAAAACAATAATAAATATCTTAAATAATTATTTAAAAATGATACATTTGAATACTAAAAACAATACGCCATGTGGGCAGCTGTTGGCTAAACTTTTGTCCTCAATATCACACCAATAATCCCATGTCACTACAAAACCTGTCCGATCTGGAATCACGTGCCCCATATATTTACTTAAAATAAATGTTTAATGTCTTTTTCGGCTCAAATAAATGTTTAAAATTTTATTCGTTAGTATTTTAAAATAACATTATTAAAAAATATTTAATTTATAAATAAGTATCCAAACTATAAATTTTTTAGATAAGTATTTAATATTTTTTAAACTTAATTATTTAATCTTTATTTCTAAATCATTTTAATTTCTAAATCATTTATATATTTTACCTAAGTATAAATTATAACAATGCAATATATTTTAGATAAATGTTTGGAGTGCTACTGTTCTTCATCGCCTCAGCTACTGCTATAAGCGAATTATTTGTAGGTTTTAAATCGAATTATTTAAGAATAAAAAATAAATGATAAAAAAAATTATTTATCTAAAAATTTTATAGTTTAGATACTTATTTATAAGTTAAATAATTTTTTTAACAGTATTTTTTTAAATATTAACTGATAAAACTTTAGGCACGTATTTCGATAAAAAGAACATTAAACACTTACTTTAAAAAAAATACGTATATATAGTTTAAGCATTTATTTTATTTATTTTAATAAAAAATATATTATGCACCTATTTTAGCAAAAAAAGAACATCACCTATTTTAAAAATATATATAATTTAAATATTTATTTTAAAAAAAATATTATACATTTATTTCAAAAATATAAAATTTAAGTACTCATTTTTAAATTAAAGCCTAAAAATTACAATAATAAATATATAATAAAATAAATAATGTCAAAAATAAGAAATATATATATTGATAGATCAAATAGTAAGTAATTGTACGAAATTAGACTAAAAGAGGCGGATCAAGATAACAATTAACCTTAATATAGCAAAAACTTAATTGCTTTTTTAAGACTTTTTAAATAACTCAAAACTTAGATTGTGATTTATTTGATCTGATTATCTATTTTTTTAAAATATCTAATATAAATTATTAAAAAATATTAGGGTATCATATTTTATGAGGGGGATAGTAAATTAATCAAATTTAATATTTATTATCAATAAAAAATATTTTTTAAAAAAAATCAAATCAAGATTAAATTTAAAATTTTAAATGTCCGGCCAAATGAATAAATTTATATTCAATTTTGAGGAGGAGCGTTGTTAGGTTTAAGAAATTTTAGACCGAAACAGCTAAAAATTCATTTCGTCCGGTTCGATTCTCATCCCTAAATCGATGATCTAACTGGTTGGACCGAGCAGACAAAATGAAAGATAAATTATCGGAAATTGTGTAGAAAGGCCAAAAAGTCAAAAACCGGTGTCAAAAGCTGACACTTGATTCGGTTTTTCAAGCTTCAATTATTTATTTTAATTTTGTATTCGAGTACTGTTGAACCAGATTGAACTCATCTAACCGACCGGGTTTTATAATAGTACGGCTGCGGTTTTCAACATCGATTAATTAAATTTCTTTTGAATACGATGGTTTTTTAAGTAATTATAGATATTTAATTTATTAATTAATTAATTTAAATTTAATATAATAAAGTTTATTCTAAGGTTAAATTTTTAACTTAATTTATTTTATTAATAATACTAAAATTAAATTTTAACATTTTTAAATAATTTAATGTTAGAATCCGAATCTTTAATATTTTTAATTTTTAATATTTTAACAATAATCTAGATTTGTTTAACCTAGCGAGAAACCTGTTATATAAGAATATGGAGTAGGGATTAACGTTTGTAGCGAGGTGATTAAGGGTTTCTAAAAAATAACTTTATTAACAGGGTTGGTCAAAGTCCGATATAATTTTATATTATTTATATATATTTCAAGTTTAAATTTTTATTTTTATAAAAAATCTCTATTAAAATTTCTTATTATAAAAATAAAAATATAAAATAAATTAATTAAGACAAAATCTTAAAAATAGAGAGAAAAATAAAAAATATTAAACCTTATCGTATAAAATATTATTTTATATGCCAAACATTAAAAAAAAACTCGTTAGCTTGGAATTAATTATATTTTTTATAATTTTATATCTTTACGTTTATAAATATTTGTTTTTTAAAAAATGTCGGTGCATAGGTACATATTGATAAAAAAACAGCAGCAAGAGAAGCATAGGGAATGAAGCATTAAAGATTGAGGATTCTATTCCCTAATCCTTTTATATTTTTTTATAAAGTCAAAAAATATTTCTAATATATGGTAGAATATTTAATTTAATTTCTATTTTATTTCTAAATTATATTTTTAATATTTTATTTTGAATCAAAATAGTTTTTTATATAAAAATATTAATCAATAGTCGATGAATAATTTGAAATAACGTTATCTATATAATAATATACTTATATAACATCATTATATAAATAAATATATTAACTTAAAAATATTATATTGATAAAACTAATTTTATAAAATTATTTTAAATTATTTATTATTTATTTTCTTAACAAATTTTTACCCTATTTTTTCATGTCCATTTTTTGTGCTTTTCCATGCATCAAGGACTTTATAGGATGCTTTGTAAACAAGATAACACATATAGACCCACAAGAAATAAAGGAGCTTTGATTCAGTTGTCTGAAAAAAAAAAAAAGGGAATAAAGGGAAATTAAAGGAAAAAGGAATTACTCCTAAGAAAAGAGTGAACAATTAGAAAAATCAATTTAATCATGTTTTAAAGTTAATTTTTCTTATACTCTAATTATCTAGTTATGTTTTAATTGAATATTCTAATTCAACCGGTTTAATGTAATCTAGTTTGATTTTGACTTTATAAAACTATAAAGTTGTGTCGTTAAGAATCATGATTAAAGTTATAAAGAACTTGATTATAAAAATATAATAAAAAATTTTAATGTTTAATAAAACTGTTAAAAAATATATTTTTATCTCGTCTTATTTTATATAGATTTAAATTATGTTATTTAATAAAAATATTTTTAGCATCTCAGATTCAATAAAAAAAGGTCCTTAGACCGTTAAGGAGGGAGGATCTGTACTGTAATATGGTCTTCCATCATTATAAATTCCAACTAACGTTACATAAAAATAAATAAATAAATACAACATTTTTTTTGGGAGTAACATGTTCCAATGATGTTTTATTTGACAAATTGGATTTTAACTATTTGTGATGATGGGGAAGGCAAGCCACATGTGATTTGGCTTACTATAATTTTTTTATTTTTAAAAATAAAATAATTTAATCTAATTTGTTAATCATGAATAATATTAAATGATGATGATGATGATTTACTTTACTTTCTATAGGATTCCATATTTTTTTTTGTCGTTTCCTTTGAGTGGATTTTCATTTTTCACATTGTAGGTTTGAGCAGCAGATAGGTTGCAAGGCGCTGCCGACAGAAAATGGCTTCATTTTTTACATTTTATTAGATTGTGTATCGGATGAATTATATTACGGGTTATTTTTATTACGTTATTTATGAGATCAATCAATTAAAAATATCTATTTAATTATTTTTTATCTTATTAATTTAAAAAAAATAAATTTTTATTAATATTCACTGTAAATTAAGTTTAAAAATATTTTTTATTAAGTGAAGATTCACTTGGTAAAATTTATGAGATGAAAAAAATAATTAAATTGATGTTTTTGATTGTTGGTCCCGTGAATAACGTGGTGAGAATGATCTGTAATATAAATTCTATGTGTCTTGGGTAGGGGTATTCAAAAATATCCGATCCGATCGATCCAATCCAATTATTCATTAATTTGATCCGAAAATCCGAATATCCGATCTGGTTTTTACTTTTAGAACGGATATCCGATCTGATTTTATGTTTTCCGTATCGAAAACGGATCACAATATTTTAAGTTGCGGATTATCTGAAAATCCAAAAAATAAAATTTTTATTAATATTAATCTTGTTCTATTTAACAATTTAGTGCTTGCTATATTTAAATTTTTCAAAATTTAAAAGTTTTATAATTGTAAATGTTATTGTATTTAGTAATTTGTTGTTTGTTATATTAAAATTTTTAAAATTTTTATAAATATTCAAATTCAAAAAATTAATATAATCAAATTATGTCTTTGGATAACTGAATATACAATTATCCGATCCGACTATCCGATATCTAAATCTATAAATATTTGCTTTTCTCAAATCAAATACAAATCGTTATATCATTAATCTAAAAATTTAAGTATTTAAAAAAATTAGATCGAATCCGATCCAATATGGGACAATCAACTTCCCGGTTCATAAGGTTGAACCCATTGCTCTCAAATGAAATAACAGCAATTATGCACGTGCATGTGCAGACCATTACCAACTAAGTAATTCTTGTCCAGGAACAGACACTCCACAAGCTGCCGAGGGCAGTTTGAAGTTTACAGAATCCTTTGGGCTTAAACAGATTGGGCTATACCTAAACCTGGGGGAGAACAAAAAAATGAGTTGAAGGAAAGAAAATTAATATTTTAAAACCAATCTTATTATCTAGTATTGCAAATAGAAAAAAACTAAAATTAAAAATCATCAATATATTAATTTTTTATAAAATTAAATTTAAATTAATTGATTAATGAATCATACATCAGTGATTCAACAAAAAAAACTACAAGATGAATGCACCACAAGAGAAAAAAAAAACTTATTTTCTAAAATTTCCTCTATTATGACCTTCATAATTATGACCTTCATAATTATGACCTTCATAAAACAATGATATAAATATTCGATGAATTTATTAATATTTAAAAGATTTATTTATCATTGTATTTTTAACTTTAATATTTAAAGATTGCATTTTTTAATTAAGATTTGATCCTATTAAATTTTATTAGTAAGATTTTAATGAAATAATATATTAAAGAGATGCATAATATTTTTCTTTCACTAAAAATTATTTTCTAAGGCTTTATATTCGAGACATAACCAACCATGGTCAAATGACTAAATCCTTCCTTCTCCTCCGCCACCTCCTATATAATTAAGAATTGTCCCCTAACAATTTGTCGTTGACCTTATCCCATCTCAGAGATCATCTGATTATCGACACATCACACATACAATGGCGTCCCTCTCTGCCCAGTCTCTTCTCTGCATCGCCCTAATGGTGATGACCTCTTTGATTATGGACGTTAAGGGAAGCGTAGAAGGAGGACAGCGGGAGTTCGATTACTTCGCTTTGGCACTTCAATGGCCCGGAACCATTTGCCACAGGACTCGCCATTGTTGCTCATCCAACGCCTGCTGCCGAGGGTGAATCATCAACCATTCTTTCAATTTTTTGGAGTTTATGAATTAACTATTGAGTTTTTTTCCTCCTGCAGCTCGGATTCTCCCACCGAGTTCACTATTCGTAAGTGTTTCGAACATGATTACTATTTTTGTATATTGAAGATATTAAGTGTGTGGTTTTAACGTTGACTGTTTATCTAGAAGATCAAAAGACTGCTTTAGATTGTTTTGCCATCAATGATCGAGGTTTTGGATTTTTTTAATTTATTTTTAAATTCTAGCGATTTTGATTGAAGTTCACTGGAATATTCCATAGAATTATTAGTTTGTACAAAAATAGAAAGTGTCGAAACGTTATGTCATGTAATTGAATAACGATCAGGAAAATTAGTGGTAGCAGAACTTAAAATTTTACAGTTTTCGATTTATTTCATTTTCAGTCATTTGAAGATGTTAATCCATCAAGGACAAGGGGATGGGGAGGGGAAGAAAGAACTGTTCTAATTTTTTTTTTTTTACTTTGATATGGTTGGCAGATGGACTATGGCCGGATTATAATGATGGAACCTGGCCATCCTGTTGTGCTAGAGCTCGATTTGATGTCAAAGAGGTGTGCTGTCTATGTTATCTAACTGGTGCATCCGAAATGATGCTTATGCAGTAGAACTGTTGTATTTCTATAGAATCTGCTCGTGTATAAAGATTCTTTTGAACCTTCCTAGCATATTTTGCTTTATTAAATCTTTTTATGAATGTTGGAGACCGGCAGACAACTATAGTGAGCATGTGCTGTTGATATAGGTGATAACTTGTGATATTACATCTTGTTATAAGTATTCAGTTTAAAAGTTTCTTCCTTTTATTTTTAAGATATCTATAGTTTAGAGATCTCTTGAAATTACATAGCCGAGATCCCTATCTCAGCTTTTCTGAAGCTTCTGAAGTTGGCTTGATTTCTAGAAAAAATTGAAGTTACATAAATGTAAAATATAAACATAATTTTCCATATAGTTATATAGATGGAAATATCTTTCTACTTGTTTGGGGCTTTTGATTCACTCTATGTGCTACATCATTTGGTTTTGGGTATTGACCTTTGTTGCTAAATATATAGATCTCACCACTGATGGATGCTCTTCAGAAGTATTGGCCATCCTTATATTGTAGCCGATCATCTACGTGCTTCAGTGGAAAAGGGATATTTTGGGCTCACGAGGTGAATATTACTTGCATATCTCTATATTGTTAAATCATTCTGTCCTCCATGATACAAAACTAATATATATTTTTGTTGTTTTTGTTTCTATGGTGGCTATTATTTGGGATGCACACTGGTAGTGGGGTAAGTATCTTCATTTTTTGTTTTCGTATTATATGATTTACATCTTGTGTTCATTTTATAGAAGTTGCTCTATTTAATTTGGGAAGGAAGTGTGAGATATTCAAATAGGGGTTATGAGATCATTTGCATCTTGTATATTGAACCCTCTTTAAAATAGCTTCTGTACAGATTCTCAAGTTATGCAAATGGTAGTGCTTAATGATTTCCCTTTACCATATAAAATGCATGGCACGTTAAAGTTATAGGGTGAAGCCCAGCAAACCAGATGAAGGAAAAGGATAGGATTGCGTAACCACCATTGGCCAAACTAAACAAAGGAATGTAGTGCCAAGTAGTTGAATGGATTAGTGGCCTATGTTGCATCATTTTCCTTCCATTCAGCTATTGGGATTGAGACTGGTAATTGAATACGTGGATGAAAGGAGGTTAAATAGAAAGGATGAAAGCTGATTGCCAAGTTTTACGATGAGATATGATGAATTTTCTATGTGATTTATGGCATAGAGATTGGGTTTGGGATGTTTTAGATGATATGTAATATTTATGATACCGTCTGTCATATCACAATAATAATTCCTTAGTGGTGTCATGTCTGGATATATGGTCCTTAGATAGGTACTGGGGTCTGGGAGGTAATGTGTTGAAGGTTATTTTCAGGGTTACTAAAACTCATCATTGCATTATATATTTCATTTGAAACAAGAGTAGAATATGATAGTCCCTAAGGGGTCTGGGAGGTAATGTGTTGAAGGTTATTTTCAGGGTTACTAAAACTCATCATTGCATTATATATTTCATTTGAAACAGGAGTAGAATATGATAGTCCCTAAGCAAGTAATGGTGCAAGTTTATTTAGATATATTTTCCTGAGTCCTTGCATCAAATTTGGTGGCAACCTTGCAAATGTGGTCTTCTTCCAGCCTATAGATTGATTAAGCTTGTTCATCACATGCATGCATAAAATGGAGAAAAGTGTACACATGTTCTTTTATCCCTGTACTTACTCTTGGTGCTTATAAGTGTTGCATTTTCACGTGCAGAGAAGCATGGAACATGCTCCTCTCCTGTAATTCGAGATGAATACACCTTCTTTTTAACAGCCCTCAATGTTTACTTCAAATATAATGTCACGGTAAGTTTTAGAAAACCTTGTTTAATCTTATACACCCTGAATCAACCCTGTGTTTCTCATTGTACCCTAAATATTCATCTCCATGAGTTGCAAATTGCAATTGCATGCAACTCTTTATCTGGGAGAAAGTTTTATGCTAAAAGCCAAACTGTAGTATCAATTGTCTGTTCTTGCATTCTGGTTGGAGTTGGCACATATTCCTATGAAGTATCCCAAAGTATGAGATGATAGTGAAATTTATCACTCCTTTTCCTGATTTTTTTATGATTGAATGCTAACTGAGAAAAGCAAACTCTTTATGTTTCATGTTTGTGATCTATTTTTGGTTTCCAGACTGAATGTTCATTTTGGGATAGTTTTGTTAGTGAAAGAGTTGGTTACACCTGCCATTCTGAGCAAGTTATTTAGTGCTTCAATCAATGAATGAATCTGTAGGCTCTTTTACATATCAAAATATAACCTTTATATAAGTGTAGTGTATGAACTTTGATTTTGTAAGGTTTACTTAGCATGTATCTCGTGGGCCCATCTAATCCATGACTCATCTGGTTTGGAAAAACATAAAAGGAGATCAATATTACTGAATTTATCTAATATTAAAATTATTGATGTTTAAACTCCTATTAGACATAAGTTTTTTTCCCCTACTTGCATGGAAAATATGTACCTCTATTTAACTGATCAAGAAAATAATTAACTATTGTGATCACTACCTATACCCTTCATTTGATACTCTGTTTCCTTGCCTTGTAGCCCTAGCCTTCATGGTTATCTTTTATTTTTCATCTAATAGTCTAAAGCATAGGTTACAGATTTCTTCCTTTGAAATCAGTGACTACAAAGTAAAGTTGATTCTGCCATCTTTTTGGTTATAGCTTGTAATAGATTTTATGTTGGAATCATATTATTCCAGATTACTTAATATTTGAAACACTTTGTTGTTTTATTTGTTTATCAAATTGACTGATTGATAACTTGTACGATAATTGATGCCAGAAAATATTGAATGAGGCTGGATATGTTCCTTCTAATAGTGAAAGGTATCCCCTTGGAGGCATCGTCTCTGCCATTGAGAATTCTTTCCGGGCAACACCGGAAGTGATTTGTTCAAAACATGATGTGGAGGAAATTCGTTTATGCTTCTATAAGGATTTCAAGGTTAGATTCAGTTCCACTTTGGTTTGTACACCCATGTAGTTCAAAGTCGATGTACTTCAACTGTTTACAGTCAACATTATTTGTATAGATCAGACTTCTAGCTAGGAAAATATAATTTTTGCTAGTGGTTCCCAAAGCAACAACACTCATATATCATGCTTAACCTCTGGAGTTTCCTTCTAAAAAACCTTACCTTTTATCCTACTTAGAAGAGAGAAACTATTTGGATCATCTGGACCTTTGCTATGGATTAGAAGAAATATTTCATATGATTTCTAGAGTCTGTGGAAGAATCTTCATTGTACTACAGCATATATGTATGTATATTACACTTTTATTGTAGATCCGATGCTTGTGTTGAAATTATTTATTTCTGTTACAGCCTCGGAACTGTTTGGCTTCGAAGACGTCATGTCCGAAGTATATTAGGTTGCCAACATATGTGGCGTTGGGTAAGTTTCTACCGGCTTCTTGAAGTGTCATAATGGCATAATGCCAGTACTGATTAGAAGAAAACATAGAATTTCATGAGTTTTTTCCCCTTTTGTGGGTATATGATATGAAAGTAAAATGAACACTGTATTTCCCAGAAAAAGGTTTTTGGGTTCTAACCTACCTTAACAGCCTTTCTATAGTCATGATATATTCTGGTTTCAATTTACATTCTGATCTTTACTTTTCCTTCATATAAAGTACTACTAGTCTTATTTTAAATCCACTATCTCCTCTTTAGCCTCCATTCATCATTGCCTTTTTCAACCTTGCAGGGCACAATGAATCTGATGCAGCTATCGAATGGGTATCTGGTGACGAAGCTCTGTAGGATCTGGACTGTAGTTTCAGTACCAATAATGCAACATATTAGAGTTATTCACTGGTTTGTAATCCATCAAACTCTTCAACTTATTTCACTTGGTCATCAGAAAAATTGCTCTAATAGAATTGAACTCCCCCCTCTGTAACCTCCTTCATCGGCCTTTTTTTCCCTTGCAGGGAAATATTGAAAGGATATCTGGTAATGAATCTCTGTGAGAACTGAACTGAAATTTCTATATCAACAAGGTAACGTATTTCAATTAGATACTGGTTTGTACTTAGTTCAGCTCTTGGACTGGTTTCACATAATCATCTGAAGATATGTCTTCAAACAAAACATATTGATTTCCCAACCAAGACAGATGGTTGATGCTATATCTTGTATTGTCAGCAACCTTCATAAAATCACCTCGAACTATAAATTCTTGAGATTTCGTCACATTGTTTTTCCTCCCTTCCTGTCAAACTATTTTTTTTGGAGGAACAGACATCCAATACAAAGAAGGGATGCGTGTGTAGTGAAATAAAACGGAGGGAACACGCAAGACTACCCCCGGTTCGAAAACGGGCACGTATGTTTTTAAAGACGCACTACTCCATAACCAACCAAAGAGGGGTGTGTGCTGCCTTACCAAGCATTAGCCACATTACTCCATTTTGAAACAAGCTGCTTCATCCATGTAGACAAGCAGTAGTTTGAAAGGTGCTCTGGTAAATCTACCTACAATCACCATAGCGATAAATGGTCAGAAAACTACAGGATGGAATGAGGTTCAATTACAACAAGTATACAAAAGGCCAGCAAGAAAATGACAGTTTAAAACAGAAATATAGATGCTAAGGGGAAGATACTCACAGTAGTCCATGATGTAGAAAAATCATCAGTTGATAGCAACCAGCTTCCGCCGCCGGATTGTAACCCCAATCTGCTATCAGAAGCATCAAAATCGAGCAGCACATTGTCATAACTGACATCATGATTAAAGTCCCTTCTCTTCTTTCTTTTCTTTTTCTTCCTATGCCTACTTGATGCTCGATCATCTGCTTCCGAGTCACTTTCATCTAAAGAGCCTTCATGATGAAGCATAGAATATTTATCAGATGTTCGAAAACTTATCCCATTACTCAGAAACAAAACTTCCCAGGATCCCGGTGTCTGGCATTCCTTCGACAATCTGTAATAGATAACCCAAGAATAAAGCCCCAATAATTTTATAGCTTCTACAGGTTTTGCTTTGGTGCACTCTTTAAGGATCAAAGCCAAAGTATAGGCATTGGTGGAGGTTTTGGACACTTCTGATACAATATCTTTGACTTGTTCATCTTCATCTTGACATTCTTCATCATTTACAAGCCGAAGAAGCTGTCTCTTCCGATTCATGATAGCATTCAACAGAAGTAGCGTATCAAAGGATTCCGAATCACCGCACTTACAAAGTATAAACTCCAGGAGGTAAGATGTGTTACCGAAATCCTTACACTCTATCTTCGGATTGATATGTCTAAGAAGCAATTCCAGAAAGATGCAGAATTCACTCTCTTCAAGAGAGATAAGAAGGTGATGACACAATGATGAAAATGGCTCCTCTTTCAGAAACTCACTTATTAAACCCCATATATGGTTTCAATCCTCTTTATACATCAAATCAACATAAAGTTCCACAAAGAACTTTGTATCCATGAATAGAATCTCACCATCTTTTAGTGATTCAGCAAACTCATTGGATGACCAAAACTCAGGCACATTGTCAATGAAATTTTCAACTGTTCGTCGGACATCTAAGTCGAGAAAGTAATGAGGCTTTGTGGCAACCATTGCAGGGGACTGCCCATGTTTCCCCTTCCATTCAAGCTCCTCCCAACAGATATCCCTATTTACAAAAGCAAATTGAGACAATGCCTTTGCACCTTTTTTGTGCTCCAATCCACCACCATCTCCAAAATTAGAGAACCATTGCATGATTCGCTTAGGGTTCCCTGCATCATTTCACATGGTAATTGAAGAACTAGGCTCAACCTACCGGTTAGTTTGCATACTCTTCAATTTCACAAAGAGCAAAGAGTGCAACAAGATCATGTAAAACGCGATAATCGAACCACAATATAGAACCGATGTGGAAAAATAATAAGATCACAGGAATCTCAACCTCTAAAATTCTGGCGAATGCTTTGTGAAGATCAACTAGAGCTTAAGGTTCTTGAACAAGCTAATAAAGAACTATGTTGGAGCTAGCAACAAGTCTCCATGCTACAAAATTCACTTTCACAAAGGGAAAAGAGTGCAACAAAATCACTCAAAACATACCTAATCAAACCGCAAAATATAATCAACATGGAAAATCATTAAATTTACAGTAATCTCAACCTCTATCCGGAATGCTTTATCATATGATATAAGATCAATAATGCTTTAAGGTTCAAAGAACTAGGATGCACCATTGGAGCAGCCAATTAGTTTCAATGCTACAGAATGAGATTCAATCCCGCAAAGGACAAAGAATGCAACAAAATCCCACAAAACATATGAATCATACAGAAAAATAGGATCAACTTGGAAAAATCACAACCTCTAAAACTCCAAAATTCTAGACAAAGAATGAATAAACATCACTTGAACAAATCTTAAAACATTGGAGCTTACGGAAGTTTGCACAGGAGAAAATTCACCTTAAAAGACAATAACAGTGAGGAGAAAAACAAAATCGAACAAAAAAGGAAAGTCGACTTGCCTTGGAAAAACTTCTCAAGCAAGTAACTTTTCTTGGCTAAGATAGAGGCAGCTTTCCTTGGCCTCTTCTCAAAAATCAATTGCAAGAGTTGAGATGCAAAACCCTTCTTTGTTGGCTTTGATGTCAACATCTTCATACAGATATCTCTTTTATGGTGGGGAGAGATTGAAGTTATGCTCGAAACAACATTGCAAAGCCATAGCCGAGCCTCAGAACGACCTCCAGAGACCATCAGTGACCAAATAACTGAACCCAATTTACTTAAAAGCGATATTATCTGATGGCTAGCTTCAGTATCTCCTCCTTTGTCATCTAAGTTTGGCTCAGATAAAAATAAGGGAACCATTTTCTCTTCCCCGTAAACTCCCTTCATCGAAAACAATTATCCAAAATCAGAAAAAAGGCATTGGAAAACCCAAATTTTTTAAGGAGAAATGGATAAATATACCAATTTTTCAGAACTTATGGTGACATTATTAAGAAGGAAAAAGAAAAGAAATAGCTTCGAAATCATTTTTTAAAAGAAATTGCTACAGAACCCAATAATTCAATGCGTATCCTTATCATAATCCAATCAAAACAAATTAAAGTTTGAACAAAAATAATCAAAACAAATTGGGGGAAAAAACTGACCTTTATCAACTTAATAAAATATTTCAATCACCGGAGCTGGAATTATTGCTTTTGCTTCTCATCTCCAATAAACAACACTACGGGGTTAAAAGAAAGGAAAGAAAACAGCTCAGGTTCAAACGAACGAAAGAAAAAAAAAGTTTGGGATTTGGTTGTTTTGACCCAGGGCCGAAGACAAAGCCCTAAAGCTGTAAAGCCTAAATATTATTTATTTATTTTTATATAAAAAAACTAACTTGAATTACACGAGTGAGTTGGGTGCCCGTTTGCTTCCTCATTACAAAAGAAAGTCTCCCCTTTCGTTTCAACCACATTCTAAAAACAGGAGATTTCAGGTAATCTACTGACTTTGATCTTAATAATTTTTACTTTTTCTTATTTGTGTTCTTTTTTTACAAACTATTTTCATTTTTTTTTTGGCTTATTTTGATTATGTTGGTGTTCTTTGAATGATCAAAATTCTTATGTGAAGAAATTCAGATAAATGTAAATTTGTTTCTGGTTTCCTTTCTTAATGGATTGTCAAATATGACTTTGTTTTACATTTCCCTTTTTAATTATTTCACACAATAAACTAATGAAGCTGTTTTCTTTTGTAAATCACTAAAAGCAATGTATTGATCGGGGTTCAAATACCAGCTGCTGCGTTGTTATCTGTTTATTTCTTCAGTTGAGTTCATGTTTATGTTGTTTTTATCAACATTCTTGTCAATATTAAAAGCTAAGGGTGTAATTAACATTTGATTACGGTTTTCTCTTTGATATTGATGAATCAGGTCATCTAATATTATATATCTTTCGCACCACTGTTTATGGGCCACTCTAGTGTCTTGAATTTGTTGTTTGCTGTTGGTGTGTGGTGTGCTGCATATATTACTGCTGCAATCATTGCATCCTTGAGGATCGTGAATTCCATCTGTTCATTCTGAGTTAGTGAAATGGTTTGACTAGTGTGAAAAGCTATCATGGGATATGCACAACTCGTTATTGGTCCTGCAGGCAGTGGAAAGGTGAGTTAGTGTATCATGTATCAACTATTCTATTCAATGGTCTGAACCGAGGTTTATCATCCATAGATTTTCTGGTTTCTTTATCACAAGGAAAAGAAAGAAAGAAAAAGAAATATCATTGCTGTATTTGGTCTGCTTAGGTAATGAGTTTTCATTTGCATCCCAATGTATACTTAAGTGATTTTTCATGTTTTTGGAGTTAGTCAACCTACTGCTCTAGCCTGTACCAGCATTGTGAAACCCTTGGACGGTCAATACATATCGTGGACTTTGATCCTGCTGCAGAAAATTTTGGCTATCCAGTAGCCATGGGTGATTAACCTTCTTATCTCATTGGCATTATATCTGTTTTTTCTCTCTGACTTTGTTGCCATTGAGTTTTTTTCTCTTCTATTTGCAGATATAAGAGAGCTTATTAGTTTGGACAAGGTCATGGAGGAGTTTGGATTGGGTCCTAATGGTGGTCTTATCTACTGCATGGAGTATCCTTTTCTTTTATCTTATCTTGTTGCATAAAGGGAATTCCATTTTGCCGTTATGTTGATTGTTGTTAATTGAAAGCCTTTGCTGCTATTATTATGGTTACCTAAATGTTGTTATGTTGATGTATCATTTTGGGTTGTTTCTCCTGACCGAAGTGTTTAAATGTTGGATCATGTCAGTTTTTTTTTTGCTTCTGATTGAAGTGTTTAAAGACACTGAATATTTGTGGAGTTTTTACTGACTAATTGATACCACTGCCAATGTTCCAAGCTTTCTATTTTATCATATGAATCAGTGCGTGTTGTTCCTTCTTTAATTAGAGTTTGGAAGCAAATCATAAACATTTACTCTGGCCACAATTTTGTAAACCTTTTTGTTATTCAAACTTGGGTGTGTGTTGGATACTATTATGTGTCTGACCTGGAATGTTCTGTTTTTCTCTAGTCTTCTCCTGTATGATGTATTTGGATAATTTTTGGAGAATCATATCCCTTACCCATGTCGGACATGGATTACTTCAGAAAGCAATAAAAATTGGATCAACATAAGTAAACCTTAACCTCCAACTAGACATCTTAAAGAAAATTTGGCTGACTGGCTGATTGAAGAATTGGACAATTACTTGGATGATGACTATCTGGTGTTTGATTGTCCAGGCATTTGTTCTTGTTTGGATATGTATGCTGGTATTTTATAACTAAAATCTAGAAATTTATTTATAAGTTTATTGTCTTTTACCTTGGCAGTCGGGGTATAAATTTTTTGGCTTTTTGTTACTGCATTAAGCTTCCTTCTGTGATGTATTACTTTGTCGAATTTACTACAACTGAGGACCAGTTTTTCTAACTTGCAATTATTTTTATAGGCCAGGTAGAACTCTTTTCACATGTACACATGCTCCATACCTTTGTGGAGCACTTGAAGCGCAAGAACTATAATGTTTGTGGTGTATACTTGCTTGATTCCCAGGTTTGTTTATGTTATGCAGCTTCCCACTTACCTGCCTCCTTTTCAAGTTCCATTGGTATATCTTTATCATTGGTTATGCACATTTTTTACCCATCTCTAAATTTATGTCTCAGTTCATCATGGATGTTACAAAATTTGTTAGTGGATGCATGTCATCACTTTCTGCAATGATCCAGCTTGAATCGCCCCGCGTTAATATACACTCGAAAATGGACCTTGTAACAAACAAGAGGGAGATTGAAAAGTGAGCATTTTTCATCTTTCTTTCTTTCTCTTCATTTTTAACCATTTTTTCTTTGTTGTTCGTAGCTACTTGGATCAAGAGCCTCGACTTCTACTTTCAGAATTGAACGAACGGATGGCTCCTCGGTTTAAAAAGCTAAATAAATCTTTGAATGAACCGGTGAGATACTTTGCAATTCAAGATCCTTCACGATTATTCTATGATAATTTGATATTACAATGGGCAACTTTCAAGTTGAGTGAATGTCTTTGGAGCAAAGTTTTTTATTTTCTGAGTTGAGGGATATTTTCACCTTTTGGCAGTTTGGTTATCCCTTAATTTCGAGCCTTATTTTCTTTGTACACTCTGCATAGTATTCTTTAAGTTCACATAGGGATCTTTAAGAAATCTAAAAAATGCTTGTATTTGTTATATCATGCTATGCTTCTCACAATAATGTTCCTGTGTGTGTTAGGTGGACGAATATAGCATGGTTTGCTTTATTCCACTTGACTTGAGGAAGGAAATCAGGTAACATTCACTCTTTGATTCTCTCTCTCTCTCTTTCTCTCTTCAGATGTGGTCTTGGATGTTGGATTACCACGATCATAACATGACATGGGTACATGCATTGCCAAGTTTTTACATTCTATATGACTTCCTTTTATTGTCTGCATTCTGGTTTTGAGGCATAGTAGACAGTAGAATCATAAATAGGCTAATTTTGTTCATATTTAAGTTGTAAATCGAAAGAATTCGAGACTATACTTTTATGTGTTTAATCTATCTTAGAACCCTAAATGATTTGTAAAGATTTTTTTCTTGGGAGTGCTTATGCTTGGGTAACCACATTTTTAGTTTGTCTTTCTGGGTTTAAACTGAGTTCCTAGTGCTCATAACTTACCCCTATTTTTTCAATGAACTTAAACTAAATGTAAAAAGACAAAAACCCTGCAATTTAATACCCGGCATATTACTGATGTGTATAATTTTGTATATAAATACTTCAATACGATCGTGATACGGGAAAATAGCTAGAATACAAGGATAGTGAGATAGGTGCTTAGGAGAAACAAGTACTTTTTGCTCACTTGACTGATTATTCTGTTTAAAGATATATATTGTTTCTTGTGTTTATCATTGATGATGTTAGTCTGGCCTGTTCTCTGCTTTACAGCATACAGTATGTATCAGCTGGTGAAGATTAAAGATTTTGACGCAGACGATGAACAACACGGAAGCCTGCTGATGCTTGCTTGCTTTGAAATCGTTATTGGTGTTCCGAATTTGACTCTGTCTAGAACGGAAAATAGGGTGCCATTTTGAGCCGAGCCGAGAACGTGTTTTGAGTTGGTGTTGATCTTGAATGCTTAATTTCTGGATTCTATTTCAGTTTGGAGGATGGAATTTCAGCAATGGCATAAATGTGTGCTTAGATTTTCTTGTGCATTGTTTTTGTGGTGCCTCTTTTCATCTTGGATGCTATGTAATTGGACTCAATAAATAGTTGAGCTCAATAACTTATTCTTCGTATTTTGTTGGCTCGTATAATTGACGTTGGTCACAAATTTTAAAAATTTCTCCATATCTAGAATGAGAATCGAATCATTTACTAACAGGTAGGGGTGAGCAAAAATCGATTCGACTCGAATTTTTTTAAATAAAAGTTCAAATGATAAAGTTAGATTCGTCAACTTAAATTTTTTTGACTCAATTCGACTCGATTGAACGCTCACCCTTATTCACAGGCACAGACAGAAAATGTGTTTAGGGAAATTAAAATTGAACTATTATATTTTGAGGACTAAAAATATAACTTTATCATTATATTAAATTATAATTTTACAATTTTTAAGGGATTAAAAGCAAAATCATATTATTTTAGGGGTCAACCCTTTCCTGAGGCCCGGCCAGTGGTTTCACAGAAGTATTTCAACGGCAACACGAGCGGTCGATACTCAACTTAAATGCATTGATTTTATGAATTAATGGGGTAAGATTCAGCACCTTCCGTTTTAGGATTGATTGGTGCAACCAATCTTGAGCTTTGACACGTGTAAACATTACCCATTTGACTTTTTATTTTTAAAAAGTATAAAAGTGAATATATTTTATACAATAAAAATTAAAGAAATCGAATGATATTATATTTCATTTTAATTTAGATGGGTTTTTTAAAAATAAAATAAAACGAGAGCATGAGCATTAATTCGGCTTTTAAATAAAATTTATATTATAAAATAAAAATAAAAGATTTAATTTTTAATAATAATGGATGAATTTTTATGTTCGAATTAAATTTATCAAATCTATGATATATATTATATATAAAATAATGTAAAAAATATATCATATATAAATATGCATACAAATATAAAAAATTATTTAAATTAAAATTAATATATATAATAATATAAATAATTATAATTAAATTTGTATAAAAACTTAAAATTTTAATTAGACTAAAATTTTATAAACTTAACTCAAAAAGTAATTTAAATCATAAAATAAGATTTTTATATTTTACTTATTATTTTTTATTAGATTTAATTCGGATACTCACCCCTAAATTGAGTAATAAAAATTTCCCGTATTACATAATAATATATGAATTAGGATCTTTACATTTGCCTGAAAATATAATTATCTAAAAATACAATTATGAAAGTTAATGATAATTATGAATTGCTAATAACTGCTAATCCTGCAGTTTTTATATTTTATGTGAATCGTAAATCAAACAGATTTCTTAATAGAAAAGAAAAGTCCTAAACGAAGACAAATACTCCAAGGCAGAAACAACACAGCCGAGAACTCATCCTCCTCCAATGGTAAAGACGACAAAAACCAATCTCTCATTCTCTCTGTAATCTCTACCAAACCACAATCTTTTTCCCGACGATAAAACCTCCAATTGACGACGATTCTGCTATTGAACAATCCGTCGTCGCTAAAAAAATGGTATCCGTTTCGTTCCCTTGATTTCCAAAGAGGATGTCCCAAGCTGACGTCTCTTACAGGTAATATACCCCTTTTAAATCCTTTTCTTTGCAATGCTTCGTTTATGGGACCATCTGGGTTTCCGGTCAAATCCAGAAATCATAGATTTTTTTTGATAAAAATTGCTTCTTTAGTGTTCAGTTAGGGGGCGAATCATGTACTTTAGCAACGTATGAAGTGGAGTAATTGGAGTCTATTGATCGTTTTTATTTGTTGAAGATTATTAGGCAGTTGTTGAATTAAGATAGCTAAATATCATTATTTGATTTAATCTTTTGATCTTGTATTTGAATCAAAAGTCAATGCTTTGGTACTAGAATTTATTGTATTTCCCGATGACTTATGCAGCTGTGGATCTTGTGGGTACCCTTTGAACTTGAACTCTTCCAATCGAATTGCCTCCGGTTTAGGCTCTGAGTATCGAAAATCCGTAAAGAAGGGTCTTATCTCCTTTCTTTCTGTTGATCTTAGTCGATTCACACAAGTGGATGAGGTACATTGCATTCCTGTTAGCTGGGGCCGTCATCGATTGAAAACTAAACTCCTTTGCCGTAAATGTGGGGTTCATATAGGGCATGGCTACGGAGATGCGCCTGCCCTCTGCGGTTTTGATTCTCCCAACTCATCCGCTGCTGCTTATAAAAAGTTTACTGTAAAGATCCGAGCTGTACAGCCTTCAGAAGAGTGCTAACAAGGTTGATATGGTGGACGGTGTTGCTTCCATTATGCTCCTACCTGATGATTGCCTCTGCTTTATTTTCAATTTTCTGGACTGTAGGAATGACCGGGAATCATTTGGCCTAACTTGCCACCGCTGGCTTAACATTCAAAACTTGAAACGTCGGTCTTTACAATTTCCATGCTCTTTCGGTATTGTTGACCCTTCCTCTTTATCTCAAAGCTGTACCGATATCAACTCATTCCATTTTTACAGGATTCTCACCCGTTTTCAGCATTTAGAGTATTTATCCCTTTCCGGTTGCACAGAACTAACAGATTCTGCCCTGAACTACTTGAAACCCTATGGTTCAAGATTGCAAACCCTATGTCTGGACTGTTGTTTTAGAATCAGTGATTACGGGATTTCCCTGGTTGGTGATGGTTGCCCCTCCTTGACTACTATAAGTCTTTATCGATGCAACATTACTGATACTGGGCTAGAAGCTTTAGCCAATGCTTGTTTGGCTTTGAGGCGTGTGAATCTTGCTTATTGCCCACATATTTCCGATTTCGGGTTGAGTGCTCTTTCTCAAGGTTGCTGTGAACTCCAAACAATTAAGATATCCAATTGCAAGGGTGTAAGTGGTGTTGGCTTAAGAGGTTGTTCATCTACTCTGGTTTACATCGATGCTGAGTGTTGTAATCTTGAACCCGAGGGAATAATTTCCATTGTTAGTGGTGGTGGGCTTAAGTTTTTAAACATTGCTGGTTTAAGTTGCTCAAACTTCAGAAATGGATTGGATGCAGTCGGGAATGGATTTGCGGCAGGGCTTAAAATCCTCAGTCTTCGAATGTGTAGAAGTGTTACTGATGCTTCTGTTGTTGCAATTGCAAAAGGGTGTCCGCAACTTCAGGAGTGGAACCTGGCATTGTGTCACGAGGTTAGATTTCCAGGATGGTTTTCCATCGGATCGAACTGCCATAATTTAGAGAAACTCCATGTGAACCGATGCCGAAACTTATGTGATCAAGGGTTGCAGGCTCTGAGAGAAGGCTGCAAACGGCTCTCCGTTTTGTACATGAACCGGAATGGCTGGATATCAGGTACAGCAGTGGAGTTGTTCAAACTGTATAGATGCAATGTCAAGATCAAGTTCGAAGAAGTAATGTCGATAGGGCCTAATTGGGACAACTTAGATAACTATGAGTAAAAGATTGATCATCTTATTTGGGATGAAACATAGACATTTCCTAGGTTTTATTAATTTTTCTTATTATTGGAATTGCAGTCTCTTGGATTCAGTTAGGACAAAATCAAGAGGAACAACTTGCTATATAACTTCATGTTACCTCACTTGTGTTTGCCAGTTCTAGATTTTATCTTTTTTGTGTTTGATTATTTTTCACGTTTATTTTTTATTTCTTGTCCCCAAATCCAGTTGTTTCTTTTAATGTTGAATCCATGTTTTAAGATTTATGTGCTGTATTCTTCTAACTAAAGAAAGAATAGCTCAAGGCAAATGTAACATTTTGATTTCACATTTTAAATCAAAATTACAGTTCTATTGCCATAGCATTCAAGATGCCTATGAGCACATTTAATGGCTATTACTATGTCTCGATATTTTTTAACACTACTTGAGTACTTGCTATACTTAGAAAATTGCAGAAAAAAAAACATTGGTTACATTCTTCAGATGAACCCACCTAAGCATCATCTAGCAGGGTAGTAACCGGTGCAGGTAGCTGTATTTGTCTCATCTGTGCCATGGTCAAGCCCTTGCGAATTTCAGATCAATCTCGAATTGTTGATCTTCAAACTAATTTCCTCCCCATACATTGTCCCATGCACCACTTGGAGCAGCCTTTGGTCCCTCAATAAAGTTTTGATTTCCTTGAGGATTATGGGGTCCAGGATGTCCAGGAGGACCTGGTCGATTAAGCTTTCGGGTTTTAGTTTTGATTCCCAGCATTCTTAACACGAATCTAGCCAACTCTCCATACAATAGTCCCCCACGATCAAAAAGCTGCAAATATTGATTCCATGAGTCAATATTAACAAAGTTTTCACTCACTAATATATATTGGTTGATTCAACTATTATTATTTATGGAAAATCAATTTCAATTTGATAATTCCACATCAAGATGGAGAAATGGAGGTAAACATAGCGAAAGCAGCACCTGAAGAAGAGCGGTCATAAACATGTGGAATGCTTGTGTATTCTGGTCTATCAGAATAGATATCCGGCCAAAGCAGTTAACAACACCTTGCATCTGCAATCAGTAAAGGAAACAATTACCAGTATGACTCGGTGGAAATGCAGTTTGGGAAAGCAAAATTCCATAAGGTATAGATTCATAAATATATCATGCAACAGTGGCCCAAAATGTAAAAGAATAAGTTCTCTCCTTTTTGGCACACCCATTTTTAAACCTTCTATTCCCAAGATATAATAATAAGCCCACAGTAACATAGAATCTAAATAGATTGTCAAAAATATTTCAGAGTTCAATAACAGCCCTTGTTTCTGACATTTTAGAGTTAAAGCTGAGTGACAATGGATATGCATTCCGAGCAACCTATAGCCAAGACAGAACTGCAATCAACACCTTCCTCTCCACATGTCTATTTTAATTCTTTAGAAAATGGACACTGAAATGATGAAATAAGTGAATATTTCTTGAGGTCAAACAAAGCAAATGACAAAATAGGAGTCGATAGCTAAGGTGCTGGGCTGCCATTACAGCTAGAATCAGACATTCTAAGTAACTGATGATATTTTTAACATTTAATCAGATGAAAATTAAATAAACAATAAGATTCAAGATAAATTACCACATGGAGGAAGGACATCCAGAAGCCTGGTGGGGTAGGGGGAGCACCAAAAGGATTATTTGGATCTTGCTCACCATATGGACCCATTCCCATCCCATAACCACCCATCGGACCCCCAAAACCACCGCCATACATTCCAGAGTTCCCATATAGACCCCCATAACCTCCTCTATACATGTTGTTGCCATACATTCCACCGCCATATGAGCCTAATCCACCATATGATGAACCATACATTCCCGAACCATACCCTGAGTTGTAGTTTAAGCCAGAACCATAACCTGCATCAAACACCAAATTAGTCAAGCTCCACAAGTAACCATCGGTATTGTAATAGATGAATTAACTCTTTACCTCCATAAGTGCTTCCATAATTTTGTTGCTCCCAAGGGCGGCTGGGTAAAGGCCTACCAACAGCATTTCTATTCACAGCAGCAGTCGCATCAGCAGTTGAAACAATTTCACCAGGTCTTGCTGTTCCAGATGCCTCGACCACATCACTTGTGCTGCCAGGCGATGGTGGCTTAAAGGGTCCGGAACCAGTCGTGCCCCCAGCTTGCTCCCATGGTTTAGGTGGAGAGCCACCGGTAGCTGCAGTCAAAAATGTCAATTACAAAGAATTTGCACAAAACAAAAACAAAAGAAGAAAAAAATCAATTGCAAATACCTAAATTTGTTAACACCCAATCCTAAGTTAATTACCCTTTTAATTCCTTGACCCAATTCTATCACTAAAAAACGTAAGAAAAAACACAATTTGAATCATAAATTAAACGAATTCTTCATCTCCCTCAATAAAACCACCCTATCAAGCATAAACAAGAAAACAAATCAAACGATCATAACAACTGAAACCCTAAAAGTATATAATTCCAAATCGAATATATCAATCTTTCAAAACACGATGATAAAACCTTAAAAACACAAGAATAAAGAGAATGAAGAAATCGGACCTGGTTGTTGGGAATTGGAACCCATGGATTCTGGGGTCAGATCAAGCGATGAAGGAATTTGAGAACAAAGAAAAACGAATAATAGCGACGCGTTTTAGCCGCCTTGACCCCTTATTTCTTGTGCCACTCACTACCTTTTATATTTTCGAATTTTTTTCTTGGTCTTCGTTTATTTTTTTATATATTTATTTTTAGGTAAGAACAAAGGAGAAAATTAAATATTTTGGTTGTTGGAAGGATTAAACTTTAATTTAAACCAATCTAATATTAATATAAAAATAAAATAATTACTATAAAATATTTTAATTTTATTCCGCAGCCTTCCCATTTGACGGGTCTACTCCTCGTTTAGAATGCTTGATTTTTGTGCATTAATTAAAGAACTGCTTGAAATCGGGTTATCCGTTCTCTTCCCTACAGTTGACAATGAGTTAATCGGTTAGTTAACTATTCGAGTTCAGCTTGGTCAAAATTCGATTCGAGTGAATTTGGTTTAAATTTAAATTCGATTTAAGACTTTAACGAGTCGAGTCTATCCAAGTTCGGTACGAAAGATTCATGAATTTAGAATAATTATATTTTTATATATGCTACATATACATTAAAAGTAATCTGTTAGTAAAAGAAAAGTAATAAAATAAAATAGGAGAATTTTACTAAAAATAGATTAACTAAAATAAATTGAGTATTTTTTTCTCTTTCTCAATATCAAATTTCGTTACGGTGTTGGTTTTGAAAAGGGGTTTTATCGAGATCTTATCTTTTATATAAAAAGTATAATAAAATTATTTATTTTAAGTCGAATTGATCCTAATGAGCTCGAACCGAGCTTAATGAATTCTAAGCCTAAACCTAAAATTCTAAACTCGACAAGCTTCGAACCCAAATCGAATCTAACCAGACTCGGGTTCAGTTCGTTATCACCCCTACTTTTTCCGTACGAGAATATTGAGGTTGTTGTAGCTATTGATTTAATATATTCGATTAATGTATATTAATAATCTAATAAATCATTTAAGCCAACAAGATATTTGTATTTATCATTTTAAATTACTGTATTTAATTTTAAGGTAAAATACATAAATGATCACCGAATTTACAAAAATATTTTTATTTTAATTATCAAACTTTTAATAAAAGCTAAACAAAATATTAATTCTAATTTTTTTATTCGTTCTCGACTCTTAACCTAAAAAAACAGAAAAAGATGCAATTAATAATAATAAAAAATACATTAATTAATACATAAACTCTTAAAAAATAAAATTAAAAAGAGTATTCAAGGTGAAGTAAATTAAATAAATATACAAAATCACTTTTTCCTCCACAAATTAAACTCTAAAACAATAGAAACCAACACTAAGATAAAAACCACCCCACCGAAGCCAGCATTCCATGCCGTACCTTCATCTCCCAAGTGAATCCCGTAGAACACATTCCCTATTGCAAGTCCTATCAAAATCCTACCACCAGTGTGATGGTACCAGTTCCAGTATTTACGAACCTTGGATTCCGTACCTGGCCTGGCAAACACGGCCATGACCTACACACATAAAAAGACACTCATTATTTCGTACGTTCGAATATACTTGAATCGAATATATATACGAATCGTAGATCGTAGTACAAGTTAATATAACAGTGGTTGTGTATTAGTGTATGGAGAGAAACCTGGAGGCATCCGAGCACAAGAATGAAGATGCCTAGAACTTTGTGGGTGTCGACGTCGATGCTGAGACGATCTTCTAAAACAAATCCGGTGATGATACCGGAGATGCCGAGGAGGAAGGAAAGGGACTGAATGGCCAGGTGAGCATAGAACCAGTGTGGATTCCATTGCCTGAAGTATCGACCAACTATTGCTCCGATGAACATGAGAATACCCCAACTCACCATATTTAGTATTCCATGGCTCTTCCTTAGTCTTGAATGTGGGCTGCTTGTTGTACTCGTTGTACCTGTTTTAACAAAAAAAAATTATATAATTTAAAAAATTATTTAATATGTATATCATGTAAATTTTAGTTTATATAATTTTTTATTTTAAAGATTATTTTTTATTTTTTTTATGAAGTGCGTGGTTGGTCACTTGAAAGGCATGTAAATAATAGATAATAATTTTGTTTGGTCAATAACCTAATAAACTAGCAATATTATATATAATGGCTGTCAACTAATTCTGGCAAGGAGTTCGGTAGGCTGTCTTTTGGCTTGCCCCTAGTTTCATCCAATTTATATAAATATATTAAAATTTTAATTATTCTATATAATATTTTTCTCTCCATAATCTTTTAAAATTCTTAAATTAAAGACAATAAGATTTAACTAATTTAAAATTTTGACTTCAAAAAGATATTAATTTGAATTGAAATTTAATTTTATAAAACTTTCAATAGGAATTTAAATTATTTTGTCGAATTTTATTGTGAATCGAATTTTTAGATGACAAAGAATGTGTTGGTTTAAGTATTAAATTAGGAGGTTTTTCTTGTATATATATTTATTATAAAAATATGAAAAATAAATAAAATTTTAAAATATTATTGTTATATTACATATATATGACTATTGAAAAAAATAAATTAATTCTTTCAATCCAATTTTTTTATTTATAATATTAAGTTTTAAGCTTCTTATCTTATTTGTCCTTTTATTATATCAAATATTAATTATTTAGATTATTTATTTATATTTTATGTTTTTACGTCCGTAGAACTCAAATACTTAAAAGTATCTATATTAAATTCGCTAAATTAATTTTAATTTAAGCATCTTCTATTGTTCTTTCCTTTGCCAAATTAATTTAATTTAACTAAGCTGCTGTTTCTGAATCTTAAAAAAATGAAAGTTGGTTCTTCAAGTTATTTCCATTACCTGTAACATAATTCAAGCGAGTGGAGACTTTGTCACGGTGTTCAGCCAAAGCAAATCCCGGCGAGGATGGGATCACCCCAATCTGCCCGACGGAGTACAACATCCGCGACCGCGGTTGATTGGTGTTCAACTGGAACGCCATGTATATACGCGATGATTGTGAAGTTATGGACAAAGAATTCTCCACGATCGTCAGGTTACCTTCATCAGGGACCACTAAGTTCGGTCGCTGCCCTCCGAGAAAGTACTGTTTCATGATCCCGGTGCCGTTGGCTGAAATCCAGCCAACCACGGCGCTTGATCCCACCATCTGCCCGTTGCTCGAAAACCCAATTCCGACGAAGGAATTTGTGTTTGGCGCCGATAGAACGAAGCTCCAAACGTTCGACGACGTCTGGACGTACTGCACAACAGAAGAATTCAAACATTTAACAACCCAAACAATCAACTCTTCCAAGTATATGACAAAAGTACGCAACGAAAACTTCTGTTAAATTACAAGACAAATTAACTTACTCTGAGGATGAAATCATATCGGCTCCAGACAGAAAGGCACTGAAGAGAAGAAGTATCAAAGGGTAGATTCAGGTTTACGTTGGAATTGCAGGAATCCGTCCCTTGTGAATTCACCTTCAAGACTGATAACACCTGTAGAGCAAGGAAGAAGGTAATGGAAATAGAAGATGTCTTCATTTTCTTTTGCTCTTTCTAGCTAATGGCGTGAATTAGTCTAATATTGTGTCACAGAAGCTGGAGTAGTTGATAATGATTAATTCTTTCCTATTGAATATTAGTGGAAAGAACGTGGTGCCTTAAGTCATGTTTGTTTACAAAGAAAATGTTAGGTAATTTCTAGCAGACTATTATATTTAAACAATCAGAAACTTGTTGTTTAAGAATAAACAATTGTGTCGGTTTGATCTAGAATTTACTTTAACAAGTAGACTGTTTTAATTTGTGGGGTTTAAATTATGTTGATATTTGCAGTGACTCCATTGTAGGAGGGACCTAACACTGTTTTGAGTAAAAAAGGGAAGTGAGGCTGCCTGGTGAAGTAGTTTGATGGATACTGGACACCAGAAAACTCAGAGAATTCAACGATGGCATTAAAGTCAGGTATTTGCTGATTGTCACCATCCTTTACCTTCCCCCCTCTTTGTTATTTTGTGATTGGTATTTGGAATTTCAAGCCCAGATTATTTTATTTCAGTTGCTTTAAGCATAAGCTTCAACGACGAAATATATATAAACCAAAGCATAAAAGATGCAGGAAGAAAGATGGGTGAGTCTATGATATATTGGAGAAATTATATCATGGGTCAATCCCATCACGTCATTCATGGACCAACCAATGATAATTATTCACCTCATTATTTTTTAATTTTTAAAATGAAGATTCACTTGAAAAAAAAATGACATAGAAAAATTGATGAAGTGGGTAATTATCATTGGTTAGTCCCATGAACACGTGGTGGGACTGACCCATGATATAATTTTTTGATATATTGGTATATGAAGGATGGGATTAAAAAAGTTAAATTTTAAAATTTGTCCATGAATTAAAAATTTTAGATTTTTTATAATATTTTTTTAAAGTTTTTTTTTTAAGTATCAAAATATTTTTTTATCATCTTTAGAGTTTTTTTTAAGTTTTATTAAATATATTTGAACTATTTATATATTAATATATATTTATATATTAATTTTAATATAATTAATTATTGAATATAAATATAAATATAAATGTACGAGAATAAAAAAAAAATATTAGTTTATCGATGTCACAATATAAATACGAGGATGAAGAACTAAAATAAAAAAAAATTAAGTTATTTTAAAAAAATATAATTATTAAGGGTAAAAAATATATCATCTTAATTTATTATTTTAATTCGTTATTTATCAAATATCTATATTAATAAATTTGATCAGTCAAATATTTAATTTTATTTTAAATTGCAATTTACCATATATGGACATTTTTTAGTAGTAATTTTAAAGTTAAAATCAACATATCATTATTATTATAATAAATGAGATGAGATAAATTCTAAACTATTCAAATTTGATCAAAATTTAATAAATATCTTACTCGATTAAATTTAAAGGCCAAGGAAGTGGGGTTTTTTATGGGCCTAACAGGCCTCAGCTGTAGGTGCCGGTTCAGCGTGAGACTGAACAAACGACGGAGCCAGATAGTTAGACCGAGAGAGAGGAGATTTTTATTTATTTATTTTATGCAGAATCACTCAAAGTAAAAACTGAAAATCCACCCCAAAATTTATTTATTAAAAAGGAAAAATTAGAAAGATGATAAACCCCAAAACCCTACTGGTGTTTTTACTAAAATCTATGGCTGTCTTTCAGCTCTCAAACCCAACCTTCCCCTTTTCTTGCTGATTCATCTTCTTCAATTATCTTTATCACATTTCCTGCTTTCTAAGTAAGTGTTCCCTTCATCTTCTTCTTCTATTTCTTAAGGTCAGCTTTATGCTTGTAATTTTATGTTTATTATCTGTAATTCTACTGGAAAACCCACTTGGGTTTTTGAACTTCACTGTTTTCTCTTCCATCTTTGGTTCTTTAAGAGGGACTCTAATTCTCAGGAGTTTCTCTGCACTGAACCCAGAATTTGGAAGCTAATTTGTTTCCAGGAAAATGGGTGCTTTTTCTTCGAAAACTCTTCTGTTTGTTCTTTTACATGTTTTTAATGATGATAATGCACAGTAGCCGCTATGGGTGGTGGAATCCTTTAATCCTTTTATATTCTTATCCTCTTCCTTGGTTGAGGTGGAGGGGGTATTTGGGTTGTACTTTAATTATATTATTGAATGATTATTCTTTGATATTTTTTGGAATTCGCAGTATGTTTACTTTGGCTCGAGCTTTCAGCTTTCTGGAATTTGAATTAAGTTAGAGGAATCCGTTTGAAGGCTAGGAGAACGTGGCTGGAAATGAAGAGGAAGTCGCAACTTCAACTTGACGAACTTGAGGACTTATATAAAGGTGTTTTTGGCTCTGGATTTTTTTTTATCTCTTTTAGTATTAAAAATTAAAAATGCTGTTTGTTTGGTTTATGTTTTTGGATTGACATCTTAAGATTGTTTCTTAAAGTATATTCTTAATTTAAGCTAAAAAAACATTTTTCTCAAATCTGACTTGGCTTTAATATCGATTTTCATCACTGATTTCAGCTGTCTGATATGAATATATGATTACTTATCCCTTTCTTATCATGTGAAGCAGAAAAAAGATATCCTACTCAGGATGAGATGGAAGACTATGCTGTGTCTTTAGGACTAACACGGAAGCAGGTTCAGCAATGGTTTATCTATAAGAGGAAAAGGGATAACATAACTATTTTACCTTTTTGTTCGATGAAAAAATCCTCTGCTTCTACAAAACTGAATGCCACAGGCATTTTTGCTGCCAGTGAGAATCATAAAAGCACTTCTTCAGTTGCAAACAGATTCGGCAAGAACAAGAAGAAAATGCTTCTTCCTCAGGATTTGTTGCCTGCTCAGTACATTCTAAAGAAGGTATTTCACAAGGATGGTCCTCCGCTTGGTGTGGAATTCAACTCCCTTCCTTCCCAGGCCTTTTCCCACTGCAAAGGTACGCTTCTGGAAGCTTGTAGCCTTGAGGCCTTGGCGGTTATTGATGCTTTTAACAAGTGTTATCTGTTGGAAACCTCATTCCATTTCTGGTGCTCATCCATTGAAATTTTCGAGGTTTCCTTTTTGCTAAGATAAAAAATGTAATTTTCCTTGTTAACACTGTACATATAACTGGTGAAATACAATCCTAACTAATGATTTTTTTTTTAAAAAAAATCTTATTGTTTCCGTTTCTATCTTAATCTATATTAGCTTAGACTTGTGAGCAAGTGTCAGGCATATGGATTTTGTTATCCAACATTGGTGTGTTTCAATTATTTTAAACTTTTCTATTTAGAAGGTAAAGATTCCATATACATGGTTACTTCAGTAACATGTTGGATATGTGTCTGTGACAAGGGTACTTGATCTAACACGGAAGGTTGGAATAAACATAGCTTGTTATAGCTTGATTTTTGCCTTTTCTAGTATTCTCGTCTGTTCACGCTGTATTTTGATGTCGTTATGGAGTTGCTCATAATTACTATATTTAGGTTCTAAAGAGTCTCAACCAGCTGATCAAGAGTGCGAAAGAGGAATAGCCACAAGGAGAAAGGTATGGAGAATGTTTTCAAGATGTTATCTCCAATTCCGACTTCTGTTTTCTTATTTGTTTTACTTTTGCTTCTTGTATTTAAGGTTTTTGAGTTTACTAGCACAGACCATCAGAACAACATTAATGAGAAAGCCCCAGTGAAGAAACATGGTATTGGAAAAGGTTTGATGACAGTTTGGAGGGTTGTGAACCCTGAGGGTGGAAATATTCCTACTGGTGTTAATCTTTCTAATCGAGAAATCGGTGCTCCTTCTCAAACTAGCACTGCAGTGCGAAGGAAACCACCTTGGAACAAAAGGCGACAGCCTTTAGTAACTCAAATGGTTGGCTATTAATTATTTCAATCGCAAGATTTTATGTTTACTTCTTTTAATGTTCTTAGGAAGCTGAATCCGTTTACTTATTTATAATTATTCCCTGAAGACTCGATCATTATGCTTTTGATTGATCATTTCCTAGATTCTTCTTAATGGTCTTGACTCTTGTGTAAAAAATATGCTGACATTAACTTGCAATTTCAGAAGCAGAGAAGTTTGGAAAAGAAGTTACAGGAAAAGAGGAGGTCTTCCATTAAGAGGAGAGAGGTACTTATGGTCATTTTTATTGCATTTTTTTAATCTTAACTTCTCTATAACTGCTGTATTAGTGTTCACTTGCTTGTTCTGTGCCAGGTGCAATCTAACATAAATGACAATCTGAGGCTGCCACACAAAGAAAAATGTGAACTTGCTTTAGATGGGAATATATCTAAGGAACGCCTTGATCAACTCGCCATGCTAGTTGATGATGAAGAATTGGAGTTGAGGGAGTTACAAGCTGGACCAAATCCATTAACATGTGCGGATCATCTTGGTACAAGCGGATTTCTTGGTTGCTCCCTTTGCAAAGGTTGTCTGGTTTAGTATTTTATTGTTCTAAGAATACTTGAGCATTTTTTTATGTCTTATGTATAACATTTATATTATGTGCGCATATAAGGTAATTTTGTTTTGGTGTCTGTAAAGAACATTTTATGGTTTCCCAGATTTGCTGCCGAAGTTTCCACCAAATTCAGTTAAGATGAAGGAACCATTCAGTATGCAACCCTGGGATTCATCTCCCGAAACTGTCAAAAAATTGTTTAAGGTGCCTGCTAAGCCTAGCGTTCATTAATGTTGTTCTTCATTCAATATTATGGCAGCACGTTATGAGTTCATTGATTGAATTTTTTCTTCTTCAGGTTTTCCATTTCTTGTATACTTATTCAGTAACACTTGACGTATGCTCATTTACACTTGATGAGTTTGCTCAAGCATTTCATGATAAGGTTACCCCTCATCTATATTGTGCAGTATACTTTGAAGTTCTTAACTTGGCTTATATTGATTTTCTCTTTTTTGTTCTAAACATATATATCCATCTCAGGATTCCTTGTTACTTGGGAAAATTCATGTTGCTCTTCTCAAGCTTCTTTTATCTGATGTCCAGTCGGAGTTGAGTGGTGCACTTTTGCCTCATTTTAGCCTGTCTTGCAAGTTTCTTGCTCTTCTTCAGTCGGTGAGTCATGATCACGCACGGTTTACATGAATGCTTGCTTGCTTGCATGTGTCTGTTTTCTTGCAATTATTGTTCTTGTGTGGGATATCCACCTTCTCTGATTTGTTTTAATAATGTGCCGTATTACTTAGGTGGCCTGGTTGGTTCCTGGGGTATGAATAGGATAAGCAAGCCCTAGACATTATTTTTAGATGTCTTCGCATTGACATAGATACTGTTATGTATAATCCTTTTGAATAGTGTTTCAAAGTGGTAGACCAAAAAACAAGGCTGGATTCTATAGTTATTTGACTAGAAAATAGATCCATTAAAAAGGAAACACTTGTCAGACAAGATCCATTTTTAAGGAATTTTGTTGCTGGACTTATATTTCGCTTCTAGACTTTGGGGCATCGATCAAGAATGAGTTGAAGATAGGCTAACCCTTTTCTGAGTTGGCAACGAATTGTTTCTATTTATCTGTTTACTAAGCATGTTGGTCAAGTTTCAAAAGATAATATGTTAGGTTGGTTGATGTGCATTCAATGTCTTGGCTGGGCCTGGTGTTCTGATTTTGTTCCTTCCTGTGTGATGGCTTTAACAATTGTACAGCTTAAATGAATCATCAAACAAAAGCCCTGGCCATTTTAAGTGGATATTTTTTTCTTAGCAAAGTACATACATATGCTAAAGGGAAAAATAATAAGGAAAATGCACGTGTTAGTTGTGGAACACAGTTGTAATTCTTCTTAGAATTGTACATGGATGTATCACTTGAATCTTGGTAAAGATATTTTTGACGATTGTTATCTTTCCTAAAAATCCTAGGATGTTGAGGTATTGAGTTGACAGAAGTTCTTGGAGCTCTATGTCCTTGATAAAAAAATGTATGTGATTGTTTTCCTTTTTTCAGGTAGAGAACCAAGAGTTTGTGGTAGAGTTCTGGAAGGCATCCTTGAACCCTCTGACATGGACAGAAATATTACGGCAAGTTTTAGTTGCAGCTGGGTTTGGTTCAAAACAAGGCCTATTACGCAGGGAAGCTCTTAGCAAGGTATGAGTACAGTATTTTTATGTATTATATCTATGACTAGTCTCGGATTCGAACTTCTTTGGATTTCCTTTTGGCCCTAAGATCTTTGGTTATATGCGAAACATGTCACTTCTATTTAAAATACAGGAAATGAACCTCATGGTGAGGTTTGGCCTACGCCCTGGTAGTTTAAAGTGTGAGCTGTTCAAAATTTTGTCAGAAAGAGGAAATAATGGGATAAAAGTTTCAGACTTGGCATTGTCTTTGCCGGTAAGATTAGGTCTTTATGCATATATATTTTAAAAATGAAAAAATTCTGTTGCAGAAGCCATCTGAGTTGAAATCCTCATTGTAGTCATCATTATGACTTTGTTTCAGTGATCGATATATCTTTTTAATCTCTTGAAGGTTACTGAATTGAATCTCACTAGCTCGACTGAGGAACTTGAAGAATTAATATGTTCATCCCTTTCAAGTGATATTACTTTATTTGAAAAGATTTCATCGTCTGCTTATCGTCTGCGCTGTAGTTCTGTTGCAAAGGAGAGCAATGATTGTCATTCTGATACTGAGGATTCTGGAAGTGTTGATGATGACTCTGATGACAACAGTGATGATTCTGAGTGTGACTCAGAAAGTTACTATCAAAGGAAAATAAAGCATGACAAGCATCATAAAAGTAAAAATAACATGCTGACAGTCTCCACTGAAATTGATGAAAGTCATCCAGGAGAGTTGTGGTTGCTAGGACTTATGGAAGGTGAATATTTTGACTTGGGCATTGAAGAAAAGCTGAGTTCATTAGTGGCTTTGATTGATCTTCTTAGCGCTGGTTCCAGTATCCGAATGGAGGTAAACCAGTTTCATCCGGCCAAGTTGACACCCCCTTCCCCTTTCTTCCTTGCCTCTTCACCCACATAAAATTGAAACAAACAAACAAACAAATAAGAGAGGATAGATTGAAAAAGATCCTCTTCTGCTCCCTTGTTTGGGATGTTGCTTTTATGGTCACTATTTTTTATGGATCATTTTTATTTTATTTTCCTTGAAGATCCATGATCTGTTTGATGATTAATTTGGATAAAATTTACATCAAATATAAACTACTGACTGATTTCTTTTACTTCCTTGTATTTAGAGGGTTATAGGTATTCATTCTCATCTTACTCTGCTATGAAGTTATGATTTTTCCGTAGTTCCATACCTGATAGTTTCTCATTTTAGTCATTATTTTATTTTTCAGAATCCTGGTAAAGCCATTGTTGAGTTTATTCCCAACATCCCTCACTATGGTTCTGGAGCGAAAATTAAGAGAGCATCATCAATCCGACAGAGTTTTCCTAGGCCATCTTGGGTCTATGGTGGACAAGAACCACACATATCATCAGACTCTTGCCCGGTTGACTCATCGTCAATTACAAAGTTCTTTGAAAAAGAGAAATGTTCTAGCAGTGGAAAGGATGCAAAACAAACTGAAGTAGGAGATTTTATACACCCAATGCAATCTATATTTTTGGGCTCAGATCGTAGGTACAATAGATATTGGCTTTTCTTGGGCCCTTGTAATGGATATGACCCTGGGCATAGGAGGATTTACTTCGAATCTTCTGAAGATGGTCATTGGGAAGTCATAGACACTGAAGAGGTAACCCTCCCGTCTTATCATCTTGGATGTCATTTGCTTCATTTGTTAAAATTTGTCTTCTCTTTATTCAAAAATTATAAAGTGAACTCCTTATCCCAAAAAAGATACTTAACCTGAAAGAAAATTTAGAGTTGTTTTCAGTTTTCCTTTTGCAGACAATAGAGTGATTGTTCACGTGTTGACACACTTTTTACCATTATTATTTTTTGTCTCTTATCATGGTGCAGGCATTGCGGGCCTTGTTGGTCATTTTGGATGACAGGGGTAAACGTGAAGCTCTTCTTATTGAATCTTTAGAAAAGCGGGAAACTTTACTATGTAAAGAAATGTCAAGCAGTCACTTATGTAATGCAGAAATCAGACGCATGCAATCTGATTCACCTGAGATGGATGTAGTAAGAGAAGACAGTTGTTCTCCTGTTTCTGATGTTGACAACCTAAGCTTGACAGTTGCTGTGAATGAATCTTTAACCTCATGCAGTGCTATAGTTCTTCATACTGGGAAGAAGGGAGAAGAACAAAAACAAATGTGGAGACGTCTTCAAGAATTTGATGTGTGGATATGGGATTACTTTTACTTGAACCTTAAAGCTGTAAAACTCAAAAAACATTCTTATCTTGATTCGCTTACCAGGTGTGAGAGTTGTCATGATTTGTACTGGAGAGACGAGAAGCATTGTAGGATTTGCCATACTACATTTGAGATTGATTTTGATCTAGAAGAAAGGTATGCCATTCATGTGGTTACCTGCAGAGAGAAAGGAGACAATAGTACTTTTCCAAATTTCAAAGTCCTACCATCACAGTTGCAGTCACTGAAAGCTGCAGTCCATGCAATTGAGGTGCATTTCATTTCTTTATTGCCTTTTGTCTTCCTAACTTTCTTTATAAAATTAAATCATTTTCATATGAAAATAAATATCACAGCCACAGGCACCTGCCTAAATTCCATACATCCCTATTATATGACATAGTATGCTGCATGCTCATCTTTCTTTTACCATCATTTTTTTGCCAAGGACTATTGGTCAAGGTGCATAAATCTCATACTTTAGTGTCTCATTGTTTCTTTATATGTTTTATTAATTATGCTTAAATATTAAAAAATGACAGTGCCACTCTCTTTACAAGAAATAAAATGGGTAATGAAGTCTCCGTTCAACTTTTTGTGATGGTGGTGAACATAGCTAGTAGGTGATTATGACTTAGTGCATTATGATGATACTTAATCTTTGAAACACATTTAAGCTATGTAAGGGAGCAAATTGTTTAATGTTTATTAACAAATTATGTATTTTTAAATGTTTGGCTTCATGAGAAGTTCATTGTATCTTTACTTTCTTTGGTAGACCATATGAGTATTGTGTATAATTCATTTTATATATGTAAAATATTTAAAAGTAGAACAAACTTTATGCAAATTATTTTTGTTTAATTATTGTATTTATTTCTTTTCCTTATTGTGCAGTCATTTATGCCTAAAGATGCTTTAGTGGGTGCTTGGACAAAGTCTGCTCATAGGTTGTGGGTCAAACGGTTACGACGAACATCATCATTGTCTGAGCTTTTGCAGGTAGTTTTTGTTTGTAATTACATGCTTAGAGTTGTTCTTGGGATAGGGTGGCAAATATTTTATAGTGACACTAATTGTAAAATGGACCCTCTCAAATCATGTATGCAGGTTGTTGCTGATTTCGTCGCAGCAATTAATGAGAATTGGTTGAATCAATGCCATATTGAACAAGGGGATTGTACTATTTTTGAAGAAATCATAGCATTCTTTCCAACGATGCCCCAAACATCATCTGCACTTGCACTCTGGTTGGTGAAGTTGGATGAGTTCATTGCATCTTATTTGAAAAAGGTTCATTCTGAAAAAGAATCAGAAAATGGGACCCGTTCAGGTAATATTCCTTCTTTATCTAATTTCTCCAGTACAAGTAGTTGATATTTAAGTTTATGAACATCAGACGTGATCTTTGTATATTCCTTTTCATTCCAGATTATTATTTTCTTTTATTCGAAAATTAATATGTTCATTCTTTGGCTTATTTCAGATAGAAAAGGACCAAAAGAATAAAGGCCAGCTATATTCAGGGCTTATACAAATGGGGGAGCAGGTTTGGTTGTACCAGGCATTTGACTTCCTTCTGTTCTCTTTGCTCTTCAATTTACTTAAGCCACCACTGTATCATTGTGATCTTCCTTTGATTTCAAAGGATGAGAGTGTAGAGAGCAGAGTTTTGAGTTTAGAATGTTCTTTTGCTTAGGTAATCTGAGCCTATTTAGATGCTGTACAGAGTTAGGTTCATACATACATACATACCTATGCAGGAAAATCAAGTTTATATATATATATATATATACAATGGCAACCATTTTCTACCAATCTTTCTTCCTGGTAGGAAAAGCAAATGTTTCAGGTCCTCTTGTCTTCGCAGTGAAAATCTCATTTCGTTGAAGACGTAGACAGCAAACTTGTCATTTGATTTGTCTATGAAGGAATAAGGTTGTGATATCAGCATCTGTGGCTGAAGCCTGCAGGAGATACGTTACGTGTCATTTTCTTTTTCTTATTGTTGAAAGGTCAAAGAATTTAGTGTCTTCCTGGACGGATGGATCATATCTTGAAACTGTGTGAAGTTGTACCTGTGATTCTTACCAGCATGTCAAGAAGGATATACGTAAGCATTCAACAACAGAGAAGATGTGCATCAATCCACTACTAGTCTCGGAATCCTCGAAATTATAAGACGGAATTCAATGTTATTTATTGAAGAAATTATTTAAAAATATTTAAATTTAAAGGATTAACAATATAATTGTATTTTTTTAGGACATTAAAATACAATTTTTTGGAGGTCATGACTCCCACCGTCCCTTATCGAAGTCATTGCAGTCAGAGACGGCCAACGGCTGACCTTAAACAATCACAAAAATCTAACCCCGATATGTTCACTCATAAACCCATTGGTAATGAAGAACAAAGGAAAAAGAGAAAGAAAAGGAAAAGATCAAAGAACAACAATAAGTCATAGGAGAGAAGGGAAAGAGCCAAAAAGAACTAATGCTATTTTCCTATATTTTGGGGGATAGAATTGTCAATTGTGATTGGACCACCAATTTGCAGTCATATTACATTTTTTTTAAATATTTTTCAGTTATGACAAAAAGAACTTTGAAGAAACCAGTGGTGTATATTCTCCAAAACCTTGTGTGGATCAGGAAACCCTCTTCTATTCATCAGTTTTCTTCTTCTATTGAATGCTCAGCAATGTTTTCCTCCTCTGCCTCAGAATAAACTAAGAAAAAAAAAAGAGGCCAGAAATGCTTGATGACTGAACAAAAACTAGCACAGGAATAAAATTTTATAAAGTATGAAAATGGCGATATTGGGAACAACACCAATTGGCTTCTCAAGCTTTCCATCTTCTGCTTCATATCTCAGTTCCAGCTTCAGACTCACCTCCTCCTCTTCAGTGCCTTCCACACTGTCAATGGTACTTTATTTACTATATGCAACCGTCTATAAACAAGTGATATTCAGTAAGCTTGGAGTTTGAATCTCAACTTCCTTCTTATCTGCAGGTTGTGGTCGGGAAATCGATTATGTCCCGCGGATGTGTCGCCTGTTCCGCTGTTCAAGAATCTTCTACTCCTACAGGTAGCTTTTCCATTCTTATCTTTGCATGTGAAAATCCTTCTGAATTGATGCGTTGCTTTTCTGCTATATAGCCACTGCTGGAACAAACGCAACCACTCCTGCTGAAGCAAAACCATCAGCTACCACCGCTGGTGGTGATAAAGAGGCAGCACCAAAAGCAGCTGCAGCAAAGCCCAAACCTGCTGCAAAGGCTCCTGTTAAAGCATTGCCGGAGTTGATGGTGGAGGATGTCATCCCTTCATTGAAAACAATACTTGAAACTCAAGATGATATCTCTGAAATTGAACTCACTTTCCAAGACAACAAGGTTTCTTTCTGCTCTATTTTCACTCCAAAATCAATCCATGTGAAATAGAACTCATCCATGTGGTTTATTAATATCTTCAAACTTGGACAGTTGGAAGGTTCATTCCTGAAGGAGGGCTGTCCCTACTGGTTCTGGGCATTCTTCCCTGATGGAGTCCTTACAGGTAATTATAATTTGGGTAAACTGAAAAACTAAAATTTCCATTACTGCAGAAATGATCTGACCATTCCCCCTCCCCCCTATTTTCATAGGTCCAAAAGGTTTCTCTTTGTCTTCATATGGCTCAGGAGCAAGCACCGTGGAGCCTTTCCTCGTTGATGAGAAGAAGATTACAGCAAGGCATGTAGTTTTCTGGGTTGAAAAGCGATTGGCAGCCCAAGGAATTATTCCTGTCTGGAAAGAATGATGTTAAACCATATAAATATTGTCGTGTAACTGCTCATTCGCATGCACAATTTTCCAATTCATTCCTGTTAGAAAAAAGTACATGTATGTAAATCCTCAAGCTGTTACAAAAGATGGTTAAGGATGGCATCACAGCTTTAACTTCTGAGTTAATTTCAGAAGTCATTCACCCTAAAAGCACACATGATGATGAAAACCTCAGTTTTATAAGAACAAAAGCTCACATGTGATAAGAGAATTCCAAGTAATATAACAGTGTATGGCTTACATAGCTCATAACATTTTCATCTAAATTACATGTCCAAGGAGCTGATGCCCTGGGCCATGTTTTCAAAATAAGTAACATTTGGTTCGAGTAACTAATGAACATACAACAGGTACTTCGAGTGCAAAGTTCATTCAGTACTTCATAAGTCCACATCCACATACGACACACTTTGTCCGTAGTTAATTGTCTGTATTGGCATTGCGAAGTGCACGGCGAAGTTCAGCTAAGAAATCCATCTGTGTGCCAGATGAAGGTCCAGTAGTGTTTGTTGGGGACATCATCTGAGGAAAAATCAAGACAAATGCATAAGGAAAGATGCTGTGAGATTTACAACAAGAAGAGGTGGAGAAATGGAGGATGGAAGAATACCTGATGGGGAAGTCTGAAATTCCTCCAGGCCGAATCACTACTCCCAGAGTACAGAACTGGTCTTTCTGAAACAAGGAGAACCACAGTAAGACTAGAACCATCTAGTGTGGTCCTTTAACTCATAAATGCATATCCACCAATAGTCCAATACATGAGAATGGTAACAAGGTTAGACATAAAGCGAAACAGAAAAAAAGAAATGAAAGGTTGTTAATATGACTAGTACAACACTCCCCAAAGCCCCTACACAACAGAAATACATAGAACAGCTTACAACCATAAAATCTAAAGAAAGAGTAACTTTCAGCTCATTGTTAGCCTTCTTTAACAGAAGGGTTAGGAGCTAGTGGAAATTATTTTAAGATTAATAACCCATGCCTGGGATGAGGTATCTTTGCATATATTTTAACAACAAAGTTTATACCAAAACAACAATTCATCCACTAGAATAGATCAATTCTTTCTGGTTTGTGCTACTAACATATAAATCAATTGATCCCCCAATATCTTACATCATTGGACATCTTCAATGATAATGTTGAAAAGCTAACAACCTTGTTGATGAATCACTTTTGTGTTTTAATGTTATTTTTGTTTAAGTCAATGTTGTTGTTATTATTTAGTGTGTTATTTGATTGGCATACGACTCTTAGTAAGAGTTTTAGTATAACTATTATGCTAGAATAAGAATGCCATTAAGGAGTTTTATTACAGAAATACTCTACAAGAGGTTTATTAGGATCAGTTTTTATTATCATTAAGAAAGTTTTAATAAAGTAGGTTACTGGAAGATCCAAGAACCTTCTTTTATCCTTTCCTATTCAATTTTGTCAGCAATCTTTCAATTTTCTTAGTTATCCAGATTTCCCCTCCAAATAATCATAACTTAATTAGATCCTAGGGTACACTCTAGAAAATGAGGAGGATCAAGGCCAGAAGACAGAGTTGTTTGAGATGAGGTGCATGATTGATGAATTGTTGCAGGTTGAACAAGCTTGAAGTGACAGGGACATGTGGAAACCCGAATGGATATTCCAAAATTCGAACACAATTATTTGGCCCGGCCAGAATGGGGTCTTGAAGGAGAATCTGACATGGGAATTGGGAAGTTAAAGGCTGATGATTATTTGGGCAGAGAAGCCACAGAAAAAAAATATTGTGTGGAAACCAATGGCTGAACCTAGAAAAGTTCTATTTACAAGATTGAAACAATTTCTGCCAGCAGAAAACTTTACCTGCTCAAACAGAATAGTATGTTAATCTATCACTAAACTTAGGGATGACAATGGGTGAGGAAAATGAGATTTTGGCCAACCCGACAAAGTCTATGGTAGAAGTGTAATAGAAACCAACAAAGGTGATGTAAGGAACAATTGCAGGGTTAAAAACAATCCAAATTTAGTATGGAGGGAAAAGGAACTCATGTATATTGTGGTTTCAAAGTATGTGAATCCATTACTAACGGTGGCAGTTTGAAAAATTATATCTCAAATTAGCTTCCTTACCTCATCCAATAACTAAAATTATACCATTCTTATCGTGCAAATAATGTACCTCTACGAGATTTGTTCCACATAAAGGATCAACAAGCAAATCAAATCAAACTTTAAATGGGAAATTTTATAAGTTCCATATTCTTCCACTCACCAGACAAATCAATAGATGTATCATGGTAGCGATGTAAGGCAGCTGCCCAACCTGCATTTGTAGAGATAAACAATGAATGTATATCAGCCATATTACTGCACGCCCGGATTCTTAAAAACATTTAAAACTTCTATCTAGCAAAGATAATACTTTTCAAACAAGAATAAGAGAGGAAAATAGATTTGAACCTAAGCCCCACCCCAACTACCCCTTAATGATCCTTCACTACTTAACCAACCAGGAAAAGTCTTCCATGAAACTAATTACGCTTCAGCAAAAATACTCCAGTGTCTGAACCGATAATAAAGTCACTACCCTAACAAGGAACTAGAGAAGAAGAAACACTTTCCATCCACAAGTTGAATAATTTACCTAAATGTAAAGGTAAGAAAATCAATAAACCTAACTCCCAGGGACGTAATGGAATAACCAATGTTAGTGGAATTCAGAAACAAGGGCAGTCTTAATAAAAGAATACACAAATCATTCAAGGCAAGGGTGTAGAGACATCGTACGACTGCTTAAAAGCCGAGAAGCATCACTTCGAGAACAGCCTTCTAAAGGTATTAAAGTAGGACGATGGTGGCCTTCATTCAGGATAGCGCTGCTCCCAGCATCCGCAACAAGATTATTGTTTCTCAACGCTGCACCTAGGTTCTTTTCTGAATCATTCCCATAAACATTATTAGTTCAATGAAACCAATCACCAAGGTTTAATTACAACTCAGTCGGCCAAATCAATTAAAATTAAAATCACTTTTTTTCTTTAAAACGTGCGTATATATAAAACACCGGAAAAAAGAATGATAATTTGATGAAGAAGCTAACCTCCAGATTTACGGCGCACAAGAGAACGGTTTCTGCAATTTTTAGGCATAATTAGAGAGAGAGGGAGGGAGACGGAAGAAGTTAATGAAAGAAAGGGGAAAGGGGGAATTTAGGGTTAAGAAGTAACCGTTGATTAGGAGGAGCATAGCGTTTGATTGCAGGGGCGGCATCGGGTGCGGTGGGTGTAGGGTTTTCCAACATCATCCTCTCCTCTCTTTTCCTTCACACCGCCGCGTACGGATGGCGTATTGCAGATTCTGGAGCTTGATTCGCGATTGCGTCGGCCGGTAATTTGAGGCTGACTTTGGTTCAAAGGCGTTTCGTTACATTTATTCGATTAACTCCTGAACAAAACGCACCGTTTCCGTAATTTCCTATTACAATAGGACCCACCAACCCTAGAAAAGAAAAGTTAAAAAACCGATATTTATTGTTTTCTTTTTATTTCCATCTTAAATTTCAACCATTTATTTTAAGGTAAAGTTGAATCACTAAATTTTAATCGATTACTTAATTTGATAATTAAAATTTTAATTTTTTATATTATTATTAAAATTTTAGTTTTGTTTTAAATTAATCATTAACTCGTTAATCGTGTTTAAAAAATTGATATAATAATTAAAATATTTTATATGATAATATATTCAATTATATATTTATATATTCAAACGATTTAATTTTAATTTTAAAAACAAAAAAACTTAACTCTCCTTATTTATATATTATTTAAATTTGATTTTATTTTTAATTAAATAAATATATTATCACTTTTATTTGGGGATAAAAACAATAAACAATGATAACAGTGACGATTAAAATATGTTGTTCTTAACCTAAATAGGGGAGATTTCCTATTAATATTATAGTAAAAAAAATATCAATATACTGATAATAGGAGAATCCGACGTTACATATTATCATAGATTTTAAACAGTATTTTCAAAAATACCCTTAAAGATATGTACAGAAAAATCCGAGTATAAATCATTCTTAATGTTACAACAGAAATATTTTAAGAAAAATATTATTCAATGTCGGATTCAATTGAATCTGACTTTACTAATTACCCTAAATTAAGAATTAAAGTCTTTATATCATAATTAAAAAATCTTATATAATATTTAAGTCAAAATTCCCGAATGGGATCAAATTTAAACTAATTTGCTCAACTATATTGTTAAAATTATAACATATGAACCAAAACAACATAGAATAGTTGACATACTATAAGAACAGACTCAGACTTTCAAGTTTCTCAACAAGAGAGGGAAAGAAAAGTGATTACATTTCCGATTAACAATACAAATTAAATATTAACCTTTCTATTTACAGGACAGAAGTAACTAGCAAGCATGATACACAATGAAACTTCTTACAAATTTTAACCTTGAAGATATAAGTATTAAGATAAGACTATACTTCCTCTTCATTTCTTTCTCTTGAGATGTTCGATACGCATTCGAAACAAATATAAAAGTATAATTCTATAAATATATGAATAACTTTTAATTCAACTCTAAGCACACTTTATTTTTAGTTAGAGACTGGAGTTCTACTCGAAAGCATACCAATCAACCAGAGGGACTTCTCAAATCCAACGAGATTATTTCACCAATGCCGTTGTAGTGACAATGTAGCATCATTCATCTACTAAGATCAGGTTATGATCAAAACCTGATACTGCTTGTAGAACTTTGAAATCTTCCAAACAATTAAGTAGGGTTGGCTCAGCTTCGTCGCTGGAACTTCCTAACCCAAGCCAGCCATTCTTACCACATCCCCAAACCCACACCTCCCCGTTAGATGTCACAGCAGTAGAATGTACCCGTCCTCCCGACACTGAGATGGGTGCTTCCCCTTCCCATCCCTCGATCATCAACGGGAGATTCTCTGGTCCTTCTCTACCTAATTGTGAACATTGGTTCCATCCCCAGGAGAAAATGCTTGTTCCTTCAACATCTGATGCTAAAACCTCACAAATTGCCAAAGAATGACCAAGGCCAGATGCTATAGACATGGGACGGGAAGTTAGATCAACAGGTAAGAATCCCGTATCAAGTTTCGCTCTCCCCAGCTGACCATATACATTACTTCCAGAGCTCAATAAGGTGCCATTACCTGAAATTCAACATTCAAGATTAACAAAGATGCATGACAATAACCCCATACGTTCAATCGTGTAATCTGCACAAATTGTTACTTACGACAAAGGACCAAGGAATGATCAAGCCCACAAGCAATGTCTTTCACTTCAACCCCTTGCAGTTCTTCGACCAATCGAGGTTCCCAACTGATTGGCATGTCTTTCTCTTTCTCAATTCCTTGCAAAACCAATTGCTCAACATCTAATCCTGAACCTGAAAACTGATCGTCTTTCATTGATATATTAGCATTAGAGTCCAGCAGAGACACCTCCAGAGCTTCCCCAACATTTCCAATCCTAACATCAGCTGAATAACCCCAACCAAACAATTTTCCATCCTCTGTCAGTGCAAGAGCATGCCCCCAACCAAATGAAACCTGTCAAAGAAAATGCAACCATGGAGTTTCCTTCTAATAGAATGGTACAAGTGCTCAATCTCAAAGTCAACATAGGGGCTAAATTAATCTACCTCAAGAATTTAGGAGCACACCTTGACTATATTTTCTCTGGCAAGTGCTTCGACCCTGCGAGGTGTGATGGCCTCAATGATACCCTTTCCAAGACCAAGCTGTCCCCGCTTAGACTTTCCCCATACCCACACTGAACCATCACTGCCAATAGCAGCAGAAATAACACCGGAAGCGAAAGCAGCGCGAACATTCACATGATCCAACCCTTCCACTCTCTTTGGAGCATTCCATGAGTCTCTGCTCACAATCAAAATCAAAAGAGTTAACCATTTCGAATTACAATTAGTCGTTGAATTCAAAGTCCATCAACAATCACACTTGGATTGTCACATATAACTAATTATGCCAAAACAAACAGGCCCCTTCATAAAAAAAATGAAAATTCAGGACCAAAAATCTGCCTTTGGGGTGAAGTTATTCAATCAACATATCAAAACATAGCTCGCCCAGGAGAATTAGATTGAATTTCAGTTCCTTCTAACAACGTAAAACAAGTCTTAACAAGATAAACACGCCACTAGGAATAAAATAAAAATAAAAGAACAAGTCCCCCGCCAAATTAAAGTTTGGGTAAATGAGAAAATCACCATTTTGTTGAACTGACCTCGGTGCAAGTGGATCACAACCCAGCTGGGATTCCTGGTGGCGACCCCAAGCCCACAGTCCACCGCGGGAATCAATAGCGAGCGAGTGATAATGACCGGCGCTGACGCTGGTGATATCAGAAGGGAGGCCGAGGACTCGGGTGGGCTCATAAGCGTCGCCTCCGTGGCCCGTCACTGAATCGGGTAGACCCAACTCCCCTTGGCTTCCGTGTCCAAAGCTCATTACCGTACTCATCCATCTCGGTTTATTAGTAGTACTCTGAGCGAATAAGGCTTTAGTTGAAACTGCAAATGCCATTTTATTCCGTCGATGATGCTTCCATAAGAATCGGTTTACCTGCATCTTAATTCTTAGCTTCGTGGGTGCGTCGGCAATGGCGGATCCGCAAAAGGAAGAATTGAGTTTATGGGTTAACCCAACTTCAAAATGGGTCGGTTTCTTATTTCTGTTTTTAGTAAGCTATTTAACCACTCGGTGTCGTCTTTTGATTTAAAAATATCATCAAATTTAAAGAAAATAAAATTAATATTAAAATTTAGTTTATAACTCAAAAATGTCATCTTTTCATTAATTTTTAATATTCTTATTAAATCAAAATAATGTTATTTGATTAAAAAATAAACCTTAATTTGATTGAAAACAAATAAACCTTAATTGTTAAATTTATATGATATTATATAACACTTTACCAGAATATCATATATCTCAAATTATTTATGATTAATCAAATTATTTTATAAAATAAAAATACTATAAAAGATATTAATATATAAAAATGTAGTGTGTTGTTTTTATTTTTATATAATATTTATAATAAAAATGTATTATTTAAAAATTTTAAAATATTTATAAAATAATATTTTTATATTATAAATAATATATAAAAATTCTAAACCATTAATTCTAACTTAAATTACAAAATTTAAATCTAAAACGTTAAAATATTATAAATAATATAAAAATCACTTACCATTTGTTACAAAAAGCTAAGACGTTGTACATGTTCTCAAATTATACCATTTTTCAGTTGTGTTTAATTTATTTTAAACTAAATTAGTATCTAACATTTTATTTTATAATTAAAATAAAGATTTTGAGTGACAAATATTAAAAAAAATAGTTACCCAACAAAATTACTATAGGTGATATGTTTATGACATTTTTAAATTTTTTTAAAATCTTTGATTTTTTTAAAAATCTAAAATTTAAATTTCGTCCCATCATCAAAAATACGAATTAATGTTGATTGTTCCATTGATAAACATTCAATAATAAAAAAGAGATTAACTGAGTTTCTAATCGAGACGATTAAATGTAAGGATGCTAAATTGTGAGATACACAATGCTTAAATGATGAACGATGAACCGCCAACATGTAAATATATTAAATAGTGAGAAGATATGATTTAAAGATTTAATTCAAATAAATTAAAATTTTGAAGTTCTTTAACAAACTTATATTTAAAAATAAATAAAAAATAAATTACATATCATATTATAACTGATTGACGATATTTTTCTAATTGAGATAAAAATATATAAAAATAAAAAAATAAAATTAATATTCTCCAAAATTATTATTCCTATTAATTAATTTTTGGCAAACCAAATATCTTCTCAATATTTTATTTTTGAGATTACCTAAATATCTTTATCTTACAATTATTATTATATTTTAAATTATAAAATATTTTCCCGAGAGAAAGAGAAAGATCATGGTATTTGACAGTTGGCCGGTCCTTAACCTTAACTACTTGAATTAAAATATAAACAAGCATGTACTGCATGCCATTTTTTATAATACACCGATTGAATTTTATTAAAATTTAAATAAAAAAATTAGAAATTAATTGAAAAATCAAAACACTAAATTTAAAAAATAAAAACTAAATATTAAACTAACAAAAAACATTTAATAAATTATAAAATAAAATAAAAACACTGAAGAAATAAAAAATAATAAATAAAACTTTTTGTATTTATTTATTTATTTCAACAACAGTTTTTTTTATATAATTAATTATAATATGTCTAATTCATGTCTACACAACATTGTCCAAGCCCAAGGGACGTATATCCGTTTCGGAATAAAACATTCAATTATAGTTTAATATTTCTGGTTAAATAATTTCATTTTTAATTTGTTTAATAAAATGTCATTAAATATGAAATTATTAAAATTTTAAATAAATAATATAATATTTATTTTTTCTTTCAAAAAATATCTATTTTTTGAATTTTATTTTAATCAGCTACAGTATTAAGTCGATACTATTTCATTCATTTTAAATTGTTTATTTTATAGTTTTTTTGTATAAAGATTGTTGATTTATTTTTATTTTAATTTGATTACGTTTAGTTATTAATTTTTAAAAAAATTAAATTTAAATTTAAAATTTCGATATTATTCTATATATGGATTAAATTCATCGAGGACTAATAATAGTATAATTTGACATTTTTATCCACCATGTTCATCCATTTTCTCAACCATATATAATGAGCCTAATCTCTGGTTTGATCTCTTCAAGATACTCGCAAGATTTCCCGATAGCTTAAACCACTAACAAAGGAAGAAAAGCAGAACACACAGGGATCTTCTTAGTTCTCACGCGATTCCTGTGGTGCCGCAGGATCCTATATCTCGTCTGTTTCAGTTCGAACCGAACTTCAATTACCCTAGATCCGTCTCAGGTTCTTCCTCCAATAGTCTTTTCTTCTGTATCGGTATTTTACTTTAATGGGTCTTTGTTTTTAGATTTGATCTGACGATTCTTAATCAGTTCTCAGTTATCTGATCTATTTATATGGTTTTATATTCATATGAGTAATTCTTGAGTAGTTTTTATTTTGTTGAAATTTTATCTTTTCATGTTTCAATTTTTGTTTGGCCTTTTTTATAGAGATCTACTGCTTTAAATTTTGATTAAATCAAATTGTTTTGTACGCTGACATCTGGGTTCTCTTTTTTTTTTTTGTTAATTTAATTAGTTTTGAATTGGGGATAAATTTGTATGGTAATTGGTTGCTGTTTTTTTCCTTTTGTGTAGATATCTTTTTATATTGGGTGCTTCAGTTTTCTGTAGCTTAGCTTAGCGCCGTATTCTGCAAGATCTGCTATTATCATGGCTTTCTCAGAAAGGGAGATGCCTGGAATTTTCTGGGTTTTTATGTTACTGGTTCTGTTTGCTCATTTTTGTGATGGATTTTACCTTCCGGGAAGTTACATGCACACATATTCGACCAAGGATATTATATATGCCAAAGTTAATTCCTTGACTTCCATCGAAACCGAGATTCCATTTGGTTATTACAGTCTCCCTTACTGCAAACCACTTGGTGGAATAAAGAAAAGTGCCGAGAATCTCGGTGAACTTCTCATGGGAGATCAGATTGATAACTCTCCTTATCGGTTTCAAATGAATGTGAACGAGTCTCTCTATCTATGCACTACAAGCCCCTTGAATGAGCATGAGGTTAAGCTTTTGAAACAGAGGACTCGAGATTTGTATCAAGTGAATATGATTCTAGACAATTTGCCGGTGATGAGGATTGCGAAACAAAATGGAGTTAACATTCAGTGGACTGGATTCCCGGTTGGCTATTCTCTACCGAATAGTGAAGATGATTACATTATCAATCATCTCAAATTCAGGGTTTTGGTTCACGAGTATGAGGGAAATGGTGTGGAGATAATTGGAACAGGGGAGGGGATGGATGTGATTTCTAAAGCTGATAAGAAGAAATCCTCTGGTTTCGAGATTGTTGGTTTTGAGGTGGTTCCATGCAGTGTTAAATATGATCCTGAAGCCATGACTAAACTTCACATGTATGACAAATCCTCCCCTGTGAACTGCCCCATGGGGATAGACAAGTCACAGATAATAAAGGAACACGAGCGGATCTCTTTCACTTATGAAGTTGAATTTGTTAAAAGTGATATTAAATGGCCATCTCGGTGGGATGCTTATCTGAAGATGGAAGGTGCACGAGTGCACTGGTTCTCAATTCTAAACTCTCTGATGGTGATTACTTTCCTTGCTGGTATTGTGTTTGTCATTTTCTTGAGGACTGTGAGGAGGGATTTGACAAGGTATGAGGAACTGGACAAAGAAGCCCAAGCGCAAATGAATGAGGAGCTTTCTGGATGGAAGCTAGTTGTGGGTGATGTCTTCAGAGAACCAGATTGTCCGAAGCTTCTTTGTGTGATGATTGGAGATGGAGTTCAGATTATGGGAATGGCAGCTGTGACTATAGTTTTTGCTGCCTTTGGTTTCATGTCACCTGCTTCCCGAGGAATGCTACTGACAGGGATGATTGTTCTTTATCTTTTCTTGGGTATCGTGGCTGGGTATGTTGCTGTACGTTTCTGGAGAACTATCAAGGGAACTTCAGAAGGATGGAGGTCTGTTTCGTGGTCAGTTGCTTGCTTCTTTCCTGGAATCGTCTTTGTTATCCTTACAATGTTGAATTTCATTCTGTGGGGCAGCAAAAGTACTGGTGCAATTCCCATTTCCCTGTATTTTATACTCTTATCTCTCTGGTTCTGCATTTCTGTGCCTCTCACTCTCATTGGAGGATTCATGGGGACAAGAGCTGAAGCCATTCAATATCCTGTACGAACCAATCAGATTCCTCGGGAGATTCCTGCACGCAAATATCCGTCATGGCTTCTTGTTTTGGGTGCTGGGACCCTTCCATTTGGAACCCTTTTCATTGAACTCTTCTTCATTCTTTCTAGCATCTGGCTTGGCAGGTTTTATTATGTGTTTGGCTTCTTGCTTATAGTTCTTCTACTACTAACCATCGTGTGTGCTGAAGTGTCGGTGGTCCTTACCTACATGCATCTTTGTGTTGAGGACTGGCGATGGTGGTGGAAGTCTTTCTTTGCTTCAGGTTCAGTAGCACTCTATGTGTTCCTCTACTCCATCAATTACCTGGTCTTTGACCTACAGAGTTTGAGTGGTCCTGTGTCAGCCATCCTTTATCTCGGGTACTCGATGATCATGGCAATTGCAATCATGTTGTCAACAGGCACCATCGGCTTCATCATGTCGTTTTATTTTGTCCACTATCTCTTCTCATCCGTTAAGATCGATTAAAAGTTTAACTTGACTATCTTCATCAACCAGCTAAGGATGTCTGGATTCATCATTTCGATTTGGGTAAAAGTTGTCTTTGGCAGCCTTATATGTTAATTTTGTTGGTGGTCGAGTGTAGGACTTTGTAGATTACCAGTTATGGGTTTTTGTCCAATCATATTTCATGTTCTAGGCAGGTTTAAAAATGTGATTACCATTTAGCAGTTATATGTTGGACGTAGAATCTTGTATTTTCTTTCACGTTTTTAATCAAATAGAAAGGTTCACTTTCTTCAATTACCATCAGGGTCGTTGAAACCACTGCTCTTTAATTGATCTTGATGTTAAACATCAATCATAAGTACGAGGTTAAGACCATACGGCTTAACTTCCTAGTTCAAATTCCCCCTCTCATTCTCTTTGAATGTATGTGCTACTTACTGACAATATTTTTCGTATTTTCAAAATTAGTTTGGTCAAGCGTAGGACAATTTTTGGATAACAGAATCGGAAACCACAACAGCAAACCAGTAAATCAGTAATTGGAAACCGCAAGGGCCAAACCTTCGTGGAACACATGAGCCTCGATAAGTTCTGCAGAAACTTGATTCACCAATCATCTATCATGACCACCTATCACCATCCTGTGATGATCACGAGTCCTTCAGAAATGCACTATCAACATTGATTTTGATGGTGCCCGCATGAGGTCGATGCCAATGGAATGAGCAAAGAGGAAGGAGAACCCTTGGAGCCTGATCTAGTAGTTGAGCAGTTTCAGAGTAGAGGTTACGTGCATCTTCATAGACATGTAAGAGTTCTGGTAAACCTCTTCATAAATCGCTTTGTTCCTGCGATTTCACGAACTCCACAATAGAATGATAAAAAAGGTGAACTGGCCGTGATCAAGAACATGAAAAGCACGTTCGATCCATTCCTTGCATGTTACGGAAGTGTCGCCTATAACAGTTCTGTCAAATCCCATTGACATGGAGAACTTCCCTAGCAAACCAACAATCCGAAGAGCATGGAGCACATTTTCGTTATCTGCAGCATACAGTTTACATCGAAATTATTATTATTATAAATATATAGGACTAAATTTATTATCATTTAAATTTTCATAATTGCAACGTTATGCCATTTAACATCGAATTGTTATTTTATTATAAAATATAAAGTTAATCTATTTCACACAACAACGCTTGATTTTGGATTTATAAGGAATCCATTTGGCGACAAAAATTCTCGAGCTCTCTGGCTGAAAGTAGGGGATCAGAACATGGCCTAACTCCGCATGCCGAGTGTGCGGACGGGAAGCCTATATCATAATTTGAATCACCGACGATGGCGTCAGGGTCGGAAGAAACATTGTTGGCTTTTAGCTACACAGATTTTCTATGGCACTTTATCAAGAGAAAAGCTAATCGCATGAGTAACAAACGTACTGTTATTTTAGTCTTATGCAAGAAGGATGCCAAGTCTTGAAACTTGGAAACATAAAGTGGGTTTTGTCTTTTGAGTACAGTTTCTGCTTAAATGGTTCCAGGGAAACCTTGAACATTGTCCTAGCTCAAGCAATCTTGAAGATTGCCATAGTTAAAGCTAATATCAAGATTGATTGGCTCATCATCGTTCCAATTCAATAAGGCTTTGATGAAGTCCTCATCCTCTGGCCGAATCTTTTCAATCTCACTGCTGGGAAGTACAGGCAAACTTTCCTGATTTGAACTTGCAGTGCAGCCGTTTGGAGTCGAGAAACCTTCAGGTGCAGGGTAATCAGAGGGTTGGGGATGATATCCGACAGGTACCTCTTGAGTGCCGAGATCGACTTGGTCTGTCTGTGTATCATATGTAGGAGGACAAATGTTCTGCAGGTTAAAATAAAACTGTGGCAATGAGGCCAACATACCGAAATCAGATGGACCTGGCACTGTGGTGGAAGTTCCTAAACTGGCCAAGAGTTCCCTGTCGTAAAATGCATTTTCAATAGCTACACCGCCTGAATGCTGACCAGCCGGTGTAGGGTTTATGTACCTATGTGCTTCCAGAGACCAGCGATTACGGTTCTGTGCCTGCATCGGAACAAACAAAGAACATCTGTGACTACCCTTTCAGATTTGAGTTAAATAAGTGAAATTTCAGTTTCTACAAGGTTGAGTTACATTATAAACTTCCTTAACGGACTCACCAGAAATTGCATATAGAGTTTTCCACGTCTTTCCTTCTTGGATTTTCGAGCTCTTTTAGCTCGACGTCTCCTGCATATCGTATGCCAAATAAGCCACAATAGAGAATAAAATCTTAAACCAGCTTAGCAAATAGGCAAATTAATACCTGTTGTATTCTGTGGCCTGATTGGTCTGATTCGGTACCGAGCTCAAAGGTCTAAGAGTCTGTGGACCTCCACCAAGTTGAGAAGCTGATATTATTCCTCGCATTGAGAATCATTTCAAAACATATAATCAGCTTGAATACCAACATATCATTCCTAAGTTGCTCAACCAGCTAAGTTTAAACATCACCGGAAATTAAAACAAGATGGCCCTTCATTTAGCCTCAGACGATAGGTTGCCCTGATATAACGTACCATTTTTGGATGTGTCCTGTGAGTCCTTCACTGAAAATTTCCCGAGTCGAAATTTCTGGAATTTGTTAACATTAGGGGCACAGATGATGATCCTTCAGATGGTTTAAAGTGCTAAAACGGGGAAATGATGAAATTTAATATAAAAGCTTACTTGTAAATGACTCTTAATATGTAAGAGATGGAGTCCATCTAAATCCATCATGGCCAGAATAGCCTTTGGTGTTGCTTCTGCAAGTAAGATTCAGGGTCAGTTCTTTGGATAATTAATGGTTACTGCAGGTGCAAGGTAGCTTACCGGCAGCAACAGCAGAGTCCCACAGTAAATCTAAGAATTCAGTAAACTATAGACAAAAATATTAACATAGTTGAGTTTTCATAACTCGGAAAACATACACCAAAGTGCAGTTCGTGTATTAGGACTACCCTGGAATACATATCAACCGAAAAATAATAAAAAAGCACAAAATTTCTCTAGCACCAACGTCTTCGAAACATCCGTATCAACCAAAAATAATAAAAAAAACGTCATCGATGCTAAAGTAAAACCGTTGGAAAACGACATGAATCGTTAAAAGGAAAGTGTAGCTGAAAAGAGCATGGAAAAATACAGGTTGTCAAAAGTGTTGAACAACTTTCCTAGAATGCAATGTAACAGTACACATATACATATAGAAACCACTTTAACATCTAGAATAAAGTCGCTAATCGACAAATATTTCATCATCAACCATCAAGAAGCCACACGAACTCCGTAGACTACGGTTAACTCGATATCCTTAACATGTCTGAATAGAAAGGTACAAAGGCATTTCGAAACCTAAACGATCAAAAGAATGTCTTTTTTGAGCCAATCCCACGTGAACTTATCAAAAGAACATCTTTTCAGAAACACACACAGGTAAGGTAAGCAGTGGGATAAGATAGGAATTTAGACAAAGGGATGAGGGCAGAAAACCATCTGCCATAGATGATTTCATTCGATTGCAACTGCTCGAGATTAGCAGCTTATGCAAGATAACATTTTCATACACCTATATTCAAACAAAGGAAGAGAATTAACTGCTTGTGGGTAAAGAAAACAGAAAACTATATCAGGGGGAAAATTAAACCGGATTGCTGCATCTTTGAATGCCAGAAAATTATGAATTTCTTTTAAAGATGGAGGAACAATTAGAGGAGATCCATTTTACAAATAAGGACCAAAGAATTCCACTGTTAAATAATTTAGACACACTGAAATTTGATGGAAAAGAAGCAGAACTTTCTTTCCAAACAAACAAGTACAGATACAAAGGAAAAGAATTTTTTAAGGATGTTAGATGCATGTTAGAAATGGATGAATATATAAAACATTCCCCTCGGCCTCGGATATTTTAAGCACTTCGAACTGAGTGAAGATCATTTCAGATTGAAAAGGAAAAAGAAAACAAAATCAAGCCATTTTATGAGTCATTTTCTTGAGCCTATTACACATCAACAAAGATGAGCATGATGCAATCATTCAAGTGCTGGTGTGTTAAATCTGTTAATCAATTGATCTAAGTTTTTCAGAGACAATGAAGTAGACTTGGGGATGAACACTGACTTTGAGGACCACCGAGCCGATTGACAGCTTGGAGGAAATAATCATGAAGTTCAAGAGTCCATCGAAGGCGAGGTTTAAGCTCATTCGTCACCATGAGGATAGGTTTCTCCTTTACCACCACCTCATTACCAGCAACATGATCATCATTGATCATAACAGGGGTAGAACCAGAAGTCCCCTGAGTTTCTTGCGGAGCAAGCAATTCGTTATTCTCGCAGACCTGGATTTGCTGTCCATCTTGGCTATCACCGCCATTGACATCACCTTGGTGACCAGCCAACACTTCTTTTTCCACTACCAATCTTTTAAATTCACCAGGATTTTGACTCAGTTCATCGTTCTCAATAGAAACACTCTTCACTTCACTCGACATCTCACCCATTTCTCTCTTCTTATACACTTCCCTACAGCTCGCTTAACACTAGACAACACTGATATACAGTGTTGCAGGGCTAATTTTCAAAAAAAAACAAGACTAGCCAAGGCATAGAACAAGAAAAGTAAACAAAAACATGGTTAAAAAACCTGACGTAACCCCACCACGAGAACAAAACTGAGGACCCCACCAGGGGTGAGGTTTTTTGTTTCCCTGTGGGGGCCACAGAACTAAATAGAAACGAAATCAGAGAGATTAGAGAACTAAATACAGAGTTAGAACAATCCAAAGAAATATACAACGGCTTACTGGTAATCACCTTGGTATTAGTAAAAAAAAGTGTGTAACCTGTGGAATGGTGGAAGTATGAAGACTTTTGAACCAGGACAAGCAAGGAGAGCGAATCGAGGATTGATAAACTTACGCGCCAGGTGAGTGAACAATGTTCACGACGGTGGGGGGTAGGTCCACGGTGGTGGTGGTGGTGGTGCATTGAGTTGCATTCCTAAGTGGGAAGTTGTTGGGATTGTTTTGGCGAGTGGTGCATGAGATGTGCGACGTGGAAGCATGAGTTTGTTCGGTGTTTGGTTTTTTGTTCTTAATTACAGTCTCCAGGTGTGGTTTCCTCTTGGGTTTAACCTTTAAGTATAGCTTGGGCATCCGAAACGCTCGTCTATGACTCGAGGATCATCAAAACAATCCCAACTAAAAGTCAAAAGAGATTACACAATTTTTTTTAATTTAACCATCATATTAAGTTCGAATCATTAATTTTATTGAACAAAATTAACGTCTCATTTCATAGACCAACTGATTGTTAGCGAAAAACTTATTTAATAAGATATCGTTAAAACTATTTTTAAATCGGTAAATATAGTTTGGGTGATAACAAATAATTTGCAATAATGATTCCTCATTCTTATGAAGCCCTGATTAGGTCTAATCTAATTTTAATTCGGTGTTATCTTTTCGGGAATTTTATCTTTATTTACCGTGTTATTTTATTAAGTTGTGTTGAATAATTTATTATCAATCGATTAATAATTTTTAATTATAAAAAGTATATTTTAACCCCAAAAGTAATGTTAATAGTTAAATTACTTTAAAAATAATAAAAAATAAATATTTATTCAAAAACCAAAATATTTTTTTTAATTTCCAAATAAAGATTTTAAACATCTATTTGAAAAGTACAATTTAAACCCTTAACTAAAAATAATTGAATATTTTAAATACTTATTTTATATTTAAGTCAAATGCTTATAAGAAGAAACAATAGGAATCTTAGATGGTCCAAGTCAAACATGGGATGGGCTTTGCTAAAGTGAGGCCCAGCCAAGCCTGGCAAGCGAACCCCAATTTCCCGCTCAATTGTGGGAAAAGAAGCAAACACCGAGATGAAGAAAACTTCAAATTTGAAAAAAAAAATGGGGACAAAATCTCCAGTAATGAAGCGCAGATCAAGCGATTCGATTCCTAATTCAAATGCCTCAATCACTTCTCCACTCGTCTACCAGGTACCGTTTCCTCCCATCTTTCTTTTCCATGCACTTTCTGTTTGTTTCACGGGAAACTACGGCGTCAGAGTAAGAATACTTTGGTTCTCCTTTTTTGTGTTATTTCACTTAATAGCACTTTTCAATATTTTCACGCTGCCAAGTAAAGCCCTAAGAGTTTAAGCTTTGTCTATGTATTGTCAATGTGTGTATGTGAAAGTGAAACACCTGTCTTTTGTGAAAATGTCGCCCTAATATGACTCGTTTCTGCTTTTTTTATAAATTCTTTTTGCATAGGATGAAGATAACGAAGAATGTCAGGTACATGGAAATGGTAATGGGGAATCCGATGACACCGGTTCTAATAAAGATTGATGATGATTATGATAAGTGTGATGACTTTGATGATGACAATGAAGAAGGTGATGGTACTGGTAATGGAAGAGGCATTGCTGGTGATAATGTTGTGGATCCGGATTTGATTGAGGGGGAGGGTGAATCTGCAGGAGTAAAATGTATCCTCAGTAATTGGTTAGGAGTGTTTTCATATAGCTGCAGTGGAGGGAACAGTCGGGTCTTGGTTTGCTGCGAAAATGGCTGCCCTATTGCTTTGCATGAATTGTGCATGAATACTAAACCTTATTTTGATGATACTGGTCAATTCTACTGTGCTTATTGTCTGTACAAGCAAGAAGTAGCAAGGACTGAAGAATCGAGAAGGAAGTTATTGTTGGCAAAGGTCAAATTGTTAAAATTTATACGTCTGAAGCAGGATGGTGGAAATAAAGATGGACCAGGCAAGATGAAAGCAAACAATCTATCAACAACTGCAGCAGAAAAGAATTCCGGAGATTGTGAAAACTAGCTGAATGATGATGCTAATGAGACAATATACTATAATCAGGAGCAAACTGTGTGTGTTGTGTCCCAAGGGAAAGAAAAATCTGATGATGAAAGTAACTCCAAAGCTCATGGGAGTGACAATGTTGCTGATGGACAAATAGTGCAAGATGAGGATGCAGAAAACACTTTCAACAGTGAAAATCATGGAAGCGGTGAGGATCCTAGCGGTAAACAATCATACAACCCAAACCTCTTTGAAATTGCGAACATACACTTAACTACAGGAACTTCTGAAATTGCAGGTGTATCCGAAGATGAGCAGGGGAATGGCAGGGAGGAAGACCCAGTTTTTGCCAAATGCTGCAGCACTTGTAGATTCACCAAAGAGTCCCTCCTTTGAACCATGTACCTGTGGCGTGGATAAGAAGACACAGCTCCCAGGAAAAGCAACAACAGCAGAAAACTCTGTCCAACTTCAAGACTTAAACAAGAAAATGTAAGTTGTTCATATCATGACTTTACCTTATGGTTAACTTAGTGTTTTGGATGTTAATAGGTCTATTTTGTTGTAATTATCTTTCACGAAATCAGCTCGGTTGCTGGGTGCCTGATATGTATAAGGTTGAATTTAGTGTTCTATAAAATAGACAACACCACTTCTCCTCTTCTGCCTTTAGTTATGGAGAAGTTTGGTAGAATGTTGTCAAATTTTTGAACTAAGAAGGTATAGTTTTGGGTTTTATGTTAAAAGTTTTTTATTTTTATTTTTGGGATATATTTTATCATTATCCCAAATAAAAAATATTTATATAAAAAATCATAAAAAAAATATTTACGTTACACAATTTAAATTTAAAAAAAAATATTTGACATAAGATTAAATAAATAGTATATTACATGATCTTCATATTACAACCATGGCAATACATATTATTTTAAATGTATGAAAAAAATATAGTGCTTACGGATTTGAATCTTCAATCCTTCGACTTTTATCAGACGGAATGAGTAGAGTACATCTGAGATAAAATTTATCAACACAAAATAGAAGGATAATCATTAGATAATATATTTAAAAATAATATTAAAAAAGAAAATTCCATGAGATATAAATTTATTTTAATCTTTTAATTTTAGGATTTATAGATTTAGGTTGTGGTTTACGGTTTTAGATTGTAAGGTTCAAAATTTAAATTTAAGGTTAAGATTTAGAATATATGATTTAAGGTTTAGATGTTAGAGGTAAATTATAAATCTAAAACCTAAATATTTAACCCTAATATCATAGAACTTGCTCTGACGGATTCGGTTATTTTTTTCATCCCAATAATAGAATGAAATGTAGTCCCAAAATATATTTTGCTACTCATCACAAATATGTACAGAGACAAAACTACATCGGGTGGGGAGAGACAATCGCCCCCCACCCCGAAGAAATATTTTTTATTTTTGTTTTTTTATTTAATTTTTTTAAATATTTTTTTATGAATTTGTCCCCTACTTCTAAACATTTATGTTTTACCCCTTCAACCTTAAATCCTAACTGCTCCTAATGCGTAAATCTATTGGTCATTCAAGACATTACTCTAATAACTGAAGTCTGTAACTGATGTGTTTGGTGTGTCACCTGATGAGGATGCTCATTTTCAGCTGGACTGCTCACCCTTAAGTTTGGAAGATCTTCCCTGGCACTTCGACGACTTAAACTTAGACGATCCAAATTTTCTGTCATGGGACTCAAATATCAACACAACAGATGAAGTATTGTATATAATATAGCATAGGCTCACGGCTTAGTAACTTCGATGAATTATTGTATATAATCTAAACGATCCGGGTTCGAATATTATGTATGTATAATGTATATACGTTATTACAAGGTTAAAAAATTGAATAGATATTATCTTGTAATCACATTAATATATTCAAAAAATGGGGTACCTTTGAGATCGGAGAAGTGCTGAATGTTTGCTTGAACCAAGGGAGTCCATAAACTCATGAATGATACCAGTAGGGTGGCAACCACCAGGGCACGGAAAATGGAAGCACCCTTCATCGTTCCTTTAGCTGGATTGATTATAATCAAATCCAACTCTTAATTTATCCAGTACAACCCAAGAGATATATATTTTAAAATTATATGAATGTGAACGAAAAAGATTCTCAACCATTTCATTTTCTGGTCAAAATTATTCGATTCATTATGAATTAAACCCTCATTTATTTTGAGTCAAACATCCATGCTTATCGGCATCTATGAGGCACAAAACCAATAGATTTATGGATTTGTTACCCTTGTGTTAATTGTTGGTATCATTAGCTTTATCAAGGTTGCACTGCAGGTCATAACTAAAATAATTGATTATCAATACCTATGATAGGTTAAATATTCGATCAAGTCAAGTCTATTAAAATAAAAAAATAATAATAAAACCAATCGATAAGTATAACTTATCATTTAAATTTTATTTGAAAATTTTCAAATCAAATTGTTTAAGTTTTAATACAATTTAGCATATTTATCTTATTATTATGAATGTCATGTCTTAAGCCAACCCAAACGGGCTTTTTAAGAGCTTTTGTGTTTTTTTGGTTGCTTTTTATAACCCAAAAACACTTAAAAAAGTGCTTTTACTAAAAAGCAATCAAAAACATTTAAAAGTCGTAAAAGCTTTTCCACCACACTTTGTTTATTTACTCTTAATTTTAGTTTTTTAAATCATGGTTTGCAAAAGCTAAATTTTTTAGCGTTTTGAACCCTTAGTTTACAAAAGCTCCATTCTAAACCAAACTTTTCAAACACAATGACAAACTAAGGTTTTTGAAAGTGATTTTCTATCAAAACTTTTAGCATGCTTTTAAAATCAGTTTTTTCACCGTAAATTTTAAAAACAATCATAATTTAATCTAAAGGCATCGACACTCAAAAAAAATTAAATTGATAAATAGAGTATTTTTATAGAGTAAAAATCTTTTGCCTTTTTATTACGCTTCTATCTATGTCTCCTGTTGAAATTTTCTAAAAAATTGAATTTTAAACTTTTAATCCTTATTTTTATATCCTAAACCTTAAACTCTAAAAAATACACTATACCCCTAATTCCTTAAACCCCAAATCATAAACCTTCTAATTTGAAGCGAAGGCACAAATGAAAGCATGTGTAATAGGTAGACGATTTACGCCTATTTTTATAGTGTTAGTGATTTGTACTGAGAGTACCATTAATAAAATCCTCAAGTTTAATAGTGAAGGGGAAAAATATAACTTGACCTATAAATTACAACTTTCTCAGTTTTATTTGAGTGATCTCTGAGAAGTTTTTTTGGTTGTTTCAGTTTCATCCGGTAAAAATGTGAGTCTTGAAAAGGACTGATGCTGTTGGGTATGCTGCGTGTAGGGTACATAAAACATTGACGTTGTACATAATTATTTCATTTCTCAGGTCCTCTCACTAGGTAATACGTATAGGGTATATTAAACCTCAGAGTATACATCATACTAGAAACAAGGCATTCAACATGAGGGATACAGTGGAAGTAATTTTGTATTGGAATCACTTTCTGAAACAAAATACCTCTGCTCTGCAAACCTGGTTAGATTACAGTTCCACTGGGAATCAGGGCATCTTTGATCACTGTCACAATACCACTCTTAATGAAATATCCATCGGTTTCGCGAGCGGCTTCTTGCACGTTGTCGCTGTTGAGGATCTGAAAAAATACAAAACTCTGGGTTAAGATCTAACATTGAGAAGTTCATAAACAGGGAATTATCAAATAGTTACAAAGTGGTGAGTCAAAGAGGACAGTTGGAAGTATTGTGTCTTCATTTTTTAATACTGTCTTGGGATTCGAATACGGACTGTCATCGAAAAAATAATAGGGAATGGAACGAGAAGGGTTTTATTCTTGGTGATTTTTATAGCAAGTGGCCAGTAAACTGTAAAACTCATCTCTCTTTTCAAGGGGAAGGGTTTAATAACCGTGTGCTGAAAGCCTGAAACAGTTAAAGAACAGATTAAATAATGACCAACCTTCACATTGTCTCCGATTCGAGCATTCTTGTCAATAATGGCTCTCTTGATATGTGTATTCTTTCCTATACCCATGGGAACACTGCCCTTTGCGGATAAAAATCTCCTGTCTGAATCAGTCTGGAAGAAGACAATGAGGAAATACAGATTACTGAGGGTGACACATTGATCAAAATGATATATTGACAAAAAGGAAAAGAGAGCTAATAATTCCCAGGTTACACTACCTCATAATAATCTGCCCCCATTAGTAGGGTATCTTCTATGATTGCACCCTCGGAAATGCAAGATCGAAGACCAATGACAGAATGGTGAATTTTACAGTTCTGCAAGTACCCAAAATACGCTGAGGATTAACTCTTTTACTTTTCTAATTTCCATTTAGCTTGTGAATGTTAGAAACCATATCCAACCAGATAAACTAAGCAAATTATCAACCTAGCCCCAGGGACCTCACCTTAATAACACAACCCTCACCAATAACACTATCTGTAACATCAGCATCAAGCATTTTGGATGGTGGCAAATACCGAGGCTGGGTGTAGATTGGAGACGAACGGTCATAGAAGCTGAAGTTCAAAGCCATAACATGGTTAGATTTATAACCAAGCTAGTTAAAATATAATGCATATATGAACTAAAACTACCTGAAATCTGGAATTGGCTTTTTGGTAATTCCCAGATTTGCATTGTAAAATGCCTCAATTGTACCGATGTCCTCCCAGTAGCCATCATACAAGTAAGCTTGCACCTAGGTATGTTAACAAGAAATTAAGCCTCCAGAATTCATATTATGTGATTTGAAGAAAAATAAAATAATGTGACAACATAAAAGAACGTGATCATGCAAAAGCACTGAAACGTCAATCAAGCATACACAACAAACTTGTTGCAATAGTCTAGGAGATCCTTCAAGCATTAGAGTACAATCCCACTTAAACTGCTCACAACATGAATGTATATCTCAGAAATAACCATATTGTTTAAAGCTTTTGATTGCTAGAAACAAGAAAAGCCACGGTTCAAAACCCCAGGTCATTCAACTTATATTATATATGCCGAATTGCTAATGTTGCAGAAGTAGCGTGATGAATAAAGAACTATCGGAAAAGATGCCACATGTATCATGCTTAAACAAGATGGTAGCTTTTAATAAAAGTGAAACAAGATTGACTGCCTATACTGAAACATAAACAACAAGTTACTTCGTTGTCAGATTAGCTCCTTGATCTATTCCTTATACAAGGATACTAATCAGTTCGATGATCGTAACAGCCATTCAGAGGATGTACGAAAAGAAACTTACCCTCATTCCAATGGAAGTAGCACCTGGAATGACTTCACTTCCAAAATCATTGGCACCTGGAAACTTGTCTCGGAGAAGATTCAACATCACATCTTTACTGACAACATAAATTCCCATACTAGCAATAAATGGCATCTCTTTTGCTCTCTCATCATCAAGTCCTAAAATTGTCGTATCAACCTAAAATAACAGCATAAAAATCAAAACCCGAACCAGCAAAACTGATAATAGCTCTTAAAATCATAACTTCAGTACATGATTTGAGAATCACATCTGAGGTATACCTTCATAGCTTTTAGTTGGTCGCCTTTGGGTTTCTCAGCAAATTCAATTATACGTCCTTCTTCATCGATCTTCATCAGACCAAAAGCAGTAGCCCGTTGTTCATCCATAGGCAATGCAGCTACAGTAATATCAGCATCAGTCTCCCTGTGCGCCTGAATGAACCTTTCATAGTCCATTCTATATAAATGGTCCCCGGCAAGAACCAAGAATTCCAAAACATTATGTTCCTCAAACAACCACAAATATTGCCTCACCGCATCCGCTGTCCCCTGTACATTCAAGCATAGTTGATAATTTTCTACAAACCAACATCCCAAATTCCAGAAAGGAATGAAAACATGTTTTACAAGCTACTAACCTGGAACCAGTTTGGGTTCTCCGGACTCTGCTGAGCAGCAAGAACCTCGACGAACCCTTCGTTCTTGTACCCACCCATGTTACTAGCATATGCGCGGGAAAGGTGGCGGTTCAGAGAAGCAGAATTGAATTGAGTCAGGACATAGATTTTGGATATGTTACTGTTCAAACAGTTGCTAACAGGAATATCGATTAGCCTATAATTTGCTCCTAATGGAACAGCCGGCTTAGCTCTCTTCTTCGTTAGTGGGTAAAGCCTTGTCCCTGCTCCACCTCCCAAAATAATCCCCAAAACACTCTGCCAAAAGCATTCAAATTCCTTTCAACATATTTTCATTTATTTGATCAATCAATACGTTTCGAACATTTTCTTTCTTTCTCGTTTCCTAATCAGACAAAAGATTCAGTGAAAAACAGGAACTTACTCGGCTAGCATCGGGGTCAAGGCAAGTCTGCGAGTTCTTGGAATCGGAAACCGCTTTCGGCGAAACAATTGACGGAGCCCTTCTCGTTCTGCGAGAACCGGCAGCATCCTTTTCCGAAATGAGCTTACTACCGGAAATAGCGGAAGCCGAGAATGACAAGCTCCGAGCAACAGACGATTTACGGCCGGAGGACATAGAAGCAGCAGTTGAAGGCAAGCTCATAGCACCGATCGCAGCCATAGTCGCCATTAGTATTGTGGTGGCGATTTCAGTCAGATTGCAAGTAAAGGAATGTGGTGGCAGTTTTTAAGGTGGTGGAAATTGATGGAACTGCGAAATGGATTTGACATTAACGTTGCCATAAATTACGAGACCCACCACCTTCGAAGAATTGAACTGTTTCAAATATAGAAAGAAGTGAAGGGTGTTATGGGAATTAAGGAATTAATAATTGGGTGGCTGTCATTTCACAAGCAGACATCGTTCACGTGATTATAAGTATATCACGGCCATTAGACACCGTCCGTTTAAAAATTTATTTTTCAATTATTTTTAATATATAATTTATTGATTATATTTAAATATTTAATCATAAATAAAATTATATTTAAATTATTTAATTATAAAAAATCATATTTAAATCATTTGATCATATTTAGATTGTTTTTATATTTAAATATATATATTAAATTAAAACCGACTGTATCTATTAAAATAATATTTTTTTGCCAGAATCTATTGAATTCTGAAATTGTTTAGAGTGTGTACGTAAAAGGTGATGGCCTAAGAGCATGAATCCTGTAAGTTTTATAATTATTTTATTTGGTCACCCTTACACATGTGACGAGGATGTACTTTTTCATTATCTTTTAACTTTTAATAATAATTCATGAAGAGTGATGGATCCAAAATCTTAAAAAATGAGATCTAAATTTTTAATAATTTTTTTATAAATTAAATTATATTTTTAAGTTTTTTTTTTCAAAAAAAAAGGATGTATGTACTTTCCATGTGAGTTATATGCATCCGTCCATGTCCATGTTAAAAAAACGGTTATTGTTTTTAGAGGTCACAGGGTTCGAACACCAATATTGATAATATAGTGATTGAGCGATCAATGTTCAATGGTTGAAAGTATACTATATAACAAATATTATTGTAACCATTATAGTTGAATTAAAAGAAAAGAAAAGCTATAAATTAAAATTTTATCCAATTTTTTTAGTTATCTAAATATAATTAATTTAAAATTCTAATTTATATGGTGTTTAACTGAGATTTTTAAAAAAAATGTAGGAGTAATGAGAACTCTAAAACTAAAAATATATGGAAAATTAAATAATAATAAAAAATTAAAATTCTTTGAAAAACAAAAACTCTGAATTTTAAAAATATAAGGTCGAAATCTTCACTGGTGAATAAAAATATCATGACATTTTTTAATAAAAAACTATTATTATAAATCTTATTAAAAAATTTTAAACACGAATTAAGCTCAAAATCTTACAAAAAATTTAAGTATCTAGTAAGCCTTGTCAACACCTCCGAAGGTGCAAGATCACAGAGAGACCTCCCCCACTAGTTGACCACGAGCTATCCATGTTCAAAAACATCAGCCTCGTACAGCCCATTCAATTTCACTTCCCCCCTAAGCCCATTTTGAGCAAAAACTCTGAATTTCTACCATGAAAGTGCCTACAAATCAAAAGGTCTTCTTAGCTCAACCGACTTGAATCTGAAACTTTTGAAGGCAGTCCCTTTCTTCCCTCCTACAACACTGACATAACCGATTTAAGACAACTCACTAAAACCTCTTAACGTATTTTAACAAATATAAATTCGTTTTAAATCAGGTTACATTAGATGTTTGTCATGTTAATTTTCGATTTTAAATTTATATCAAATTAAGAGTAGATCGAAAGTAAGATAACACCAAACTAAATTCGATTAAATTTAAATCATCACTACCTCAAATTATAATCAATTTATACTCGGATCAGTTTTAATTGAATTTTTGAGTAAATTATTTTATGTCCCTACCTAAATAATGTATTTCCTAGTTTTATTGAGACCATTTTTTCACTATATTCTCCTAGGGTTCTTCAAACTTATAATTTGGCAGGGACCATTTTCTTCTCTCTTTTTTATTTTTTAAAATCATTTCCCCCGTGCGTTGCCAAAAATAAAAGTTCAAATAACTATCCACAAAGACAATGATTTCCTTTAATGATCTGCATACTTCTTTTTTGTTCTTCAATGGCAGGAAATAATATCACCATCATTATAATAATAATAATAATAATAATAATAATAATAATAATAATAATAATAATAATAATAATAATAATAATAATAAGTATAATTACACAACATGCACTGCCAGTGTTCAACTATACTTTATCTTCCTACAGGTTTTATAAGGATTAATGCATAATTTATTGAAAAAAATTATCGCGAGACAATTAAAATGAGATTATATAAAAATATTTATAAGATTGTAATTGATATTAATTTTTATTTACATATAAAAATAATTTAAAAATAGTAAAAAAATTGATATATATATATATAAATATTTATTGATTTTGTAAGTATTTTTGTATGTACATGAAAACCGATATCGAAATTTTTATCATTTCTATAAATATTTGTATATAAAATCTTTTTAGCCTTATTTTAGGTTGTCTCACCGTAGAATCATCGTAAAATAATTATTTTTTCACCTAATACATAACGTACTTTTTAACTCGTATATCTCTTAATATCAAAGATCGTTTTCTAAATTTTGGTGGCCCTTAAATAAATTAAAATTTTGAACCCTTAAAATTTTTATTAAATAAATAATTTAAAAATATATAAAAATAAATTAATTTATTTTAAAATTCTATTTTTTATTATAATCGATAAATAACTTAAAAAAATATATCAAACTAAATTAATTTTAAAAATATATCAAAATAAATTAATTTATTTAAAAGTTACTTCGAAGTAATAGGTGGGCCTTAGACCATTGCTTTTATTGTCCGGGCCCAGATAGAGGCCTGCCTAATGTTCAACGTTACAACAAATACATTAGGTTTTTTTAAAAGTAATGTTCGGATAAAGGACAGAATGTGATTAGAAATTTTGAGAGGACTAACTTAAAACTTTTAGAAAATAGAGGTATAAACTAAAACTTTCAAGAATTTTGAAGGGTTTAGTTTTTTTTTGAAAATTAAGTCTCCAAACAATTTTTTTGAAATTATAGAAGATATTTAATTAAAAAGTATTTAAAAATTTTAAATTTTAATATTAAATTTATAGAACTTACGTGAGACTAAATTAAAATATATGATAAATTAAGGGATTAAATTTTAATTTCTCAAATTTTTGGACATAACCCTCGCGTATCCCTTCTCTGTTCCACAATTGTTTGGACATAACCCTAAACTATTGAGAATAAAATAAATAAAATATAAGATCGAGTTTTTTTAATAGTTCGATATTCTTCAATTATATGGAATGATTTTGATAAAAATAAATAAATTTTTTTATATTTTAAAAAGTACGAGTTTGAATTGTTTATTTATATTATGTATATATTTTTTAAAAAAAATAAATAATAAATAATTTCATGTGATTCTAAAAAAACAATAAATTTTAAGATTTAAAAATAATTAATTTACCAATAAGAGTTGGTCTAAGTGGTAAGCAGTTTAGTTTTATTTAAATAAATTTTTTATTCGAGATATTTGTATATAAAAAAATTCATACTAAAATATTTATCCACAAAAAATAAATATACGATCAGAGTCCATTTGGATTAATCAAAACTAAATTCTAGAATAGGAGAACATTAAAAAATAAATAATTAGTTTAATCATATTTCTTAATTACTAAGTGAATATATTTCTATATATTGTCCTTGTATCACATTGCTCGAGATAGCACGAGGATCTGTCAGTTGGACCAAGCTGTTGTTTCCTCTTTACTGCCTTTGACTCCGATCTCCTGCACGAACATCTTTTCCATTCTTTTTCTCGAGTTTCGTTTCAAGAAGCATTGGATTCAATTATATATTTAATGTAAAATAGTTATAATGATATATGGAAATACAGAACTTATCAAATGTTATAGAAAAGTTAAAAGGCTAGAAAATGTTTCTAATATTTATTAAATGATTATTTCTAATTTTTGTTTTTATTAGAGTAATTTAATTTTAATATTTTATTTTAAATTAAAATAATTTATTTATAAATAAAAATTATTAATCAATTAACAATAAACAATTTGAAATAGCTTAATAAAATGATATTTCAAATAAAAAATATTTTATATAATTTATAAGATTATTTTTGGATTGATATATCATCTTATAAAATTAATATATCTATTTATTCTGATATACACTAATATATAGGTTTATTACGTTCTTTAAAATTATTTATCATTAATTGACTAACATTGTATATCTCGTTATTTTTTAAGTTTTTTAATATTATATATACGTTTTATATAAATAAATATTTAAACTCAAATTTTTAAAAAATAATATTTCTGACCGAAATTATTCGTTAAATTCAATTTATATAAAAATAGTTTTGTTTAGGGATGGGCACGGGTCGGGTCGGATTTTCAGTCCACCCGCACCCGACCCGATTTTTAATCTTTAAAATCCGACCCAACCCGATTCGAATCATTAAAAAATTAAAATTTTAGGAGCTAAACTATGAAAAAAATAAAATTTAAGGGTCTAGTTATAAAAATATTTAATTTTAGTGACCTAATTATAAAAAAATTAATTTTAATAATTTAATTATATAAAATATATATAAAAAGGGATCATTATTGCAAATATCCCTAAAATATATATAAGAAAATTATACTATTAGTTTGAGGTCGGATCGTGTTAAACTTTTTTCATCCTAAACTCGAATCCAGCTTGATCCGAACTCAATTTTTTACTAAAATTTCAATATGATTAAACCGAGTCGAGTAGAACCTGTCGAATTCGGGTTAGTGCACATCTCTAGTTTTGTTGTTGCCTATCCCTTAGGCCTACAAAATTTTGAAGGCAGATTAGGCTTTTTGTGTCGGTCAAAAAGGCCTCTGCGGAGTAGAGTACAAAAACCTTTTCTTTAACGTACACAATCTGACTCCATCTTTAACCGATACATTTGATTAATCGATTAAATTAAATTATAAATTGTTTTCAATTGAATTTTTACCAATAGTTAATTACATTTTCTTAAAAAATATTTAACCGACCAAAAACAGTTTGGCTTATTGAATTGATTTTTGAATTAATTAAAATTTATTATATACAATTAATAATTAAACTATGTTGATATTATTTTTTAATCATTAAATTTTTTAATTATAATATAATCATTACTTTTTTTGAATTATTATAAAATTATCAATAATTTATTACGCGTTATAAATTATTGATATACATATATAAGTTAAAAAATTATTATCTGTAATAATTTAATAAATTTAATAATATTTTATATATGCTAATATGTAAAAGATTAAATTAATAGTTAACTAAAATTTTTAATAGTATCAATTATTTTATAATATAAAAAATTAAATTAACGGATAACTGATAATTTTTAATATATATATATTAACAAATATCGAATGTAATAATAAGTTATATTACAATCATGAGGTATGATTTCATATTCGAAATTTAAATTATGTTCAGTTGATTGAAAATGGGGGGATAAAAAGGAGGAAATCAAAAGCGGAAAGAAAATAAAGTTTGAGAATATTTTATTTAAAATAATTTTATTAAGATTATGATTTATTTATATTATGTAAAATTTATTATTTTATATTTTTTAGACTGTTGAATAATGATAATAAATGTCTAAAATTATTTTTAAGTGATTTTATTTGTATTTTTATATAATTGATTTCTTTTATCAATTTATTTTTATGCAACGATCGAAAAAATATCTTAGGTATATAATTATTTCATTTTTAACTTATTTCAAATATAGTTAATACATACAATTATTTTTATATATGGAGTATTGGTGCTTTAATTGGGTTTATGTGTAAATATTTTATGATATATTTGCTGGATGGACTTATATTCATTATCTAAAATTTAAATTATTGAAAATATTTTAAATTAATAACTTATATATTATAATATTTTATAGTAATTTAAACTAATATGTTTTATATATTAAAAATTTTAAAAATTATATATCATTAAAAACAATTTATTTTTATTTTAAAATAATATATTTAAAATATTCTATCTTTTTAAAATAACCTTTTATTTCAATAACAAATATTAACCTAATTTCTAAAGATATTTTTCTATAATATTTATAAAATTATTATTTTTATTATATTTTTAAAAATAATATAAAATTAAACCTAAATATTTTTGCAGAGATCTTAGGTTTGACTTTAGGTCCTAGTTTACAGCAAGTAACCTATTCCCTTCCATCCCCTACAGTTTTTCCGACAAGAATATTAATTATGAATGTTTGCTTTCCTACTACAGCTGCCTATAGAGGTTGACAACTAAGATTATTTTTAATATATGAAAAACAAAAACTAAAATATTAAAAATAAAATAATATTATTTTTCAAAAAATCAATTTATTTTTTAAATAAATAATTTTAAAATTTTAAATTATTCAAAAATATATATAATTTTAAAATACTTATAAAATGTTGAAATTATAAAAAAAATATATATTAAAAATTGACATTATAAAGATTAATAATTAAAAAATATTAATGAAATATAAATATTATGATAAATCATAAACAACAAGATATTTATCGACCATGATCACATAACATATAAAATAATTTAGCATACATTTACACGAGTCATTTAACTTCAATGATTAAATGAATAATTATTATTTTTAGAGATTACGAGTTTAAATACTGTTAATTATAATAATATTTTAAAACATATATTATTATAATTACGGTACAATAACTTAGTTTACGCCTAAAAAAAACGAGCTTCAAAATTTGTCTAAACAAATCAAAATATTATTTAGAACTTTATTTAGAAATTAAAAAAGATAAACTTGACATAAAACATGTAAAAAAAAATAAAAATTTTAATATCTTAAATTATTAAAATAAATCTTAAAATTTAAATATTTTTAACTTTAAATTAAGTTATTCTACCGTGCACCTTTACGTACCTAACATCTACCAAATTTATTGTATCCTGCCCGAATTACTTCTCTGTAAGTGCTGCAAAAAGTCACCTAACGTTGCCTTTTTCTTATATTAAATGTACTGTAATTACCAATTGTATTTTAAAAATCCAATTTTCCTAGATATAATAATATTTTAAAAGTCGAACCAAAAAATAATATTATAAAATTGGCGTTATATAGGCCGATTTCGCCGTTAAACATGAAATTATAAAATGAAATCCCTGGATTTATTATTCGTTTAATAACATTTATTATTTTAACTTAAATTCTAACTAATCATTTATTTTTTAATCATATATAGAAATAGATAAAAAAAAATCACTTTAAAAAATATTTTTTTATTAATTGAAATAATAAATTAAATTAATTTAATATTTTTTAATTAAATACAATCGTCATTAAAGACGAATCTACATGAAGATGCGAAGAGACAATATTTTTATCTCCGTATTTTTTTATTATTATTTTAAATATTTTATTTATAAATTTATCCTATTTTCAAACTTCTATATTTTCGAATAAGTTATCGAGACATTACCTTCGTTCGAACGAACTTTGTTTTATTTATTGAATTATTTTAGCAAAACAACATCAAGTACAAAAAACATGTTTTTCCTTTTGCAAAAGTCTTTCGTAAACAACTTAACTACGTAAATTTATTGGCTGAGAGGTGATTTAATTATAATTAATTAATTGTTAAAATCATTAATTAACTGAGAGGTGATTGCACGTGCAACCGGTTGGTCCCTAGGGACAGAGAAGAATTATTGGCAGTGGCGGTGGGGACAAACCAGACATAAAGTGGATTCAACCGTGCGTGCGGGTTAAAACAAAAGGTTAAAAGGCGGAAGCAAACGGATCGGTAGAAATCATAAATAATTTAATATCATTTAAATATATTTTTAATTTAAAATTTTATAGATAAAATCAATTTAAGATAAATAAAAATATATTTTTAAATAAAAACCGTATGGTTTATTGAATATAAAATTGGATGAGTCTGTTACATACGTCGAACATTATTGAACACCACTAATGATAAATATCGTTGAACATTATTATATTAATTAATAAAAATTAAAATTTTCAAGGACTAAATATATAATTTTAAATTATTTAAAATAAAAATTTAAATAAACTATATATTATATTTTAATTTTTTAAAATGATTTTTAAACTATTTTTAATTTAAAAATATTAAATCTAAAACTCTAAACTCAAGCTAAAAATACTAAACATTAAATTCTAAAATCCAAAAGACTAAATCATTAACTCTAGTCCCTAAAATAATAAAACCATAAACCATAAATCTAAGAATATAATCATAACCTAAACCCTAAAATAAAAAATTTTGAAACTCTAAAAAAGTATAAACCTTAAACTTGAAATTCAAAATTAGTTTAAGATTTAGATATAAGGGTTTTGGTTATTTTAGGGTTTGAGATTTTAGGGTTTAGATTTAGTGTTTATGGTTTAATATTTTTAAGGTTTTTGATTTAAGATTTTAAGATTTTATATTTTATGGTTTGAAGTGATATATTTAGTGATTTAAGTTTTGAACTTTGATTTTAAGGTTTAGAGTTATTTTTTATTTTTTAAAATTAATTTAAATTAATATTTTATTTAATTATTTAAAAAATAAAATAATATATATAGAAAATAATTTAATAAATTATTTATTTTAAATAATTTATAATTACACGTCGAATCTTTAAATTTCTTAATCTTTATTAATTAATTTAATAATATTCAGCAGTGTTCAGTGATATTTAACGCCTATCGTAAAATTTTCCCAGAAAAAGAATGAGTCTTATATATGAGATGTCTTTTTACGACAAAAATAATGAATCATTGTACTTAATTTGATGACAAAACTAGTAGGCTCTTTTGGCGTGTAATAAATTGTTGACGTCTTTGTTTCCTGTCGTACCTTGTTGGGTATGCACTGAATCTGCAATTTTCTTGTCAAGTTAACGACGATGACCAACAAAAGTAAGATTTATAACAAGTAATTCCACAGTAGATTGGGGAGCATAAATCACAATCAATCGACTCAGCAAATTCACTTTCGCTTTCTCATCAAAAAATCATGATACACATTTGGATTAAGTATGTATTTCGAGGGAATGAATTAAAATTTTATTTTTTAATATAGTACGTCAGTTTTATTAAAAGAAAAAAATTACAATAAAGGTTTACAATACATATAAATAAATTTAATTTAAATATGTTTTTTAAAATAAAAAATTGTACTTTTAGAAAAAAAAATATTGGACAATTAAAAAAAAACATGAAGATAATATTAATCCTTAACGTTTATAATTTTTGTCGTTTTGACCCTTATTCTTCTTTTGGGATAAATTTAGCCCTTGACTTATATCTTTTTAACAAATAGCTTATTTTTTAACTATTATGATAACTGGACCGTTAAAAATTTAACAATGATGACATATCATATGAATATGATAATATATTTTAAATGACATGCATCTAACCTATCAAATACATATATATATATATATAATATTTTTATTCCAATATAAAATAATTAAAATTCAAATAAAATTTTGAAAATTTAATTAATTCTAAAATAAAAAGGCTATTAAACATTCTCAAACCTAACTATGATAAAATCAAAGTCCTACCTTAAAAAATATAAACACAGTTCAAAATTAATTAATTTTTTTAGGTAGGATTTTAATTCTATTGTAGTTAGGATTAAGAATATTTAATAATATTTTATTTTAGAATTAATTAATTTTTTTATATTTTATTTAAATTTTAATTGTTTTATATTTTATATTAGAATAAAATTATATTATGTATATGTATTTGATAGGTTAGATGTCATGTTATTTAAAATATATTATCATATGCATATAACATGTCATCATTGTTAGATTTTTAATGGTCCAGTTACTATGGTGTTAAATAATAAGCTATTTATCAAAAAAATATAGATTAAAGACTAAATTTATTTAAAAAAAACAAAACGATAAAAATTATAAACGTTGAGACTTAAAACAATGATTATACCTTAAAAAAATGTTAAAATTGTAGTTCATGCAGCATTGCATGTATACTTAATTGATGGGTTGAATTTGTTGTAAAAAGTATGAGCTCTTCAATTTTGAATCAATTTTATGTATTTCTGATTTTTCTAAAATACATGCGGAACACGGAGCTTAGGGTTGAAAGAGACATTTTATCAATTACTTCTAAATATATAAAAGAATTATATATATTAAAGTATTTTCACCATATACTCAAAATTTTCCGCTTGATATTTAATATTTTTTCCCTAGATCCGACCTAACATAAAACTTTTTCTTTTTATAAAAACCGATCTGAGAATTGGATTGAGTCAATCTTTTTGATTTGGGTCTCATGTTCATTCATAGTTATATCTACGAAAAATTATATTATGGGTTAGTCTCACCACCTGTCTATAGAACCAATCAATAAAAACTGTTCACTTTATCGATTTTTTCATGTCATAATTTTTCCCAAGTGAAGATTCACTTGGAAAATTAAAAAATAATGAGTAGACAATTTCTATTGATTGTTCCATGGATGACGTGATAAGACTGACCCATGATATAATTTTTCTATATCTACACTATTAAAAATTTGATTTAGGGGTATTTTTCTCGAGTTCATACTATATAATTAATTTAATTCTTTTATAAAAACAACATTTTTAGCCTTTAAATTTACAAATTGCATCAATTTAGAAGTCATTGGCTATTAATGTGATGATATGCATGTTAATAGTGCTGGCATGACAACCTATATACCCGAATGATGACGCGATAAGGGGCGACATTTGTTCTTAGAAAGTTCGAGAAAAAAATATTTTTAGGAAGTTTGATGACGGTTATTTTTTATATAATAATTTTAAAATAATATATTAAAATTTTGTTATAATAAAAATATTAAAAACAAATACCATTAAATTTTTAAAATTATGAGTCAATTCAACTAATAACCTCTAAACTTTTAAAATGTTTACAAAATGGTACAATATGAGTTCCCATTACGAATATCCTGGTGGGCATTCATTCTATTAAGAATTGCACTGCTTTGAATCGAACAATCCATTATTCCATAACGCCGTTGCGTTGAGGTTTTATACACACTATGGGGCCTAATCTTGTGAATAACCCATTTCCAGCCCATGAGGAAGGGATATAAAGGGAATTTTCAGGGTTGAGTACTGGTACTGGTGGAAATTCTTAGACGGTTTCATATTAAGTAAATCATTTTATCTCGATAGTTAAGAGAACGGTTATTATTTCTGAAGGTTACGGATTCGAATACTAATAATATTAGTATAATAATTAAATGATTAATGTTTAATAATTAAAGATTATTATTTAGAAAAAAATTTAATCTGAATTATATATTTTAATCATCTAATAATCTAAAAAATATTTAAATTTATACTAAATATCAATACAGTAATTAAACGATTAACGTTAAAATTTACATTAATCTGAACCATGTTCAATAATTTAAATTTACGTTCAAATTATTTTGTAATATTTGTTATATACGACAAAAGAAAAAAAGTTGACCAATAAAGTTTAAAAGGTAACAAAACGGTCACTAATATCATCAATTTATAATAAAATATCATTCAATCGCTAATTAAATAAGACAATCTAATATGATAATTAATATATTATTTTTTAATTAAATTATTACTCTTTAATAAGCTGACAAGTGACAATACGTGTAATTATCTTGTTAATAAAAAATAAAAAAAATATGAATCACAACCGGTAGGGATCACAGAATATAGTATTCCTAAAATATTTACTCCCTCCGCTTCATAAATAATGTCTCTTATTAATTTTTTGAAAGTTAAATTTTTAAATTTTAATTATAATTATATTAAATATTTTAAATAATAAAATTTTATAAAACATATATTTAAAATCTACTCAATTAGAAATTTTTAAAATATATTTTTTATATTTTTATTAATAATAAATTTTAAATAATTAATAATTAAAATTCAAAAAAATTAACTTAAAAAAATTTATAAAAGATATTATTTTTAATACAGAAAAAGTATAATTTACGTTATAAAACCAACGATGAATAGTAATAATTTAATTAAAAATAATTTAAATTATAAAATATTATATAATTTAAATTATAAAATATTATTATAAGAATAGCGTTAAATAGTCTAGAGAATAGTATTAAATAGTCTAGATCCTAGACTAGATAGAAGGATTCCATTTCCTATGCCTTACCTTTCCCTCTGAAAAAGTAAATTCAACATTGTAACAATCTGAGGGAAAGCCTGCTTCCTTTTTTCTTACCATTTTTTAAATGGTTTTTTTTAAAAATAATAATATTATTATATTAGTATTAGTCTATTACTACAAGGCAAAGGTCATCACTGTTTCCCCCTTCTTTCCTCTATAAATAGAAATAGTAGGCTGCACGATTGGATTCATGTAAGTCTCAGTTGTTTGATGAACATTGGAAGCTCTCTACAACAGTTTTCAAGACATCAGAATATAACAACACAACCTTTGAGTCTCTCTTTTGTGTCTTCCTTTGAGCTATGGCTGAAGCTGGTTCGTATTGGTCGGCTGTTCTGGTCGGAGGAGGTGTCGGGGTTTTTATAGTTGTGGTGTTGAACCATTTCTTGCCTGTGCTCTTCAAGAGTGGGGTTGTCCCCAAAGGAACTTTTGGATGGCCTTTACTTGGTGAAACATTGGGTTTCTTAAAGCCTCACTCTTCCAATTCCGTGGGGGCATTTCTTCAAGACCATTTTTCTAGGTAAGTATATATATATATACATACATGCACATGCATATATATATGGTGAGGTAAATCTAACTGGGAAATGGTGTTGAAATTTCAGATATGGGAAAGTGTTCAAATCCCACCTGTTCTTCTCCCCCACAGTGGTATCCTGTGACCCGGACTTGAACTATTTCATACTTCAAAACGAAGGCAAGCTGTTCGAGTGCAGTTATCCGAAGCCAATCCATGGCATTCTGGGAAAGCTTTCAATGCTTGTGGCAGTGGGAGACACTCACAAGAGGCTGAGAAATGCAGCACTTTCTCTGGTCACCATTACCAAATCAAAGCCCGAGTTCCTCAATGACATAGAAAGGATAGCCCTCCAAATACTGGATTCATGGAGAAATAAACCCAAAGTCATCTTCTGTGAAGAGGCTAGAAAGGTAACACTTTTGTTAACTTTCAATATGGTAATAAATTAGAATTCTAATGTAAAGTTTCTCACTTTATTTCCTGTGTCAACTTTTGGTTCCATAGTTCACATTCAATGTAATAGTAAAGCAAGTGCTAGGGTTGACACCACAGGAGCCTGAGACATCAAAAATTCTAGAAGATTTTCTCACTTTCATGAAAGGGCTTATTTCCCTTCCTATCTACATTCCTGGAACCCCATATGCAAGAGCTGTTCAGGTACTCAAAGAAAAGAAGGAACTGTTTTGATAACATTGTTTAATAATACTTAATGGTTTATGATTTGTTGTTGCAAAAAGAAGGCATGTGATCATCAACTTTACCTTTGACCATCTTTACAGGCTAGAAGCAGAATATCTTCTACTGTCAAAGCAATTATAGAGAAAAGAAGCAGCAGAAGAAATGATGATGGGAAAAATTCTAAGAAAAGCAGTGATTTCCTTGAAATCCTTTTATCTGTTGATACCTTATCTGAAGATGAAAAAGTGAGCTTTGTTTTGGATTCTTTATTGGGTGGCTATGAAACTACTTCCCTTTTGATGTCCATGGTGGTTCATTTCTTAAGCCACACACCAGCTGCATTACAACAGTTAAAGGTAACCCCACCCCTAATCTTATTTATTACAGCAGTAATTTCATGCAGATCTTGGATTAAATGATCTTTTTGTATCAAATACAGCAAGAGCATCATAACATTAGAAGCATGAAGCAGAAACATGATCATTTGGACTGGGAAGACTACAAGAAAATGAATTTCACTCAAAATGTAAGTATTTCCTCGTTTTAAAAGTTACAAAACGGTCATTAAACTTGCTGAACTGTTACAAAATGGATAATACACATGATATATTTTAATGATCATTTTGTAACAGACCGATATAGTTCAATGATCATTTTATGATTTTCAAAACTTCAATAGACGAAAAGATCGTTTTTGTTCAGTTTAATGACTATTTATATATTTTATCCAAAAAAAATACAACTTTGTTGTGATACACCTTTTTCTAGCATGTTTGCAATAATGATGTGATTTTATAAGTATTTTCCCTCTATGCATGCTTGTAGGTCATCAATGAAACTCTGAGATATGGCAACATTGTCAAATTCGTTCACCGAAAGGCTCTCAAGGATGTCAAATATAAAGGTTTATTTAATTCTTTTTTCCAAATATCATAATGTCATGTATAGTTTTGGAGGGGAAAGATCCCCTCCAAATTTATTTCGATATAACTGTATTTAAAGTTTTTCTTAGTTTAAACGGTAGTCAAATTTAAAGATTTATTAGACTTTTATCTCTTTTAATATTTGATTATAACTCCGTCCCTACATGCATGCATTGCATTTGGACATTAGTTTATATACTTTATCATCTGTATGAAATATAACCTAAAGTTTTGGTTTTGAAAATTCAGGTTACTTAATTCCATCAGGGTGGAAGGTCCTACCTGTTTTCACTGCAGTTCATTTAGACCCGTCTCTCCATGCAAATGCTCCCCAGTTCCATCCATGGCGATGGGAGGTAATTTCCTTCATCTTATAGGACCTATGTCCTAATATGGGGCATCCATGTCCCAAACTTTCACTCAAAAGTTTTCCTCATTTTTTAAGTTATTTAATTTCAACTTCCATGTTCATTTTGGGCTCCTCCAAAATCTTTAGTCAAAATGCAAAAGTGATCATTGATAATCATTCCTCCATAGAAAAATAATGCCAATAATAATGATGGTGTGGGTATGTTTTAAATTAAAAAAAATAAATAAAATATTTTTTATTTTCTAATTTTAAAATTCTTGAAATGTAGTTCTGGTTCAGAAACTGGGGCCATCCCTTGGAAATTTTGATCTGTTTGTAGCATTATTTTGTTGAAATTGTGGGGTGGGGGACCTTATAAATTGTAGGACAAAGCAATGACTTGTCATCTCAAAGGGGGAGATATGCACCATTTTTTGTTAGATTGAAATAGCCTTTCACTGTACCTTAAGGACATCAAAGATTTTGGTACATTGGACCTAACATACCTTGCAATGGATTCAAATCAGCTTCTCTTGGTTGACCAAGCTTGTTGATTTAGACACAAGTTTATTTCATTTAAGAATTTGAATTTAAGTTGATTCGTGTATTCGTTTTCATAAAACGACATGCAATAAGTAGTGAGTTCGAATCTCAATATCTGTAATCCCGCCCCTTCCCTTATTATGCATGCTGATAAAAAGGTTGAAGATTGTTTTTCACGTTTGATGCAGAGTCAGGATCCCACATGCAAGAAATTTACACCCTTTGGAGGTGGGTCAAGATGTTGTCCTGGTTCTGACCTAGCCAAGGTTGAGGTTGCTTTCTTCCTCCACCACCTTGTCCAAAACTTCAGGTGATTTTATTTCACATCACTGTTAATTTTTCATTTCAACTTTCAGATAAAAGAGGGTAAAAAACAACAATCACAGTTCACAACAGTGATTTAGTATCAACTCTTGTACTGACATGGAAGGTTTGGTCCAAAATTTTATAGGTGGGAAGCAGATGAGGATCAACCTATAGCATATCCGTATGTCGAATTTCAAAGGGGATTGGTTCTGCGTGTCGATCCATGTTCGGAAACTACCATGTAGGGTGGAGAATGAAGACTGAGAATCACAGTGTTTTATGTTTTGAATCCTTCACTCCTTTAAACTACTGTTATTTTTCTGGGCAAAAGGGCTCCTGTCTTTCCAAGCCTTTGAATGCCTAGTAAATTTTTATATAAAGTTGTAACATATGTTATATATGTAGTGCTTTTCATCACTTTGTCAACTTTTTTCATATATATAGTATTAAAATCATCTTAAACTCTTTAATTATCTTCTTTTATTGTTTAATCAAATGTAACAGCAGAGGCCTTGAAGGTCATGGCAATGGCAAAGCAGCTAGCTTGGTAGCAATCAAAGGGTTGATCAATTCTAAAGCTAGCTCAAGCAAATTTTGAGTATCTTCAGACTGGCTTCACTACTATAGGACTCTTTACATAGTGTACATTGTCAGACCATATCAGCTCTCCGAATACGTACTCCGGAACTGCATGATCATTCTTAACCTTGAGGGTAACACTGAATGTTTTCTCTTCACCGACCTTTTTGAACTTCAATTTCCGGGGCTTAATGTTAACTGAAATCCCCGTTGGTCTCCGCACTTGAGCTCTGTAAGTACCTGGTGAACCAGCACTCTTAACTGTCCTAGTCACTGTAATGGAACCAACAAGGTTTGGGATTGTGATTGAAGGGTAATTGAAGCTGGCGAGGTCGATTGGCTTGGGGCACTTGTAGGGGTCGTCTGAGAATAGTGAAATTACTGTTTCATTGTACCCCAAAGTGCATAAGAAGTTTAGGTAATCGTTGGCGGCTAAGTCATAAACAAGTCCTGGATCCATAGCAAGATTTGGTTGTACATGTCCGGCACCGTAGCTGAATGGTCCTGCTTTGGTATTTGATGCATTCAGAATTAGCTCATTCAGATTATCCCATGCGGTTGCTGCATCCAAAAATGGTTGGGGATTGTTGAGCAAATCATAGACTGAAACAAGTTTAAAGAGCTTCAAACCAAACGTTTCTTGCATTCGAAACAGGTTTCTTACCAGTGGTCATAATAGCTGATTTGATTGCTGCAGGGCTCCAATTCGGATAAAGGGTTTTAAGAAGGCCTACAATGCCTGCAATATGTGGGCATGACATTGAAGTGCCTGATATAGAGTTAAATTGAACTCGGCGCTTGTCGAAATCCTCATTAGTTGGCCCTGCTGCTTCTGTAAATGCGGCTATAACACTC